>CM026395.1:71303260-71325144 GCA_014843695.1 Archivesica marissinica | reverse complement strand
GCAGATATTATCTCGTGATCAGCAGAATAAGGGTTGCCAATAGTGGAAATACAACAATTTATGATTACTGATGAAATAAATTCTAACCTTACACTAATAAACACAATTAATTTCCTTTTATGATTTACAACAATTTTGATTATCAAATTTGTTATCCATTTAAAACTGCCCCTGCCTGGAGCCTCATTTCATTATAATACACAACCGCACAACCATTTGTGGCATTGTAAACGTTTGCAGTAATGAATTTTTCCGGTATAATTTTCAAGATCGTTTCTGTTAATATTTCACTAATGAAGATAGAAGGTTGTTATTATCGCTCGTGGCTAGATCGATCATTCACTGAAACAAACAATTATCCTCTTGTTATTTCACTGAGAAAACTCGATCATTCACTGAAACAAACAATTATCCTCTTGTTATTTCACTGAGAAAACTCGATCATTCACTGAAACAAACAATTATCCTCTTGTTATTTCACTGAGAAAACTCGATCATTCACTGAAACAAACAATTATTCTCTTGTTATTTCACTGAGAAAACTCGATCATTCACTGAAACAAACAATTATCCTCTTGTTATTTCACTGAGAAAACTCGACCATTCACTGAAACAAACAATTATCCTCTTGTTATTTCACTGAGAAAACTCAATCATTCATTGGAAAGCATAAAAGAAATAGCTTGTTCCAACTCTTAACAGAAACTGAACACGACACTGAAACTGCAGTTAACATTAGAGCTGCAACGATTCGATTCATTTTCCTGTAATGGGACTATGATTCCGAGGTACTCACGATTCATGACACGTCATTTTCGATTCAATCTATCAAACATTTTTATCTTTCAAATGGTCAAACACAGGCAAGCATTCAAACTGCGATAAAAGCAGAAAGCCATAATATGTCCGAATACAAACAGAATAAGCACGTTGTTAATACAGAGCTCTGACTGAGATATATCAAAATGACCAAAGTCGAAGGTGACCACTATTTAGAAGAAAAAATTAAATCAAGGTAATTCTTGATCCCCGTCTGACCCTAATAAAAATTAACAGTATTTCAGATGGGACTTTAAACAGAGGTCTCGTGTCGGTGCTTTACACGTGCACGTAAAAGAACCAGGGGAGACTATGGAATGGGTCTCCAAAAATCTAAAATGACTAATCTCTTCAGGAGGCGTCTCTCATATGGGCAACCGGTAGCGACGATAAATAAACGTAAACCAATAAAAGAAGGTGTTACTCCAGCTTCTTCTTTGGTAAATTTATAAAACAATATTAACAACTCGTAAAGAGTCTACTTATAATTATTAAGTTATCTATAAGATAAGATAAATTCTATTTTGAGCCAGCAAGATATAATCAGTACAACAGTGACACAAGCTCTGAGTGAGCTTTTGAACTGACTATATAACATACAGTACAACACAAGCTCTGAGTGAGCTTTGAACCGACTATATAACATACAGTACAACACAAGATCTGAGTGAGCTTTTGAACTGACTATATAACATACAGTACAACACAAGCTCTGAGTGAGCTTTTGAACAGACTATATAACATACAGTACAACACAAGATCTGAGTGAGCGTTTGAACCGACTATATAACATACAGTACAACACAAGATCTGAGTGAGCGTTTGAACCGACTATATAACAGACAGTACAACCAACTCGGAGTGAGCTTTTGACCGACTATATACATACAGTACAACAAAAGCTCTGAGTGAGCTTTGAACCGACTATATAACATACAGTACAACACAGATCTGAGTGAGCTTTTGACCGACTATATAACATACTACAACACAGCTCTGAGTGAGCTTTGAAACCGACTATATAACATACAGTACAACACAAGCTCTGAGTGATCTTTTGACCGACTATATACTACAGTACAACACAAGCTCTGAGTGAGCTTTTGAACCGACTATATAACATACAGTACAACACAAGCTCTGAGTGAGCATTTGAACCGACTATATAACATACAGTACAACACAAGCTCTGAGTGAGCTTTTGAACCGACTATATAACATACAGTACAACACAAGCTCTGAGTGAGCATTTGAACCGACTATATAACATACAGTACAACACAAGCTCTGAGTGAGCTTTTGAACCGACTATATAACATACAGTACAACACAAGCTCTGAGTGAGCATTTGAACCGACTATATAACATACAGTACAACACAAGCTCTGAGTGAGCTTTTGAACCGACTATATAACATACAGTACAACACAAGCTCTGAGTGAGCATTTGAACCGACTATATAACATACAGTACAACACAAGCTCTGAGTGAGCTTTTGAACCGACTATATAACATACAGTACAACACAAGCTCTGAGTGAGCATTTGAACCGACTACCGGTATATAACATACAGTATAATGATAACAATTGTACAACAGCTATAAAATTAGAATCGTTGATAATTAATAATATGCATATTTATTTAATTTTATTTCTAAGACAAATGTTGAAAAATGTTAAAAAAATAACTAAGTTGTGTAGGTAAGACCAATGTGTTTGTTAGCCATAGAGACTATTAAACTATTAAATCAAGAACTCAATAACGTAATTGATAAAACTAATATAAATATGTGGATTAAACAAACATCTTTTACAGGAACATCAGGTTTTTAAAAATATAATATGCATCACCCTGAGCTATAGGTCTATGAATCAAATCGAAAAGAATCGGATCATGACAAGCTTCGGGTGAATCGTTGCAGCTCTAGGTAACATCAAACTCTTGGACAGAAACTTTTTAGAGATTGAAGTTAACAGCAAGCTAACAGAAACTGAAGATAACACCAATTTCTAAAACAAACTGAATTTAACACCAAACTGCTACAGAAACTGAAGTTTACACCAAACTGCAACAGAAACTGAAGCTTACACCAAACTGCAACAGAAAATGAAGTTACACCAAACTGCAATAGAAACTGAAGTTTACACCAAACTGCAACAAAAACTGAAGTTACACCAAACTGCAACAGAAACTGAAGTCAACACCAAACTGCAACATAAACTGAAGTCAACACCAAACTGCAACAGAAACTGAAGTCAACACCAAACTGCACCAGAAACTGAAGTCAACACCAAACTGCAACAGAAACTGAAGTCAACACCAAACTGCAACAGAAACTGAAGTCAACACCAAACTGCAACAGAAACTGAAGCTTACACCAAACACCAACAGAAACTGAAGTTAACACCAAATTGCAACAGATACTGAAGATAACACCAAACTGCAACAGAAACTGAGGACAACACCAAACTGCAAAAGAAACTGAGGTCAACACCAAACTGCAACAGAAACTGAGGTTAACACCAAACTGCAACATAAACTGAAGCTAACACCAAACTGCAACAGAAACTGAGGTCAACACCAAACTGCAACAGAAACTGAGGTTAACACCAAACTGCAACATAAACTGAAGTTAACACCAACCTGCAACAGAAACTGAAGTCAACACCAAACTGCAACAGAAACTGAAGTCACCACCAAACTGCAACAGATACTGAAGTTAACACCAAACTGCAACAGTAACTGAAGTCAACACCAAACTGCAACAGAAATTGAAGTTTACACCAAACTGCAACAGAAATTGAAGTTTACACCAACTTCAGCTGCAAAAGGCCCGGAGTGCCCTTAGGCAAGGCATGTAAATTCCACATTCCTCTTCTCTCTCCCATCGTGGCGATGGATTCCATCAGGAATGAGATCTCGAGAGTGATTAATCATGCTAAAATAAATTTGTATAAAGTTGTATAATGTTTTAATAGAAATTATTCCGGATGTGTTCAATTTACTCAAATTTAAGAAAGATGCATCAGTTTAGCTCAATTCCAAAACAAGTTCTTACAACATTAGATTAAGCGCTCTTGTGATCTCCTTCATGACATCACTACCATGGTTCCGATAGGGCTCAAACTCGTAACCCTGACACCTTATCCATTACACCATGAAGGCTCCAAACCCGTTTCCGTCAGTCAGGGCTCAAGCTAGACTCCAAACTTTGGGAGACGTCACTTCTCCCTCCAGTTGATTTAGGGAGAAGTGAGAAAATTTAGGGAGAAGTGGGGAGACTTTTGAATGACTGCAAATAGTGAAACAGTATTTAGTCTATGTTTGCAGGATATACATTGTAGGAACTATTGTATGTAGAAACACTACAGGGCATTCACTAGACTTTGAAAGTGAAAGAGTCAATGACCCATGAGGTTAACAGGCGAATCTGTAGCCCAGTGGTAACACGCTGGACTGGTAATCCAGGGATCGCAGGTTTGATCCCCAGTCTGACCATAATACAATTAACAGTCTTTCAGATGGGACGTTAAACCGAGGTCTTGTGACGGTGCTCTACACTGTGCATGTAAAAGAACCAGAGGAGACTCCGGAATGGGTCTCTGTCTGTATCATTGCACTATCCTCCAAAATCTAAAATTACTAATCTCTTCAGGAGGCATCACTCATATGGGCAACCGGTAGCGATGATAAATAAACGTAAAACACACACACACCCATGAGGTCAAATCTAAGCGTCTTAGCGGAACAACGGACAAAACTCAAACTCTGTTTGCAATGGGCAAGACTTGCGATCTTTTATTCATCAATGTAATGACGAGGTTAATTACAAGTACAAATGTTTTCAAATCTTTTTGACTGTACTACGTACATATATATAGTCAAATAGATGAAACATAGCCTCGGTGCAGACCGAGATACACGGGACAATAAAAACCAGAGGTAAAACATAATAATGATAATGTAAAAAAACTCTGGAAAACTGTATCCAATGTACCTCAGGGATGTTTCATATATTTTACTAACAACTTATCTTTGATTGTTGTAGATTAAAATATTTTCCAAACGATAACATATTTGTACACACAGTTTTACGATATAATGCATGATACTTATAACAATAACGAATCTGAATTCAATTTGATTTTAATATTTAAATCAATATGGAAACCCGTTCATGGATCTCATTCCCAGAACAATTTGATTTGGAATAGCGAAATTGCTTGCGAAACGATCTAAGCCTAGCGTAGAACTGACGATCAATTGAACCATATCACATGACCGAACACGCACTCACAGTCATGTGATCATCATTATATGCACCAATAATTTGCACATGCAATTTTGTGCCAAGTATCGTCAAGACATACGTACCGCGCTATACCAACGTAACGCACAGAACTTGAAATAACTGGCCTGACAACTTGATATTGTAGATGCATACCTAATATATGATCAATTGGAGGAAAACGTAAGTGGAGTACACAAGGTTCAGATATACCATAGCTTAACCCTTTCAACCCCAAGTAACTGACATGGACTGGTCCATGATATTTTTAGACCAATAAATTAATAACAAAATTACATTTGGACCAGTTCATTTATCAAAATGGGTAATTTTATCTAAAAATAGTAATAATTATTACTGGCAAAAAAGTGCAGATCCTGATGAGACGGCTCGTTACGAGCCGGCTCATCTGGATCTACACTTTTCATAAGCCTATTTAGAGGCCTGTGGGGTTGAAAGGGTTAATATACATGCAGTTTTGTACAAAACGGTGCATAACCTGAGAAACAGTTCTGGGCGTGAAAGACGTGTCAAAATACACTTGGGCCACTTCATGCTGATTGATGTAAACCACGCTTCATTTGAACTGGATGAGAACCGAGGATACTTAGGAGAAATTTACACATAATAAAGTCTAACAGATGGTCCATTTCATTCTTGGCTAGATGAACATCGCATTAATGGTAATGACCTGACACAAGCTGTACAAAAAGCAAATTAAGCAGAATCTGCAGTGCTGTTGCTGCTGTACCTAACCTGACCCGTGTTGGTTAATACAAATTTATTTTAGCTTAATTGCGAAACAAGTTTTTACAACATTAGTCGCTCTCGAATCTGCATTCCTGACGATTCATTTTCCATAGCCATGAGGGAGCAAGAAGAGGCAATGTGGATTTAAGTGTCTTGCCGAAGGACACCACCACCATGTTTCCGACGCGACTGACTCACAAGTGGACACAGTATCCATTAACCCTTTCCTTCATGGAGATTTAGGTTAATATACTATTATATCTCCATACAAACGACAGCCATTTAGCTATCATGCAGTGGATAAGTAGTCGCCATATCTATCCCACCTCCATAGATATTACTGGGACTACATGATATTCTGGCCTTTATTATGAACATTGGTTTGGCTACTACATTCTCAATGTATGTCGTATTGGTAATGGCATCGAGAGGTGCTTCTATGAGGGAAAGAGTTAAATCATGGACACTCGATTAGTTTATACAAACAAGTTCTTACAACTTATATTAATCACTCGCGAGACCTCATTCCTGATGGAATCCATCACCACGAGGGAGAGAGCAAAGGCAACGTGGAATTTAAATGCCTTGCCTAAGGCTCGATCTCCTGATCTCTTATCACAAGAAGCATTCGTAACGGCTCAAGTTATGACACTCGATTACATGTTCATTACTTAACTTGGAATTAAACAAATTTAAAACAGGTTTGTCACACCGATGGATTAGGTCACATAGAGACTCGCCAGACCATTGGTGTACCACTGAACAGTATTTCAGGCATCCAGGTAGAACCACCAACCATCTGCAAGAGCCAGCTGGATAGGAATAACATAGGTTTGATTCCTCACATGTGAAACCAGAGTCTGCAGTGTTGTTGGTACTGTATCAAACCTGACCTTTGCTAGTGCACCAAGAAACACAACCTCAGCAATAACAAGACACATGTACAGTCGTCGCACCTTAAGTTTGATAATAAAAGTACTGTCGAGTATGGTCTGCTGATCACTATAATATGGGATGTCTGTCTAAATTTCTGCATTTTCACGGTCTACGATTTTCAACAACGTAGTGAATAGATCTGTAAATACCATATCACGCTTTTGTAAGAGAATAATAATTTAATTGTTGGTTTGTTTGTTTTGGGGTCAAGTCGCACCAACAGCAACTGGCAACTCTCCAGTTATTATTGATGCAGGAAGACCCCGAGTGCCCTTCCGAGCAGTATTGCAGGCACGGATGATCACCCAGGTACAACCACCAACCTTCTGCAAGCACCAGCTGGATAGCTTCCTCTTATGAAATAATTTATCACACCACTGGGATTCGACTCTCATTTACGGCAATGGGGTAAGTATCATAACGGAAGTTTTGTGCCAATTTAATGACAGCTGACAGCATAATAAATGTGTGTACCTTTTTTAGTTCACCGACGTAGTTAACCATGGCTGTTGATTCCTCCATATCACCCAGTTTACTCCAGGCTTCCCTGTGTAGACAAGTTAACTATATTAAAATATATTTACCGTACATGTTATATTTAGGTGTGCCTGTGCACAGACCTGGGGTCAATTACATTGAAATGTAATTAATTAAATTACCATTACTTTAGTATTTTATCATAACCATTACCATTACATTAGTTTCCCAATGTAATTAATTAAATTACCATTACATTGCCATTGTAATTAATTACCATTACCCATTACATTTGAACATGAACATTCAGATACAGTGAAAAAGTATTTTATTTAACTGTTGCACTATATAAATGATCAACGAGTATACACAACATAATAATTATATTCCATATACATAATGTTATTAGAAATGATTGGTACTTTGTACATCAGACAAGCAAGGTATGTAGTTTTATGCAGGTTAACTTCTGTCCCATCATATGAATCATCATAGTTTAGTTAGTAAGTTTATTCTACTATCTTAGCATTTGTTTTTATCATCATAAGTTTTATCATCATTTAGCCTTAAACTTCCCATTTTTGTAGTATTTCGGTAATTCAAAAGAACATTTGAATTCATTGTAATAATGTATAACTAATGTACGTTTTCTGTTCAACTGTCAAACAAGTTTTGATTTCTAAAAAAAAAACACACTAACATTTAACAATAAAAAACAGTGATACACAGAGAACTTCTTTCATACCTTAAGGCAACTTATCTTCAGATTATGATTTGTTAATAAATCCATTAGATTATTGCTCGATATTAACTATAATACCCTATTTCAGAAACACACAAAACATTTAACAATGCAACAGTTTTCACACTTGAAAAAACAATACAAAGAGTTCATTCATATCCTAAGACAAAATATATACCGAGTCAAAAAAGAAACGATACCTGGTGTTTATGTGTCTATAATAATAAGAAAATTCTTTGAAAATTCATACATGTTTGAAAGAGGAGCACATAAAGCATAATGAGCCTCCGAAACTGTCTGCTGCGTGATGACGTAATTCGTCGGACAGGGGTCTAATGGAGTTTTCACACAGACATCAATACCGAGTATGGGCACCATTTGCGTCTCTCACTGCAATGCACCGCCGTCGCATCGAACGGAAGAGTGTCTGAATCTCTTGCTGGTCAATATTTGTCCACTCCTGACACAAAACATCCCTCAGTTGGTTTAACGTTACCGGCTGACGTCGTCTGACGCGGCGGTCTAACGTATCCCACACATGTTCTATGGGTGACAAGTCTGGTGACAAAGCAGGCCACGGCAGGGTTTCAATATTGTTCTGCTCCAATAATGTGGTGGAAATCCGAGCAGTATGACACCTGGCGTTGTCCTGTTGGAACAGTGCGACGTTTCTGTTGGCGTTAAAGAACGGCACAACAACTGGCGCAAGGATCTCATCACAGTACCGCTGGGCGTTTAGGTTCCCGTCCACCACTAACAGTTCAGTGCGACTGCCGAAGGTGATACCGCCCCACGCCATAACGCTTCCGCCCCCGAACAGATCGACCTGACGTACACATGCGTCGGCGTAACGTTCACCGCGTCTGCGATATACCCGCTCTCTGCCATCCGCTCGACGCAAACAGAACCGCGATTCATCGCTAAACATCACCGAATTCCACTGTAACCGAGTCCAGCGAGCACGTTCCGTCGTCCATTCCCGCCGTACGTCACGGTGACGTCGTGTCAGGATGGGTCCAACGTATGGCCGATAGGCACGAATGCCACGTTCACCGAGCCGGTTCCTGACTGTTTGTGCACTGATGCGATTGTTGGTCATCCCAGGAGTAACGGCAGCTGTGTGCGTAGCAGGTAGGAACCGGTCACGTAAATGTGACGTCCGAATGTGACGGTCCTGTTCACGCGTCGTCACACGTGGTCGACCAGATCTTGGACGGTCGTCCACCGATCCATGTGTTCGATAACGTCGAAGTAGACGTGTTATCGTGATCCGCGTAACCCCGAGTCGATTTGCGACGTCACGCTGACGTAAACCGCCGTCAATCATGCCAATGGCACGCATTCTCTGATTGCAGTTTAGCCTAGGCATTTTGTTAGAGGTAACAATGGGTATGTAAGGTGTTTTTCCTCGATGATAATGCAATACCAGTACAATAAACCGGTTTTCCGATTTGTACATGTGCAGGAAGTTGTCTTTGTTGAGGAGCACGTGCAAATCGGAAATTCGGCGTTCCAGGATTATCGGGTGTTTATTTACCTGTGTTTATGGTTGGCTGACGTTGCAATAAGATACCCGGTACTGATACGTAATAATATATTAAACCTTTCTATGGTTTTATCCGTTTTACGTCATTTTTAGTTTGGTATCGTTTCTTTTTTGACTCAGTATATCTTCATATAATTATTTATCAATAAATTTCATTTGGTTATTGCTTTATATTAAATCTACCCGTTTTCTGAAAATCATTATCCATCTATTAACCTGAGTATACAGTCACATTATTTTTTGCTTCAATTAAATCTTATAATACTCTGTATGTATACTGTACAATGTAGACATAAAACATAAATATTGTGGACAGTCTTTGGCACCTTCAAACATACATTGTGATGGTAAAGTAATTGAAATGTAATTGGCATTACATGTGATTTTGATGTAATTAATTACCATTACATGTAATTGATTTTCTTTTAATTACACATTACATTCAATTACATGAAATTATGTAATTAATTGCAATTAATTACCATTACATTTTCAATTACCCCAGGTCTGCCTGTGCACAACATAACTAAAAATGTTGTACGAAGGATTCTGATGAAACTTTATGGATACAGAGTGTTGGTCTATGAGGAAGTGATTCAGTTTTGGGAGAAATCGTTCAAAGCTTGAGGTTAACGTTTAAGTTTGAAGTGCCCACTCCTATTGACTTCGATAGAAATCTATGCATGCTTGTAGCTCGAAAATAAATCAAGATATGTTATGTTATATTTCGGGTTTTACCCCTGCATCAGCACCATTTTGGACTATATCGCCGACGGGCAGTTTACCTACACCTTTCCTGGGCAAGCTCCAGCGGTTAACCAGTACTTGGGTGCACCAACCACCGTAAGAAACTGCCAACTTTTTCATATAAATGAAACATGGCCTGAGCGGGGCTCGAACCTGTGACCATCAGTGATGATAGGTTACATTGGTACACAAGTCAGCGACCATAACACAAATCAAGATAACCCCAATGGAACAGCTATATGATATTTCATATTTACATTATATATATTAAGACATACCGTATACCCCTGTTTAAACGCCCCCTCCCTAATAACACCCCCCACCCAATTTGAAGTTTGCCACCGGACAGAACCACATTCACTGGCCTGTACCATTTATTTTTGGCCGGAACTAATTCTTAAGTACAGGCCAAAAATTGGCCTGTACAATTTCATCTTGGCCGGTACCTTTTCTCAAGTACAGGCCAAGTTGGCCGGAACATATTGAAACGAGTGTCCAACACTGAAATTGCATCGCCCCCGGGGGCGTTTAAACGGGGGTATACGGTACCTGTGACCTTGATGTTGACATCGAAAATGAATGAGCTCGGAACTTAGTTTGGACAATTCCATCGGTTCTTTCAATCGGGTAAATTGTGTCAGTCCGAACAGTTCCATAACAAAGTAGCGCTAGAACTATTGATAAGTCACAAAATTTTAGACTCTGAAAGCGAGAGAAGAATCATTCGTATTGCCTGCTGTAGCAGCCTCTTAGTAAATAAGATTACTAGGCAATATGTACTTTAAGTTAGTGTTTTAGACGTGGTCTAATCTGTCCCAGCCCAGTTTCCCCTAAAAGTGAAAAGACACCGAATTACCATTTAGCTTTCTTGACCACATCCCAGAATGAAGGTTTAGATGATGTGCATGGTCCCTCTGTAGCTTGCTTGTAATAGCCATAAAACAGCAACATCATTTCTCTCGACGGCTGGAATGGGCCTGAAATATAAAACAGCTAAACTTAAAGTCTGTAGACATGCTGTTTACTGTTTGGATAGTTGAGCTAAAAGACTAGGTTGAATAGCAAACAACATAGATCCTGATCAGACGCGGCACAGCATTAATTTAATACTAACAGTCGGTGGAAGAGACTTTCCTTGTACGAGTCTCCGGATCCGGTTTTTCTCCAGCGCGTCCAGCTGAGGAGAAATACACATACATGTAAGTCAGTCTGTGAAGCTAAGAGCAGACTTGTACTGTCTCGCTATACGGCTAGCTTTCATAAAGACGCGGTAGAGTAGTCACCTCCAGGTAATGGAGAAACAGTCACCTCCAGACGGTCGTGGGTTCAAACAAAGACTTGAGCTTGGTTACTTTAGTATGATTGACTATGTCTGACCATTTATGACAGTTTTACTTTATGACATCATATAAACAATGCTCAAGAAAACAATTCCACATTTTATGGATAGAATATTTTTCAATTCAATTACCCTCAATTCACCTACATTGTATATCAAACATCCATGGTCCAGTGGTAGAGCGTCAGATTTGGAATCATATGGTTCCGGGTTCGATACTTGGTCAGGTCACGTATGTAACGTCCTTGCGGAAGGCACTTCAAGCGCATTGCTTAGCAATGATGAACAGCTTAGGTTGGCTAAGCCTGTCCAGGAAGATATGCCAAGGTCTCTAGCAAGGAATTTGACATAAATGAAACATACATTATACATGTACATAACTCAAATCTCCATGACCAACACATTCACACGTTCCACTATGTATTCATTGGATTAATAACACATCTTTACAGATAATTTAATACCCTTAGCTCTCATGGGATTTGAATAATGTTTAATTGTTTGCACCCCCCAATAACAATAAACTATGTAAGGAGGGGGGGGCATTTGTGATGAAGCTGTTTAGAGTGACCCTATCTGTTCTGGTAATCCCCCATCTGACCCGAGCTATACCTGATTATCACCCTAAGAGGTCATGACCTCGTTCTGCACTCTCAATTTCTACGCAAGGGCCAATTCTTTCTAAGTGCCAGCTCCAGCAGCTAGTACTAATGAGGGCTTCAAGTATGGGCTGCTGACGGTCATTGCCTAGGATGTTTTTAACCTTTTGGCTGTCCGATTAGCGCAGTGGTTAGCGAGCTCGCTTCTCACCAATGTAACACAGGTTCGATCCTCTGACAGGGAAGTATCCCGTGTTACTGGTTTCCGACGATGTAGTACATAACGGACTCCTATAGGTTTAGAATTGTCATACACTGCAAACAATTTTATGTCACCAAATAAACAATATTTTACCATTCATTCACAAAAATCTCGAAAAAAATCGAATGCTTACTTTTTGAGAAAAGTTGACAAAATAGCGGTACCTCATTCTCAGTAATTCGGAATGACGTCACGTGTTTTCGCCATGTGGAAATTGCCTACAGCGCGAACATTAGTATGTACGCAACAGTTCTTTTTTAACAAAACAATATAACTAAGGAAGACTTACTTTAATAACAGGCTTAATTTATCATTTTCACTCAAATTCATTTGTTGGACAGCATTTTGTCTATATACTGTATCTAAAACACTAACATTTAGTTTAACTTAGACAAACACACGGGGCATAAGAAGTCATCATCCCTCCTAATTACTCTGACTGAATGCAGAACCATAAATGGACCCATCCATCGAACACATCACACAGTGCCCAACAAAGAATAATTAGGTTTACACAACCATGTATATCAGTTGGAGAACCTCTGTGACAACACATGGACCTGAAGGCGAAAAACTGTGAATATCGATATTATTCATAAGTACCCCTTGTGTGTAATAACGGACGAATCTCATAAACACGGAGCAGCGAGACTATAATGACATTTTTATTCGTAAATATATTGGCGTGGCAGACGATGATTATGTCATTTTGGAGAAAAATTGCTAATTTCTAAAAAATGATATTTATATGGCGACATAAAACGGATATAGTGCAATTAGTGAAAACTGGGGTAGGTTTAAAGTTTTCACTGCTAATTTACCTGTCTGATCTCTATGATCGGTTAGAAATAGATTGGAAGTGCACAAGGTATGTTTATTTATAATTCCGGTAACTGGAGCGTGAAATATTGCGTGATCTCTCGCGACTTGCTATTCCCACAGTTAGGCGAAAACCTGTTCTGGGCGAAAACTCTTCACGCGGGATATGTGAGATGATACGGTGGTCGCCAGATTGGACAGGTGGTTTTTCTCCGGGCACTCCTGTTTCTTCCCATACGAATGACCACATTTACGCTTTCATTCGCGCCAACGAGAGTGATTAATATAAGTTGTTAGAATTTGCTTCTCAATCGTTATAAATAAAGTTTAAAGTGTTTTAACCTACACATGTAGCTTCAGTGACGTCTCGGCCCCACGACAACTCGGCCCTACGACACCTCGGCCCCACGACACCTCGGCCCCTTATTTTTGTATAGGGTATTTTTTTTATATTATTATGGAATCTTAAATAAGAAAACAATGTCATAACTTCATGTTTATTCATTTTTAGATAAAAATGCGTTCTTAAAAATATATACACAGAAAATATCCAGGACCATGCAAAATCATTGTTGAATCACTCGATGTTACCAATGTAACATTTGGCCACCTCTGTCAGGTACTCTGACGTCTTCATGTCGCCGTCATCGTAGAGGTCGTAAAGTTTGTCGAGTCGGCCGTCCACACGTCGATACTTCTGTAGGCGATTTCTCACTAGAGCGTGCTCGCTGACCAGCTGGGCATTGATATCTAATAGACGGGCCTCTCGCAGGAGTAGTGGTATAAGAATATAAAATTGCAGACAGGCTCGGCCAGCCTTTGCGTTGATGCGTCTGTGCCAACCTATAAAAAACGAAAATGATAATAATTGCATCAAATAACTGCAACATGATATTTATAATAACAATAAAACAATAATCAGCAATATAATAGGAACATGCGTCGATATATTGTGCCTGGTCAGTCATATAAATATACTTTAATACCGAGATCATTAATTGGGCCGTATTGAGTTTCTGATGATAAGTGATGACAAGTCATTTTGCCAGAACTAAATTAGATAGTGATATCCATACAAGGGGTATCTATCTATCGACAGACTGGAACACAGGCTAGCGATATCCATACACGGGGCATCTATCTATCGACAGACTGGAACACAGGCTAGCGATATCCATACATGGGGCATCTATCTATCGACAGACTGGAACACAGGCTAGCGATATCCATACATGGGGCATCTATCGACAGACTGGAACACAGGCTAGCGATATCCATACACGGGGCATCTATCTATCGACAGATTGGAACCCATGCTAGCGATATCCATACACGGGGTATCTATCTATTGACAGATTGGAACCCAGGCTAGCGATATCCATACACGGGGCATCTATCTATTGACAGATTGGAACCCAGGCTAGCGATATCCATACACGGGGCATCTATCTATTGACAGATTGGAACCCAGGCTAGCGAATTGTCTCATCAAACTGTTGTTGAAATGAATTTCAGTCATTTGTACATTCTGTGACATTACCTTCGACGTCGTTATTTGATCTAACTGGCTGTCGATAGACAGACCACTCCCGCACTGACCATACACTGCTTCTTATCCACTGATGCTCCAGGTACTGGAACAGCTCGGTTAGTTCAGTCGTAGTCGCCTTTGACTTCAATGCGGCGAAGGCTCTGTCTATGCGTGTTGGTGGCAGGAATGGCAGGGCCAGCGTATGACGAATGAGTAGATGTATACCCTCCCGGCGCTCGTACGTCGTTTTCAAACCAACAGCGCCAACCTTCCGCAGAACAGCCTGAGCCCAGTGGAAACTGCACCCCTTCAGGGACGCATCAGGGAAGATCTCTCGTACCGCGCCCCACATTCCTGAAACAATCAGTTTAAATACATATTATTGTGACAGACACAAACAGACACAGCGTTAAATATGATCAAGTTTATTATGTTCTCTTATATTATTGATGAGTGATTACGTTAATATACAGTCATTAATAATACTTACCAGCTTCAAAGTCCATGACGAAACCTTGTACGTCCGGAGGTCCACCTAACACGTCGACGACCTTCTCAAGTACCTGTAAGTAGACGACAATATAAATCCAATATCATTTTGCATGTACTCGGAAATTAAGTAAGTATGAGAAACTTGTCATCACCTGTCTTTGTTATTTGGACCCAACTCGCGATAACTTTTCGCACCTTCGGGCCCGCATTGGGTCATTCTTTTGTGTTTCAATCTTAATCTTAACTCTAATAATTATATATTATATTAATATGTTTAATCTATTTGTATTTATAAAATACCTCAAATTGTAGGTCTTTGGGCTCGTCCGGTCTGGCCGTCGCACGAGCGCGGTGTACTGATCGTAGAAGAGCGGCTGGCTTCGGTAAATCAAAATCACCTTCTTCGATTGTTTTCAACAACTCGTCCTCGACAATCCTGTTGGCGGACTCGAACAGTCGCTCTTTTCCGGTTGCCTTCACCTGCAATATAAAAGGAAAACATTAAACATGCAAAATTGTTGAAAAAAAATTGGAATAATGTTAAAATGTACATTTTTTCGATTATGAAACTTATTTTTAATAAATATTAGGTGTGTTTCTTACCTTCGACTTTAGTTTGATCCGTTTAGATACCAGCGGATCGGGAGGATGACAGTGGGTATTCTTGCCGGGGACATAGTCAGGCTTCGTACCGTCAGGCTGAATTACAGAGGCCCCGCATTTCGTGCGTTGGTTCCTGATACTGCATCACCACTGGATGCGCACTGTCCGTATCCCTTTACGGCTCTAAAATATATATTGTATTTACATTAATAGTACCCCACAAATACAAAATCTCATCAATCAACATGTTTATTGCATAAAGCATATACATGCTAAGAGCAAAGCATAATTATTCATAAATACATACATAGCAAATTTTACAGAGGAGTTATTAAAGTGTAAATGGAAAAAGAAACATGTCTGAGTGTTTATTACGTTTGTTGTGTTCGCATTATGTCTGCTAAATAAATCAATTTTGCTAGGTTGACTAATGACTTTTCCGATGTTGTGTATTTATTTGATGATCTAATCAGTAAGTACCTTGGCAGTGTAAGAATAGCCATCCGATGAAACCAATTTGCGACAGAGTCGGATTGTTCCAGATTCTACAATCTCGTACGTAACGGGTTGCGGTTCCAGAATCGTGTCGGATATCTCAGGGTCGGCCAATGATCTGTAATTGAAAATGAATCATTGACTGACGAAATTACATAACGACAAGTACATGTGTTAGAAATCAATGTGCTAGAATATAATGCATGTAATATCAATGTCTTAGTTTGTGGAAGTCGTGATAGCGCAGTGGATGCGCGTTCGCTTCAGGTGCGAAAGGTCTGGAGTTCGAGCCCCGCTGGAGCCGTTACAATTGTGTCCTTAGGCAAGGCATTTAAATTTCACTGTGCCTCTTCTCTCTCCCTCGTGGCGATGGATTCCATCAGTTTAAGAACTTGTTTCGCAATCGAGCTAAAATAAATTTGTATAAAACAATGTCTTAGTTATTTAGCACTTACGTTTCAATGAGGATTGTAGGATCATGTTCGTTGTTGCCCCTGGTGACGTCAAACGTAACGTCGAACTCGTCGATATGCTCATCAGAGACATCATGGACCTCGGAAATCGAAGTGGTATGTGATCTGTAACAAGCATATAGATTGGTTAACATACCGTTAATATATATGTATTACATACGCTGATCACGACCGAACATGCAGTATAATAATTATAGAATATAAATGGCCGCCAAAATGAACTTTTATGCTGTACATAGCCTTTTGAGATGGCTGCTGTCCTCGCCCGACATGACCAGTCACGCTGGACTAAGTACATTCCAGTCGGAATCCAGTCCAATAATTGGAAGAAGAAGAAGAAGAAGACACTTAAACTAGTCCCCTATGTTTATCAGCGGAACACAGACGCGTGCCAATACACAACAATCAGTAAGCGAACAATTTATATCAAATATATTTAAACATATCGGCAAATTACATCAAAATATTGAAGTGGTAAATTAATTTTGTAAAGTCATTGTATCTTGGTTATAGTTTAAGAAATTACACAAAAGAATAGGATGTTGGAGATGGAGAATAAGTGGAGAAGCTAGTGGAGAATAAGACATAAGACGAAGAAAAACAGATAAAGTTACCCGTTCCGCATATCCTGTGCTGCCACCGATCACATCGGTCGCATGATATAGCGTGCTGCAGAGGACGTACCTCAAGATCACACACGATACAGAGATCCATAGTGTTGTGAGCATCCTACTTTTGATAAGGGTTATATAGTTGTCGTGAGATGTACCAATTATTCAATCAAGACTCAAACATATTCATTGTCGGCATCGATGGTCTTTAAACTACTGTACATACTGACTTACCAATCAACTAATGAGCAGCGTCAATTACGGCAATTACTCATAGCTATTTGTGAATTAATTATATATAATTAAGTTTTAGTGATTACTTTATACAACTTCAATGGGATTATCAACTAATCACTAATGAGTTGTTAACACCTTCAATCACATCAAAGTAACATCCAAATTCGGTTACAAATAACATACGCAAGGCCTATAATTAACATAACATAGATTTTTTGTATTGTCATTAAACATTTACATATTTATAGCCACACACAATACAATATACATTGTAAATAGAAGGTGATTTAAAAAAATGACAGGTTTAAGCTATTTGAAAATTTGCATATAATATAATATGTGCATATAATACTCTCTATACTGCACTTTATCAAATCTCCGTAGATTATATTCAAGTATATTAACACAGGTGATCGTTGGGGCGAAGGGCCATATACACACATTTCTGCAAATATATTTGATAATGAGTATCTTCGAGTTGGCACCTGAAATATAGTATTAAGTTCTTAATATTATACATATCGTCCGACTGCTTATAACGACGCTCACATGAAACGACGCGGCTTATGTTTTGACCTCGTTTTCAATATTCACAATATCCGGTGACGTTATTTTCATCTGCAGTGGTTGTAAACATGATACGGGATTCCCCAGACTAAATGTGGAAAGTGAGAGATTACAAGATAATTTTTATATCGATGTTATTGCAATCAGTCTGTTTTAACAGCAAATTTCAAATGCAACTTTGTGCATTACATTAAATAGCTAATATTTTGCAATATGCTACTGCAAACATAACAATTTGTGGTCTGTCTGCTCAGCTAAGCTCTGCGTATCGGTAGGTCACGTGACAATTGACTCACTGTTAGGAAAGGTGTATGCGTTATATACGTTATTGCTGTGATCCCTCTGTGATAGTAAAATAGATCTCGAACTAATCAATATCTGTGCAGGCTCACAAACGCAAGAATAAACAGTATGCAGCAACTTCTATGACCACTGTTTTTATGCATGTACGGACTACTGGGAGTTCTATAAGGACAACAGCAAGGCATAATTTCTAGTTAAATGTTATTATTTACAAATTGTTCATTTATAGTTTATATACGGCAAAACAGGGACACTTTTCCTGTTTATTAGCATAATTAAATAAAGGCATGTTGTACACTCAGTTTTAATGTAATTTAGTGATGCAGAATTAATTTTCAGGCTAGTTTGAGATGACGTATAATACATGTAATGCGCAGAGCAGATACAGGAGAGTGAATTAACTATATTTAGAACGACATTAGTCAACCAATGAAATGCGTCATAATAGACGTTTCTCGGCTCAGAGGAATTCCCAATAGTGGCATGAGTCCATGTGATATTTTGACACTAAATAAGCGTAATAAGCATAATTTCTCGCGTTGAATATGTAGAAAAGGATCTATTTATACAGATAATACACTATTTACATGAGTTCATTCGTTTTATGTTAAGTCATTGTTGATTCTTCGCTTAGATGCGTCGGAACACGGTATTCAAGGATAACTATGTTTATAATGAATTTTAAAAATGGGGCCGAGGTGTTGATATGTTTTGGGGCCGAGCTGTCGATGTGTTTTGGGGCCGAGGTGTCGTGGGGCCGAGGTGTCGTGGGGCCGAGGTGTCGTGGGGCCGAGGTGTCTGGGGCCGGCATGTCGTGGGGCCGAGATGACGCTTTACCCACATCATGTATACATACGGCAGTTTTTAGTTTGCGCTGTGTTGTCCTCAACGACCTCAATGTTCAGTCACCCACTTCGAGATTACGTGTTAGAAGAGGAATATAAGTATGTGATTTTTCCCAGTATTTATGAAAACATCACAATTACCATGGCAACTCTCCTTATTTCCCAGATACGTGGTAATACTGCATAGTTACAAAGAACATGTTAGTCCTTGCATGTGTATAGTTTACTTGTATTACAAAGTCACTGGCTGAAGTTAATAATTCATATTTATCATTCTAATTTCTATAATCTCTCATCTGACCATGTGACCTGTGGTTGTGCAAAATAATGTTGACCTCCAACAAATCAAAATTTGCGGGGAAAATGCTGAAATACCGTTTATTCAGATACAATTAAAGGCTTAGCATGGAAAGAAAAATGAACGCATACAACTAAATATAAAACATAGAACACAAACCATCTTTTGGTAAGCTGTGAATAACTCTCACTGCTGCATCAAATTTGGACTTTGGTGAGGCCGTAGCCATTTTGTGAAATCATGTGACCAAATGTATTTACCCCAATGTTTACAATTTGACAAAAAGATTTCATAGCATTATAACGATTGATTTCCAATTGGAGCGGAATCGCAGCGACGATAAATAAACATAAAACACATACATTTTTGTTCCCTGTTATTTCGAAAAATGCCTCGTTAGTAAAATGTCACATTTTCAAGCCTTAATATTTGGACTAAAGATGAACGTACTTGTTCCATAGCAGACCAACAATCCATTAAATCTTCACTTGTGACCATGCTTCAACTTCAACGAAGTACTCTAGTCCTATATATAAGACATCTACATAATTTTGTTTTTGTGTAAAATGCATTGATAGTAAAATGTCACATTTTCCGAGACTAAATATTTGGACTACGAGATACTCCATAACGCCACTGACGACATCAACTGGGACTCCGAGATACTCCACAACGCCACTGACGACATCAACGGGGATTACGAGATACTCCACTCTGCCACTGACAACATCAACTGGGATTACGAGATGCTCAACAACGCCACTGACGACATTAACTGGGACTACGAGATACTTCACTATGCCACTGACGACATCAACTGGGACTACGAGATACTCCACAACGCCATTGACAACATCACCTGGGACTACGAGATACTCCACAACGCCATTGACGACATCAACTGGGACAACGAGATACTCCACAACGCCACTGACGACATCAACTGGGACAACGAGATACTCCACAACGCCACTGACGTTATCAACTGGGACTACGAGATACTCCACACCGCCACTGACGACATCAACTGGGACTACGAGATACTCAATAACACCACTGACGACATCAACCTGGACTACGAGATACTCCACACCGCCACCGACGACATCAACTGGGACTACGAGATACTCCATAGCGCCACTGACGACATCAACTGGGACTACGAGATACTCCACAACGTCACTGACGTTATCAACTGGGACTACGAGATACTCCACAACGTCACTGACGACATCAACTGGGACTCCAAGATACTCGACAACGCCACCGACGACATTAACTGGGACTATGATATACTCCACAACGCCACTGACGTTATCAACTGGGACTACGAGATACTCCACAATGCCACTGACGACATCAACTGGGACTACAAGATACTCCACAACGCCACTGACGTTATCAACTGGGACTACAAGATACTCCACAACGCCACTGACGTTATCAACTGGGATTACGAGATACTCCACAACGCCACTGACGTTATCAACTGGGACTACGAGATACTCCACAACGCCACTGACGTTATCAACTGGGACTACGAGATACTCCACAACGCCACTGACGTTATCAACTGGGACTACGAGATACTCCACAACGCCACTGACGACATCAACTGGGACTACGAGATACTCCACAACGCCACTGACGACATCAACTGGGACTACGAGATACTCCACAACGCCACTGACGACATCAACTGGGACTACGAGATACTCCACAACGCCACTGACGACATCAACTAGGACTACAAGATACTCCACAACTCCACCGACGACATCAACTGGGACTACGATATACTCCACAACGCCACTGACGACATCAACTGGGACTACGAGATACTCCACAACGCCACTGACGACATCAACTGGGACTACGAGATACTCCACAACGCCACTGACGACATCAACTGGGACTACAAGATACTCCACAACGCCACTGACGACATCAACTGGGACTACGAGATACTCCACAACGCCACTGACGTTATCAACTGGGACTACGAGATACTCCACAACGCCACTGACGACATCAACTGGGACTACGAGATACTCCACAAC
Organism: Archivesica marissinica; assembly: GCA_014843695.1. Lineage (NCBI taxonomy): Eukaryota > Metazoa > Mollusca > Bivalvia > Venerida > Vesicomyidae > Archivesica > Archivesica marissinica. The sequence goes on along the minus strand of CM026395.1, from coordinate 71,303,303 downwards.
GCCACTTGACGTTATCAACTGGGACTACGAGATACTCCACAAC
>CM026395.1:71265777-71302260 GCA_014843695.1 Archivesica marissinica | reverse complement strand
ATATTATCTCGTGATCAGCAGAATAAGGGTTGCCAATAGTGGAAATACAACAATTTATGATTACTGATGAAATAAATTCTAACCTTACACTAATAAACACAATTAATTTCCTTTTATGATTTACAACAATTTTGATTATCAAATTTGTTATCCATTTAAAACTGCCCCTGCCTGGAGCCTCATTTCATTATAATACACAACCGCACAACCATTTGTGGCATTGTAAACGTTTGCAGTAATGAATTTTTCCGGTATAATTTTCAAGATCGTTTCTGTTAATATTTCACTAATGAAGATAGAAGGTTGTTATTATCGCTCGTGGCTAGATCGATCATTCACTGAAACAAACAATTATCCTCTTGTTATTTCACTGAGAAAACTCGATCATTCACTGAAACAAACAATTATCCTCTTGTTATTTCACTGAGAAAACTCGATCATTCACTGAAACAAACAATTATCCTCTTGTTATTTCACTGAGAAAACTCGATCATTCACTGAAACAAACAATTATTCTCTTGTTATTTCACTGAGAAAACTCGATCATTCACTGAAACAAACAATTATCCTCTTGTTATTTCACTGAGAAAACTCGACCATTCACTGAAACAAACAATTATCCTCTTGTTATTTCACTGAGAAAACTCAATCATTCATTGGAAAGCATAAAAGAAATAGCTTGTTCCAACTCTTAACAGAAACTGAACACGACACTGAAACTGCAGTTAACATTAGAGCTGCAACGATTCGATTCATTTTCCTGTAATGGGACTATGATTCCGAGGTACTCACGATTCATGACACGTCATTTTCGATTCAATCTATCAAACATTTTTATCTTTCAAATGGTCAAACACAGGCAAGCATTCAAACTGCGATAAAAGCAGAAAGCCATAATATGTCCGAATACAAACAGAATAAGCACGTTGTTAATACAGAGCTCTGACTGAGATATATCAAAATGACCAAAGTCGAAGGTGACCACTATTTAGAAGAAAAAATTAAATCAAGGTAATTCTTGATCCCCGTCTGACCCTAATAAAAATTAACAGTATTTCAGATGGGACTTTAAACAGAGGTCTCGTGTCGGTGCTTTACACGTGCACGTAAAAGAACCAGGGGAGACTATGGAATGGGTCTCCAAAAATCTAAAATGACTAATCTCTTCAGGAGGCGTCTCTCATATGGGCAACCGGTAGCGACGATAAATAAACGTAAACCAATAAAAGAAGGTGTTACTCCAGCTTCTTCTTTGGTAAATTTATAAAACAATATTAACAACTCGTAAAGAGTCTACTTATAATTATTAAGTTATCTATAAGATAAGATAAATTCTATTTTGAGCCAGCAAGATATAATCAGTACAACAGTGACACAAGCTCTGAGTGAGCTTTTGAACTGACTATATAACATACAGTACAACACAAGCTCTGAGTGAGCTTTGAACCGACTATATAACATACAGTACAACACAAGATCTGAGTGAGCTTTTGAACTGACTATATAACATACAGTACAACACAAGCTCTGAGTGAGCTTTTGAACAGACTATATAACATACAGTACAACACAAGATCTGAGTGAGCGTTTGAACCGACTATATAACATACAGTACAACACAAGATCTGAGTGAGCGTTTGAACCGACTATATAACATACAGTACAACACAAGCTCTGAGTGAGCTTTTGAACCGACTATATAACATACAGTACAACACAAGCTCTGAGTGAGCTTTTGAACCGACTATAAACATCAGTACAACACAAGATCTGAGTGAGCTTTTGAACCGACTATATAACATACAGTACAACACAAGCTCTGAGTGAGCTTTTGAACCGACTATATAACTACTACAACACAAGCTCTGAGTGAGCTTTTGAACCGACTATATAACATACAGTACAACACAAGCTCTGAGTGAGCTTTTGAACCGACTATATAACATACAGTACAACACAAGCTCTGAGTGAGCATTTGAACCGACTATATAACATACAGTACAACACAAGCTCTGAGTGAGCTTTTGAACCGACTATATAACATACAGTACAACACAAGCTCTGAGTGAGCATTTGAACCGACTATATAACATACAGTACAACACAAGCTCTGAGTGAGCTTTTGAACCGACTATATAACATACAGTACAACACAAGCTCTGAGTGAGCATTTGAACCGACTATATAACATACAGTACAACACAAGCTCTGAGTGAGCTTTTGAACCGACTATATAACATACAGTACAACACAAGCTCTGAGTGAGCATTTGAACCGACTATATAACATACAGTACAACACAAGCTCTGAGTGAGCTTTTGAACCGACTATATAACATACAGTACAACACAAGCTCTGAGTGAGCATTTGAACCGACTACCGGTATATAACATACAGTATAATGATAACAATTGTACAACAGCTATAAAATTAGAATCGTTGATAATTAATAATATGCATATTTATTTAATTTTATTTCTAAGACAAATGTTGAAAAATGTTAAAAAAATAACTAAGTTGTGTAGGTAAGACCAATGTGTTTGTTAGCCATAGAGACTATTAAACTATTAAATCAAGAACTCAATAACGTAATTGATAAAACTAATATAAATATGTGGATTAAACAAACATCTTTTACAGGAACATCAGGTTTTTAAAAATATAATATGCATCACCCTGAGCTATAGGTCTATGAATCAAATCGAAAAGAATCGGATCATGACAAGCTTCGGGTGAATCGTTGCAGCTCTAGGTAACATCAAACTCTTAGACAGAAACTTTTTAGAGATTGAAGTTAACAGCAAGCTAACAGAAACTGAAGATAACACCAATTTCTAAAACAAACTGAATTTAACACCAAACTGCTACAGAAACTGAAGTTTACACCAAACTGCAACAGAAACTGAAGCTTACACCAAACTGCAATAGAAACTGAAGTTTACACCAAACTGCAACAAAAACTGAAGTTACACCAAACTGCACCAGAAACTGAAGTCAACACCAAACTGCAACAGAAACTGAAGTCAACACCAAACTGCAACAGAAACTGAAGTCAACACCAAACTGCACCAGAAACTGAAGTCAACACCAAACTGCAACAGAAACTGAAGTCAACACCAAACTGCAACAGAAACTGAAGTCAACACCAAACTGCAACAGAAACTGAAGCTTACACCAAACACCAACAGAAACTGAAGTTAACACCAAATTGCAACAGATACTGAAGATAACACCAAACTGCAACAGAAACTGAGGACAACACCAAACTGCAAAAGAAACTGAGGTCAACACCAAACTGCAACAGAAACTGAGGTTAACACCAAACTGCAACATAAACTGAAGTTAACACCAACCTGCAACAGAAACTGAAGTCAACACCAAACTGCAACAGAAACTGAAGTCAACACCAAACTGCAACAGATACTGAAGTTAACACCAAACTGCAACAGTAACTGAAGTCAACACCAAACTGCAACAGAAATTGAAGTTTACACCAAACTGCAACAGAAATTGAAGTTTACACCAACTTCAGCTGCAAAAGGCCCGGAGTGCCCTTAGGCAAGGCATGTAAATTCCACATTCCTCTTCTCTCTCCCATCGTGGCGATGGATTCCATCAGGAATGAGATCTCGAGAGTGATTAATCATGCTAAAATAAATTTGTATAAAGTTGTATAATGTTTTAATAGAAATTATTCCGGATGTGTTCAATTTACTCAAATTTAAGAAAGATGCATCAGTTTAGCTCAATTCCAAAACAAGTTCTTACAACATTAGATTAAGCGCTCTTGTGATCTCCTTCATGACATCACTACCATGGTTCCGATAGGGCTCAAACTCGTAACCCTGACACCTTATCCATTACACCATGAAGGCTCCAAACCCGTTTCCGTCAGTCAGGGCTCAAGCTAGACTCCAAACTTTGGGAGACGTCACTTCTCCCTCCAGTTGATTTAGGGAGAAGTGAGAAAATTTAGGGAGAAGTGGGGAGACTTTTGAACGACTGCAAATAGTGAAACTGTATTTAGTCTATGTTTGCAGGATATACATTGTAGGAACTATTGTATGTAGAAACACTACAGGGCATTCACTAGACTTTGAAAGTGAAAGAGTCAATGACCCATGAGGTTAACAGGCGAATCTGTAGCCCAGTGGTAACACGCTGGACTGGTAATCCAGGGATCGCAGGTTTGATCCCCAGTCTGACCATAATACAATTAACAGTCTTTCAGATGGGACGTTAAACCGAGGTCTTGTGACGGTGCTCTACACTGTGCATGTAAAAGAACCAGAGGAGACTCCGGAATGGGTCTCTGTCTGTATCATTGCACTATCCTCCAAAATCTAACATTACTAATCTCTTCAGGAGGCATCGCTCATATGGGCAACCGGTAGCAATGATAAATAAACGTAAAACACACACACACCCATGAGGTCAAATCTAAGCGTCTTAGCGGAACAACGGACAAAACTCAAACTCTGTTTGCAATGGGCAAGACTTGCGATCTTTGGATCAATGTAATGACGAGGTTAATTACAAGTACAAATGTTTTCAAATCTTTTTGACTGTACTACGTACATATATATAGTCAAATAGATGAAACATAGCCTCGGTGCAGACCGAGATACACGGGACAATAAAAACCAGAGGTAAAACATAATAATGATAATGTAAAAAAACTCTGGAAAACTGTATCCAATGTACCTCAGGGATGTTTCATATATTTTACTAACAACTTATCTTTGATTGTTGTAGATTAAAATATTTTCCAAACGATAACATATTTGTACACAGTTTTACGATATAATGCATGATACTTATAACAATAACGAATCTGAATTCAATTTGATTTTAATATTTAAATCAATATGGAAACCCGTTCATGGATCTCATTCCCAGAACAATTTGATTTGGAATAGCGAAATTGCTTGCGAAACGATCTAAGCCTAGCGTAGAACTGACGATCAATTGAACCATATCACATGACCGAACACGCACTCACAGTCATGTGATCATCATTATATGCACCAATAATTTGCACATGCAATTTTGTGCCAAGTATCGTCAAGACATACGTACCGCGCTATACCAACGTAACGCACAGAACTTGAAATAACTGGCCTGACAACTTGATATTGTAGATGCATACCTAATATATGATCAATTGGAGGAAAACGTAAGTGGAGTACACAAGGTTCAGATATACCATAGCTTAACCCTTTCAACCCCAAGTAACTGACATGGACTGGTCCATGATATTTTTAGACCAATAAATTAATAACAAAATTACATTTGGACCAGTTCATTTATCAAAATGGGTAATTTTATCTAAAAATAGTAATAATTATTACTAAAGTGCCACAAAGTGCAGATCCTGATGAGACGGCTCGTTACGAGCCGGCTCATCTGGATCTACACTTTTCATAAGCCTATTTAGAGGCCTGTGGGGTTGAAAGGGTTAATATACATGCAGTTTTGTACAAAACGGTGCATAACCTGAGAAACAGTTCTGGGCGTGAAAGACGTGTCAAAATACACTTGGGCCACTTCATGCTGATTGATGTAAACCACGCTTCATTTGAACTGGATGAGAACCGAGGATACTTAGGAGAAATTTACACATAATAAAGTCTAACAGATGGTCCATTTCATTCTTGGCTAGATGAACATCGCATTAATGGTAATGACCTGACACAAGCTGTACAAAAAGCAAATTAAGCAGAATCTGCAGTGCTATTGCTGCTGTACCTAACCTGACCCGTGTTGGTTAATACAAATTTATTTTAGCTTAATTGCGAAACAAGTTTTTACAACATTAGTCGCTCTCGAATCTGCATTCCTGACGATTCATTTTCCATAGCCATGAGGGAGCAAGAAGAGGCAATGTGGATTTAAGTGTCTTGCCGAAGAACACCACCACCATGTTTCCGACGCGACTGACTCACAAGTGGACACAGTATCCATTAACCCTTTCCTTCATGGAGATTTAGGTTAATATACTATTATATCTCCATACAAACGACAGCCATTTAGCTATCATGCAGTGGATAAGTAGTCGCCATATCTATCCCACCTCCATAGATATTACTGGGACTATGATATTCTGGCCTTTATTATGAACATTGGTTTGGCTACTACATTCTCAATGTATGTCGTATTGGTAATGGCATCGAGAGGTGCTTCTATGAGGGAAAGAGTTAAATCATGGACACTCGATTAGTTTATACAAACAAGTTCTTACAACTTATATTAATCACTCGCGAGACCTCATTCCTGATGGAATCCATCACCACGAGGGAGAGAGCAAAGGCAACGTGGAATTTAAATGCCTTGCCTAAGGCTCGATCTCCTGATCTCTTATCACAAGAAGCATTCGTAACGGCTCAAGTTATGACACTCGATTACATGTTCATTACTTAACTTGGAATTAAACAAATTTAAAACAGGTTTGTCACACCGATGGATTAGGTCACATAGAGACTCGCCAGACCATTGGTGTACCACTGAACAGTATTTCAGGCATCCAGGTAGAACCACCAACCATCTGCAAGAGCCAGCTGGATAGGAATAACATAGGTTTGATTCCTCACATGTGAAACCAGAGTCTGCAGTGTTGTTGGTACTGTATCAAACCTGACCTTTGCTAGTGCACCAAGAAACACAACCTCAGCAATAACAAGACACATGTACAGTCGTCGCACCTTAAGTTTGATAATAAAAGTACTGTCGAGTATGGTCTGCTGATCACTATAATATGGGATGTCTGTCTAAATTTCTGCATTTTCACGGTCTACGATTTTCAACAACGTAGTGAATAGATCTGTAAATACCATATCACGCTTTTGTAAGAGAATAATAATTTAATTGTTGGTTTGTTTGTTTTGGGGTCAAGTCGCACCAACAGCAACTGGCAACTCTCCAGTTATTATTGATGCAGGAAGACCCCGAGTGCCCTTCCGAGCAGTATTGCAGGCACGGATGATCACCCAGGTACAACCACCAACCTTCTGCAAGCACCAGCTGGATAGTTTCCTCTTATGAAATAATTTATCACACCACTGGGATTCGACTCTCATTTACGGCAATGGGGTAAGTATCATAACGGAAGTTTTGTGCCAATTTAATGACAGCTGACAGCATAATAAATGTGTGTACCTTTTTTAGTTCACCGACGTAGTTAACCATGGCTGTTGATTCCTCCATATCACCCAGTTTACTCCAGGCTTCCCTGTGTAGACAAGTTAACTATATTAAAATATATTTACCGTACATGTTATATTTAGGTGTGCCTGTGCACAGACCTGGGGTCAATTACATTGAAATGTAATTAATTAAATTACCATTACTTTAGTATTTTATCATAACCATTACCATTACATTAGTTTCCCAATGTAATTAATTAAATTACCATTACATTGCCATTGTAATTAATTACCATTACCCATTACATTTGAACATGAACATTCAGATACAGTGAAAAAGTATTTTATTTAACTGTTGCACTATATAAATGATCAACGAGTATACACAACATAATAATTATATTCCATATACATAATGTTATTAGAAATGATTGGTACTTTGTACATCAGACAAGCAAGGTATGTAGTTTTATGCAGGTTAACTTCTGTCCCATCATATGAATCATCATAGTTTAGTTAGTAAGTTTATTCTACTATCTTAGCATTTGTTTTTATCATCATAAGTTTTATCATCATTTAGCCTTAAACTTCCCATTTTTGTAGTATTTCGGTAATTCAAAAGAACATTTGAATTCATTGTAATAATGTATAACTAATGTACGTTTTCTGTTCAACTGTCAAACAAGTTTTGATTTCTAAAAAAAAAACACACTAACATTTAACAATAAAAAACAGTGATACACAGAGAACTTCTTTCATACCTTAAGGCAACTTATCTTCAGATTATGATTTGTTAATAAATCCATTAGATTATTGCTCGATATTAACTATAATACCCTATTTCAGAAACACACAAAACATTTAACAATGCAACAGTTTTCACACTTGAAAAAACAATACAAAGAGTTCATTCATATCCTAAGACAAAATATATACCGAGTCAAAAAAGAAACGATACCTGGTGTTTATGTGTCTATAATAATAAGAAAATTCTTTGAAAATTCATACATGTTTGAAAGAGGAGCACATAAAGCATAATGAGCCTCCGAAACTGTCTGCTGCGTGATGACGTAATTCGTCGGACAGGGGTCTAATGGAGTTTTCACACAGACATCAATACCGAGTATGGGCACCATTTGCGTCTCTCACTGCAATGCACCGCCGTCGCATCGAACGGAAGAGTGTCTGAATCTCTTGCTGGTCAATATGTGTCCACTCCTGATGCAAAACATCCCTCAGTTGGTTTAACGTTACCGGCTGACGTCGTCTGACGTGGCAGTCTAACGTATCCCACACATGTTCTATGGGTGACAAGTCTGGTGACAAAGCAGGCCACGGCAGGGTTTCAATATTGTTCTGAGCAGTATGACACCTGGCGTTGTCCTGTTGGAACAGTGCGACGTTTCTGTTGGCGTTAAAGAACGGCACAACAACTGGCGCAAGGATCTCATCACAGTACCGCTGGGCATTTAGGTTCCCGTCCACCAGTGCGACTGCCGAAGGTTATACCGCCCCACGCCATAACGCTTCCGCCCCCGAACAGATCGACCTGACGTACACATGTGTCGGCGTAGCGTTCACCGCGTCTGCGATATACCCGCTCTCTGCCATCCGCTCGACGCAAACAGAACCGCGATTCATCGCTAAACATCACCGAATTCCACTGTAACCGAGTCCAGCGAGCACGTTCCGTCGTCCATTCCCGCCGTATGTCACGGTGACGTCGTGTCAGGATTGGTCCAACGTATGGCCGATAGGCACGAATGCCACGTTCACCGAGCCGGTTCCTGACTGTTTGTGCACTGATGCGATTGTTGGTCATCCCAGGAGTAACGGCAGCTGTGTGCGTAGCAGGTAGGAACCGGTCACGTAAATGTGACGTCCGAATGTGACGGCCCTGTTCACGCGTCGTCACACGTGGTCGACCAGATCTTGGACGGTCGTCCACCGATCCATGTGTTCGATAACGTCGAAGTAGACGTGTTATCGTGATCCGCGTAACCCCGAGTCGATTTGCGACGTCACGCTGACGTAAACCGCCGTCACTCATGCCAATGGCACGCATTCTCTGATTGCGGTTTAGCCTAGGCATTTTGTTAGAGGTAACAATGGGTATGTAAGGTGTTTTTCCTCGATGATAATGCAATACCAGTACAATAAACCGGTTTGCCGATTTGTACATGTGCAGGAAGTTGTTGGAGGCTTTGTTGGTGATTTCCAGATTATCGGGTGTTTATGGTTGGCTGACGTTGCAATAAGATACCCGGTACTGATACGTAATAATATATTAAACCTTTCTATGGTTTTATCCGTTTTACGTCATTTTTAGTTTGGTATCGTTTCTTTTTTGACTCAGTATATCTTCATATAATTATTTATCAATAAATTTCATTTGGTTATTGCTTTATATTAAATCTACCCGTTTTCTGAAAATCATTATCCATCTATTAACCTGAGTATAGTCACATTATTTTTTGCTTCAATTAAATCTTATAATACTCTGTATGTATACTGTACAATGTAGACATAAAACATAAATATTGTGGACAGTCTTTGGCACCTTCAAACATACATTGTGATGGTAAAGTAATTGAAATGTAATTGGCATTACATGTGATTTTGATGTAATTAATTACCATTACCATTACATGTAATTGATTTTCTTTTAATTACACATTACATTCAATTACATGAAATTATGTCATTAATTGCAATTAATTACCATTACATTTTCAATTACCCCAGGTCTGCCTGTGCACAACATAACTAAAAATGTTGTACGAAGGATTCTGATGAAACTTTATGGATACAGAGGGTTGGTCTATGAGGAAGTGATTCAGTTTTGGGAGAAATCGTTCAAAGCTTGAGGTTAACGTTTAAGTTTGAAGTGCCCACTCCTATTGACTTCGATAGAAATCTATGCATGCTTGTAGCTCGAAAATAAATCAAAATATGTTATGTTATATTTCGGGTTTTACCCCTGCATCAGCACCATTTTGGACTATATCGCCGACGGGCAGTTTACCTACACCTTTCCTGGGCAAGCTCCAGCGGTTAACCAGTACTTGGGTGCACCAACCACCGTAAGAAACTGTCAACTTTTTCATATAAATGAAACATGGCCTGAGCGGGGCTCGAACCTGTGACCATCAGTGATGATAGGTTACATTGGTACACAAGTCAGCGACCATAACACAAATCAAGATAACCCCAATGGAACAGCTATATATTTCATATTTACATTATATATATTAAGACATACCGTATACCCCTGTTTAAACGCCCCCTCCCTAATAACACCCCCCACCCAATTTGACAAACAAAATAATTCACACCTCAGTGCCCGCTGCTATCATAGTCTGTACTGCTAGAAACACAGCGGTCTGTGTCAATGTCATGAGGTATGAAGAAAGGGGGACGTTTAAAAGAGTCCCACACATACTTTGCATATAATTTGTCGCAAATTCAGCATTGGACACTCGCACTCGCCAACTCGCCAACTCGCCATGGCGATAACGTTTTTAGACTGGCGAGAAACTTTTACTCTCGACATCATGGCGAGATGTCTTATTTGATAGCCCTTGGTGAGTTTGTTGAAGTTCATTCTCGCCTGAACCAGGACACACAGTATCTTCGCCATTTTAGGCGCTTTTTCTCATCGAATTAACAAAATATCAAATATTCTGTGCCTCGGGATTCCGCTTGTAAGCTACGGCCTTGAGCACGAGCCAAGGTCAATCGGGGGCAGGGTTCCCGCTGTCGGGCGACAAATGCGAATAAAAATTAAATCTGGCTCCAAAAATCCTTTGCGCATGCCATAAATATCGGCAAAATAACATTGATCGGCCGAAAATTCATGAAAGTGAAGGTCGCGTGTGCGGTCACGCGTGCGATGATGACAAGCGTTTGTTTATTGGAAATCAGCTGTTTGGCACTTGATTGCATGGGGTGTTGAGAAGTTGGGTGACATTTTAATTACGGATAATTGGATTAAATGGCGGTCTTTAATCCTACAACTCATTAGCACAGATATTTCTGTACACCAAAATTTGATAATGCAGTGTTTTCTCACTGTGCGTTTCTTGCGGGTTTGATGCAATGAAATGGCCAGAGATGCAATGAGAATTTGTGGAAGTCGTGATAGCGCAGTGGATGCGCGTTCGCTTCAGGTGTGAAAGGTCCGGAGTTCGAGCCCCGCTGAAGCCGTTACGATTGTGCCCTTAGGCAAGGCATTTAAATTCCACGTTGCCTCTTCTCTCTCCCTCGTGGCGATGGATTCCATCAGGAATGAGGTCTCGAGAGTGATTAATATAAGTTGAAATAACTTGTTTCGCAATCGAGCTAAAATAAATTTGTATAAACTAATGAGAATCATTGAATGCGTTTTCTGTGACGCAACAATATTTTGACAGCAGATTATATGGACCTTTCTGCAGGGATAAAATGTACAAGATCACCGAGTACTTGTTCATTGACGAGATGCTTTTACTTGTTACAACGAAAAACATTTAAGATGATACAGATACGTAAGTACGTCATATGTCGGGAAATGCCTGCTACTGCAATAGGTTTAGGTTCCAAGCAGAATAATTCTGCTAATCCTGAAACCACAAGACAAAAACATAACATGGAAAGGTTTTTAATAAAAAAAGATAAGAAGTTGAATGGGGACAGTCCAAAAAATGATTCAAAATCAACCCCCCTTAGTAAACAGTTACTTACATAGCAATTTTGAAGAAAAATTATCTAAAAAAGTGACAAAATTTAAGATAAAAAAAGAGATTGATTTTACCCCAAAGTCCACCAGAATGCACCATTTTGTGTCTACTTAAAACAAATTTCGTGGGGGCATGCCCCCGGACCCCCCTAGCATGGCAATTGCCTGCGGCATATGCATCCGGTGGCAAAGCCACCGGACAGAACCACATTCACTGGCCTGTACCATTTATTTTTGGCCGGAACTAATTCTTAAGTACAGGCCAAAAATTGGCCTGTACAATTTCATCTTGGCCGGTACCTTTTCTCAAGTACAGGCCAAGTTGGCCGGAACATATTGAAACGAGTGTCCAACACTGAAATTGCATCGCCCCCGGGGGCGTTTAAACGGGGGTATACGGTACCTGTGACCTTGATGTTGACATCGAAAATGAATGAGCTCGGAACTTAGTTTGGACAATTCCATCGGTTCTTTCAATCGGGTAAATTGTGTCAGTCCGAACAGTTCCATAACAAAGTAGCGCTAGAACTATTGATAAGTCACAAAATTTTAGACTCTGAAAGCGAGAGAAGAATCATTCGTATTGCCTGCTGTAGCAGCCTCTTAGTAAATAAGATTACTAGGCAATATGTACTTTAAGTTAGTGTTTTAGACGTGGTCTAATCTGTCCCAGCCCAGTTTCCCCTAAAAGTGAAAAGACACCGAATTACCATTTAGCTTTCTTGACCACATCCCAGAATGAAGGTTTAGATGATGTGCATGGTCCCTCTGTAGCTTGCTTGTAATAGCCATAAAACAGCAACATCATTTCTCTCGACGGCTGGAATGGGCCTGAAATATAAAACAGCTAAACTTAAAGTCTGTAGACATGCTGTTTACTGTTTGGATAGTTGAGCTAAAAGACTAGGTTGAATAGCAAACAACATAGATCCTGATCAGACGCGGCACAGCATTAATTTAATACTAACAGTCGGTGGAAGAGACTTTCCTTGTACGAGTCACCGGATCCGGTTTTTCTCCAGCGCGTCCAGCTGAGGAGAAATACACATACATGTAAGTCAGTCTGTGAAGCTAAGAGCAGACTTGTACTGTCTCGCTATACGGCTAGCTTTCATAAAGACGCGGTAGAGTAGTCACCTCCAGGTAATGGAGAAACAGTCACCTCCAGACGGTCGTGGGTTCAAACAAAGACTTGAGCTTGGTTACTTTAGTATGATTGACTATGTCTGACCATTTATGACAGTTTTACTTTATGACATCATATAAACAATGCTCAAGAAAACAATTCCACATTTTATGGATAGAATATTTTTCAATTCAATTACGCTCAATTCACCTACATTGTATATCAAACATCCATGGTCCAGTGGTAGAGCGTCAGATTTGGAATCATATGGTTCCGGGTTCGATACTTGGTCAGGTCACGTATGTAACGTCCTTGCGGAAGGCACTTCAAGCGCATTGCTTAGCAATGATGAACAGCTTAGGTTGGCTAAGCCTGTCCAGGAAGATATGCCAAGGTCTCTAGCAAGGAATTTGACATAAATGAAACATACATTATACATGTACATAACTCAAATCTCCATGACCAACACATTCACACGTTCCACTATGTATTCATTGGATTAATAACACATCTTTACAGATAATTTAATACCCTTAGCTCTCATGGGATTTGAATAATGTTTAATTGTTTGCACCCCCCAATAACAATAAACTATGTAAGGAGGGGGGGGCATTTGTGATGAAGCTGTTTAGAGTGACCCTATCTGTTCTGGTAATCCCCCATCTGACCCGAGCTATACCTGATTATCACCCTAAGAGGTCATGACCTCGTTCTGCACTCTCAATTTCTACGCAAGGGCCAATTCTTTCTAAGTGCCAGCTCCAGCAGCTAGTACTAATGAGGGCTTCAAGTATGGGCTGCTGACGGTCATTGCCTAGGATGTTTTTAACCTTTTGGCTGTCCGATTAGCGCAGTGGTTAGCGAGCTCGCTTCTCACCAATGTAACACAGGTTCGATCCTCTGACAGGGAAGTATCCCGGTGTTACTGGTTTCCGACGATGTAGTACATAACGGATTCCTATAGGTTTAGAATTGTCATACACTGCAAACAATTTTATGTCACCAAATAAACAATATTTTACCATTCATTCACAAAAATCTCGAAAAAAATCGAATGCTTACTTTTTGAGAAAAGTTGACAAAATAGCGGTACCTCATTCTCAGTAATTCGGAATGACGTCACATGTTTTCGCCATGTGGAAATTGCCTACAGCGCGAACATTAGTATGTACGCAACAGTTCTTTTTTAACAAAACAATATAACTAAGGAAGACTTACTTTAATAACAGGCTTAATTTATCATTTTCACTCAAATTCATTTGTTGGACAGCATTTTGTCTATATACTGTATCTAAAACACTAACATTTAGTTTAACTTAGACAAACACACGGGGCATAAGAAGTCATCATCCCTCCTAATTACTCTGACTGAATGCAGAACCATAAATGGACCCATCCATCGAACACATCACACAGTGCCCAACAAAGAATAATTAGGTTTACACAACCATGTATATCAGTTGTAGAACCTCTGTGACAACACATGGACCTGAAGGCGAAAAACGGTGAATATCGATATTATTCATAAGTACCCCTTGTGTGTAATAACGGACGAATCTCATAAACACGGAGCAGTGAGACTATAATGACATTTTTATTCGTAAATATATTGGCGTGGCAGACGATGATTATGTCATTTTGGAGAAAAATTGCTAATTTCTAAAAAATGATATTTATATGGCGACATAAAACGGATATAGTGCAATTAGTGAAAACTGGGGTAGGTTTAAAGTTTTCACTGCTAATTTACCTGTCTGATCTCTATGATCGGTTAGAAATAGATTGGAAGTGCACAAGGTATGTTTATTTATAATTCCGGTAACTGGAGCGTGAAATATTGCGTGATCTCTCGCGACTTGCTATTCCCACAGTTAGGCGAAAACCTGTTCTGGGCGAAAACTCTTCACGCGGGATATGTGAGACGATACGGTGGTCGCCAGATTGGACAGGTGGTTTTTCTCCGGGCACTCCTGTTTCTTCCCATACGAATGACCACATTTACGCTTTCATTCGCGCCAACGAGAGTGATTAATATAAGTTGTTAGAATTTGCTTCTCAATCGTTATAAATAAATAAAGTTTAAAGTGTTTTAACCTACACATGTAGCTTCAGTGCCGTCTCGGCCCCACGACAACTCGGCCCTACGACACCTCGGCCCCTTATTTTTGTATAGGGTATTTTTTTTATATTATTATGGAATCTTAAATAAGAAAACAATGTCATAACTTCATGTTTATTCATTTTTAGATAAAAATGCGTTCTTAAAAATATACACAGAAAATATCCAGGACTATGCAAAATCATTGATGAATCACTCGATGTTACCAATGTAACATTTGGCCACCTCTGTCAGGTACGCTGACGTCTTCATGTCGCCTCGATGTTACCAATGTAACATTTGGCCACCTCTGTCAGGTACTCTGACGTCTTCATGTCGCCGTCATCGTAGAGGTCGTAAAGTTCGTCGAGTCGGCCGTCCACACGTCGATACTTCTGTAGGCGATTTCTCACTAGAGCGTGCTCGCTGACCAGCTGGGCATTGATATCTAATAGACGGGCCTCTCGCAGGAGTAGTGGTATAAGAATATAAAATTGCAGACAGGCTCGGCCAGCCTTTGCGTTGATGCGTCTGTGCCAACCTATAAAAAACGAAAATGATAATAATTGCATCAAATAACTGCAACATGATATTTATAATAACAATAAAACAATAATCAGCAATATAATAGGAACAGGCGTCGATATATTGTGCCTGGTCAGGCATATAAATATACTTTAATACCGAGATCATTAATTGGGCCGTATTGAGTTTCTGATGATAAGTGATGACAAGTCATTTTGCCAGAACTAAATTAGATAGTGATATCCATACAAGGGGTATCTATCTATCGACAGACTGGAACACAGGCTAGCGATATCCATACACGGGGCATCTATCTATCGACAGACTGGAACACAGGCTAGCGATATCCATACACGGGGCATCTATCTATCGACAGACTGGAACCCAGGCTAGCGATATCCATACACGGGGCATCTATCGACATACTGGAACCCATGCTAGCGATATCTATACACGGGGTATCTATCTATTGACAGATTGGAACCCATGCTAGCGATATCCATACACGGGGTATCTATCTATTGACAGATTGGAACCCATGCTAGCGATATCCATACACGGGGTATCTATCTATTGACAGATTGGAACCCATGCTAGCGATATCCATACACGGGGTATCTATCTATTGACAGATTGGAACCCAGGCTAGCGATTTGTCTCATCAAACTGTTGTTGAAATGAATTTCAGTCATTTGTACATTCTGTGACATTACCTTCGACGTCGTTATTTGATCTAACTGGCTGTCGATAGACAGACCACTCCCGCACTGACCATACACTGCTTCTTATCCACTGATGCTCCAGGTACTGGAACAGCTCGGTTAGTTCAGTCGTAGTCGCCTTTGACTTCAATGCGGCGAAGGCTCTGTCTATGCGTGTTGGTGGCAGGAATGGCAGGGCCAGCGTACGACTAATGAGTAGATGTATACCCTCCCGGCGCTCGTACGTCGTTTTCAAACCAACAGCGCCAACATTCCGCAGAACAGCCTGAGCCCAGTGGAAACTGCACCCCTTCAGGGACGCATCAGGGAAGATCTCTCGTACCGCGCCCCACATTCCTGAAACAATCAGTTTAAATACATATTATTGTGACAGACACAAACAAACAGACACAGCGTTAAATATGATCAAGTTTATTATGTTCTCTTATATTATTGATGAGTGATTACGTTAATATACAGTCATTAATAATACTTACCAGCTTCAAAGTCCATGACGAAACCTTGTACGTCCGGAGGTCCACCTAACACGTCGACGACCTTCTCAAGTACCTGTAAGTAGACGACAATATAAATCCAATATCATTTTGCATGTACTCGGAAATTAAGTAAGTATGAGAAACTTGTCATCACCTGTCTTTGTTATTTGGACCCAACTCGCGATAACTTTTCGCACCTTCGGGCCCGCATTGGGTCATTCTTTTGTGTTTCAATCTTAATCTTAACTCTAATAATTATATATTATATTAATATGTTTAATCTATTTGTATTTATAAAATACCTCAAATTGTAGGTCTTTGGGCTCGTCCGGTCTGGCCGTCGCACGAGCGCGGTGTACTGATCGTAGAAGAGCGGCTGGCTTCGGTAAATCAAAATCACCTTCTTCGATTGTTTTCAACAACTCGTCCTCGACAATCCTGTTGGCGGACTCGAACAGTCGCTCTTTTCCGGTTGCCTTCACCTGCAATATAAAAGGAAAACATTAAACATGCAAAATTGTTGAAAAAAAATTGGAATAATGTTAAAATGTACATTTTTTCGATTATGAAACTTATTTTTAATAAATATTAGGTGTGTTTCTTACCTTCGACTTTAGTTTGATCCGTTTAGATACCAGCGGATCGGGAGGATGACAGTGGGTATTCTTGCCGGGGACATAGTCAGGCTTCGTACCGTCAGGCTGAATTACAGAGGCCCCGCATTTCGTGCGTTGGTTCCTGATACTGCATCACCACTGGATGCGCACTGTCCGTATCCCTTTACGGCTCTAAAATATATATTGTATTTACATTAATAGTACCCCACAAATACAAAATCTCATCAATCAACATGTTTATTGCATAAAGCATATACATGCTAAGAGCAAAGCATAATTATTCATAAATACATACATAGTAAATTTTACAGAGGAGTTATTAAAGTGTAAATGGAAAAAGAAACATGTCCGAGTGTTTATTACGTTTGTTGTGTTCGCATTATGTCTGCTAAATAAATCAATTTTGCTAGGTTGACTAATGACTTTTCCGATGTTTTTTTAATGTTGTGTATTTATTTGATGATCTAATCAGTAAGTACCTTGGCAGTGTAAGAATAGCCATCCGATGAAACCAATTTGCGACAGAGTCGGATTGTTCCAGATTCTACAATCTCGTACGTAACGGGTTGCGGTTCCAGAATCGTGTCGGATATCTCAGGGTCGGCCAATGATCTGTAATTGAAAATGAATCATTGACTGACGAAATTACATAACGACAAGTACATGTGTTAGAAATCAATGTGCTAGAATATAATGCATGTAATATCAATGTCTTAGTTTGTGGAAGTCGTGATAGCGCAGTGGATGCGCGTTCGCTTCAGGTGCGAAAGGTCTGGAGTTCGAGCCCCGCTGGAGCCGTTACAATTGTGTCCTTAGGCAAGGCATTTAAATTTCACTGTGCCTCTTCTCTCTCCCTCGTGGCGATGGATTCCATCAGTTTAAGAACTTGTTTCGCAATCGAGCTAAAATAAATTTGTATAAAACAATGTCTTAGTTATTTAGCACTTACGTTTCAATGAGGATTGTAGGATCATGTTCGTTGTTGCCCCTGGTGACGTCAAACGTAACGTCGAACTCGTCGATATGCTCATCAGAGACATCATGGACCTCGGAAATCGAAGTGGTATGTGATCTGTAACAAGCATATAGATTGGTTAACATACCGTTAATATATATGTATTACATACGCTGATCACGACCGAACATGCAGTATAATAATTATAGAATATAAATGGCCGCCAAAATGAACTTTTATGCTGTACATAGCCTTTTGAGATGGCTGCTGTCCTCGCCCGACATGACCAGTCACGCTGGACTAAGTACATTCCAATAATTGGAAGAAGAAGACACTTAAACTAGTCCCCTATGTTTATCAGCGGAACACAGACGCGTGCCAATACACAACAATCAGTAAGCGAACAATTTATATCAAATATATTTAAACATATCGGCAAATTACATCAAAATATTGAAGTGGTAAATTAATTTTGTAAAGTCATTGTATCTTGGTTATAGTAAAACGTTTAAGAAATTACACAAAAGAATAGGATGTTGGAGATGGAGAATAAGTGGAGAAGCTAGTGGAGAATAAGACATAAGACGAAGAAAAACAGATAAAGTTACCCGTTCCGCATATCCTGTGCTGCCACCGGTCACATCGGTCGCATGATATAGCGTGCTGCAGAGGACGTACCTCAAGATCACACACGATACAGAGATCCATAGTGTTGTGAGCATCCTACTTTTGATAAGGGTTATATAGTTGTCGTGAGATGTACCAATTATTCAATCAAGACTCAAACATATTCATTGTCGGCATTGATGGTCTTTAAACTACTGTACATACTGACTTACCAATCAACTAATGAGCAGCGTCAATTACGGCAATTACTCATAGCTATTTGTGAATTAATTATATATAATTAAGTTTTAGTGATTACTTTATACAACTTCAATGGGATTATCAACTAATCACTAATGAGTTGTTAACACCTTCAATCACATCAAAGTAACATCCAAATTCGGTTACAAATAACATACGCAAGGCCTATAATTAACATAACATAGATTTTTTGTATTGTCATTAAACATTTACATATTTATAGCCACACACAATACAATATACATTGTAAATAGAAGGTGATTTAAAAAAATGACAGGTTTAAGCTATTTGAAAATTTGCATATAATATAATATGTGCATATAATACTCTCTATACTGCACTTTATCAAATCTCCGTAGATTATATTCAAGTATATTAACACAGGTGATCGTTGGGGCGAAGGGCCATATACACACATTTCTGCAAATATATTTGATAATGAGTATCTTCGAGTTGGCACCTGAAATATAGTATTAAGTTCTTAATATTATACATATCGTCCGACTGCTTATAACGACGCTCACATGAAACGACGCGGCTTATGTTTTGACCTCGTTTTCAATATTCACAATATCCGGTGACGTTATTTTCATCTGCAGTGGTTGTAAACATGATACGGGATTCCCCAGACTAAATGTGGAAAGTGAGAGATTACAAGATAATTTTTATATCAATGTTATTGCAATCAGTCTGTTTTAACAGCAAATTTCAAATGCAACTTTGTGCATTACATTAAATAGCTAATATTTTGCAATATGCTACTGCAAACATAACAATTTGTGGTCTGTCTGCTCAGCTAAGCTCTGCGTATCGGTAGGTCACGTGACAATTGATTCACTGTTTGGAAAGGTGTATGCGTTATATACGTTATTGCTGTGATCCCTCTGTGATAGTAAAATAGATCTCGAACTAATCAATATCTGTGCAGGCTCACAAACGCAAGAATAAACAGTATGCAGCAACTTCTATGACCACTGTTTTTATGCATGTACGGACTACTGGGAGTGCTATAAGGACAACAGCAAGGCATAATTTCTAGTTAAATGTTATTATTTACAAATTGTTCATTTATAGTTTATATACGGCAAAACAGGGACACTTTTCCTGTTTATTAGCATAATGAAATAAAGGCATGTTGTACACTCAGTTTTAATGTAATTTAGTGATGCAGAATTAATTTTCAGGCTAGTTTGAGATGACGTATAATACATGTAATGCGCAGAGCAGATACAGGAGAGTGAATTAACTATATTTAGAACGACATTAGTCAACCAATGAAATGCGTCGTAATAGACGTTTCTCGGCTCAGAGGAATTCCCAATAGTGGCATGAGTCCATGTGATATTTTGACACTAAATAAGCGTAATAAGCATAATTTCTCGCGTTGAATATGTAGAAAAGGATCTATTTATACAGATAATACACTATTTACATGAGTTCATTCATTTTATGTTAAGTCATTGTTGATTCTTCGCTTAGATGCGTCGGAACACGGTATTCAAGGATAACTATGTTTATAATGAATTTTAAAAATGGGGCCGAGGTGTTGATATGTTTTGGGGCCGAGCTGTCGATGTGTTTTGGGGCCGAGGTGTCGTGGGGCCGAGGTGTCGTGCCGAGGTGTCGTGGGGCCGAGGTGTCGTGGGGGGGGCCGAGGTGTCGTGGGGCCGAGGTGTCTGGGGCCGGCATGTCGTGGGGCCGAGATGACGCTTTACCCACATCATGTATACATACGGCAGTTTTTAGTTTGCGCTGTGTTGTCCTCAACGACCTCAATGTTCAGTCACCCACTTCGAGATTACTTGTTAGAAGAGGAATATAAGTATGTGATTTTTCCCAGTATTTATGAAAACATCACAATTACCATGGCAACTCTCCTTATTTCCCAGATACGTGGTAATACTGCATAGTTACAAAGAACATGTTAGTCCTTGCATGTGTATGGTTTACTTGTATTACAAAGTTACTGGCTGAAGTTAATAATTCATATTTATCATTCTAATTTCTATAATCTCTCATCTGACCATGTGACCTGTGGTTGTGCAAAATAATGTTGACCTCCGACAAATCAAAATTTGCGGCGAAAATGCTGAAATACCGTTTATTCAGATACAATTAAAGGCTTAGCATGGAAAGAAAAATGAACGCATACAACTAAATATAAAACATAGAACACAAACCATCTTTTGGTAAGCTGTGAATAACTCTCACTGCTGCATCAAATTTGGACTTTGGTGAGGCCGTAGCCATTTTGTGAAATCATGTGACCAAATGTATTTACCCCAATGTTTACAATTTGACAAAAAGATTTCATAGCACTATAACGATTGATTTCCAATTGGAGCGGAATCGCAGCGACGATAAATAAACATAAAACACATACATTTTTGTTCCCTGTTATTTCGAAAAATGCCTCGATAGTAAAATGTCACATTTTCAAGCCTTAATATTTGGACTAAAGATGAACGTACTTGTTCCATAGCAGACCAACAATCCATTAAATCTTCACTTGTGACCATGCTTCAACTTCAACGAAGTACTCTAGTCCTATATATAAGACCT
Source organism: Archivesica marissinica (assembly GCA_014843695.1). Lineage (NCBI taxonomy): Eukaryota > Metazoa > Mollusca > Bivalvia > Venerida > Vesicomyidae > Archivesica > Archivesica marissinica. The sequence continues at coordinate 71,280,453 of CM026395.1, read as the reverse complement.
CTACATAACTTTGTTTTTGTGTAAAATGCATTGATATTAAAATGTCACATTTTCCGAGTCTAAATATTTGGACTACGAGATACTCCATAACGCCACTGACGACATCAACTGGGACTCCGAGATACTCCACAACGCCACTGACGACATCAACTGGGATTACGAGATACTCCACTCTGCCACTGACAACATCAACTGGGATTACGAGATGCTCAACAACGCCACTGACGACATTAACTGGGACTACGAGATACTCCACTATGCCACTGACGACATCAACTGGGACTACGAGATACTCCACAACGCCATTGACAACATCACCTGGGACTACGAGATACTCCACAACGCCATTGACGACATCAACTGGGACAACGAGATACTCCACAACGCCACTGACGACATCAACTGGGACTACGAGATACTCCACAACGCCACTGACGTTATCAACTGGGACTACGAGATACTCCACACCGCCACTGACGACATCAACTGGGACTACGAGATACTCAATAACGCCACTGACGACATCAACCTGGACTACGAGATACTCCACACCGCCACCGACGACATCAACTGGGACTACGAGATACTCCATAGCGCCACTGACGACATCAACTGGGACTACGAGATACTCCACAACGCCACTGACGTTATCAACTGGGACTACGAGATACTCCACAACGTCACTGACGACATCAACTGGGACTCCAAGATACTCCACAACGCCACCGACGACATTAACTGGGACTATGATATACTCCACAACGCCACTGACGTTATCAACTGGGACTACGAGATACTCCACAACGCCACTGACGACATCAACTGGGACTCCGAGATACTCCACAACGCCACTGACGTTATCAACTGGGACTACAAGATACTCCACAACGCCACTGATGTTATCAACTGGGATTACGAGATACTCCACAACGCCACTGACGTTATCAACTGGGACTACGAGATACTCCACAACGCCACTGACGTTATCAACTGGGACTACGAGATACTCCACAACGCCACTGACGTTATCAACTGGGACTACGAGATACTCCACAACGTCACTGACGACATCAACTGGGACTACGAGATACTCCACAACGCCACTGACGACATCAACTGGGACTATGAGATACTCCACAACGCCACTGACGACATCAACTGGGACTACGAGATACTCCACAACGCCACTGACGACATCAACTGGGACTACGAGATACTCCACAACGCCACTGACGACATCAACTGGGACTACGAGATACTCCACAACGCCACTGACGTTATCAACTGGGACTACGAGATACTCCACAACGCCACTGACGTTATCAACTGGGACTACGAGATACTCCACAAGCCACTGACGTTATCAACTGGGACTACGAGATACTCCACAACGCCACTGACGTTATCAACTGGGACTACGAGATACTCCACAACGCCACTGACGACATCAACTGGGACTCCGAGATACTCCACAACGCCACTGACGACATCAACTGGGACTACGAGATACTCCACAACGCCACTGACGTTATCAACTGGGACTACGAGATACTCCACAATGTCACTAACGAAATCAACTGGGACTACGAGATACTCCACAACGCTACTGACGACATCAACTGGGACTACGAGATACTCCACAACGCCACTGACGTTATCAACTGGGACTACGAGATACACCACAACGCCACTGACGACATCAACTGGGACTCCGAGATACTCCACAATGCCACTCTCAACTGGGACTACGAGATACTCCACAACGCCACTGACGTTATCAACTGGGATAACGGGATACTCCATAACACCACTGACGACATCAACTAGGATTACGAGATACTCCACTATGTCACTGACAACATCAACTGGGATTACGAGATACTCCACAACGCCACTGACGACATCAACTGGGACTACGAGATACTCCACTATGCCACTGACGACATCAACTGGGACTACGAGATACTCCACAACGCCACTGACAACATCAACTGGGACTACGAGATACTCCACAACGCCACTGACGACATCAACTGGGACTACGAGATACTCCACAACGCCACTGACGAAATCAACTGGGACTACGAGATACTCCATAACGCCACTGACGACATCAACCTGGACTACGAGATACTCCACAACGCCACTGACGACATCAACTGGGACTACGAGATACTCCATAGCGCCACTGACGACATCAACTGGGACTACGAGATACTCCACAACGCCACTGACGACATCAACTGGGACTACGAGATACTCCACAACGCCACTGACGACATCAACTGGGACTACGAGATACTCCACAACGCCACTGACGACATCAACTGGGACTACGAGATACTCCACAACGCCACTGACGTTATCAACTGGGACTACGAGATACTCCACAACGCCACTGACGATATCAACTGGGACTACGAGATACTCCACAACGCCACTGACGTTATCAACTGGGACTACGAGATACTCCACAACGCCACTGACGTTATCAACTGGGACTACGAGATACTCCACAACGCCACTGACGTTATCAACTGGGACTACGAGATACTCCACAACGCCACTGACGTTATCAACTGGGACTACGAGATACTCCACAACGCCACTGACGTTATCAACTGGGACTACGAGATACTCCACAACGTCACTGACGACATCAACTGGGACTCCGAGATACTCCACATCGCCACTGACGACATCAACTGGGACTACAAGATACTCCACAACGCCACTGATGTTATCAACTGGGACTACGAGATACTCCACAACGCCACTGACGTTATCAACTGGGACTACGAGATACTCCACAACGCCACTGACGTTATCAACTGGGACTACGAGATACTCCACAACGCCACTGACGTTATCAACTGGGACTACGAGATACTCCACAACGTCACTGACGACATCAACTGGGACTCCGAGATACTCCACAACGCCACTGACGTTATCAACTGGGACTACGAGATACTCCACAACGCCACTGACGACATCAACTGGGACTCCGAGATACTCCATAACGCCACTGACGTTATCAACTGGGACTACGAGATACACCACAACGCCACTGACGTTATCAATTGGGACTACGAGATACTCCACAATGTCACTGACGTTATCAACTGGGACTCCGAGATACTCCACAATGCCACTGACGATATCAACTGGGACTACGAGATACTCCACAACGCCACTGACGTTATCAACTGGGACTACGAGATACTCCACAACGCCACTGACGACATCAACTGGGACTACGAGATACTCCACAACGCCACTGACGACATCAACTGGGACTACGAGATACTCCACAACGCCACTGACGTTATCAACTGGGACTACGAGATACTCCACAACGCCACTGACGTTATCAACTGGGACTACGAGATACTCCACAACGCCACTGACGTTATCAACTGGGACTACGAGATACTCCACAACGCCACTGACGACATCAACTGGGACTACGAGATACTCCACAACGCCACTGACGACATCAACTGGGACTACGAGATACTCCACAACGCCACTGACGTTATCAACTGGGACTACGAGATACTCCACAACGTCACTGACGACATCAACTGGGACTCCAAGATACTCCACAACGCCACCGACGACATAACTGGGACTATGATATACTCCACAACGCCACTGACGTTATCAACTGGGACTACGAGATACTCCACAACGCCACTGACGACATCAACTGGGACTCCGAGATACTCCACAACGCCACTGACGTTATCAACTGGGACTACGAGATACTCCACAACGCCACTGACGTTATCAACTGGGACTACGAGATACTCCACAACGCCACTGACGTTATCAACTGGGACTACGAGATACTCCACAACGCCACTGACGTTATCAACTGGGACTACGAGATACTCCACAATGTCACTAACGACATCAACTGGGACTACGAGATACTCCACAACGCTACTGACGACATCAACTGGGACTAAGAGATACTCCACAACGCATGCGACATCAACTGGGACTAGAGATCTCCATACTGCCACTGACGACATCAACTGGGACTACGAGATACTCCACAACGTCACTGACGACATCAACTGGGACTCCGAGATTCACAAGCCATGACGTTATCAACTGGACTACGAGATACTCCACAATGCCACTGACGTTATCAACTGGGACTACGAGATACTCCACAACGCCACTGACGTTATCAACTGGGACTACGAGATACTCCACAACGCCACTGACGTTATCAACTGGGACTACGAGATACTCCACAACGCCACTGACGACATCAACTGGGACTACGAGATACTCCACAACGCCACTGACGTTATCAACTGGGACTACGAGATACTCCACAATGCCACTGACGACATCAACTGGGACTACGAGATACTCCACAACGCCACTGACGACATCAACTGGGACTACGAGATACTCCACAACGCCACTGACGTTATCAACTGGGACTACGAGATACTCCACAACGCCACTGACGACATCAACTGGGACTCGAGATACTCCACAATGCCACTCTCAACTGGGACTACGAGATACTCCACAACGCCACTGACGTTATCAACTGGGACTACGAGATACTCCATAACGCCACTGACGTTATCAACTGGGACTACGAGATACTCCACAACGCCACTGACGTTATCAACTGGGACTACGAGATACTCCACAATGTCACTGACGTTATCAACTGGGACTACGAGATACTCCACAAGCCACTCTCAACTGGGACTACGAGATACTCCACAACGCCACTGACGTTATCAACTGGGACTACGAGATACTCCACAACGCCACTGACGACATCAACTGGGACTACGAGATACTCCACAACGCCACTGACGTTATCAACTGGGACTACGAGATACTCCACAACGCCACTGACGACATCAACTGGGACTACGAGATACTCCACAACGCCACTGACGACATCAACTGGGACTACGAGATACTCCACAACGCCACTGACGTTATCAACTGGGACTACGAGATACTCCACAACGCCACTGACGACATAACTGGGATACGAGATACCAACACACAACGGATACGAGATACTCCACAACGCCACTGACGACATCAACTGGGACTACGAGATACTCCACAACGCCACTGACGACATCAACTGGGACTACGAGATACTCCACAACGCCACTGACGACATCAACTGGGACTACGAGATACTCCACAACGCCACTGACGACATCAACTGGGACTACGAGATACTCCACAACGCCACTGACGAAATCAACTGGGACTACGAGATACTCAATAACGCCACTGACGACATCAACCTGGACTACGAGATACTCCACACCGCCACCGACGACATCAACTGGGACTACGAGATACTCCATAGCGCCACTGACGACATCAACTGGGACTACGAGATACTCCACAACGCTACTGACGACATCAACTGGGACTAAGAGATACTCCACAACGTCACTGACGTTATCAACTGGGACTACGAGATACTCCACAACGTCACTGACTACATCAACTGGGACTCCGAGAAACTCCACAATGCCACCGACGTTATCAACTGGGACTACGAGATACTCCACAACGCCACTGACGTTATCAACTGGGACTACGAGATACTCCACAACGCCACTGACGTTATCAACTGGGACTACGAGATACTCCACAACGCCACTGACGACATCAACTGGGACTCCGAGATACTCCACAACGCCACTGACGTTATCAACTGGGACTATGAGATACTCCACAATGCCACTGACGACATTAACTGGGACTCCGAGATACTCCACAATGCCACTCTCAACTGGGACTACGAGATACTCCACAACGCCACTGACGTTATCAACTGGGACTACGAGATACTCCACAACGTCACTGACGAAATCAACTGGGACTACGAGATACTCCACAACGCCACTGACGTTATCAACTGGGACTACGAGATACTCCACAACGCCACTGACGTTATCAACTGGGACTACGAGATACTCCACAACGCCACTGACGTTATCAACTGGGACTACGAGATACTCCACAACGCCACTGACGTTATCAACTGGGACTACGAGATACTCCACAACGCCACTGACGTTATCAACTGGGACTACGAGATACTCCACAACGCCACTACTGACATTATCAACTGGGACTACGAGATACTCCACAACGCCACTGACGACATCAACTGGGACTACGAGATACTCCACAACGCCACTGACGACATCAACTGGGACTACGAGATACTCCACAACGCCACTGACGTTATCAACTGGGACTACGAGATACTCCACAACGCCACTGACGTTATCAACTGGGACTACGAGATACTCCACAACGCCACTGACGACATCAACTGGGACTACGAGATACTCCACAATGTCACTGACGACATCAACTGGGACTACGAGATACTCCACAACGCCACTGACGACATCAACTGGGACTACGAGATACTCCACAACGCCACTGACGTTATCAACTGGGACTACGAGATACTCCACAACGCCACTGACGACATCAACTGGACTACGAGATACTCCACAACGCCACTGACGTTATCAACTGGGACTAAGATACTCCACAACGCCACTGACGTTATCAACTGGGACTACGAGATACTCCACAACGCCACTGACGTTATCAACTGGGACTACGAGATACTCCACAACGCCACTGACGTTATCAACTGGGACTACGAGATACTCCACAACGCCACTGACGTTATCAACTGGGACTACGAGATACTCCACAACGCCACTGACGTTATCAACTGGGACTACGAGATACTCCACAACGCCACTGACGACATCAACTGGGACTCCGAGATACTCCACAACGCCACTGACGACATCAACTGGGACTACGAGATACTCCACAACGCCACTGACGTTATCAACTGGGACTACGAGATACTCCACAACGCCACTGACGTTATCAACTGGGACTACGAGATACTCCACAACGCCACTGACGTTATCAACTGGGACTACGAGATACTCCACAACGCCACTGACGTTATCAACTGGGACTACGAGATACTCCACAACGCCACTGACGACATCAACTGGGACTACGAGATACTCCACAACGCCACTGACGTTATCAACTGGGACTACGAGATACTCCACAACGCCACTGACGACATCAACTGGGACTCCGAGATACTCCACAACGCCACTGACGTTATCAACTGGGACTACGAGATACACCACAACGCCACTGACGTTATCAACTGGGACTACGAGATACTCCACAATGTCACTGACGTTATCAACTGGGACTCCGAGATACTCCACAATGCCACTGACGATATCAACTGGGACTACGAGATACTCCAAAACGCCACTGACATTATCAACTGGGACTACGAGATACTCCACAACGCCACTGACGACATCAACTGGAACTACGAGATACTCCACAATGTCACTAACGACATCAACTGGGACTACGAGATACTCCACAACGCCACTGACGTTATCAACTGGAACTACGAGATACTCCACAACGCCACTGACGTTATCAACTGGGACTACGAGATACTCCACAACGCCACTGACGTTATCAACTGGGACTACGAGATACTCCACAACGTCACTGACGACATCAACTGGGACTCCGAGATACTCCACAACGCCACTGACGACATCAACTGGGACTACGAGATACTCCACAACGCCACTGACGTTATCAACTGGGACTACGAGATACTCCACAACGTCACTGACGACATCAACTGGGACTCCAAGATACTCCACAACGCCACCGACGACATTAACTGGGACTATGATATACTCCACAACGCCACTGACGTTATCAACTGGGACTACGAGATACTCCACAACGCCACTGACGACATCAACTGGGACTCCGAGATACTCCACAACGCCACTGACGTTATCAACTGGGACTACGAGATACTCCACAATGCCACTGACGTTATCAACTGGGACTACGAGATACTCCACAACGCCACTGACGTTATCAACTGGGACTACGAGATACTCCACAACGCCACTGACGTTATCAACTGGGACTACGAGATACTCCACAATGTCACTAACGACATCAACTGGGACTACGAGATACTCCACAACGCTACTGACGACATCAACTGGGACTAAGAGATACTCCACAACGCACGACATCAACTGGGACTGAGATCTCCAACGCCACTGACGACATCAACTGGGACTACGAGATACTCCACAACGCCACTGACGACATCAACTGGGACTCCGAGATTCACAAGCCATGACGTTATCAACTGGACTACGAGATACTCCACAATGCCACTGACGTTATCAACTGGGACTACGAGATACTCCACAACGCCACTGACGTTATCAACTGGGACTACGAGATACTCCACAACGCCACTGACGTTATCAACTGGGACTACGAGATACTCCACAACGCCACTGACGACATCAACTGGGACTACGAGATACTCCACAACGCCACTGACGTTATCAACTGGGACTACGAGATACTCCACAACGCCACTGACGATATCAACTGGGACTACGAGATACTCCACAACGCCACTGACGACATCAACTGGGACTACGAGATACTCCACAACGCCACTGACGACATCAACTGGGACTACGAGATACTCCACAACGCCACTGACGACATCAACTGGGACTCCGAGATACTCCACAAGCCACTTCAACTGGGACTACGAGATACTCCACAACGCCACTGACGTTATCAACTGGGACTACGACGCCACGACATCACTGGACTACGAGATACTCCACAACGCCACTGACGTTATCAACTGGACTACGAGATACTCCACAATGTCACTGACGACATCAACTGGGACTACGAGATACTCCACAACGCCACTGACGTTATCAACTGGGACTACGAGATACTCCACAACGCCACTGACGTTATCAACTGGGACTACGAGATACTCCACAACGCCACTGACGTTATCAACTGGGACTACGAGATACTCCACAACGCCACTGACGTTATCAACTGGGACTACGAGATACTCCACAACGTCACTGACGACATCAACTGGGACTCCGAGATACTCCACAACGCCACTGACGACATCAACTGGGACTACGAGATACTCCACAACGCCACTGACGTTATCAACTGGGACTACGAGATACTCCACAACGCCACTGACGACATCAACTGGGATTACGAGATACTCCACAATGTCACTGACAACATCAACTGGGATTACGAGATACTCCACAACGCCACTGACGACATCAACTGGGACTACGAGATACTCCACAATGCCACTGACGACATCAACTGGGACTACGAGATACTCCACAACGCCACTGACGACATCAACTGGGACTACGAGATACTCCACAACGCCACTGACGACATCAACTGGGACTACGAGATACTCCACAACGCCACTGACGATATCAACTGGGACTACGAGATACTCAAAACGCCACTGACGACATCAACGGACTACGAGATACTCCACAACGCCACGACGACATCAACTGGGACTACGAGATACTCCACAACGCCACTGACGACATCAACTGGGACTACGAGATACTCCACAACGCCACTGACGACATCAACTGGGACTACGAGATACTCCACAACGTCACTGACGATATCAACTGGGACTACGAGATACTCCACAACGCCACTGACGACATCAACTGGGACTACGAGATACTCCACAACGCCACTGACGTTATCAACTGGGACTACGAGATACTCCACAACGCCACTGACGTTATCAACTGGGACTACGAGATACTCCACAACGCCACTGACGTTATCAACTGGGACTACGAGATACTCCACAATGCCACTGACGTTATCAACTGGGACTCCGAGATACTCCACAACGCCACTCTCAACTGGGACTACGAGATACTCCACAACGCCACTGACGTTATCAACTGGGACTACGAGATACTCCACAACGCCACTGACGACATCAACTGGGACTACGAGATACTCCACAACGCCACTGACGTTATCAACTGGGACTACGAGATACTCCACAACGCCACTGACGACATCAACTGGGACTCCGAGATACTCCACAACGCCACTGACGACATCAACTGGGACTACAAGATACTCCACAACGCCACTGATGTTATCAACTGGGACTACGAGATACTCCACAACGCCACTGACGTTATCAACTGGGACTACGAGATACTCCACAACGCCACTGACGTTATCAACTGGGACTACGAGATACTCCACAACGCCACTGACGTTATCAACTGGGACTACGAGATACTCCACAACGTCACTGACGACATCAACTGGGACTCGAGATACTCCACAACGCCACTGACGACATCAACTGGGACTCCGAGATACTCCACAACGCCACTGACGATATCAACTGGGACTACGAGATACTCCACAACGCCACTGACGTTATCAACTGGGACTACGAGATACTCCACAACGCCACTGACGTTATCAACTGGGACTACGAGATACTCCACAACGCCACTGACGTATCAACTGGGACTACGAGATACTCCACAACGCCACTGACGACATCAACTGGGACTACGAGATACTCCACAACGCCACTGACGACATCAACTGGGACTACGAGATACTCCACAACGCCACTGACGTTATCAACTGGGACTACGAGATACTCCACAACGCCACTGACGACATCAACTGGGACTACGAGATACTCCACAACGCCACTGACGTTATCAACTGGGACTACGAGATACTCCACAACGCCACTGACGACATCAACTGGGACTACGAGATACTCCACAACGCCACTGACGACATCAACTGGGACTACGAGATACTCCACAACGCCACTGACGTTATCAACTGGGACTACGAGATACTCCACAACGCCACTGACGTTATCAACTGGGACTACGAGATACTCCACAACGCCACTGACGTTATCAACTGGGACTACGAGATACTCCACAACGCCACTGACGACATCAACTGGGACTCCGAGATACTCCACAATGCCACTCTCAACTGGGACTACGAGATACTCCACAACGCCACTGACGTTATCAACTGGGACTAAGAGATACTCCACAACATCACTGACGACATCAACTGGGACTCCAAGATACTCCACAACGCCACTGACGACATTAACTGGGACTACGAGATACTCCACAACGCCACTGACGTTATCAACTGGGACTACGAGATACTCCACAACGCCACTGACGTTATCAACTGGGACTACGAGATACTCCACAACGCCACTGACGTTATCAACTGGGACTACGAGATACTCCACAACGTCACTGACGACATCAACTGGGACTCCGAGATACTCCACAACGCCACTGACGTTATCAACTGGGACTACGAGATACTCCACAACGCCACTGACGACATCAACTGGGACTACGAGATACTCCACAACGCCACTGACGTTATCAACTGGGACTACGAGATACTCCACAACGCCACTGACGTTATCAACTGGGACTACGAGATACTCCACAATGTCACTGACGTTATCAACTGGGACTCCGAGATACTCCACAATGCCACTGACGATATCAACTGGGACTACGAGATACTCCACAACGCCACTGACGTTATCAACTGGGACTACGAGATACTCCACAACGCCACTGACGATATCAACTGGAACTACGAGATACTCCACAATGTCACTAACGACATCAACTGGGACTACGAGATACTCCACAACGCCACTGACGTTATCAACTGGAACTACGAGATACTCCACAACGCCACTGACGTTATCAACTGGGACTACGAGATACTCCACAACGCCACTGACGTTATCAACTGGGACTACGAGATACTCCACAACGTCACTGACGACATCAACTGGGACTCCGAGATACTCCACAACGCCACTGACGACATCAACTGGGACTACGAGATACTCCACAACGCCACTGACGTTATCAACTGGGACTACGAGATACTCCACAACGTCACTGACGACATCAACTGGGACTCCAAGATACTCCACAACGCCACCGACGACATTAACTGGGACTATGATATACTCCACAACGCCACTGACGATATCAACTGGGACTACGAGATACTCCACAACGCCACTGACGACATCAACTGGGACTCCGAGATACTCCACAACGCCACTGACGTTATCAACTGGGACTGCGAGATACTCCACAATGCCACTGACGTTATCAATTGGGACTACGAGATACTACACAACGCCACTGAAGTTATCAACTGGGACAACGAGATACTCCACAACGCCACTGACGTTATCAACTGGGACTACGAGATACTCCACAACGCTACTGACGACATCAACTGGGATTAAGAGATACTCCACAACGCCATTGGCGACATCAACTGGGACTAAGAGATACTCCATACTGCCACTGACGACATCAACTGGGACTACGAGATACTCCACAACGTCACTAACGACATCAACTGGGACTCCGAGATGTTCTACAATGCCATTGACGTTATCAACTGGGATTACGAGATACTCCACAATGCCACTGACGTTATCAACTGGGACTACGAGATACTCCACAACGCCACTGACGTTATCAACTGGGACTACGAGATACTACACAACGCCACTGAAGTTATCAACTGGGACTACAAGATACTCCACAACGCCACTGACGTTATCAACTGGGACTACGAGATACTCCACAATGTCACTAACGACATCAACTGGGACTACGAGATACTCCACAACGCTACTGACGACATCAACTGGGACTAAGAGATACTCCACAACGCCATTGGCGACATCAACTGGGACTAAGAGATGCTCCATACTGCCACTGACGACATCAACTGGGACTACGAGATACTCCACAACGTCACTAACGACATCAACTGGGACTCCGAGATGTTCTACAATGCCATTGACGCTATCAACTAGGACTACGAGATACTCCACAATGCCACTGACGTTATCAACTGGGACTACGGGATACTCCACAACGCCACTGACGTTATCAACTGGGACTACGAGATACTCCACAACGCCACTGACGTTATCAACTGGGACTACGAGATACTCCACAACGTCACTGACGACATCAACTGGGACTACGAGATACTCCACAACGCCACTGACGTTATCAACTGGGACTACGAGATACTCCACAACGCCACTGACGTTATCAACTGGGACTACGAGATACTCCACAACGCCACTGACGTTATCAACTGGGACTACGAGATACTCCACAACGCCACTAACGTTATCAACTGGGACTACGAGATACTCCACAACGTCACTGACGACATCAACTGGGACTACGAGATACTCCACAACGCCACTGACGACATCAACTGGGACTCCGAGATACTCCACAATGCCACTCTCAACTGGGACTACGAGATACTCCACAACGCCACTGACGTTATCAACTGGGACTACGGGATATTCCATAACGCCACTGACGTTATCAACTGGGACTACGAGATACACCACAACGCCACTGACGTTATCAACTGGGACTACGAGATACTCCACAATGTCACTGACGTTATCAACTGGGACTACGAGATACTCCACAACGCCACTGACGTTATCAACTGGGACTACAAGATACTCCACAACGCCACTGATGACATCAACTGGAACTACGAGATACTCCACAATGTCACTAACGACATCAACTGGGAATACGAGATACTCCACAACGCTACTGACGACATCAACTGGGACTAAGAGATACTCCACAACGTCACTGACGTTATCAACTGGGACTACGAGATACTCCACAACGTCACTGACTACATCAACTGGGATTCCGAGAAACTCCACAATGCCACCGACGTTATCAACTGGGACTACGAGATACTGCACAACGCCACTGACGTTATCAACTGGGACTACGAGATACTCCACAACGCCACTGACGTTATCAACTGGGACTACGAGATACTCCACAACGCCACTGACGACATCAACTGGGACTCCGAGATACTCCACAACGCCACTGACGTTATCAACTGGGACTATGAGATACTCCACAATGCCACTGACGACATCAACTGGGACTCCGAGATACTCCACAACGCCACTCTCAACTGGGACTACGAGATACTCCACAACGCCACTGACGTTATCAACTGGGACTACGAGATACTCCACAACGCCACTGACGAATCAACTGGGACTACGAGATACTCCACAACGCCACTGACGTTTCAACTGGGACTACGAGATACTCCACAACGCCACTGACGTTATCAACTGGGACTACGAGATACTCCATAACGCCACTGACGTTATCAACTGGGACTACGAGATACTCCACAACGCCACTGACGTTATCAACTGGGACTACGAGATACTCCACAATGCCACTGACGTATCAACTGGGACTCGAGATACTCCACAACGCCACTCATCAACTGGGACTACGAGATACTCCACAACGCCACTGACGTTATCAACTGGGACTACGAGATACTCCACAACGCCACTGACGATATCAACTGGGACTACGAGATACTCCACAACGCCACTGACGTTATCAACTGGGACTACGAGATACTCCACAACGCCACTGACGACATCAACTGGGACTACGAGATACTCCACAACGCCACTGACGACATCAACTGGGACTACGAGATACTCCACAACGCCACTGACGACATCAACTGGGACTACGAGATACTCCACAACGCCACTGACGTTATCAACTGGGACTA
>CM026395.1:71230259-71264777 GCA_014843695.1 Archivesica marissinica | reverse complement strand
ATACCTCGCCACTCTATGATATGCTATGATTCATCAATACCTCGCCATTTTATGCTATGCTATGATGCATGAATACCTCACCATTCTATTCTATGCTATGATTCACCAATACCTCGCCATTCTATGCCATGCGATGATACACCAATACCTCGCCAGTCTATGCTATGCTATGATTCATCAATACCTCGCCATTCTATGCCATGCTATGATACACCAATACCTCGCCATTCTCTGCTGTGCTATGATACATTCATACCTCGCTATTCTATAATATGCTATGCTACACCAATACCTCGCCTTTCTATGCTATGCTATGATACACCAATACCTCGGCATTCTATGCTATGCTATGATTCATCAATACCTCGGAAGTCTATTCTATGCTATGATTCATCAATATCTCGGCAGTCTATGCTATGCTATGATACATCAATACCTCGCCTTTCTATACCATACTATGATTCATTAATACTCACCATTCTATGCTATGCTATGATTCATCAATACCTCGCCATTATATGCTATGCTATGATTCATCGATACCTCGGAATTCTATACTATGCTAGGATTCATCAATACCTCGGCATTCTATCCTATGCTATGATTCATCAATACTCGCCATTATATGATATGCTATGATTAATCAATACCTCGCCATTCTATGCTATGATTCATCAATACATCGCCATTCTATGCTATGCTATGATTCATCAATACCTCGGCAGTCCATACTATGCTATGATTCATCAATACCTCGCAATTCTATGCTATGCTATGATACACCAATGCCTCGCCTTTCTATGCTGTGCTATGATACATCAATACCTCACTATTATATATTAAGCTATGCTATGATAGATCAATACCTCGCCACTCTATGATATGCTATGATTCATCAATACCTCGCCATTTTATGCTATGCTATGATGCATGAATACCTCACCATTCTATTATATGCTATGATTCACCAATACCTCGCCATTCTATGCCATGCGATGATACACCAATACCTCGCCAGTCTATGCTATGCTATGATTCATCAATACCTCGCCATTCTATGCCATGCTATGATACACCAATACCTCGCCATTCTCTGCTGTGCTATGATACATTCATACCTCGCTATTCTATAATATGCTATGCTACACCAATACCTCGCCTTTCTATGCTATGCTATGATACACCAATACCTCGGCATTCTATGCTATGCTATGATTCATCAATACCTCGGAAGTCTATTCTATGCTATGAGTCATCAATACCTCGGCAGTCTATGCTATGCTATGATACATCAATACCTCGCCTTTCTATACAATGATATGATTAATCAATACTCGCCATTCTATGCTATGCTATGATTCATCAATACCTTGCCATTCTATGCTATGCTATTAGTCATCAATACTCGCCATTCTATGCTATGCTATGATACATCAATACCTCGGCATTCTATACTATGATTCATCAATACCTCACCGGTCTATGCTATGCTATGATTCATCAATACCTCGGCATTCTATGCTATGCTATGATTCATCAATACCTCGCCATTCTATGCTTGCTATGATTCATCGATACCTCGGAATTCTATGCTATGCTATGAATCATCAATACCTCGGCATTCTATCCTATGCTATGATTCATCAATACTCGACATTTTATGCTATGCTATGATTCATCAATACCTCGCCATTCTATGCTATGCTATGATTCATCAATACTCGCCATTCTATGCTATGCTATGATACATCAATACCTCGGCATTCTATGCTATGATTCATCAATACCTCACCATTCTATGATATGCTATGATTCTTCAATACCTCGCCATTCTATGCTATGATATGCTATGATACATCAATACCTCGTCATTCTATACTATGCAATGCTATGATTCATCAATACCTTGTCATTGTATACTATGCTACGATACACCAATACCTCGCCTTTCTATGCTGTGCTATGATACATCAATACCTCACTATTATAAATTATGCTATGCTATGATAGATCAATACCTCGCCACTCTATGATATGCTATGATTCATCAATACCTCGCCATTATATGCCATGCTATGATACACCAATACCTCGCCATTCTCTACTGTTCTATGATACATTAATACCTCGCTATTCTATAATATGCTATGATACACCAATACCTCGCCTTTCTATGCTATGCTATGATATACCAATACCTCGCCTTTCTATACTATGCTATGATACACCAATACCTCGGCATTATATGCTATGCTATGATTCATCAATACCACGACATTCTATGCTATGCTATGATTCATCAATACCTCGGCAGTCTATGCTATGCTA
Source organism: Archivesica marissinica (assembly GCA_014843695.1). NCBI lineage: Eukaryota > Metazoa > Mollusca > Bivalvia > Venerida > Vesicomyidae > Archivesica > Archivesica marissinica. Next base: position 71,262,449 of record CM026395.1, on the reverse strand, counting down.
TGATACATCAATACCTCGCCTTTCTATACCATGCTATGATTCATCAATACCTCGGCATTCTATGCTATGCTATGATTCATCAATACCTCGCCATTCTATGCTATGCTATGATTCATCGATACCTCGGAATTCTATGCTATGCTAGGATTCATCAATACCTCGGCATTCTATCCTATGCTATGATTCAACAATACTCGCCATTATATGATATGCTATGATTCATCAATACCTCGCCATTCTATGCTATGATTCATCAATACAACGCCATTCTATGATATGCTATGATTCATCAATACCTCGCAATTCTATGCTATGCTATGATACACCAATACCTCGCCATTCTATGCTGTGCTATGATACATCAATACCTCACTATTATATATTAAGCTATGCTATGATAGATCAATACCTCGCCACTATATGATATGCTATGATTCTTCAATACATCGCCATTCTATGCCATGCTATGATACAACAATACCTCGTCATTCTATGCTATGATACATCAATACCTCGGCTGTCTATGCTATGCTATGATTCATCAATACCTCGGCATTATATACTATGCTATGATTCATCAATACCTCGGAAGTCTAATCTATGCTATGATTCATCAATACCTCGACAGTCTATGCTATGCTATGATACATCAATACCTAGCATTTCTATACCATGCTATGATACACCAATACCTCGGCATTCTATGCTATGCTATGATTCATCAATACCTCGGCATTCTATGCTATGCTATGATTCATCAATACCTCGCCATTCTATGCTATGCTATGATTCATCGATACCTCGGAATTCTATGCTATGCTAGGATTCATCAATACCTCGGCATTCTATCCTATGCTATGATTCATCAATACTCGCCATTATATGATATGCTATGATTCATCAATACCTCGCCATTCTATGCTATGATTCATCAATACATCGCCATTCTATGCTATGCTATGATTCATCAATACCTCGGCAGTCCATACTATGCTATGTTTCATCAATACCTCGCAATTCTATGCTATGCTATGATACACCAATACCTCGCCTTTCTATGCTGTGCTAGGATACATCAATACCTCACTATTATATATTAAGCTATGCTATGATAGATCAATACCGCGCCACTCTATAATATGCTAGGATTCATCAATACCTCGCCATTCTATGCTATGCTATGATGCATGAATACCTCACCATTCTATGCTATGCTATGATTCATCAATACCTCGCCATTCTATGCCATGCTATGATACACCAATACGTCGCCATTCTCTGATGTGCTATGATACATTAATACCTCGCTATTCTATGCTATGCTATGATATACCAATACCTCGCCTTTCTATACTATGCTATGATACACCAATACCTCGGCATTCTATGCTATACTATGATTCATCAATACCTCGGAAGTCTATTCTATGCTATGATTAATCAATATCTCGGCAGTCTATGCTATGCTATGATACATCAATACCTCGCCTTTCTATGCTATGATTCATCAATACCTCACAATTCTATGATATGCTATGATTCTTCAATACCTCGCCATTCTATGCTATGATATGCTATGATACATCAATACCTCGTCATTCTATACTATGCAATGCTATGATACATCAATACCTCGTCATTCAATGTTATGATATGATTCATCAATACCTTATCATTCTATACTATGCTACGATACACCAATACCTCGCCTTTCTATGCTGTGCTATGATACATCAATACCTCACTATTATAAATTATGCTATGCTATGATAGATCAATACCTCGCCACTCTATGATATGCTATGATTCATCAATACATCGCCATTCTATGCCATGCTATGATACACCAATACCTCGCCATTCTCTGCTGTTCTATGATACATTAATACCTAGCTATTCTATAATATGCTATGATACACCAATACCTCGCCTTTCTATGCTATGCTATGATATACCAATACCTCGCCTTTCTATACTATGCTATGATACACCAATACCTCGGCATTCTATGATATGCTATGATTCATCAATACCACGACATTCTATGCTATGCTATGATTCATCAATACCTCGGCAGTCTATGCTCTGCTATGATACATCAATACCTCGCCTTTCTATACCATGCTATGATTCATCAATACCTCGGCATTCTATGCTATGATTCATCAATACCTCGCCATTCTATGCTATGCTATGATTCATCGATACCTCGGAATTCTATGCTATGCTAGGATTCATCAATACCTCGGCATTCTATCCTATGCTATGATTCATCAATACTCGCCATTATATGATATGCTATGATTCATCAATACCTCGCCATTCTATGCTATGATTCATCAATACATCGCCATTCTATGATATGCTATGATTCATCAATACCTCGCAATTCTATGCTATGCTATGATACACCAATACCTCGCCATTCTATGCTGTGCTATGATACACCAATACCTTACTATTATATATTAAGCTATGCTATGATACATCAAGACCTCACTATTATATATTAAGCTATGCTATGATAGATCAATAACTCGCCACTCTATGATATGCTATGATTCATCAATACATCGCCATTCTATGCTATGATACACCAATACCTCGCCATTCTATGCTATGCTATGATTCATCAATACCTCGCCATTCTATGCCATGCTATGATACACCAATACCTCACCATTCTATGCTATGCTATGATTCATCAATACCTCGGCATTCTATGCTATGCTATGATTCATCAATATCTCGGAAGTCTATTCTATGCTATGATTTATCAATACCTCGGCATTCTATGCTATGCTATGATTCATCAATACCTCGGAATTCTATGCTATGCTAGGATTCATCAATACCTCGGCATTCTATCCTATGCTATGATTCATCAATACTCGCCATTATATGATATGCTATGATTCATCAATACCTCGCCATTCTATGCTATGATTCATCAATACACCGCCATTATATGCTATGCTATGGTTCATCAATACCTCGGAAGTCCATACTATGCTATGATTCATCAATACCTCGCAATTCTATGCTAAGCTATGATTCATCAATACCTCGGCAGTCCATACTATGCTATGATTCATCCATACCTCGCCATTCTATGCTATGCTATGATTCATCAATACCTCGACAGTCCATAATATGCTATGATTCATCAATACCTCGCCATTCTATGCTATGCTATGATTCATCAATACCTCGACATTCCATAATATGCTATGATTCATCAATACCTCGCAATTCTATGCTATGCTATGATTCATCAATACCTCGGCAGTCCATACTATGCTATGATTCATCAATACCTCGCCATTCTATGCTATGCTATGATTCATCAATACCTCGCCATTCTATGTTATGCTATGATACATCAATACCTCGTCATTCTATGCTATGCTATGATTCATCAATACCTCGTCATTCTATGCTATGCTATGATTCATCAATACGTCGCCATTCTATGTTATGCTATGATACACCAATACCTCGCCATTCTATGCTGTGCTATGATACATCAATACCTCGTCATTCTATGCTATGCTATACTATGATACATCAATACCTCGTCATTCTATGCTCTGCTACGCTATGATACATCAATACCTCGTCATTCTATGCTATGCTATGATTCTTCAATACCTCGGCATTCTATGATGTGCTATGATACATCAATACCTCGCCATTCTATGCTATGCTATAATTCATCAATAGCTCGGAAGTCTATTCTATGCTATGATTCATCAATACCTCGGCAGTCTATGCTATACTATGATACATCAATACCTCGCCTTTCTATACTATGCTATGATACACCAATACCTCGGCATTCTATGCTATGCTATGATTCAACAATACATCGCCTTTCTATACTATGCTATGATTCAACAATACATCGCCATTCTATGTTATGATATGATTCATCAATACCTCGCCATTCTATGCTATGATATGATTCATCAATACCTCGGCAGTCTATGCTATGCTATGATACATCAATACCTCGCCTTTCTACACCATGCTATGATTCATCAATACCTCGCCATTCTATGTTAAGCTATGATACATCAATACCTCGTCATTCTATACTATGCTATGATATGATACATCAATACCTCGTCATTCTATGCTATGATATGATACGTCAATACCTCGCCATTCTATGTTGTGCTATGATTCATCAATACCTCGTCATTCTATGCTATGCTATGATGCATCAATACTCGCCATTCTATGCTATGCTATGATACATCAATACCTCGGCATTATATGCTATTATTCATCAATACCTCACCGTTCTATGCTATGCTATGATTCATCAATACCTCGGCATTCTATGCTATGCTATGATTAATCAATACCTCGCCATTCAATGCTATGCTATGATTCATCGATACCTCGTAATTCTATGCTATGCTAGGATTCATCAATACCTCGGCATTATATCCTATGCTATGATTCATCAATACTCGACATTCTATGCTATGCTATGATTCATCAATACCTCGCCATTCTATGCTATGCTATGATTCATCAATACTCGCCATTCTATGCTATGCTATGATTCATCAATACCTCGCCATTCTATGCTATGATATGCTATGATACATCAATACTTCGTCATTCTATACTATGCTATGCTATGATACATCAATACCTCGCCATTCTATGCTATGCTATGATACATCAATACCTCACTATTATATATTATGCTATGCTATGATAGATCAATACCTCGCCACTCTATGCTATGATATGATTCATCAATACCTCGCCATTCTATACTATGTTATGATACACCAATACCTCGCCATTCTATGCTATGCTATGATTCATCAATACCTCGCCATTCTATGCCATGCTATGATTCATCAATACCTCGCCATTCTATGCTATGCTATGATTCATCAATACCTCGACATTCCATAATATGCTATGATTCATCAATACCTCGCAATTCTATGCTATGCTATGATTCATCAATACCTCGGCAGTCCATACTATGCTATGATTCATCAATACCTCGCCATTATATGCTATGCTATGATTCATCAATACCTCGCCATTCTATGTTATGCTATGATACATCAATACCTCGTCATTCTATGCTATGCTATGATTCATCAATACCTCGTCATTCTATGCTATGCTATGATTCATCAATACGTCGCCATTCTATGTTATGCTATGATACACCAATACCTCGCCATTCTATGCTGTGCTATGATACATCAATACCTCGTCATTCTATGCTATGCTATACTATGATACATCAATACCTCGTCATTCTATGCTCTGCTACGCTATGATACATCAATACCTCGTCATTCTATGCTATGCTATGATTCTTCAATACCTCGGCATTCTATGATGTGCTATGATACATCAATACCTCGCCATTCTATGCTATGCTATAATTCATCAATAGCTCGGAAGTCTATTCTATGCTATGATTCATCAATACCTCGGCAGTCTATGCTATACTATGATACATCAATACCTCGCCTTTCTATACTATGCTATGATACACCAATACCTAGGCATTCTATGCTATGCTATGATTCAACAATACATCGCCTTTCTATACTATGCTATGATTCAACAATACTTCGCCATTCTATGTTATGATATGATTCATCAATACATCGCCATTCTATGTTATGATATGATTCATCAATACCTCGCCATTCTATGCTATGATATGATTCATCAATACCTCGGCAGTCTATGCTATGCTATGATACATCAATACCTCGCCTTTCTACACCATGCTATGATTCATCAATACCTCGCCATTCTATGTTAAGCTATGATACATCAATACCTCGTCATTCTATACTATGCTATGATATGATACATCAATACCTCGTCATTCTATGCTATGATATGATACGTCAATACCTCGCCATTCTATGTTGTGCTATGATTCATCAATACCTCGTCATTCTATGCTATGCTATGATGCATCAATACTCGCCATTCTATGCTATGCTATGATACATCAATACCTCGGCATTATATGCTATTATTCATCAATACCTCACCGTTCTATGCTATGCTATGATTCATCAATACCTCGGCATTCTATGCTATGCTATGATTAATCAATACCTCGCCATTCAATGCTATGCTATGATTCATCGATACCTCGTAATTCTATGCTATGCTAGGATTCATCAATACCTCGGCATTATATCCTATGCTATGATTCATCAATACTCGACATTCTATGCTATGCTATGATTCATCAATACCTCGCCATTCTATGCTATGCTATGATTCATCAATACTCGCCATTCTATACTATGCTATGATTCATCAATACCTCGCCATTCTATGCTATGATATGCTATGATACATCAATACTTCGTCATTCTATACTATGCTATGCTATGATACATCAATACCTCGCCATTCTATGCTATGCTATGATACATCAATACCTCACTATTATATATTATGCTATGCTATGATAGATCAATACCTCGCCACTCTATGCTATGATATGATTCATCAATACCTCGCCATTCTATACTATGCTATGATACACCAATACCTCGCCATTCTATGCTATGCTATGATTCATCAATACCTCGCCATTCTATGCCATGCTATGATTCATCAATACCTCGCCATTCTATGCTATGCTATGATTCATCAATACCTCGACATTCCATAATATGCTATGATTCATCAATACCTCGCAATTCTATGCTATGCTATGATTCATCAATACCTCGGCAGTCCATACTATGCTATGATTCATCAATACCTCGCCATTCTATGCTATGCTATGATTCATCAATACCTCGCCATTCTATGTTATGCTATGATACATCAATACCTCGTCATTCTATGCTATGCTATGATTCATCAATACCTCGTCATTCTATGCTATGCTATGATTCATCAATACGTCGCCATTCTATGTTATGCTATGATACACCAATACCTCGCCATTCTATGCTGTGCTATGATACATCAATACCTCGTCATTCTATGCTATGCTATACTATGATACATCAATACCTCGTCATTCTATGCTCTGCTACGCTATGATACATCAATACCTCGTCATTCTATGCTATGCTATGATTCTTCAATACCTCGGCATTCTATGATGTGCTATGATACATCAATACCTCGCCATTCTATGCTATGCTATAATTCATCAATAGCTCGGAAGTCTATTCTATGCTATGATTCATCAATACCTCGGCAGTCTATGCTATACTATGATACATCAATACCTCGCCTTTCTATACTATGCTATGATACACCAATACCTCGGCATTCTATGCTATGCTATGATTCAACAATACATCGCCTTTCTATACTATGCTATGATTCAACAATACTTCGCCATTCTATGTTATGATATGATTCATCAATACCTCGCCATTCTATGCTATGATATGATTCATCAATACCTCGGCAGTCTATGCTATGCTATGATACATCAATACCTCGCCTTTCTACACCATGCTATGATTCATCAATACCTCGCCATTCTATGCTATGCTATGATACATCAATACCTCGCCTTTCTACACCATGCTATGATTCATCAATACCTCGCCATTCTATGTTATGCTATGATACATCAATACCTCGTCATTCTATACTATGCTATGATATGATACATCAATACCTCGTCATTCTATGCTATGATATGATACGTCAATACCTCGCCATTCTATGTTGTGCTATGATTCATCAATACCTCGTCATTCTATGCTATGCTATGATGCATCAATACTCGCCATTCTATGCTATGCTATGATACATCAATACCTCGGCATTCTATGCTATTATTCATCAATACCTCACCGTTCTATGCTATGCTATGATTCAACAATACCTCGGCATTCTCTGCTATGCTATGATTAATCAATACCTCGCCATTCTATGCTATGCTATGATTCATCGATACCTCGTAATTCTGTGCTATGCTAGGATTCATCAATACCTCGGCATTATATCCTATGCTATGATTCATCAATACTCGACATTCTATGCTATGCTATGATTCATCAATACCTCGCCATTCTATGCTATGCTATGATTCATCAATACTCGCCATTCTATGCTATGCTATGATTCATCAATACCTCGCCATTCTATGCTATGATATGCTATGATACATCAATACTTCGTCATTCTATACTATGCTATGCTATGATACATCAATACCTCGCCATTCTATGCTATGCTATGATACATCAATACCTCACTATTATATATTATGCTATGCTATGATAGATCAATACCTCGCCACTCTATGCTATGATATGATTCATCAATACCTCGCCATTCTATACTATGCTATGATACACCAATACCTCGCCATTCTATGCTATGCTATGATTCATCAATACCTCGCCATTCTATGCCATGCTATGATATATCAATACTTCGTCATTCTATACTATGCTATGCTATGATACATCAATACCTCGTCATTCTATACTATGCTATCCTATGATTCATCAATACCTCGCCATTCTATACTATGCTATGATTCATCAATACCTCGCCATTCTATACTATACTATGATACATCAATACCTCGTCATTCTATGCTATGATATGATACGTCAATACCTCTCCATTCTATGCTATGCTATGATACATCAATACCTCACTATTATATATTATGCTATGCTATGATAGATCAATAACTCGCCACTCTATGATATGCTATGATTCATCAATACCTCGCCATTCTATGCTATGCTATGATACACCAATACCTCGCCATTCTATGCTATGCTATGATTCATCAATACCTCGCCATTCTATGCCATGCTATGATACATCAATACTTCATCATTCTATACTATGCTATGCTATGATTCATCAATACCTCGGCAGTCTATGCTATACTATGATACATCAATACCTCGCCTTTCTATACTATGCTATGATACACCAATACCTCGGCATTCTATGCTATGCTATGATTCAACAATACATCGCCTTTCTATACTATGCTATGATTCATCAATACCTCGCCATTCTATGCTATGATATGCTATGATACATCAATACTTCGTCATTCTATACTATGCTATGCTATGATACATCAATACCTCGCCATTCTATGCTATGCTATGATACATCAATACCTCACTATTATATATTATGCTATGCTATGATAGATCAATACCTCGCCACTCTATGCTATGATATGATTCATCAATACCTCGCCATTCTATACTATGCTATGATACACCAATACCTCGCCATTCTATGCTATGCTATGATTCATCAATACCTCGCCATTCTATGCCATGCTATGATATATCAATACTTCGTCATTCTATACTATGCTATGCTATGATACATCAATACCTCGTCATTCTATACTATGCTATCCTATGATTCATCAATACCTCGCCATTCTATACTATGCTATGATTCATCAATACCTCGCCATTCTATACTATACTATGATACATCAATACCTCGTCATTCTATGCTATGATATGATACGTCAATACCTCTCCATTCTATGCTATGCTATGATACATCAATACCTCACTATTATATATTATGCTATGATAGATCAATAACTCGCCACTCTATGATATGCTATGATTCATCAATACCTCGTCATTCTATGCTATGATATGATTCATCAATACCTCGCCATTCTATGCTATGCTATGATACACCAATACCTCGCCATTCTATGCTATGCTATGATTCATCAATACCTCGCCATTCTATGCCATGCTATGATACATCAATACTTCATCATTATATACTATGCTATGCTATGATACATCAATACCTCGTCATTCTATACTATGCTATACTATGATTCATCAATACCTCGCCATTCTATACTATGCTATGATTCATCGATACCTCGCCATTCTATACTATGCTATGATTCATCAATACCTCGCCATTCTATACTATGCTATGATTCATCAATACCTCGCCATTCTATACTATGCTATGATTCATCAATACCTCGCCATTCTATACTATGCTATGATTCATCAATACCTCGCCATTCTATACTATGCTATGATTCATCAATACCTCGCCATTCTATACTATGCTATGATTCATCAATACCTCGCCATTCTATACTATGCTATGATTCATCAATACCTCGCCATTCTATACTATGCTATGATTCATCAATACCTCGCCATTCTATACTATGCTATGATTCATCAATACCTCGCCATTCTATACTATGCTATGATTCATCAATACCTCGCCATTCTATACTATGCTATGATTCATCAATACCTCGCCATTCTATACTATGCTATGATTCATCAATACCTCGGCATTCTATGCTATGCTATGATTAATCAATACCTCGCCAATCTATGCTATGCTATGATTCATCGATACCTCGTAATTCTATGCTATGCTGTTATTCATTAATACCTCACCGTTCTATGCTATGCTATGATTCATCAATACCTCGGCATTCTATGCTATGCTATGATTCATCAATACCTCGCCATTCTATGCTATGCTATGATTCATCAATACCTCGCCATTCTATGCTATGCTATGATTCATCAATACCACGGCAGTCCATACTATGCTATGATTCATCAATACCTCGCCATTCTATGTTATGCTATGATACATCAATACCTCGTCATTCTATGCTATGCTATGATTCATCAATACCTCGTCATTCTTTGCTATGCTATGATTCATCAATACCTCGCCATTCTATGTTATGCTATGATACACCAATACCTCGCCATTCTATGCTGTGCTATGATACATCAATACTTCGTCATTCTATGCTATGCTATGATTCATCAATACCTCGTCATTCTATGCTATGCTATACTATGATACATCAATACCTCGTTATTCTATGTTATGCTATGATACTCCAATACCTCGCCATTCTATGCTGTGCTATGATACATCAATACCTCGTCATTCTATGCTATGCTATACTATGATACATCAATACCTCGCCATTCTATGCTATGCTATGATGCATCAATACTCGCCATTCTATGCTATGCTATGATACATCAATACCTCGGCATTATATGCTATTATTCATCAATACCTCACCGTTCTATGCTATGCTATGATTCATCAATACCTCGGCATTCTATGCTATGCTATGATTAATCAATACCTCGCCATTCTATGCTATGATTCATCGATACCTCGTAATTCTATGCTATGCTAGGATTCATCAATACCTCGGCATTATATCCTATGCTATGATTCATCAATACTCGACATTCTATGCTATGCTATGATTCATCAATACCTCGCCATTCTATGCTATGCTATGATTCATCAATACTCGCCATTCTATACTATGCTATGATTCATCAATACCTCGCCATTCTATGCTATGATATGCTATGATACATCAATACCTCGTCATTCTATACTATGCTATGCTATGATACATCAATACCTCGCCATTCTATGCTATGCTATGATACATCAATACCTCACTATTATATATTATGCTATGCTATGATAGATCAATACCTCGCCACTCTATGCTATGATATGATTCATCAATACCTCGCCATTCTATGCTATGCTATGATTCATCAATACCTCGTCATTCTATGCTATGCTATGATTCATCAATACGTCGCCATTCTATGTTATGCTATGATACACCAATACCTCGCCATTCTATGCTGTGCTATGATACATCAATACCTCGTCATTCTATGCTATGCTATACTATGATACATCAATACCTCGTCATTCTATGCTCTGCTACGCTATGATACATCAATACCTCGTCATTCTATGCTATGCTATGATTCTTCAATACCTCGGCATTCTATGTTGTGCTATGATACATCAATACCTCGCCATTCTATGCTATGCTATAATTCATCAATAGCTCGGAAGTCTATTATATGCTAGGATTCATCAATACCTCGGCAGTCTATGCTATACTATGATACATCAATACCTCGCCTTTCTATACTATGCTATGATACACCAATACCTCGGCATTCTATGCTATGCTATGATTCAACAATACATCGCTTTTCTATACTATGCTATGATTCATCAATACCTCGCCATTCTATGCTATGATATGCTATGATACATCAATATTTCGTCATTCTATACTATGCTATGCTATGACACATCAATACCTCGCCATTCTATGCTATGCTATGATACATCAATACCTCACTATTATATATTATGCTATGCTATGATAGATCAATACCTCGCCACTCTATGCTATGATATGATTCATCAATACCTCGCCATTCTATACTATGCTATGATAAACCAATACCTCGCCATTCTATGCCATGCTATGATTCATCAATACCTCGCCATTCTATGCCATGCTATGATATATCAATACTTCGTCATTCTATACTATGCTATGCTATGATACATCAATACCTCGGCAGTCTATGCTATTATTCATCAATACCTCACCGTTCTATGCTCTGCTATGATTCATCAATACCTCGGCATTCTATGCTATGCTATGATTAATCAATACCTCGCCAATCTATGCTATGCTATGATTCATCGATACCTCGTAATTCTATGCTATGCTGTTATTCATTAATACCTCACCGTTCTATGCTATGCTATGATTCATCAATACCTCGGCATTCTATGCTATGCTATGATTCATCAATACCTCGCCATTCTATGCTATGCTATGATTCATCAATACCTCGCCATTCTATGCTATGCTATGATTCATCAATACCACGGCAGTCCATACTATGCTATGATTCATCAATACCTCGCCATTCTATGTTATGCTATGATACATCAATACCTCGTCATTCTATGCTATGCTATGATTCATCAATACCTCGTCATTCTTTGCTATGCTATTATTCATCAATACCTCGCCATTCTATGTTATGCTATGATACACCAATACCTCGCCATTCTATGCTGTGCTATGATACATCAATACTTCGTCATTCTATGCTATGCTATGATTCATCAATACCTCGTCATTCTATGCTATGCTATACTATGATACATCAATACCTCGTTATTCTATGTTATGCTATGATACATCAATACCTCGCCATTCTATGCTGTGCTATGATACACCAATACCTCGGCATTCTATGCTATGCTATGATTCAACAATACATCGCTTTTCTATACTATGCTATGATTCATCAATACCTCGCCATTCTATGCTATGATATGCTATGATACATCAATATTTCGTCATTCTATACTATGCTATGCTATGATACATCAATACCTCGCCATTCTATGCTATGCTATGATACATCAATACCTCACTATTATATATTATGCTATGCTATGATAGATCAATACCTCGCCACTCTATGCTATGATATGATTCATCAATACCTCGCCATTCTATACTATGCTATGATAAACCAATACCTCGCCATTCTATGCCATGCTATGATTCATCAATACCTCGCCATTCTATGCCATGCTATGATATATCAATACTTCGTCATTCTATACTATGCTATGCTATGATACATCAATACCTCGGCAGTCTATGCTATTATTCATCAATACCTCACCGTTCTATGCTCTGCTATGATTCATCAATACCTCGGCATTCTATGCTATGCTATGATTAATCAATACCTCGCCAATCTATGCTATGCTATGATTCATCGATACCTCGTAATTCTATGCTATGCTGTTATTCATTAATACCTCACCGTTCTATGCTATGCTATGATTCATCAATACCTCGGCATTCTATGCTATGCTATGATTCATCAATACCTCGCCATTCTATGCTATGCTATGATTCATCAATACCTCGCCATTCTATGCTATGCTATGATTCATCAATACCACGGCAGTCCATACTATGCTATGATTCATCAATACCTCGCCATTCTATGTTATGCTATGATACATCAATACCTCGTCATTCTATGCTATGCTATGATTCATGAATACCTCGTCATTCTTTGCTATGCTATGATTCATCAATACCTCGCCATTCTATGTTATGCTATGATACACCAATACCTCGCCATTCTATGCTGTGCTATGATACATCAATACTTCGTCATTCTATGCTATGCTATGATTCATCAATACCTCGTCATTCTATGCTATGCTATACTATGATACATCAATACCTCGTTATTCTATGTTATGCTATGATACTCCAATACCTCGCCATTCTATGCTGTGCTATGATACATCAATACCTCGTCATTCTATGCTATGCTATGCTATGATACATCAATACCTCGCCATTCTATGCTATGCTATGATGCATCAATACTCGCCATTCTATGCTATGCTATGATACATCAATACCTCGGCATTATATGCTATTATTCATCAATACCTCACCGTTCTATGCTATGCTATGATTCATCAATACCTCGGCATTCTATGCTATGCTATGATTAATCAATACCTCGCCATTCTATGCTATGATTCATCGATACCTCGTAATTCTATGCTATGCTAGGATTCATCAATACCTCGGCATTATATCCTATGCTATGATTCATCAATACTCGACATTCTATGCTATGCTATGATTCATCAATACCTCGCCATTCTATGCTATGCTATGATTCATCAATACTCGCCATTCTATACTATGCTATGATTCATCAATACCTCGCCATTCTATGCTATGATATGCTATGATACATCAATACCTCGTCATTCTATACTATGCTATGCTATGATACATCAATACCTCGCCATTCTATGCTATGCTATGATACATCAATACCTCACTATTATATATTATGCTATGCTATGATAGATCAATACCTCGCCACTCTATGCTATGATATGATTCATCAATACCTCGCCATTCTATGCTATGCTATGATTCATCAATACCTCGTCATTCTATGCTATGCTATGATTCATCAATACGTCGCCATTCTATGTTATGCTATGATACACCAATACCTCGCCATTCTATGCTGTGCTATGATACATCAATACCTCGTCATTCTATGCTATGCTATACTATGATACATCAATACCTCGTCATTCTATGCTCTGCTACGCTATGATACATCAATACCTCGTCATTCTATGCTATGCTATGATTCTTCAATACCTCGGCATTCTATGATGTGCTATGATACATCAATACCTCGCCATTCTATGCTATGCTATAATTCATCAATAGCTCGGAAGTCTATTCTATGCTATGATTCATCAATACCTCGGCAGTCTATGCTATACTATGATACATCAATACCTCGCCTTTCTATACTATGCTATGATACACCAATACCTCGGCATTCTATGCTATGCTATGATTCAACAATACATCGCCTTTCTATACTATGCTATGATTCATCAATACCTCGCCATTCTATGCTATGATATGCTATGATACATCAATACTTCGTCATTCTATACTATGCTATGCTATGATACATCAATACCTCGCCATTCTATGCTATGCTATGATACATCAATACCTCACTATTATATATTATGCTATGCTATGATAGATCAATACCTCGCCACTCTATGCTATGATATGATTCATCAATACCTCGCCATTCTATACTATGCTATGATACACCAATACCTCGCCATTCTATGCTATGCTATGATTCATCAATACCTCGCCATTCTATGCCATGCTATGATATATCAATACTTCGTCATTCTATACTATGCTATGCTATGATACATCAATACCTCGTCATTCTATACTATGCTATCCTATGATTCATCAATACCTCGCCATTCTATACTATGCTATGATTCATCAATACCTCGCCATTCTATACTATACTATGATACATCAATACCTCGTCATTCTATGCTATGATATGATACGTCAATACCTCTCCATTCTATGCTATGCTATGATACATCAATACCTCACTATTATATATTATGCTATGATTAGATCAATAACTCGCCACTCTATGATATGCTATGATTCATCAATACCTCGTCATTCTATGCTATGATATGATTCATCAATACCTCGCCATTCTATGCTATGCTATGATACACCAATACCTCGCCATTCTATGCTATGCTATGATTCATCAATACCTCGCCATTCTATGCCATGCTATGATACATCAATACTTCGCCATTCTATACTATGCTATGATTCATCAATACCTCGCCATTCTATACTATGCTATGATTCATCAATACCTCGCCATTCTATACTATGCTATGATTCATCAATACCTCGCCATTCTATACTATGCTATGATTCATCAATACCTCGCCATTCTATACTATGCTATGATTCATCAATACCTCGCCATTCTATACTATGCTATGATTCATCAATACCTCGCCATTCTATACTATGCTATGATTCATCAATACCTCGCCATTCTATACTATGCTATGATTCATCAATATATCGTCATTATATGCTATGATATGATACACCAATACCTCGCCTTTCTATACAATGCTATTATTCAACAATACATCGCCTTGCTATTCTATGCTATGATAGATTAATACCTCGCCAGTCTATTCTATGCTATGATACATCAATACCTCGCCTTTCTATACTATGCTATGATTCATAAATACTCGCCATTCTATGCTATGCTATGATACATCAATACCTCGGCAGTCTATGCTATTATTCATCAATACCTCACCGTTCTATGCTCTGCTATGATTCATCAATACCTCGGCATTCTATGCTATGCTATGATTAATCAATACCTCGCCAATCTATGCTATGCTATGATTCATCAATACCTCGCCATTCTATGCTATGCTATGATTCATCAATACCACGGCAGTCCATACTATGCTATGATTCATCAATACCTCGCCATTCTATGTTATGCTATGATACATCAATACCTCGTCATTCTATGCTATGCTATGATTCATCAATACCTCGTCATTCTTTGCTATGCTATGATTCATCAATACCTCGCCATTCTATGTTATGCTATGATACACCAATACCTCGCCATTCTATGCTGTGCTATGATACATCAATACTTCGTCATTCTATGCTATGCTATGATTCATCAATACCTCGTCATTCTATGCTATGCTATACTATGATACATCAATACCTCGTTATTCTATGTTATGCTATGATACTCCAATACCTCGCCATTCTATGCTGTGCTATGATACATCAATACCTCGTCATTCTATGCTATGCTATACTATGATACATCAATACCTCGCCATTATATGCTATTATTCATCAATACCTCACCGTTCTATGCTATGCTATGATTCATCAATACCTCGGCATTCTATGCTATGCTATGATTAATCAATACCTCGCCATTCTATGCTATGCTATGATTCATCGATACCTCGTAATTCTATGCTATGCTAGGATTCATCAATACCTCGGCATTATATCCTATGCTATGATTCATCAATACTCGACATTCTATGCTATGCTATGATTCATCAATACCTCGCCATTCTATGCTATGCTATGATTCATCAATACTCGCCATTCTATTCTATGCTATGATTCATCAATACCTCGCCATTCTATGCTATGATATGCTATGATACATCAATACTTCGTCATTCTATACTATGCTATGCTATGATACATCAATACCTCGCCATTCTATGCTATGCTATGATACATCAATACCTCACTATTATATATTATGCTATGCTATGATAGATCAATACCTCGCCACTCTATGCTATGATATGATTCATCAATACCTCGCCATTCTATACTATGCTATGATACACCAATACCTCGCCATTCTATGCTATGCTATGATTCATCAATACCTCGCCATTCTATGCCATGCTATGATTCATCAATACCTCGCCATTCTATGCTATGCTATGATTCATCAATACCTCGACATTCCATAATATGCTATGATTCATCAATACCTCGCAATTCTATGCTATGCTATGATTCATCAATACCTCGGCAGTCCATATTATGCTATGATTCATCAATACCTCGCCATTCTATGCTATGGTATGATTCATCAATACCTCGCCATTCTATGTTATGCTATGATACATCAATACCTCGTCATTCTATGCTATGCTATGATTCATCAATACCTCGTCATTCTATGCTATGCTATGATTCATCAATACGTCGCCATTCTATGTTATGCTATGATACACCAATACCTCGCCATTCTATGCTGTGCTATGATACATCAATACCTCGTCATTCTATGCTATGCTATACTATGATACATCAATACCTCGTCATTCTATGCTCTGCTACGCTATGATACATCAATACCTCGTCATTCTATGCTATGCTATGATTCTTCAATACCTCGGCATTCTATGATGTGCTATGATACATCAATACCTCGCCATTCTATGCTATGCTATAATTCATCAATAGCTCGGAAGTCTATTCTATGCTATGATTCATCAATACCTCGGCAGTCTATGCTATACTATGATACATCAATACCTCGCCTTTCTATACTATGCTATGATACACCAATACCTCGGCATTCTATGCTATGCTATGATTCAACAATACATCGCCTTTCTATACTATGCTATGATTCAACAATACATCGCCATTCTATGTTATGATATGATTCATCAATACCTCGCCATTCTATGCTATGATATGATTCATCAATACCTCGGCAGTCTATGCTATGCTATGATACATCAATACCTCGCCTTTCTACACCATGCTATGATTCATCAATACCTCGCCATTCTATGCTATGCTATGATACATCAATACCTCGCCTTTCTACACCATGCTATGATTCATCAATACCTCGCCAATCTATGTTATGCTATGATACATCAATACCTCGTCATTCTATACTATGCTATGATATGATACATCAATACCTCGTCATTCTATGCTATGATATGATACGTCAATACCTCGCCATTCTATGTTGTGCTATGATTCATCAATACCTCGTCATTCTATGCTATGCTATGATGCATCAATACACGCCATTCTATGCTATGCTATGATACATCAATACCTCGGCATTCTATGCTATTATTCATCAATACCTCACCGTTCTATGCTATGCTATGATTCATCAATACCTCGGCATTCTATGCTATGCTATGATTAATCAATACCTCGCCATTCTATGCTATGCTATGATTCATCGATACCTCGTAATTCTATGCTATGCTAGGATTCATCAATACCTCGGCATTATATCCTATGCTATGATTCATCAATACTCGACATTCTATGCTATGCTATGATTCATCAATACCTCGCCATTCTATGCTATGCTATGATTCATCAATACTCGCCATTTTATACTATGCTATGATTCATCAATACCTCGCCATTCTATGCTATGATATGCTATGATACATCAATACTTCGTCATTCTATACTATGCTATGCTATGATACATCAATACCTCGCCATTCTATGCTATGCTATGATACATCAATACCTCACTATTATATATTATGCTATGCTATGATAGATCAATACCTCGCCACTCTATGCTATGATATGATTCATCAATACCTCGCCATTCTATACTATGCTATGATACACCAATACCTCGCCATTCTATGCTATGCTATGATTCATCAATACCTCGCCATTCTATGCCATGCTATGATACATCAATACTTCGTCATTCTATACTATGCTATGGTATGATACATCAATACCTCGTCATTCTATACTATGCTATCCTATGATTCATCAATACCTCGCCATTCTATACTATGCTATGATTCATCAATACCTCGCCATTCTATACTATACTATGATACATCAATACCTCGTCATTCTATGCTATGATATGATACGTCAATACCTCTCCATTCTATGCTATGCTATGATACATCAATACCTCACTATTATATATTATGCTATGCTATGATAGATCAATAACTCGCCACTCTATGATATGCTATGATTCATCAATACCTCGCCATTCTATGCTATGATATGATTCATCAATACCTCGCCATTCTATGCTATGCTATGATACACCAATACCTCGCCATTCTATGCTATGCTATGATTCATCAATACCTCGCCATTCTATGCCATGCTATGATACATCAATACTTCATCATTCTATACTATGCTATGCTATGATACATCAATACCTCGTCATTCTATACTATGCTATACTATGATTCATCAATACCTCGCCATTCTATACTATGCTATGATTCATCGATACCTCGCCATTCTATACTATGCTATGATTCATCAATACCTCGCCATTCTATACTATGCTATGATTCATCAATACCTCGCCATTCTATACTATGCTATGATTCATCAATACCTCGCCATTCTATACTATGCTATGATTCATCAATATATCGTCATTATATGCTATGATATGATACACCAATACCTCGCCTTTCTATACAATGCTATGATTCAACAATACATCGCCTTGCTATTCTATGCTATGATAGATTAATACCTCGCCAGTCTATTCTATGCTATGATACATCAATACCTCGCCTTTCTATACTATGCTATGATTCATAAATACTCGCCATTCTATGCTATGCTATGATTCATCAATACCTCGCCATTCTATGCTATGCTATGATTCATCAATACCTCGCCATTCTATGCTATGCTATGATTCATCAATACCACGGCAGTCCATACTATGCTATGATTCATCAATACCTCGCCATTCTATGTTATGCTATGATACATCAATACCTCGTCATTCTATGCTATGCTATGATTCATCAATACCTCGTCATTCTTTGCTATGCTATGATTCATCAATACCTCGCCATTCTATGTTATGCTATGATACACCAATACCTCGCCATTCTATGCTGTGCTATGATACATCAATACTTCGTCATTCTATGCTATGCTATGATTCATCAATACCTCGGCAGTCTATGCTATGCTATGATTCATCAATACCTCGGCATTCTATGATGTGCTATGTTACATCAATACCTCGCCATTTTATGCTATGCTATAATTCATCAATACCTCGGAAGTCTATTCTATGCTATGATTCATCAATACCTCGTCATTCTATGTTATGCTATGATTCATCAATACCTCGTCATTCTATGCTATGCTATGATGCATCAATACTCGCAATTCTATGCGATGCTATGATACATCAATACCTCGGCATTCTATGCTATTATTCATCAATACCTCACCGTTCTATGCTATGCTATGATTCATCAATACCTCGGCATTCTATGTTATGCTATGATTAATCAATACCTCGCCATTCTATGCTATTCTATGATTCATCGATACCTCGTAATTCTATGCTATTCTAGGATTCATCAATACCTCGGCATTATATCCTATGCTATGATACATCAATACCTCGGCATTCTATGCTATGATTCATCAGTACCTCACCATTATATGCTATGCTATGATTCATCAATACCTCGCCATTCTATGCTATGATATGCTATGATACATCAATACTTCGTCATTCTATACTATGCTATGCTATGATACATCAATACCTCATCATTCAATGCTATGATATGATACATCAATACCTCGCCATTCTATGCTATGCTATGATACATCAATACCTCACTATTATATATTATGCTATGCTATGATAGATCAATACCTCGCCATTCTATGCTATGATGTGATTCATCAATACCTCGCCATTCTATGCTATGATGTGATTCATCAATACCTCGCCATTCTATGCTATGATGTGATTCATCAATACCTCGCCATTCTATACTATGCTATGCTATGATACATCAATACCTCGTCATTCTATACTATGCTATAATATGATTCATCAATACCTCGCCATTCTATACTATGCTATGATTCATCAATACCTCGCCATTCTATACTATACTATTATACATCAATACCTCTTCTTTCTATGCTATGATATGATACGTCAATACCTCGCCATTCTATGCTGTGCTAAGCTATGATACATCAATACATCGCCATTCTATGCTATGCTATGATACATCAATACATCGCCATTCTATGCTATGCTATGATACATCAATACCTCACTATTATATATTATGCTATGCTATGATAGATCAATACCTCGCCATTCTATGTTATGATATGATTCATCAATACCTCGCCATTCTATGCTATGCTATGATACACCAATACCTCGCCATTCTATGTTATGATATGATTCATCAATACCTCGCCATTCTATGCTATGCTATGATACACCAATACCTCGCCATTCTATACTATGCTATGATACACCAATACCTCGCCATTCTATGCTATGCTATGATTCATCAATACCTCGCCATTATATGCCATGCTATGATACATCAATACCTTGTCATTCTATACTACGCTATACTATGATTCATCAATACCTCGCCATTCTATACTATGCTATGATTCATCAATACCTCGCCATTCTATACTATACTATGATACATCAATACCTCGTCATTCTATGCTATGATATGATACTCCAATACCTCGCCATTCTGTGCTGTGCTACGCTATGATACATCAATACATCGCATTTCTATGCTATGAATCATCAATACTTCGCCTATCTATACTATGCTATGATTCAACAATACTTCGCCTATCTATACTATGCTATGATTCATCAATACCTCGCCATTATATGCTATGATATGATACACCAATACATCGCCTTTCTATACTATGCTATGATTCAACAATACATCGCCTTGCTATTCTATGCTATGATAGATTAATACCTCGCCAGTCTATGCTATGATTCATCAATACCTCGGAAGTCTATTCTATGCTATGATACATCAATACCTCGCCTTTCTATACTATGCTATGATTCATCAATACCTCGCCATTATAGGATATGATATGATACACCAATACCTCGCCTTTCTATACAATGCTATGATTCAACAATACATCGCCTTGCTATTCTATGCTATGATAGATTAATACCTCGCCAGTCTATGCTATGATTCATCAATACCTCGGAAGTCTGTTCTATGCTATGATACACCAATACCTCGCCATTCTATGCTGTGCTATGATACATCAATACCTCGCCATTCTATACTATGATATGATTCAACAATACATCGCCTTGCTATTCTATGCTATGATTCAACAATACATCGCCTTGCTATTCTATGCTATGATTCAACAATACATCGCCTTGCTATTCTATGCTATGATAGATTAATACCTCGCCAGTCTATGCTATGATGTTATTCATCAATACCTCGGAAGTCTATTCTATGCTATGATACATCACTACCTCGCCTTTCTATACCATGCTATGATTCATCAATACTCGCCATTCTATGCTATGATTCATCAATACCTCGCCATTCTATGCTATGCTATGATTCATCAATACTCGCCATTATATGCTATGCTATGATACATAAATACCTCGGCATTCTATGCTATGATTCATCAATACCTCACCGTTATATGCTATGCTATGATTCATCAATACCTCGCTATTCTATGCTATGCTATGATTCATCGATACCTCGGCATTCTATGCTATGCTAGAATTCATCAATACCTCGGCATTATATCCTATGCTATGATTCATCAATACTCGACATTCTATGCTATGCTATGATTCATCAATACCTCGCCATTCTATGCTATGCTATGATTCATCAATACTCGCCATTCTATGCTATGCTATGATACATCAATACCTCGACATTCTATGCTATGATTCATCAATATCTCACCATTCTATGCTATGCTATGATTCATAAATACCTCGCCATTCTATGCTATGATATGCTATGATACACCAATACCTCGCCGTTCTATGCTGTGCTATGATACATCAATACCTCACTATTATATATTATGCTATGCTATGATAGATCAATACCTCGCCACTCTATGATATGCTATGATTCATCAATACCTCGCCATTCTATGCTATGCTATGATGCATGAATACCTCACCAATCTATAATATGCTATGATTCATCAATACCTCGCCATTCTATACCATGCTATGATACAACAATACATCGCCATTCTATGCTATGCTATGATTCATCACTACCTCGCCATTCTATGCCATGCTATGATACACCAATACATCGCCATTCTCTGCTGTGCTATGATACATTAATACCTGGCTATTCTATAATATGCTATGATACACCAATACCTCGCCTTTCTATGCTATGCTATGATATACCAATACCTCGCCTTTCTATGCTATGCTATGATACAACAATACATCGGCATTCTATGCTATGCTATGATTCATCAATACCACGACATTCTGTGCTATGATTCATCAATACCTCTGTATTCTATGATATGATTCATCAAAACTCGCCATTCTATGCTATGCTATGATTCATCAATACCTCTGTATTCTATGCTATGATTCATCATACCTCGCCATTCTATGTTATGATATGAATCATCAATACCTCGCCATTCTATGCTATGCTATGATACACCAATAACTCGCCATTCTATGCTATGCTATGATTCATCAATACCTCGCCATTCTATGCCATGCTATAATACATCAATACTTCGTCATTCTATACTATGCTATGCTATAATACATCAATACCTTGTCATTCTATACTATGCTATACTATGATTCATCAATACCTCGGCATTCTATACTATGCTATGATTCATCAATACGTCGCCATTCTATACTATACTATGATACATCAATACCTCGTCATTCTATGCTATGATATGATACGTCAATACCTCGCCTTTCTATACTATGCTATGATTCAACAATACATCGCCTTGCTATTCTATGCTATGATAGATTAATACCTCGCCAGTCTATGCTATGATTCATCAATACCTCGGGAGTCTATTCTATGCTATGATACACCAATACCTCGCCATTCTATGCTGTGCTATGATACATCAATACCTCGCCATTCTATACTATGATATGATTCAACAATACATCGCCTTGCTATTCTATGCTATGATTCAACAATACATCGCCTTGCTATTCTATGCTATGATAGATTAATACCTCGCCAGTCTATGCTATGATGTGATTCATCAATACCTCGGAAGTCTATTCTATGCTATGATACATCAATACCTCGCCTTTCTATACTATGCTATGATTCATCAATACTCGCCATTCTATGCTATGATTCATCAATACCTCGCCATTCTATGCGATGCTATGATTCATCAATACTCGCCATTCTATGCTATGCTAAGATACATCAATACCTCGGCATTCTATGCTATGATTCATCAATACCTCACCATTCTATGCTATGCTATGATTCATCAATACCTCGGCATTCTATGATATGCTATGATTCATCAATACCTCGCCATTCTATGCTATGCTATGATTCATCGATACCTCGGAATTATATGCTATGCTAGGAATCATCAATACCTCGGCATTATATCCTATGCTATGATTCATCAATACTCGACATTCTATGCTATGCTATGATTCATCAATACCTCGCCATTCTATGCTATGCTATGATTCATCAATACTCGCCATTCTATGCTATGCTATGATACATCAATACCTCGACATTCTATGCTATGATTCATCAGTATCTCACCATTCTATGCTATGCTATGATTCATAAATAACTCGCCATTCTATGCTATGATATGCTATGATACATCAATACCTCGTCATTCTATACTGTGCTATGATACACCAATACCTCGCCGTTCTATGCTGTGCTATGATACATCAATACCTCACTATTATATATTATGCTATGCTATGATAGATCAATACCTCGCCATTCTATGCTATGATGTGATTCATCAATACCTCGCCATTCTATGCTATGATGTGATTCATCAATACCTCGCCATTCTATGCTATGATGTGATTCATCAATACCTCGCCATTCTATACTATGCTATGATACACCAATACCTCGCCATTCTATGCTATGGTATGATTCATCAATACCTCGCCATTCTATGCCATGCTATGATACATCAATACTTCGTCATTCTATACTATGCTATGCTATGATACATCAATACCTCGTCATTCTATACTATGCTATAATATGATTCATCAATACCTCGCCATTCTATACTATGCTATGATTCATCAATACCTCGCCATTCTATACTATACTATGATACATCAATACCTCTTCATTCTATGCTATGATATGATACGTCAATACCTCGCCATTCTATGCTGTGCTAAGCTATGATACATCAATACATCGCCATTCTATGCTATGCTATGATACATCAATACATCGCCATTCTATGCTATGCTATGATACATCAATACCTCACTATTATATATTATGCTATGCTATGATAGATCAATACCTCGCCATTCTATGTTATGATATGATTCATCAATACCTCGCCATTCTATGCTATGCTATGATACACCAATACCTCGCCATTCTATGCTATGCTATGATTCATCAATACCTCGCCATTCTATGCCATGCTATGATACATCAATACCTTGTCATTCTATACTACGCTATACTATGATTCATCAATACCTCGCCATTCTATACTATGCTATGATTCATCAATACCTCGCCATTCTATACTATACTATGATACATCAATACCTCGTCATTCTATGCTATGATATGATACTCCAATACCTCGCCATTCTGTGCTGTGCTACGCTATGATACATCAATACATCGCATTTCTATGCTATGAATCATCAATACTTCGCCTATCTATACTATGCTATGATTCAACAATACTTCGCCTATCTATACTATGCTATGATTCATCAATACCTCGCCATTATATGTTATGATATGATACACCAATACATCGCCTTTCTATACTATGCTATGATTCAACAATACATCGCCTTGCTATTCTATGCTATGATAGATTAATACCTCGCCAGTCTATGCTATGATTCATCAATACCTCGGAAGTCTATTCTATGCTATGATACATCAATACCTCGCCTTTCTATACTATGCTATGATTCATCAATACCTCGCCATTATAGGATATGATATGATACACCAATACCTCGCCTTTCTATACAATGCTATGATTCAACAATACATCGCCTTGCTATTCTATGCTATGATAGATTAATACCTCGCCAGTCTATGCTATGATTCATCAATACCTCGGAAGTCTGTTCTATGCTATGATACACCAATACCTCGCCATTCTATGCTGTGCTATGATAAATCAATACCTCGCCTTTCTATACTATGATATGATTCAAAATACATCGCCTTGATATTCTATGCTATGATTCAACAATACATCGCCTTGCTATTCTATGCTATGATTATATTACATCGCCTTGCTTTTCTTTGCTATGATAGATTAGTACCTCGCCAGTCTATGCTATGATGTTATTCATCAATACCTGGGAAGTCTATTCTATGCTATGATACATCACTACCTCGCCTTTCTATACCATGCTATGATTCATCAATACTCGCCATTCTATGCTATGATTCATCAATACCTCGCCATTCTATGCTATGCTATGATTCATCAATACTCGCCATTATATGCTATGCTATGATACATCAATACCTCGGCATTCTATGCTATGATTCATCAATACCTCACCGTTATATGCTATGCTATGATTCATCAATACCTCGCTATTCTATGCTATGCTATGATTCATCGATACCTCGGAATTCTATGCTATGCTAGGATTCATCAATACCTCGGCATTATATCCTATGCTATGATTCATCAATACTCGACATTCTATGCTATGCTATGATTCATCAATACCTCGCCATTCTATGCTATGCTATGATTCATCAATACTCACCATTCTATGCTATGCTATGATACATCAATACCTCGACATTCTATGCTATGATTCATCAATATCTCACCATTCTATGCTATGCTATGATTCATAAATACCTCGCCATTCTATGCTATGATATGCTATGATACATCAATACCTCGTCATTCTATACTGTGCTATGATACACCAATACCTCGCCGTTCTATGCTGTGCTATGATACATCAATACCTCACTATTATATATTATGCTATGCTATGATAGATCAATACCTCGCCACTCTATGATATGCTATGATTCATCAATACCTCGCCATTCTATGCTATGCTATGATCCATGAATACCTCACCAATCTATAATATGCTATGATTCATCAATACCTCGCCATTCTATACCATGCTATGATACAACAATACATCGCCATTCTATGCTATGCTATGATTCATCACTACCTCGCCATTCTATGCCATGCTATGATACACCAATACATCGCCATTCTCTGCTGTGCTATGATACATTAATACCTGGCTATTCTATAATATGCTATGATACACCAATACCTCGCCTTTCTATGCTATGCTATGATATACCAATACCTCGCCTTTCTATGCTATGCTATGATACAACAATACATCGGCATTCTATGCTATGCTATGATTCATCAATACCACGACATTCTGTGCTATGATTCATCAATACCTCTGTATTCTATGATATGATTCATCAAAACTCGCCATTCTATGCTATGCTATGATTCATCAATACCTCTGTATTCTATGCTATGATTCATCATACCTCGCCATTCTATGTTATGATATGATTCATCAATACCTCGCCATTCTATGCTATGCTATGATACACCAATAACTCGCCATTCTATGCTATGCTATGATTCATCAATACCTCGCCATTCTATGCCATGCTATAATACATCAATACTTCGTCATTCTATACTATGCTATGCTATAATACATCAATACCTTGTCATTCTATACTATGCTATACTATGATTCATCAATACCTCGGCATTCTATACTATGCTATGATTCATCACTACCTCGCCATTCTATACTATACTATGATACATCAATACCTCGTCATTCTATGCTATGATATGATACGTCAATACCTCGCCTTTCTATACTATGCTATGATTCAACAATACATCGCCTTGCTATTCTATGCTATGATAGATTAATACCTCGCCAGTCTATGCTATGATTCATCAATACCTCGGGAGTCTATTCTATGCTATGATACACCAATACCTCGCCATTCTATGCTGTGCTATGATACATCAATACCTCGCCATTCTATACTATGATATGATTCAACAATACATCGCCTTGCTATTCTATGCTATGATTCAACAATACATCGCCTTGCTATTCTATGCTATGATAGATTAATACCTCGCCAGTCTATGCTATGATGTGATTCATCAATACCTCGGAAGTCTATTCTATGCTATGATACATCAATACCTCGCCTTTCTATACTATGCTATGATTCATCAATACTCGCCATTCTATGCTATGATTCATCAATACCTCGCCATTCTATGCGATGCTATGATTCATCAATACTCGCCATTCTATGCTATGCTAAGATACATCAATACCTCGGCATTCTATGCTATGATTCATCAATACCTCACCATTCTATGCTATGCTATGATTCATCAATACCTCGGCATTCTATGATATGCTATGATTCATCAATACCTCGCCATTCTATGCTATGCTATGATTCATCGATACCTCGGAATTATATGCTATGCTAGGAATCATCAATATCTCGGCATTATATCCTATGCTATGATTCATCAATACTCGACATTCTATGCTATGCTATGATTCATCAATACCTCGCCATTCTATGCTATGCTATGATTCATCAATACTCGCCATTCTATGCTATGCTATGATACATCAATACCTCGACATTCTATGCTATGATTCATCAATATCTCACCATTCTATGCTATGCTATGATTCATAAATACCTCGCCATTCTATGCTATGATATGCTATGATACATCAATACCTCGTCATTCTATACTGTGCTATGATACACCAATACCTCGCCGTTCTATGCTGTGCTATGATACATCAATACCTCACTATTATAAATTATGCTATGCTATGATAGATCAATACCTCGCCACTGTATGCTATGATTCATCAATACCTCGCCATTCTATGCTATGCTATGATGCATGAATACCTCACCATTCTATGCTATGCTATGATTCGTCAATACCTCGCCATTCTATACCATGCTATGATACACCAATACCTCGCCATTCTATGCTATGCTATGATTCATCACTACCTCGCCATTCTATGCTATGCTATGATACACCAATACATCGCCATTCTCTGCTGTGCTATGATACAATAATACCTCGCTATTCTATAATATGCTATGATACACCAATACCTCGCCTTTCTATGCTATGCTATGATATAACAATACCTCGCCTTTCTATACTATGCTATGATACACCAATACATCGGCATTCTATGCTATGCTATGATTCATCAATACCACGACATTCTGTGCTATGCTATGATTCATCAATACCTCTGTATTCTATGCTATGATTCATCAAAACTCGCCATTCTATGCTATGCTATGATTCATCAATACCTCTGTATTCTATGCTATGATTCATCAAAACTCGCCATTCTATGCTATGTTATGATTCATCAATACCTCGGCATTCTATGCTATGCTATGATTCATCGATACCTCGGAATTTTATGCTATGCTAGGATTCATCAATACCAGACATTCTATGCTATGCTATGATTCATCAATACCTCGCCATTCTATGCTATGCTATGATTCATCAATACTCGCCATTCTGTGCTATGCTATGATACATCTATACCTCGGCATTCTATGATATGATTCATCAATACCTCACCATTCTATGCTATGCTATAATTCATAAATACCTCGCCATTCTTTGCTATGATATGCTATGATACATCAATACCTCGTCATTCTATACTGTGCTATGCTATGATTCATCAATAACACGGCATTCTATGCTATGCTATGATACATCAATACCTCGGCATTCTATGCTATGCTATGATTCATCAATACTGCGGCATTCTATGCAAAGCTATGATTCATCAATACATCGGCCTTATATGATATGCTCTGATTCATCAATAGCTCGGCATTCTATGCTATGATTCATCAATACCTCACCATTCTATGCTATGCTATGATTCATAAATACCTCGCCATTCTATGCTATGATATGCTATGATACATCAATACCTCGTCATTCTATACTGTGCTATGCTATGATTCATCAATACCTCGGCATTCCATACTATGCTATGATTCATCAATACCTCGCAATTCTATGCTATGCTATGATTCATCAATACCTCGGCAGTCCATACTATGCTATTATTCATTAATACCTCGGCATTCTATCCTATGCTATTATTCATCAATGCCTCGCCATTCTATGTTATGCTATGATTCATCAATACCTCGCCATTCTATGCTGTGCTATGAATCACCAATACCTCGTCATTCTATGCTATATTATGATACATCAATACCTCGCCATTCTATGTTATGATTCATCAATACCTCGCCATTCTATGCTGTGCTACGCTATGATACATCAATACCTCGTCATTCTATGCTGTGCTACGCTATGATACATCAATACCTCGGCAGTCCATACTATGCTATGATTCATCAATACCTCGCAATTCTATGCTATGCTATGATTCATCAATACCTCGGCAGTCCATACTATGCTATGATTCATCAATACCTCGCCATTCTATGTTATGCTATGATTCATCAATGCCTCGCCATTCTATGTTATGCTATGATTCATCAATGCCTCGCCATTCTATGTTATGCTATGATTCATCAATGCCTCGCCATTCTATGTTATGCTATGATTCATCAATACCTCGCCATTCTATGCTGTGCTACGCTATGATACAGCAATACTTCGTCATTCTATACTATGCTATGCTATGATTCATCAATACCTCGCCATTCTATGCTGTGCTACGCTATGATACATCAATACCTCGTCATTCTATACTATGCTATGATACATCAATACCTCGTCATTCTATACTACGCTATGATACATCAATACCTCGCCATTCTATACTATGCTATGATACATCAATACCTCGTCATTCTATGCTATGATACGTCAATACCTCTCCATTCTATAATGTGCTATAATTCATCAATACCTCGTCATTCTATGCTATGATACGTCAATACTACTCCATTCTATAATGTGCTATAATTCATCAATACCTCGTCATTCTATGCTATGATACGTCAATACTTCTCCATTCTATAATGTGCTATAATTCATCAATACCTCGTCATTCTATGCTATACTATACTATGATACATCAATACCTCGTCATTCTATGCTATGA
Source organism: Archivesica marissinica (assembly GCA_014843695.1). NCBI lineage: Eukaryota > Metazoa > Mollusca > Bivalvia > Venerida > Vesicomyidae > Archivesica > Archivesica marissinica. The sequence goes on along the minus strand of CM026395.1, from coordinate 71,230,344 downwards.
TATGGTACACCAATACCTCGCCTATCTATACTATGCTATGATTCACCAATACCTCGCCTTTCTATACTATACTATACTATGATAC
>CM026395.1:71196731-71229259 GCA_014843695.1 Archivesica marissinica | reverse complement strand
GCGAGCATTAAATCACAAGGAAACGTAAGGTACAGCCAATCACAATGGTTGACGAGCATTAAATCACGAGGAAACGTAAGGTGAATCACAGTGTTTGAAGAGCATTAAATCACAAGGAACGTACGGTGCAGCCAATCACAGTGGTTGACGAGCATTATATCACGAGGAAACGTAAGGTGGAGCCAATCACAGTGGTTGACGAGCATTAAATCACAAGGAAACGTAAGGTGGAGTCAATCACAGTGGTTGACGAGCATTAAATCACGAGAAAAATAAGGTGGAGCCAATCACAGTGGTTGACGAGCATTAAATCACAAGGAACGTATGGTGCAGCCAATCACAGTGGTTGATGAGCATTATTTCACAAGGAAGCGTAAGGTGCAGCCAATCACAGTGGTTGACGAGCATTAAATCACGAGGAAACGTAAGGTGCAGCCAATCACAGTGGTTGTCGAGCATTATATCACAAGGGAACGAAAGGTGCAGCCAATCACAATGGTTGAAGATCATTAAATCAAAAGGAACGTAAGGTGCAGCCACTCACAATGGTTGACAAGCATTAAATCACAAGGAACGTAAGGTGCTGCCAATAACAATGGTTGACGAGCATTAAATCACAAGGAACGTAAGGTGCAGCCATTCACACTGATTGACGAGCATTAAATCACAAGGAACGTAAGGTGGAGCCAATCACAGTGGTTGACGAGCATTAAATCACAAGGAACGTAAGGTGCAGCCAATCACAGTGGTTGACGAGCATTATATCACAAGGAAGCGTAAGTTGCAGCCAATCACAGTGGTTGACGAGCATTAAATCACGAGGAAACGTAAGGTGCAGCCAATCACAGTGGTTGACGAGCATTTTATCACAAGGAAACGTAAGGTGCAGCCACTCACAATGGTTGACGAGCATTAAATCACAAGGAACGTACGGTGCAGCCAATCGCAATGGTTGACGAGCATTAAATCACGAGGAAACGTAATGTGCAGCCAATCACAGTGGTTGACGAACATTATATCACAAGGAACATAAGGTGGATCCAATCACAGTGGTTGATGAGCATTAAATCACGAGGAACGTAAGGTGGAGCCAATCACAGTGGTTGACGAGCATTATATCACAAGGAACGTAAGGTGGAGCCAATCACAGTGGTTGACGAGCATTATATCACAAGGAATATAAGGTGGAGCCAATCACAGTGGTTGACGAGCATTAAATCACAAGGAACATAAGGTGGAGCCAATCACAGTGGTTGACGAGCATTGTATCACAAGGAACGTAAGGTGCAGCCAATCACAGTGGTTGTCAAGCATTATATCACAAGGAACATAAGGTGGAGCCAATCACAGTGGTTGACGAGCATTATATCACAAGGAACATAAGGTGGAGCTAATCACAGTGGTTGACGAGCATTTTATCACGAGGAAACGTAAGGTGGAGCCAATCACAGTGGTTGACGAGCATTAAATCACAAGTAACGTAAGGAGGAGCCAATCACAGTGGTTGGCGAGCATTAAATCACAAGGAAACGTAAGGTGCAGCCAATCACAATGGTTGACGAGCATTAAATCACGAGGAAACGTAAGGTGAATCACAGTGGTTGACGAGCATTATATCACAAGGAACGTAAGGTGGAGCCAATCACAGTGGTTGACGAGCATTATATCACAAGGAAACGTAAGGTGGAGCCAATCACAGTGGTTGACGAGCATTATATCACAAGGAACGTAAGGTGGAGCCAATCACAGTGGTTGACGAGCATTATATCACAAGGAACGTAAGGTGGAGCCAATCACAGTGGTTGACGAGCATTAAATCACAAGGAACGTAAGGTGGAGCCAATCACAGTGGTTGACGAGCATTATATCACAAGGAAACGTAAGGTGGGCCAATCACAGTGGTTGACGAGCATTAAATCACAAGGAACGTAAGGTGCAGCCAATCACAGTGGTTGACGAGCATTATATCACAAGGAAAAAGGTGGAGCCAATCACATGGTTGACGAGCATAATCACAAGGAACGTAAGGTGGAGCAATCACAGTGGTTGACGAGCATTATATCACAAGGAACGTAAGGTGGAGCCAATCACAGTGGTTGACGAGCATTAAATCACAAGGAACGTAAGGTGCAGCCAATCACAGTGGTTGACGAGCATTAAATCACGAGGAAACGTAAGGTGGAGCCAATCACAGTGGTTGTCAAGCATTATATCACAAGGAACGTAAGGTGCAGCCAATCACAGTGGTTGACGAGCATTAAATCACAAGGAACGTAAGGTGGAGCCAATCACAGTGGTTGACGAGCATTATATCACGAGGAACGTAAGGTGGAGCCAATCACAGTGGTTGACGAGCATTAAATCACGAGGAAACGTAAGGTGCAGCCAATCACAGTGGTTGACGAGCATTATCACAAGGAACGTAAGGTGGAGCCAATCACAGTGGTTGACGAGCATTATATCACAAGGAACATAAGGTGGAGCCAATCACAGTGGTTGACAAGCATTATATCACAAGGAACATAAGGTGGAGCCAATCACAGTGGTTGGCGAGCATGATATCACAAGGAACGTAAGGTGGAGCCAATCACAGTGGTTGACGAGCATTATATCACAAGGAACGTAATGTTCAGCCAATCACAATGGTTGTCGAGCATTAAATCACAAGGAACGTAAGGTGCAGCCAATCAAACTGGTTGTCGAGCATTAAATCTAGAGGAAACGTAAGGTGCAGCCAATCACAGTGGTTGACGAGCATTAAATCACGAGGAAACGTAAGGTGTAGCCAATCACAGTGGTAGTCAAGCATTGTATCACAAGGAACATAAGGTGGAGCCAATCACAGTGGTTGACGAGCATTAATCACAAGGAACGTAAGGTGGAGCCAATCACAGTGGTTGACGAGCATTATATCACAAGGAACGTAAGGTGGAGCCAATCACAGTGGTTGACGAGCATTATATCACAAGGAACATAAGGTGGAGCCAATCACAGTGGTTGACGAGCATTATATCACAAGGAACGCAATGTACAGCCAATCACAATGGTTGACGAGCATTATATCACAAGGAACGTAAGATGGAGCCAATCACAGTGGTTGACGAGCATTAATTCACGAGGAACGTAAGGTGGAGACAATCACAGTGGTTGACCAGCATTAAATCACGAGGAAACATAAGGTGAAGCCACTCACAGTGGTTGACGAGCATTAAATCACAAGGAACGTAAGGTGCAGCCAATCACAGTGGTTGACGAGCATTAAATCACGAGGAAACGAAAGGTGGAGCCAATCACAGTGGTAGTCAAGCATTATATCACAAGGAACATAAGGTGGAGCCAATCACAGTGGTTGACGAGCATTAATCACAAGGAACGTAAGGTGGAGCCAATCACAGTGGTTGACGAGCATTATATCACAAGGAACGTAAGGTGGAGCCAATCACAGTGGTTCACGAGCATTATATCACAAGGAACGTAAGGTGCAGCCACTCACAGTGGTTGACGAGCATTATATCACAAGGAACATAAGGTGGTGCCAATCACAGTGGTTGGCGAGCATGATATCACAAGGAACGTAAGGTGGAGCTAATCACAGTGGTTGACGAGCATTATATCACAAGGAACGTAAGGTGGAGCCAATCATAGTGGTTGACGAGCATTATATCTCAAGGAACATAAGGTGGAGCCAATCACAGTGGTTTACGAGCATTATATCACAAGGAACATAAGGTGGAGCCAATCACAGTGGTTGGCGACCATGATATCATGAGGAAACGTAAGGTGGAGCCAATCACAGTGGTTGTCAAGCATTAAATCACAAGGAAACGTAAGGTACAGCCAATCACAATGGTTGGCGAGCATTAAATCACAAGGAATCGTAAGGTGGAGCCAATCACAATGGTTGACGAGCATTATATAACGAGGAAACGTAAGTTGGAGCCAATCACAGGGGTTGACGAGCATTAAATCACGCGGAAACGTAAGGTGCAGCCAATCACAGTGGTTGACGAGCATTATATAACGAGGAAACGTAAGGTGGAGCCAATCACAGTGGTTTACGAGCATTAAATCACAAGGAACGTAAGGTACTGCCAATCACAGTGGTTGACGAGCATTATATCACAAGGAAACGTAAGGTGTAGCCAATCACAGTGGTTGACGATCATTAAATCACGAGGAAACATAAGATGCAGCCAATCACAGTGGTTGACGAGCATTATATCACAAGGAAACGTAAGGTGCAGCCAATCACAATGGTTGACGAGCATTAAATTACAAGGAACGTAAGGTGCAGCCACTCACAATGGTTGACGAGCATTAAATCACAAGGAACGTAAGGTGCAGCCAATCACAGTGGTTGACGAGCATTACATCACAAGGAACGTCAGGTGGAGCCATTCACAGTTGTTGACGAGCATTATATCACAAGGAATATAAGGTGGAGCCAATCACAGTGGTTGATGAGCATTAAATCACAAGGAACATAAGGTGGAGCCAATCACAGTGGTTGACGAGCATTATATCACAAGGAACGTAAGGTGCAGCCAATCACAGTGGTTGTCAAGCATTATATCACAAGGAACATAAGGTGGAGCCAATCACAGTGGTTGACGAGCATTATATCACAAGGAACATAAGGTGGAGCCAATCACAGTGGTTGACGAGCATTTTATCACGAGGAAACGTAACGTGGAGCCAATCACAGTGGTTGACGAGCATTAAATCACAAGTAACGTAAGGAGGAGCCAATCACAGTGGTTGACAAGCATTATATCACAAGGAAGCGTAAGGTACAGCCAATCACAATGGTTGACGAGCATTAAATCACGAGGAAACGTAAGGTGAATCACAGTGGTTGACGAGCATTAAATCACAAGGAACGTAAGGTGCAGCCAATCACAGTGGTTGACGAGCATTATATCACAAGGAATGTAAGGTGGAGCCAATCACAGGGGTTGACGAGCATTAAATCACGAGGAAAATAAGGTGGAGCCAATCACAGTGGTTGACGAGCATTAAATCACAAGGAACGTAAGGTGGAGCCAATCACAGTGGTTGACAAGCATTATATCACAAGGAAGCGTAAGGTGCAGCCAATCACAATGGTTGACGAGCATTAAATCACGAGAAAACGTAAGGTGCAGCCAATCACAGTGGTTGACGAGCATTATATCACAAGGGAACGAAAGTTGCAGCCAATCACAATTGTTGAAGATCATTAAATCACAAGGAACGTAAGGTGTAGCCACTCACAATGGTTGACAAGCATTAAATCACAAGGAACGTAAGGTGCAGCCACTCACAATGGTTGACAAGCATTAAATCACAAGGAACGTAAGGTGCAGCCAATCACAGTGGTTGACGAGCATTAAATCACGAGGAAACGTAAGGTGGAGCCATTCTCAGTGGTTGACGAGCATTATATCACAAGGAATATAAGGTGGAGCCAATCACAGTGGTTGACGAGCATTAAATCACAGGGAACATAAGGTGGAGCCAATCATAGTGGTTGACGAGCATTAAATCACAAGGAACGTAAGGTGCAGCCAATCACAGTGGTTGATGAGCATTATTTCACAAGGAAGCGTAAGGTGCAGCCAATCACAGTGGTTGACGAGCATTAAATCACGAGGAAACGTAAGGTGCAGCCAATCACAGTGGTTGTCGAGCATTATATCACAAGGGAACGAAAGGTACAGCCAATCACAATGGTTGAAGATCATTAAATCAAAAGGAACGTAAGGTGCAGCCACTCACAATGGTTGACAAGCATTAAATCACAAGGAACGTAAGGTGCTGCCAATAACAATGGTTGACGAGCATTATATCACAAGGAACGTAATGTGCAGCCAATCACAGTGGTTGACGAGCATTATATCACAAGGAACGTAAGGTGCAGCCAATCACAGTGGTTGACGAGCATTATATCACAAGGAACGTAAGGTGGAGCCAATCACAGTGGTTGACGAGCATTAAATCACGAGGAACGTAAGGTGAAGCCAATCACAGTGGTTGACGAGCATTAAATCACAAGGAACGTAAGGTGCAGCCAATCACAGTGGTTGACGAGCATTAAATCAAAGGAACGTAGGTGCAGCCATCACATGGTTGACGAGCATTAAATCACGAGGAAACGAAAGGTGGAGCCAATCACAGTGGTAGTCAAGCATTATATCACAAGGAACATAAGGTGGAGCCAATCACAGTGGTTGACGAGCATTAATCACAAGGAACGTAAGGTGGAGCCAATCACAGTGGTTGACGAGCATTATATCACAAGGAACGTAAGGTGGAGCCAATCACAGTGGTTGACGAGCATTATATCACAAGGAACGTAAGGTGCAGCCAATCACAGTGGTTGACGAGCATTATATCACAAGGAACATAAGGTGGAGCCAATCACAGTGGTTGGCGAGCATTATATCACAAGGAACGTAAGGTGGAGCCAATCACAGTGGTTGACGAGCATTATATCACAAGGAACGTAAGGTGGAGCCAATCACAGTGGTTGACGAGCATTATATCACAAGGAACATAAGGTGGAGCCAATCACAGTGGTTTACGAGCATTATATCACAAGGAACGTAAGGTGGAGCCAATCACAGTGGTTGACGAGCATTATATCACAAGGAAACGTAAGGTGGAGCCAATCACAGTGGTTGACAAGCATTAAATCACAAGGAAACGTAAGGTGGAGCCAATCACAGTGGTTGACGAGCATTAAATCACAAGGAACGTAAGGTGGAGCCAATCACAGTGGTTGACGAGCATTATATCACGAGGAAACGTAAGGTGGAGCCAATCACAGGGGTTGACGAGCATTAAATCACGCGGAAACGTAAGGTGCAGCCAATCACAGTGGTTGACGAGCATTATATAACGAGGAAACGTAAGGTGGAGCCAATCACAGTGGTTTACGAGCATTAAATCACAAGGAACGTAAGGTACTGCCAATCACAGTGGTTGACGAGCATTATATCACAAGGAAACGTAAGGTGCAGCCAATCACAGTGGTTGACGAGCATTAAATCACGAGGAAACATAAGGTGCAGCCAATCACAGTGGTTGACGAGCATTATATCACAAGGAAACGTAAGGTGCAGCCAATCACAATGGTTGACGAGCATTAAATTACAAGGAACGTAAGGTGCAGCCACTCACAATGGTTGACGAGCATTAAATCACAAGGAACGTAAGGTGCAGCCAATCACAGTGGTTGACGAGCATTACATCACAAGGAACGTCAGGTGGAGCCATTCACAGTTGTTGACGAGCATTATATCACAAGGAATATAAGGTGGAGCCAATCACAGTGGTTGATGAGCATTAAATCACAAGGAACATAAGGTGGAGCCAATCACAGTGGTTGACGAGCATTATATCACAAGGAACGTAAGGTGCAGCCAATCACAGTGGTTGTCAAGCATTATATCACAAGGAACATAAGGTGGAGCCAATCACAGTGGTTGACGAGCATTATATCACAAGGAACATAAGGTGGAGCCAATCACAGTGGTTGACGAGCATTTTATCACGAGGAAACGTAACGTGGAGCCAATCACAGTGGTTGACGAGCATTAAATCACAAGTAACGTAAGGAGGAGCCAATCACAGTGGTTGACAAGCATTATATCACAAGGAAGCGTAAGGTACAGCCAATCACAATGGTTGACGAGCATTAAATCACGAGGAAACGTAAGGTGAATCACAGTGGTTGACGAGCATTAAATCACAAGGAACGTAAGGTGCAGCCAATCACAGTGGTTGACGAGCATTATATCACAAGGAATGTAAGGTGGAGCCAATCACAGGGGTTGACGAGCATTAAATCACGAGGAAAATAAGGTGGAGCCAATCACAGTGGTTGACGAGCATTAAATCACAAGGAACGTAAGGTGGAGCCAATCACAGTGGTTGACAAGCATTATATCACAAGGAAGCGTAAGGTGCAGCCAATCACAATGGTTGACGAGCATTAAATCACGAGAAAACGTAAGGTGCAGCCAATCACAGTGGTTGACGAGCATTATATCACAAGGGAACGAAAGTTGCAGCCAATCACAATTGTTGAAGATCATTAAATCACAAGGAACGTAAGGTGTAGCCACTCACAATGGTTGACAAGCATTAAATCACAAGGAACGTAAGGTGCAGCCACTCACAATGGTTGACAAGCATTAAATCACAAGGAACGTAAGGTGCAGCCAATCACAGTGGTTGACGAGCATTAAATCACGAGGAAACGTAAGGTGGAGCCATTCTCAGTGGTTGACGAGCATTATATCACAAGGAATATAAGGTGGAGCCAATCACAGTGGTTGACGAGCATTAAATCACAGGGAACATAAGGTGGAGCCAATCATAGTGGTTGACGAGCATTAAATCACAAGGAACGTAAGGTGCAGCCAATCACAGTGGTTGATGAGCATTATTTCACAAGGAAGCGTAAGGTGCAGCCAATCACAGTGGTTGACGAGCATTAAATCACGAGGAAACGTAAGGTGCAGCCAATCACAGTGGTTGTCGAGCATTATATCACAAGGGAACGAAAGGTGCAGCCAATCACAATGGTTGAAGATCATTAAATCAAAAGGAACGTAAGGTGCAGCCACTCACAATGGTTGACAAGCATTAAATCACAAGGAACGTAAGGTGCTGCCAATAACAATGGTTGACGAGCATTAAATCACAAGGAACGTAAGGTGCAGCCATTCACACTGATTGACGAGCATTAAATCACAAGGAACGTAAGATGGAGCCAATCACAGTGGTTGACGAGCATTAAATCACAAGGAAGCTTAAGGTGCAGCCAATCACAGTGGTTGACGAGCATTATATCACAAGGAAGCGTAAGTTGCAGCCAATCACAGTGGTTGACGAGCATTAAATCACGAGGAAACGTAAGGTGCAGCCAATCACAGTGGTTGACGAGCATTTTATCACAAGGAAACGTAAGGTGCAGCCACTCACAATGGTTGACGATCATTAAATCACAAGGAACGTAAGGTGCAGCCAATCTCAATGGTTGACGAGCATTAAATCACAAGGAATGTAAGGTGCAGCCACTCACAATGGTTGACGAGCATTAAATCATAAGGAACGTACGGTGCAGCCAATCACAATGGTTGACGAGCATTAAATCACGAGGAAACGTAATGTGCAGCCAATCACAGTGGTTGACGAACATTATATCACAAGGAACATAAGGTGGATCCAATCACAGTGGTTGATGAGCATTAAATCACGAGGAACGTAAGGTGGAGCCAATCACAGTGGTTGACGAGCATTACATCACAAGGAACGTCAGGTGGAGCCATTCACAGTTGTTGACGAGCATTATATCACAAGGAATATAAGGTGGAGCCAATCACAGTGGTTGACGAGCATTAAATCACAAGGAACATAAGGTGGAGCCAATCACAGTGGTTGACGAGCATTATATCACAAGGAACGTAAGGTGCAGCCAATCACAGTGGTTGTCAAGCATTATATCACAAGGAACATAAGGTGGAGCCAATCACAGTGGTTGACGAGCATTATATCACAAGGAACATAAGGTGGAGCCAATCACAGTGGTTGACGAGCATTTTATCACGAGGAAACGTAAGGTGGAGCCAATCACAGTGGTTGACGAGCATTAAATCACAAGTAACGTAAGGAGGAGCCAATCACAGTGGTTGGTGAGCATTAAATCACAAGGAAACGTAAGGTACAGCCAATCACAATGGTTGACGAGCATTAAATCACGAGGAAACGTAAGGTGAATCACAGTGGTTGACGAGCATTAAATCACAAGGAACGTAAGGTGCAGCCAATCACAGTGGTTGACGAGCATTATATCACGAGGAAACGTAAGGTGGAGCCAATCACAGTGGTTGACGAGCATTAAATCACAAGGAAACGTAAGGTGGAGTCAATCACAGTGGTTGACGAGCATTATATCACAAGGAATGTAAGGTGGAGCCAATCACAGGGGTTGACGAGCATTAAATCACGAGGAAAATAAGGTGGAGCCAATCACAGTGGTTGACGAGCATTAAATCACAAGGAACGTAAGGTGGAGCCAATCACAGTGGTTGACAAGCATTATATCACAAGGAAGCGTAAGGTGCAGCCAATCACAGTGGTTGACGAGCATTAAATCACGAGAAAACGTAAGGTGCAGCCAATCACAGTGGTTGACGAGCATTATATCACAAGGGAACGAAAGTTGCAGCCAATCACAATGGTTGAAGATCATTAAATCACAAGGAACGTAAGGTGCAGCCACTCACAATGGTTGACAAGCATTAAATCACAAGGAACGTAAGGTGCAGCCACTCACAATGGTTGACAAGCATTAAATCACAAGGAACGTAAGGTGCAGCCAATCACAGTGGTTGACGAGCATTAAATCACGAGGAAACGTAAGGTGGAGCCATTCACAGTGGTTGACGAGCATTATATCACAAGGAATATAAGGTGGAGCCAATCACAGTGGTTGACGAGCATTAAATCACAAGGAACATAAGGTGGAGCCAATCATAGTGGTTGACGAGCATTATATCACAAGGAACGTAAGGTGCAGCCAATCACAGTGGTTGTCAAGCATTATATCACAAGGAGCATAAGGTGGAGCCAATCACAGTGGTTGACGAGCATTATATCACAAGGAACATAAGGTTGAGCCAATCACAGTGATTGACGAGCATTTTATCACGAGGAAACGTAAGGTGGAGCCAATCACAGTGGTTGACGAGCATTAAATCACAAGTAACGTAAGGAGGAGCCAATCACAGTGGTAGCGAGCATTAAATCACAAGGAAACGTAAGGTACAGCCAATCACAATGGTTGACGAGCATTAAATCACGAGGAAACGTAAGGTGAATCACAGTGTTTGAAGAGCATTAAATCACAAGGAACGTACGGTGCAGCCAATCACAGTGGTTGACGAGCATTATATCACGAGGAAACGTAAGGTGGAGCCAATCACAGTGGTTGACGAGCATTAAATCACAAGGAAACGTAAGGTGGAGTCAATCACAGTGGTTGACGAGCATTAAATCACGAGAAAAATAAGGTGGAGCCAATCACAGTGGTTGACGAGCATTAAATCACAAGGAACGTAAGGTGCAGCCAATCACAGTGGTTGATGAGCATTATTTCACAAGGAAGCGTAAGGTGCAGCCAATCACAGTGGTTGACGAGCATTAAATCACGAGGAAACGTAAGGTGCAGCCAATCACAGTGGTTGTCGAGCATTATATCACAAGGGAACGAAAGGTGCAGCCAATCACAATGGTTGAAGATCATTAAATCAAAAGGAACGTAAGGTGCAGCCACTCACAATGGTTGACAAGCATTAAATCACAAGGAACGTAAGGTGCTGCCAATAACAATGGTTGACGAGCATTAAATCACAAGGAACGTAAGGTGCAGCCATTCACACTGATTGACGAGCATTAAATCACAAGGAACGTAAGGTGGAGCCAATCACAGTGGTTGACGAGCATTAAATCACAAGGAACGTAAGCTGCAGCCAATCACAGTGGTTGACGAGCATTATATCACAAGGAAGCGTAAGTTGCAGCCAATCACAGTTGTTGACGAGCATTAAATCACGAGGAAACGTAAGGTGCAGCCAATCACAGTGGTTGACGAGCATTTTATCACAAGGAAACGTAAGGTGCAGCCACTCACAATGGTTGACGAGCATTAAATCACAAGGAACGTACGGTGCAGCCAATCGCAATGGTTGACGAGCATTAAATCACGAGGAAACGTAATGTGCAGCCAATCACAGTGGTTGACGAACATTATATCACAAGGAACATAAGGTGGATCCAATCACAGTGGTTGATGAGCATTAAATCACGAGGAACGTAAGGTGGAGCCAATCACAGTGGTTGACGAGCATTACATCACAAGGAACGTAAGGTGGAGCCAATCACAGTTGTTGACGAGCATTATATCACAAGGAATATAAGGTGGAGCCAATCACAGTGGTTGACGAGCATTAAATCACAAGGAACATAAGGTGGAGCCAATCACAGTGGTTGACGAGCATTATATCACAAGGAACGTAAGGTGCAGCCAATCACAGTGGTTGTCAAGCATTATATCACAAGGAACATAAGGTGGAGCCAATCACAGTGGTTGACGAGCATTATATCACAAGGAACATAAGGTGGAGCCAATCACAGTGGTTGACGAGCATTTTATCACGAGGAAACGTAAGGTGGAGCCAATCACAGTGGTTGACGAGCATTAAATCACAAGTAACGTAAGGAGGAGCCAATCACAGTGGTTGGTGAGCATTAAATCACAAGGAAACGTAAGGTACAGCCAATCACAATGGTTGACGAGCATTAAATCACGAGGAAACGTAAGGTGAATCACAGTGGTTGACGAGCATTAAATCACAAGGAACGTAAGGTGCAGCCAATCACAGTGGTTGACGAGCATTATATCACGAGGAAACGTAAGGTGGAGCCAATCACAGTGGTTGACGAGCATTAAATCACAAGGAAACGTAAGGTGGAGCCAATCACAGTGGTTGACGAGCATTATATCACAAGGAATGTAAGGTGGAGCCAATCACAGGGGTTGACGAGCATTAAATCACGAGGAAAATAAGGTGGAGCCAATCACAGTGGTTGACGAGCATTATATCACAAGGAAGCGTAAGGTGCAGCCAATCACAGTGGTTGACGAGCATTAAATCACGAGAAAACGTAAGGTGCAGCCAATCACAGTGGTTGACGAGCATTATATCACAAGGGAACGAAAGGTGCAGCCAATCACAATGGTTGAAGATCATTAAATCACAAGGAACGTAAGGTGCAGCCACTCACAATGGTTGACAAGCATTAAATCACAAGGAACGTAAGGTGCAGCCACTCACAATGGTTGACAAGCATTAAATCACAAGGAACGTAAGGTGCAGCCAATCACAGTGGTTGACGAGCATTAAATCACGAGGAAACGTAAGGTGGAGCCAATCACAGTGGTTGTCAAGCATTATATCACAAGGAACATAAGGTGGAGCCAATCACAGTGGTTGACGAGCATTAAATCACAAGGAACATAAGGTGGAGCCAATCACAGTGGTTGACGAGCATTATATCACAAGGAACGTAAGGTGGAGCCAATCACAGTGGTTGACGAGCATTATATCACGAGGAAACGTAAGGTGGAGCCAATCACAGTGGTTGACGAGCATTAAATCACAAGTAACGTAAGGTGGAGCCAATCACAGTGGTTGACGAGCATTATATCACAAGGAACATAAGGTGGAGCCAATCACAGTGGTTGACAAGCATTATATCACAAGGAACATAAGGTGGAGCCAATCACAGTGGTTGGCGAGCATGATATCACAAGGAACGTAAGGTGGAGCCAATCACAGTGGTTGACGAGCATTATATCACAAGGAACGTAATGTTCAGCCAATCACAATGGTTGTCGAGCATTAAATCACAAGGAACGTAAGGTGCAGCCAATCAAACTGGTTGTCGAGCATTAAATCTAGAGGAAACGTAAGGTGCAGCCAATCACAGTGGTTGACGAGCATTAAATCACGAGGAAACGTAAGGTGTAGCCAATCACAGTGGTAGTCAAGCATTGTATCACAAGGAACATAAGGTGGAGCCAATCACAGTGGTTGACGAGCATTAATCACAAGGAACGTAAGGTGGAGCCAATCACAGTGGTTGACGAGCATTATATCACAAGGAACGTAAGGTGGAGCCAATCACAGTGGTTGACGAGCATTATATCACAAGGAACATAAGGTGGAGCCAATCACAGTGGTTGACGAGCATTATATCACAAGGAACGCAATGTACAGCCAATCACAATGGTTGACGAGCATTATATCACAAGGAACGTAAGATGGAGCCAATCACAGTGGTTGACGAGCATTAATTCACGAGGAACGTAAGGTGGAGACAATCACAGTGGTTGACCAGCATTAAATCACGAGGAAACATAAGGTGAAGCCACTCACAGTGGTTGACGAGCATTAAATCACAAGGAACGTAAGGTGCAGCCAATCACAGTGGTTGACGAGCATTAAATCACGAGGAAACGAAAGGTGGAGCCAATCACAGTGGTAGTCAAGCATTATATCACAAGGAACATAAGGTGGAGCCAATCACAGTGGTTGACGAGCATTAATCACAAGGAACGTAAGGTGGAGCCAATCACAGTGGTTGACGAGCATTATATCACAAGGAACGTAAGGTGGAGCCAATCACAGTGGTTCACGAGCATTATATCACAAGGAACGTAAGGTGCAGCCACTCACAGTGGTTGACGAGCATTATATCACAAGGAACATAAGGTGGTGCCAATCACAGTGGTTGGCGAGCATGATATCACAAGGAACGTAAGGTGGAGCTAATCACAGTGGTTGACGAGCATTATATCACAAGGAACGTAAGGTGGAGCCAATCATAGTGGTTGACGAGCATTATATCTCAAGGAACATAAGGTGGAGCCAATCACAGTGGTTTACGAGCATTATATCACAAGGAACATAAGGTGGAGCCAATCACAGTGGTTGGCGACCATGATATCATGAGGAAACGTAAGGTGGAGCCAATCACAGTGGTTGTCAAGCATTAAATCACAAGGAAACGTAAGGTACAGCCAATCACAATGGTTGGCGAGCATTAAATCACAAGGAATCGTAAGGTGGAGCCAATCACAATGGTTGACGAGCATTATATAACGAGGAAACGTAAGATGGAGCCAATCACAGGGGTTGACGAGCATTAAATCACGCGGAAACGTAAGGTGCAGCCAATCACAGTGGTTGACGAGCATTATATAACGAGGAAACGTAAGGTGGAGCCAATCACAGTGGTTTACGAGCATTAAATCACAAGGAACGTAAGGTACTGCCAATCACAGTGGTTGACGAGCATTATATCACAAGGAAACGTAAGGTGTAGCCAATCACAGTGGTTGACGATCATTAAATCACGAGGAAACATAAGATGCAGCCAATCACAGTGGTTGACGAGCATTATATCACAAGGAAACGTAAGGTGCAGCCAATCACAATGGTTGACGAGCATTAAATTACAAGGAACGTAAGGTGCAGCCACTCACAATGGTTGACGAGCATTAAATCACAAGGAACGTAAGGTGCAGCCAATCACAGTGGTTGACGAGCATTACATCACAAGGAACGTCAGGTGGAGCCATTCACAGTTGTTGACGAGCATTATATCACAAGGAATATAAGGTGGAGCCAATCACAGTGGTTGATGAGCATTAAATCACAAGGAACATAAGGTGGAGCCAATCACAGTGGTTGACGAGCATTATATCACAAGGAACGTAAGGTGCAGCCAATCACAGTGGTTGTCAAGCATTATATCACAAGGAACATAAGGTGGAGCCAATCACAGTGGTTGACGAGCATTATATCACAAGGAACATAAGGTGGAGCCAATCACAGTGGTTGACGAGCATTTTATCACGAGGAAACGTAACGTGGAGCCAATCACAGTGGTTGACGAGCATTAAATCACAAGTAACGTAAGGAGGAGCCAATCACAGTGGTTGACAAGCATTATATCACAAGGAAGCGTAAGGTACAGCCAATCACAATGGTTGACGAGCATTAAATCACGAGGAAACGTAAGGTGAATCACAGTGGTTGACGAGCATTAAATCACAAGGAACGTAAGGTGCAGCCAATCACAGTGGTTGACGAGCATTATATCACAAGGAATGTAAGGTGGAGCCAATCACAGGGGTTGACGAGCATTAAATCACGAGGAAAATAAGGTGGAGCCAATCACAGTGGTTGACGAGCATTAAATCACAAGGAACGTAAGGTGGAGCCAATCACAGTGGTTGACAAGCATTATATCACAAGGAAGCGTAAGGTGCAGCCAATCACAATGGTTGACGAGCATTAAATCACGAGAAAACGTAAGGTGCAGCCAATCACAGTGGTTGACGAGCATTATATCACAAGGGAACGAAAGTTGCAGCCAATCACAATTGTTGAAGATCATTAAATCACAAGGAACGTAAGGTGTAGCCACTCACAATGGTTGACAAGCATTAAATCACAAGGAACGTAAGGTGCAGCCACTCACAATGGTTGACAAGCATTAAATCACAAGGAACGTAAGGTGCAGCCAATCACAGTGGTTGACGAGCATTAAATCACGAGGAAACGTAAGGTGGAGCCATTCTCAGTGGTTGACGAGCATTATATCACAAGGAATATAAGGTGGAGCCAATCACAGTGGTTGACGAGCATTAAATCACAGGGAACATAAGGTGGAGCCAATCATAGTGGTTGACGAGCATTAAATCACAAGGAACGTAAGGTGCAGCCAATCACAGTGGTTGATGAGCATTATTTCACAAGGAAGCGTAAGGTGCAGCCAATCACAGTGGTTGACGAGCATTAAATCACGAGGAAACGTAAGGTGCAGCCAATCACAGTGGTTGTCGAGCATTATATCACAAGGGAACGAAAGGTACAGCCAATCACAATGGTTGAAGATCATTAAATCAAAAGGAACGTAAGGTGCAGCCACTCACAATGGTTGACAAGCATTAAATCACAAGGAACGTAAGGTGCTGCCAATAACAATGGTTGACGAGCATTAAATCACAAGGAACGTAAGGTGCAGCCATTCACACTGATTGACGAGCATTAAATCACAAGGAACGTAAGATGGAGCCAATCACAGTGGTTGACGAGCATTAAATCACAAGGAACGTAAGGTGCAGCCAATCACAGTGGTTGACGAGCATTATATCACAAGGAAGCGTAAGTTGCAGCCAATCACAGTGGTTGACGAGCATTAAATCACGAGGAAACGTAAGGTGCAGCCAATCACAGTGGTTGACGAGCATTTTATCACAAGGAAACGTAAGGTGCAGCCACTCACAATGGTTGACGATCATTAAATCACAAGGAACGTAAGGTGCAGCCAATCTCAATGGTTGACGAGCATTAAATCACAAGGAATGTAAGGTGCAGCCACTCACAATGGTTGACGAGCATTAAATCATAAGGAACGTACGGTGCAGCCAATCACAATGGTTGACGAGCATTAAATCACGAGGAAACGTAATGTGCAGCCAATCACAGTGGTTGACGAACATTATATCACAAGGAACATAAGGTGGATCCAATCACAGTGGTTGATGAGCATTAAATCACGAGGAACGTAAGGTGGAGCCAATCACAGTGGTTGACGAGCATTACATCACAAGGAACGTCAGGTGGAGCCATTCACAGTTGTTGACGAGCATTATATCACAAGGAATATAAGGTGGAGCCAATCACAGTGGTTGACGAGCATTAAATCACAAGGAACATAAGGTGGAGCCAATCACAGTGGTTGACGAGCATTATATCACAAGGAACGTAAGGTGCAGCCAATCACAGTGGTTGTCAAGCATTATATCACAAGGAACATAAGGTGGAGCCAATCACAGTGGTTGACGAGCATTATATCACAAGGAACATAAGGTGGAGCCAATCACAGTGGTTGACGAGCATTTTATCACGAGGAAACGTAAGGTGGAGCCAATCACAGTGGTTGACGAGCATTAAATCACAAGTAACGTAAGGAGGAGCCAATCACAGTGGTTGGTGAGCATTAAATCACAAGGAAACGTAAGGTACAGCCAATCACAATGGTTGACGAGCATTAAATCACGAGGAAACGTAAGGTGAATCACAGTGGTTGACGAGCATTAAATCACAAGGAACGTAAGGTGCAGCCAATCACAGTGGTTGACGAGCATTATATCACGAGGAAACGTAAGGTGGAGCCAATCACAGTGGTTGACGAGCATTAAATCACAAGGAAACGTAAGGTGGAGTCAATCACAGTGGTTGACGAGCATTATATCACAAGGAATGTAAGGTGGAGCCAATCACAGGGGTTGACGAGCATTAAATCACGAGGAAAATAAGGTGGAGCCAATCACAGTGGTTGACGAGCATTAAATCACAAGGAACGTAAGGTGGAGCCAATCACAGTGGTTGACAAGCATTATATCACAAGGAAGCGTAAGGTGCAGCCAATCACAGTGGTTGACGAGCATTAAATCACGAGAAAACGTAAGGTGCAGCCAATCACAGTGGTTGACGAGCATTATATCACAAGGGAACGAAAGTTGCAGCCAATCACAATGGTTGAAGATCATTAAATCACAAGGAACGTAAGGTGCAGCCACTCACAATGGTTGACAAGCATTAAATCACAAGGAACGTAAGGTGCAGCCACTCACAATGGTTGACAAGCATTAAATCACAAGGAACGTAAGGTGCAGCCAATCACAGTGGTTGACGAGCATTAAATCACGAGGAAACGTAAGGTGGAGCCATTCACAGTGGTTGACGAGCATTATATCACAAGGAATATAAGGTGGAGCCAATCACAGTGGTTGACGAGCATTAAATCACAAGGAACATAAGGTGGAGCCAATCATAGTGGTTGACGAGCATTATATCACAAGGAACGTAAGGTGCAGCCAATCACAGTGGTTGTCAAGCATTATATCACAAGGAGCATAAGGTGGAGCCAATCACAGTGGTTGACGAGCATTATATCACAAGGAACATAAGATTGAGCCAATCACAGTGATTGACGAGCATTTTATCACGAGGAAACGTAAGGTGGAGCCAATCACAGTGGTTGACGAGCATTAAATCACAAGTAACGTAAGGAGGAGCCAATCACAGTGGTTAGCGAGCATTAAATCACAAGGAAACGTAAGGTACAGCCAATCACAATGGTTGACGAGCATTAAATCACGAGGAAACGTAAGGTGAATCACAGTGTTTGAAGAGCATTAAATCACAAGGAACGTACGGTGCAGCCAATCACAGTGGTTGACGAGCATTATATCACGAGGAAACGTAAGGTGGAGCCAATCACAGTGGTTGACGAGCATTAAATCACAAGGAAACGTAAGGTGGAGTCAATCACAGTGGTTGACGAGCATTAAATCACGAGAAAAATAAGGTGGAGCCAATCACAGTGGTTGACGAGCATTAAATCACAAGGAACGTAAGGTGCAGCCAATCACAGTGGTTGATGAGCATTATTTCACAAGGAAGCGTAAGGTGCAGCCAATCACAGTGGTTGACGAGCATTAAATCACGAGGAAACGTAAGGTGCAGCCAATCACAGTGGTTGTCGAGCATTATATCACAAGGGAACGAAAGGTGCAGCCAATCACAATGGTTGAAGATCATTAAATCAAAAGGAACGTAAGGTGCAGCCACTCACAATGGTTGACAAGCATTAAATCACAAGGAACGTAAGGTGCTGCCAATAACAATGGTTGACGAGCATTAAATCACAAGGAACGTAAGGTGCAGCCATTCACACTGATTGACGAGCATTAAATCACAAGGAACGTAAGGTGGAGCCAATCACAGTGGTTGACGAGCATTAAATCACAAGGAACGTAAGCTGCAGCCAATCACAGTGGTTGACGAGCATTATATCACAAGGAAGCGTAAGTTGCAGCCAATCACAGTTGTTGACGAGCATTAAATCACGAGGAAACGTAAGGTGCAGCCAATCACAGTGGTTGACGAGCATTTTATCACAAGGAAACGTAAGGTGCAGCCACTCACAATGGTTGACGAGCATTAAATCACAAGGAACGTACGGTGCAGCCAATCGCAATGGTTGACGAGCATTAAATCACGAGGAAACGTAATGTGCAGCCAATCACAGTGGTTGACGAACATTATATCACAAGGAACATAAGGTGGATCCAATCACAGTGGTTGATGAGCATTAAATCACGAGGAACGTAAGGTGGAGCCAATCACAGTGGTTGACGAGCATTACATCACAAGGAACGTCAGGTGGAGCCATTCACAGTTGTTGACGAGCATTATATCACAAGGAATATAAGGTGGAGCCAATCACAGTGGTTGACGAGCATTAAATCACAACGAACATAAGGTGGAGCCAATCACAGTGGTTGACGAGCATTATATCACAAGGAACGTAAGGTGCAGCCAATCACAGTGGTTGTCAAGCATTATATCACAAGGAACATAAGGTGGAGCCAATCACAGTGGTTGACGAGCATTATATCACAAGGAACATAAGGTGGAGCTAATCACAGTGGTTGACGAGCATTTTATCACGAGGAAACGTAAGGTGGAGCCAATCACAGTGGTTGACGAGCATTAAATCACAAGTAACGTAAGGAGGAGCCAATCACAGTGGTGGGTGAGCATTAAATCACAAGGAAACGTAAGGTACAGCCAATCACAATGGTTGACGAGCATTAAATCACGAGGAAACGTAAGGTGAATCACAGTGGTTGACGAGCATTAAATCACAAGGAACGTAAGGTGCAGCCAATCACAGTGGTTGACGAGCATTATATCACGAGGAAACGTAAGGTGGAGCCAATCACAGTGGTTGACGAGCATTAAATCACAAGGAAACGTAAGGTGGAGTCAATCACAGTGGTTGACGAGCATTATATCACAAGGAATGTAAGGTGGAGCCAATCACAGGGGTTGACGAGCATTAAATCACGAGGAAAATAAGGTGGAGCCAATCACAGTGGTTGACGAGCATTATATCACAAGGAAGCGTAAGGTGCAGCCAATCACGGTGGTTGACGAGCATTAAATCACGAGAAAACGTAAGGTGCAGCCAATCACAGTGGTTGACGAGCATTATATCACAAGGGAACGAAAGGTGCAACCAATCACAATGGTTGAAGATCATTAAATCACAAGGAACGTAAGGTGCAGCCACTCACAATGGTTGACAAGCATTAAATCACAAGGAACGTAAGGTGCAGCCACTCACAATGGTTGACAAGCATTAAATCACAAGGAACGTAAGGTGCAGCCAATCACAGTGGTTGACGAGCATTAAATCACGAGGAAACGTAAGGTGGAGCCAATCACAGTGGTTGTCAAGCATTATATCACAAGGAACATAAGGTGGAGCCAATCACAGTGGTTGACGAGCATTAAATCACAAGGAACATAAGGTGGAGCCAATCACAGTGGTTGACGAGCATTATATCACAAGGAACATAAGGTGGAGCCAATCACAGTGGTTGACGAGCATTTTATCACGAGGAAACGTAAGGTGGAGCCAATCACAGTGGTTGACGAGCATTAAATCACAAGGAACGTAAGGTGGAGCCAATCACAGTGGTTGACGAGCATTATATCACAAGGAACATAAGGTGGAGCCAATCACAGTGGTTGACAAGCATTATATCACAAGGAACATAAGGTGGAGCCAATCACAGTGGTTGGCGAGCATGATATCACAAGGAACGTAAGGTGGAGCCAATCACAGTGGTTGACGAGCATTATATCACAAGGAACGTAATGTTCAGCCAATCACAATGGTTGTCGAGCATTAAATCACAAGGAACGTAAGGTGCAGCCAATCAAACTGGTTGTCGAGCATTAAATCTAGAGGAAACGTAAGGTGCAGCCAATCACAGTGGTTGACGAGCATTAAATCACGAGGAAACGTAAGGTGTAGCCAATCACAGTGGTAGTCAAGCATTGTATCACAAGGAACATAAGGTGGAGCCAATCACAGTGGTTGACGAGCATTAATCACAAGGAACGTAAGGTGGAGCCAATCACAGTGGTTGACGAGCATTATATCACAAGGAACGTAAGGTGGAGCCAATCACAGTGGTTGACGAGCATTATATCACAAGGAACATAAGGTGGAGCCAATCACAGTGGTTGACGAGCATTATATCACAAGGAACGCAATGTACAGCCAATCACAATGGTTGACGAGCATTATATCACAAGGAACGTAAGATGGAGCCAATCACAGTGGTTGACGAGCATTAATTCACGAGGAACGTAAGGTGGAGACAATCACAGTGGTTGACCAGCATTAAATCACGAGGAAACATAAGGTGAAGCCACTCACAGTGGTTGACGAGCATTAAATCACAAGGAACGTAAGGTGCAGCCAATCACAGTGGTTGACGAGCATTAAATCACGAGGAAACGAAAGGTGGAGCCAATCACAGTGGTAGTCAAGCATTATATCACAAGGAACATAAGGTGGAGCCAATCACAGTGGTTGACGAGCATTAATCACAAGGAACGTAAGGTGGAGCCAATCACAGTGGTTGACGAGCATTATATCACAAGGAACGTAAGGTGGAGCCAATCACAGTGGTTCACGAGCATTATATCACAAGGAACGTAAGGTGCAGCCACTCACAGTGGTTGACGAGCATTATATCACAAGGAACATAAGGTGGTGCCAATCACAGTGGTTGGCGAGCATGATATCACAAGGAACGTAAGGTGGAGCTAATCACAGTGGTTGACGAGCATTATATCACAAGGAACGTAAGGTGGAGCCAATCATAGTGGTTGACGAGCATTATATCTCAAGGAACATAAGGTGGAGCCAATCACAGTGGTTTACGAGCATTATATCACAAGGAACATAAGGTGGAGCCAATCACAGTGGTTGGCGACCATGATATCATGAGGAAACGTAAGGTGGAGCCAATCACAGTGGTTGTCAAGCATTAAATCACAAGGAAACGTAAGGTACAGCCAATCACAATGGTTGGCGAGCATTAAATCACAAGGAATCGTAAGGTGGAGCCAATCACAATGGTTGACGAGCATTATATAACGAGGAAACGTAAGATGGAGCCAATCACAGGGGTTGACGAGCATTAAATCACGCGGAAACGTAAGGTGCAGCCAATCACAGTGGTTGACGAGCATTATATAACGAGGAAACGTAAGGTGGAGCCAATCACAGTGGTTTACGAGCATTAAATCACAAGGAACGTAAGGTACTGCCAATCACAGTGGTTGACGAGCATTATATCACAAGGAAACGTAAGGTGTAGCCAATCACAGTGGTTGACGATCATTAAATCACGAGGAAACATAAGATGCAGCCAATCACAGTGGTTGACGAGCATTATATCACAAGGAAACGTAAGGTGCAGCCAATCACAATGGTTGACGAGCATTAAATTACAAGGAACGTAAGGTGCAGCCACTCACAATGGTTGACGAGCATTAAATCACAAGGAACGTAAGGTGCAGCCAATCACAGTGGTTGACGAGCATTACATCACAAGGAACGTCAGGTGGAGCCATTCACAGTTGTTGACGAGCATTATATCACAAGGAATATAAGGTGGAGCCAATCACAGTGGTTGATGAGCATTAAATCACAAGGAACATAAGGTGGAGCCAATCACAGTGGTTGACGAGCATTATATCACAAGGAACGTAAGGTGCAGCCAATCACAGTGGTTGTCAAGCATTATATCACAAGGAACATAAGGTGGAGCCAATCACAGTGGTTGACGAGCATTATATCACAAGGAACATAAGGTGGAGCCAATCACAGTGGTTGACGAGCATTTTATCACGAGGAAACGTAACGTGGAGCCAATCACAGTGGTTGACGAGCATTAAATCACAAGTAACGTAAGGAGGAGCCAATCACAGTGGTTGACAAGCATTATATCACAAGGAAGCGTAAGGTACAGCCAATCACAATGGTTGACGAGCATTAAATCACGAGGAAACGTAAGGTGAATCACAGTGGTTGACGAGCATTAAATCACAAGGAACGTAAGGTGCAGCCAATCACAGTGGTTGACGAGCATTATATCACAAGGAATGTAAGGTGGAGCCAATCACAGGGGTTGACGAGCATTAAATCACGAGGAAAATAAGGTGGAGCCAATCACAGTGGTTGACGAGCATTAAATCACAAGGAACGTAAGGTGGAGCCAATCACAGTGGTTGACAAGCATTATATCACAAGGAAGCGTAAGGTGCAGCCAATCACAATGGTTGACGAGCATTAAATCACGAGAAAACGTAAGGTGCAGCCAATCACAGTGGTTGACGAGCATTATATCACAAGGGAACGAAAGTTGCAGCCAATCACAATTGTTGAAGATCATTAAATCACAAGGAACGTAAGGTGTAGCCACTCACAATGGTTGACAAGCATTAAATCACAAGGAACGTAAGGTGCAGCCACTCACAATGGTTGACAAGCATTAAATCACAAGGAACGTAAGGTGCAGCCAATCACAGTGGTTGACGAGCATTAAATCACGAGGAAACGTAAGGTGGAGCCATTCTCAGTGGTTGACGAGCATTATATCACAAGGAATATAAGGTGGAGCCAATCACAGTGGTTGACGAGCATTAAATCACAGGGAACATAAGGTGGAGCCAATCATAGTGGTTGACGAGCATTAAATCACAAGGAACGTAAGGTGCAGCCAATCACAGTGGTTGATGAGCATTATTTCACAAGGAAGCGTAAGGTGCAGCCAATCACAGTGGTTGACGAGCATTAAATCACGAGGAAACGTAAGGTGCAGCCAATCACAGTGGTTGTCGAGCATTATATCACAAGGGAACGAAAGGTACAGCCAATCACAATGGTTGAAGATCATTAAATCAAAAGGAACGTAAGGTGCAGCCACTCACAATGGTTGACAAGCATTAAATCACAAGGAACGTAAGGTGCTGCCAATAACAATGGTTGACGAGCATTAAATCACAAGGAACGTAAGGTGCAGCCATTCACACTGATTGACGAGCATTAAATCACAAGGAACGTAAGGTGGAGCCAATCACAGTGGTTGACGAGCATTAAATCACAAGGAACGTAAGGTGCAGCCAATCACAGTGGTTGACGAGCATTATATCACAAGGAAGCGTAAGTTGCAGCCAATCACAGTGGTTGACGAGCATTAAATCACGAGGAAACGTAAGGTGCAGCCAATCACAGTGGTTGACGAGCATTTTATCACAAGGAAACGTAAGGTGCAGCCACTCACAATGGTTGACGATCATTAAATCACAAGGAACGTAAGGTGCAGCCAATCTCAATGGTTGACGAGCATTAAATCACAAGGAATGTAAGGTGCAGCCACTCACAATGGTTGACGAGCATTAAATCACAAGGAACGTACGGTGCAGCCAATCACAATGGTTGACGAGCATTAAATCACGAGGAAACGTAATGTGCAGCCAATCACAGTGGTTGACGAACATTATATCACAAGGAACATAAGGTGGATCCAATCACAGTGGTTGATGAGCATTAAATCACGAGGAACGTAAGGTGGAGCCAATCACAGTGGTTGACGAGCATTACATCACAAGGAACGTCAGGTGGAGCCATTCACAGTTGTTGACGAGCATTATATCACAAGGAATATAAGGTGGAGCCAATCACAGTGGTTGACGAGCATTAAATCACAAGGAACATAAGGTGGAGCCAATCACAGTGGTTGACGAGCATTATATCACAAGGAACGTAAGGTGCAGCCAATCACAGTGGTTGTCAAGCATTATATCACAAGGAACATAAGGTGGAGCCAATCACAGTGGTTGACGAGCATTATATCACAAGGAACATAAGGTGGAGCCAATCACAGTGGTTGACGAGCATTTTATCACGAGGAAACGTAAGGTGGAGCCAATCACAGTGGTTGACGAGCATTAAATCACAAGTAACGTAAGGAGGAGCCAATCACAGTGGTTGGTGAGCATTAAATCACAAGGAAACGTAAGGTACAGCCAATCACAATGGTTGACGAGCATTAAATCACGAGGAAACGTAAGGTGAATCACAGTGGTTGACGAGCATTAAATCACAAGGAACGTAAGGTGCAGCCAATCACAGTGGTTGACGAGCATTATATCACGAGGAAACGTAAGGTGGAGCCAATCACAGTGGTTGACGAGCATTAAATCACAAGGAAACGTAAGGTGGAGTCAATCACAGTGGTTGACGAGCATTATATCACAAGGAATGTAAGGTGGAGCCAATCACAGGAGTTGACGAGCATTAAATCACGAGGAAAATAAGGTGGAGCCAATCACAGTGGTTGTCGAGCATTAAATCACAAGGAACGTAAGGTGGAGCCAATCACAGTGGTTGACAAGCATTATATCACAAGGAAGCGTAAGGTGCAGCCAATCACAGTGGTTGACGAGCATTAAATCACGAGAAAACGTAAGGTGCAGCCAATCACAGTGGTTGACGAGCATTATATCACAAGGGAACGAAAGTTGCAGCCAATCACAATGGTTGAAGATCATTAAATCACAAGGAACGTAAGGTGCAGCCACTCACAATGGTTGACAAGCATTAAATCACAAGGAACGTAAGGTGCAGCCACTCACAATGGTTGACAAGCATTAAATCACAAGGAACGTAAGGTGCAGCCAATCACAGTGGTTGACGAGCATTAAATCACGAGGAAACGTAAGGTGGAGCCATTCACAGTGGTTGACGAGCATTATATCACAAGGAATATAAGGTGGAGCCAATCACAGTGGTTGACGAGCATTAAATCACAAGGAACGTAAGGTGGAGCCAATCATAGTGGTTGACGAGCATTATATCACAAGGAACGTAAGGTGCAGCCAATCACAGTGGTTGTCAAGCATTATATCACAAGGAGCATAAGGTGGAGCCAATCACAGTGGTTGACGAGCATTATATCACAAGGAACGTAAGGTGGAGCCAATCACAGTGGTTGACGAGCATTAATCACAAGGAACGTAAGGTGCAGCCACTCACAGTGGTTGACGAGCATTATATCACAAGGAACGTAAGGTGGGCCAATCACAGTGGTTGGCGAGCATGATATCACAAGGAACGTAAGGTGGAGCTAATCACAGTGGTTGACGAGCATTATATCACAAGGAACGTAAGGTGGAGCCAATCATAGTGGTTGACGAGCATTATATCACAAGGAACGTAAGGTGGAGCCAATCACAGTGGTTGACGAGCATTATATCACAAGGAACATAAGGTGGAGCCAATCACAGTGGTTGGCGAATGATATCATGAGGAAACGTAAGGTGGAGCCAATCACAGTGGTTGTCAAGCATTAAATCACAAGGAAACGTAAGGTACAGCCAATCACATGGTTGGCGAGCATTAAATCACAAGGAATCGTAAGGTGGAGCCAATCACAATGGTTGACGAGCATTATATAACGAGGAAACGTAAGATGGAGCCAATCACAGGGGTTGACGAGCATTAAATCACGCGGAAACGTAAGGTGCAGCCAATCACAGTGGTTGACGAGCATTATATAACGAGGAAACGTAAGGTGGAGCCAATCACAGTGGTTTACGAGCATTAAATCACAAGGAACGTAAGGTGCAATCACGTGGTTGCGAGATTATATCACAAGGAAACGTAAGGTGTAGCCAATCACAGTGGTTGACGATCATTAAATCACGAGGAAACATAAGGTGCAGCCAATCACAGTGGTTGACGAGCATTATATCACAAGGAAACGTAAGGTGCAGCCAATCACAATGGTTGACGAGCATTAAATTACAAGGAACGTAAGGTGCAGCCACTCACAATGGTTGACGAGCATTAAATCACAAGGAACGTAAGGTGCAGCCAATCACAGTGGTTGACGAGCATTACATCACAAGGAACGTCAGGTGGAGCCATTCACAGTTGTTGACGAGCATTATATCACAAGGAATATAAGGTGGAGCCAATCACAGTGGTTGATGAGCATTAAATCACAAGGAACATAAGGTGGAGCCAATCACAGTGGTTGACGAGCATTATATCACAAGGAACGTAAGGTGCAGCCAATCACAGTGGTTGTCAAGCATTATATCACAAGGAACATAAGGTGGAGCCAATCACAGTGGTTGACGAGCATTATATCACAAGGAACATAAGGTGGAGCCAATCACAGTGGTTGACGAGCATTTTATCACGAGGAAACGTAAGGTGGAGCCAATCACAGTGGTTGACGAGCATTAAATCACAAGTAACGTAAGGAGGAGCCAATCACAGTGGTTGACAAGCATTATATCACAAGGAAGCGTAAGGTACAGCCAATCACAATGGTTGACGAGCATTAAATCACGAGGAAACGTAAGGTGAATCACAGTGGTTGACGAGCATTAAATCACAAGGAACGTAAGGTGCAGCCAATCACAGTGGTTGACGAGCATTATATCACAAGGAATGTAAGGTGGAGCCAATCACAGGGGTTGACGAGCATTAAATCACGAGGAAAATAAGGTGGAGCCAATCACAGTGGTTGACGAGCATTAAATCACAAGGAACGTAAGGTGGAGCCAATCACAGTGGTTGACAAGCATTATATCACAAGGAAGCGTAAGGTGCAGCCAATCACAATGGTTGACGAGCATTAAATCACGAGAAAACGTAAGGTGCAGCCAATCACAGTGGTTGACGAGCATTATATCACAAGGGAACGAAAGTTGCAGCCAATCACAATTGTTGAAGATCATTAAATCACAAGGAACGTAAGGTGTAGCCACTCACAATGGTTGACAAGCATTAAATCACAAGGAACGTAAGGTGCAGCCACTCACAATGGTTGACAAGCATTAAATCACAAGGAACGTAAGGTGCAGCCAATCACAGTGGTTGACGAGCATTAAATCACGAGGAAACGTAAGGTGGAGCCATTCTCAGTGGTTGACGAGCATTATATCACAAGGAATATAAGGTGGAGCCAATCACAGTGGTTGACGAGCATTAAATCACAGGGAACATAAGGTGGAGCCAATCATAGTGGTTGACGAGCATTAAATCACAAGGAACGTAAGGTGCAGCCAATCACAGTGGTTGATGAGCATTATTTCACAAGGAAGCGTAAGGTGCAGCCAATCACAGTGGTTGACGAGCATTAAATCACGAGGAAACGTAAGGTGCAGCCAATCACAGTGGTTGTCGAGCATTATATCACAAGGGAACGAAAGGTACAGCCAATCACAATGGTTGAAGATCATTAAATCAAAAGGAACGTAAGGTGCAGCCACTCACAATGGTTGACAAGCATTAAATCACAAGGAACGTAAGGTGCTGCCAATAACAATGGTTGACGAGCATTAAATCACAAGGAACGTAAGGTGCAGCCATTCACACTGATTGACGAGCATTAAATCACAAGGAACGTAAGATGGAGCCAATCACAGTGGTTGACGAGCATTAAATCACAAGGAAGTTAGGTGCAGCCAATCACAGTGGTTGACGAGCATTATATCACAAGGAAGCGTAAGTTGCAGCCAATCACAGTGGTTGACGAGCATTAAATCACGAGGAACGTAAGGTGCAGCCAATCACAGTGGTTGACGAGCATTATATCACGAGGAAACGTAAGGTGGAGCCAATCACAGTGGTTGACGAGCATTATATCACAAGGAACGTAAGGTGGAGCCAATCACAGTGGTTGACGAGCATTAATCACAAGGAACGTAAGGTGGAGCCAATCACAGTGGTTGACGAGCATTAAATCACAAGGAACGTAAGGTGGAGCCAATCACAGTGGTTGACGAGCATTATATCACAGGAACGTAAGGTGCAGCCAATCACAGTGGTTGACGAGCATTATATCACAAGGAACTGGTGGTGTGGTTGGGTTAGGAACGTAAGGTGGAGCTAATCACAGTGGTTGACGAGCATTATATCACAAGGAACGTAAGGTGGAGCCAATCACAGTGGTTGACGAGCATTATATCACAAGGAACATAAGGTGGAGCCAATCACAGTGGTTTACGAGCATTATATCACAAGGAACATAAGGTGGAGCCAATCACAGTGGTTGGCGAGCATGATATCATGAGGAACGTAAGGTGGAGCCAATCACAGTGGTTGTCAAGCATTAAATCACAAGGAAACGTAAGGTGCAGCCAATCACAGTGGTTGACGAGCATTAAATCACAAGGAACGTAAGGTGGAGCCAATCACAGTGGTTGACGAGCATTATATCACGAGGAAACGTAAGGTGGAGCCAATCACAGTGGTTGACGAGCATTAAATCACAAGGAAACGTAAGGTGCAGCCAATCACAGTGGTTGACGAGCATTATATCACGAGGAAACGTAAGGTGAGCCAATCACAGTGGTTGACGAGCATTAAATCACAAGGAACGTAAGGTAGCCAATCACAGTGGTTGACGAGCATTATCACAAGGAAACGTAAGGTGTAGCCAATCACAGTGGTTGACGAGCATTAAATCACAAGGAAACGTAAGGTGCAGCCAATCACAGTGGTTGACGAGCATTATATCACAAGGAAACGTAAGGTGCAGCCAATCACAATGGTTGACGAGCATTAAATTACAAGGAACGTAAGGTGGAGCCAATCACAATGGTTGACGAGCATTAAATCACAAGGAACGTAAGGTGCAGCCAATCACAGTGGTTGACGAGCATTACATCACAAGGAACGTAGGTGGAGCATTCACAGTTGTTGACGAGCATTATATCACAAGGAATTAAGGTGGAGCCAATCACAGTGGTGATGAGCATTAAATCACAAGGAACGTAAGGTGGAGCCAATCACAGTGGTTGACGAGCATTAATCACAAGGAACGTAAGGTGGAGCCAATCACAGTGGTTGACGAGCATTATATCACAAGGAACGTAAGGTGGAGCCAATCACAGTGGTTGACGAGCATTATATCACAAGGAACATAAGGTGGAGCCAATCACAGTGGTTGACGAGCATTATATCACAAGGAACGTAATGTACAGCCAATCACAATGGTTGACGAGCATTATATCACAAGGAACGTAAGATGGAGCCAATCACAGTGGTTGACGAGCATTAATTCACGAGGAACGTAAGGTGGAGACAATGTGGTTGGTTTGGGTGGTGGTCACAGTGGTTGACGAGCATTAAATCACAAGGAACGTAAGGTGCAGCCAATCACAGTGGTTGACGAGCATTTGGGGGGTGGGTGTGGTGTGTTATATCACAAGGAACATAAGGTGGAGCCAATCACAGTGGTTGACGAGCATTAATCACAAGGAACGTAAGGTGGAGCCAATCACAGTGGTTGACGAGCATTATATCACAAGGAACGTAAGGTGGAGCCAATCACAGTGGTTTACGAGCATTATATCACAAGGAACGTAAGGTGCAGCCAATCACAGTGGTTGACGAGCATTATATCACAAGGAACATAAGGTGGAGCCAATCACAGTGGTTGACGAGCATTAAATCACAAGGAACATAAGGTGGAGCCAATCACAGTGGTTGACGAGCATTATATCACAAGGAACGTAAGGTGCAGCCAATCACAGTGGTTGACGAGCATTATATCACAAGGAGCGTAAGGTGGAGCATCACAGTGGTTGACGAGCATTTTATCACGAGGAACGTAAGGTGGAGCCAATCACAGTGGTTGACGAGCATTAAATCACAAGGAACGTAAGGTGCAGCCAATCACAGTGGTTGGCGAGTATTATATCACAAGGAAACGTAAGGTGTAGCCAATCACAGTGGTTGACGAGCATTATATCACGAGGAAACGTAAGGTGGTCACAGTGGTTGTGGTTTTGGGGGGTGGAATCACATTGGTTGAAGATCATTAAATCAAAAGGAACGTAAGGTGCAGCCAGTCACAGTGGTTGACGAGAATTATATCACGAGGAACGTAAGGTGTGAATAACAGTGGTTGACGAGCATTAAATCACAAGGAACGTAAGGTGCAGCCATTCTCAATGGTTGACGAGCATTAAATCACAAGGAATGTAAGGTGGAGCCAATCACAGTGGTTGACGAGCATTATATCACAAGGAACGTAAGGTGCAGCCAATCACAGTGGTTGACGAGCATTATATCACAAGGAAGCGTAAGTTGCAGCCAATCACAGTTGTTGACGAGCATTAAATCACGAGGAAACGTAAGGTGCAGCCAATCACAGTGGTTGACGAGCATTTTATCACAAGGAAACGTAAGGTGCAGCCACTCACAATGGTTGACGAGCATTAAATCACAAGGAACGTACGGTGCAGCCAATCGCAATGGTTGACGAGCATTAAATCACGAGGAAACGTAATGTGCAGCCAATCACAGTGGTTGACGAACATTATATCACAAGGAACATAAGGTGGATCCAATCACAGTGGTTGATGAGCATTAAATCACGAGGAACGTAAGGTGGAGCCAATCAAAGTGGTTGACGAGCATTACATCACAAGGAACGTCAGGTGGAGCCATTCACAGTTGTTGACGAGCATTATATCACAAGGAATATAAGGTGGAGCCAATCACAGTGGTTGACGAGCATTAAATCACAACCAACATAAGGTGGAGCCAATCACAGTGGTTGACGAGCATTGTATCACAAGGAACGTAAGGTGCAGCCAATCACAGTGGTTGTCAAGCATTATATCACAAGGAACATAAGGTGGAGCCAATCACAGTGGTTGACGAGCATTATATCACAAGGAACATAAGGTGGAGCTAATCACAGTGGTTGACGAGCATTTTATCACGAGGAAACGTAAGGTGGAGCCAATCACAGTGGTTGACGAGCATTAAATCACAAGTAACGTAAGGAGGAGCCAATCACAGTGGTGGGTGAGCATTAAATCACAAGGAAGCGTAAGGTGCAGCCAATCACGGTGGTTGACGAGCATTAAATCACGAGAAAACGTAAGGTGCAGCCAATCACAATGGTTGACGAGCATTAAATCACGAGGAAACGTAAGGTG
>CM026395.1:71176133-71195731 GCA_014843695.1 Archivesica marissinica | reverse complement strand
TTTAATGCTTGTCAACCATTGTGAGTGGCTGCACCTTACGTTCCTTTTGATTTAATGATCTTCAACCATTGTGATTGGCTGTACCTTTCGTTCCCTTGTGATATAATGCTCGACAACCACTGTGATTGGCTGCACCTTACGTTTCCTCGTGATTTAATGCTCGTCAACCACTGTGATTGGCTGCACCTTACGCTTCCTTGTGAAATAATGCTCATCAACCACTGTGATTGGCTGCACCTTACGTTCCTTGTGATTTAATGCTCGTCAACCACTATGATTGGCTCCACCTTATGTTCCCTGTGATGTAATGCTCGTCAACCACTGTGATTGGCTCCACCTTATATTCCTTGTGATATAATGCTCGTCAACCACTGAGAATGGCTCCACCTTACGTTTCCTCGTGATTTAATGCTCGTCAACCACTGTGATTGGCTGCACCTTACGTTCCTTGTGATTTAATGCTTGTCAACCATTGTGAGTGGCTGCACCTTACGTTCCTTGTGATTTAATGCTTGTCAACCATTGTGAGTGGCTACACCTTACGTTCCTTGTGATTTAATGATCTTCAACAATTGTGATTGGCTGCAACTTTCGTTCCCTTGTGATATAATGCTCGTCAACCACTGTGATTGGCTGCACCTTACGTTTTCTCGTGATTTAATGCTCGTCCTTGTGATATAATGCTCGTCAACCACTGTGATTGGCTGCACCTTACGTTTCCTTGTGATTTAATGCTCGTCAACCACTGTGATTGGCTGCACCTTACGTTTCCTCGTGATTTAATGTTCGTCAACCATTGTGATTGGCTCCACCTTACGTTTCCTTGTGATTTAATGCTCGCCAACCATTGTGATTGGTTGTACCTTACGTTCCTTGTGATTTAATGCTCGACAACCATTGTGATTGGCTGAACATTACGTTCCTTGTGATATAATGCTCGTCAACCACTGTGATTGGCTCCACCTTATGTTCCTTGTGATTTAATGCTCATCAACCACTGTGATTGGCTCCACCTTATATTCCTTGTGATATAATGCTCGTCAACAACTGTGAATGGCTCCACCTGACGTTCCTTGTGATGTAATGCTCGTCAACCACTGTGATTGGCTGCACCTTACGTTCCTTGTGATTTAATGCTCGTCAACCATTGTGAGTGGCTGCACCTTACGTTCCTTGTAATTTAATGCTCGTCAACCATTGTGATTGGCTGCACCTTACGTTTCCTTGTGATATAATGCTCGTCAACCACTATGATTGGCTGCATCTTATGTTTCCTCGTGATTTAATGATCGTCAACCACTGTGATTGGCTACACCTTACGTTTCCTTGTGATATAATGCTCGTCAACCACTGTGATTGGCAGTACCTTACGTTCCTTGTGATTTAATGCTCGTAAACCACTGTGATTGGCTCCACCTTACGTTTCCTCGTTATATAATGCTCGTCAACCACTGTGATTGGCTGCACCTTACGTTTCCGCGTGATTTAATGCTCGTCAACCCCTGTGATTGGCTCCATCTTACGTTTCCTCGTTATATAATGCTCGTCAACCATTGTGATTGGCTCCACCTTACGATTCCTTGTGATTTAATGCTCGCCAACCATTGTGATTGGCTGTACCTTACGTTTCCTTGTGATTTAATGCTCGACAACCACACCACCACCCAAACCCAACCACTGTGATTCACACCTTAGTTCCTCGTGATATAATGCTCGTAAACCACTGTGATTGGCTCCACCTTAGTTCCTTGAGATATAATGCTCGTCAACCACTATGATGGCTCCACCTTACGTTCCTTGTGATATAATGCTCGTCAACCACTGTGATTACTCCACCTTACGTTCCTTGTGATATAATGCTCGCCAACCACTGTGATTGCACCACCTTATGTTCCTTGTGATATAATGCTCGTCAACCACTGTGATGGCTGCACCTTACGTTCCTTGTGATATAATGCTCGTGAACCACTGTGATTGGCTCCACCTTACGTTCCTTGTGATATAATGCTCGTCAACCACTGTGATTGGCTCCACCTTACGTTCCTTGTGATATAATGCTCGTGAACCACTGTGATTGGCTCCACCTTACGTTCCTTGTGATATAATGCTCGTCAACCACTGTGATTGGCTCCACCTTACGTTCCTTGTGATTAATGCTCGTCAACCACTGTGATTGGCTCCACCTTATGTTCCTTGTGATATAATGCTTGACTACCACTGTGATTGGCTCCACCTTTCGTTTCCTCGTGATTTAATGCTCGTCAACCACTGTGATTGGCTGCACCTTACGTTCCTTGTAATTTAATGCTCGTCAACCACTGTGATTGGCTTCACCTTACGTTTCCTCGTGATATAATGCTCGTCAACCACTGTGATTGTCTCCACCTTACGTTCCTCGTGAATTAATGATCGTCAACCACTGTGATTGGCTACACCTTACGCTTCCTTGTGATATAATGCTCGTCAACCACTGTGATTGGCTGTACCTTACGTTCCTTGTGATTTAATGCTCGTCAACCACTGTGATTGGCTCCACCTTACGTTTCCTCGTGATTTAATGCTCGTCAACCACTGTGATTGGCTGCACCTTACGTTTCCTTGTGATTTAATGCTCGTCAACCACTGTGATTGGCTCCACCTTACGTTTCCTCGTGAATAATGCTCGCCAACCACTGTGATTGGCTGCACCTTACGTTCCTTGTGATTTAATGCTCGTCAACCACTGTGATTGGCTGCACCTTACGTTCCTTGTGATATAATGCTCGTCAACCACTGTGATTGGCTCCACCTTACGTTCCTTGTGATATAAT
This sequence comes from Archivesica marissinica, assembly GCA_014843695.1. Lineage (NCBI taxonomy): Eukaryota > Metazoa > Mollusca > Bivalvia > Venerida > Vesicomyidae > Archivesica > Archivesica marissinica. Next base: position 71,192,921 of record CM026395.1, on the reverse strand, counting down.
GCTCGTCAACCACTGTGATTAGCTCCACCTTACGTTCCTTGTGATATCATGCTCGCCAACCACTGTGATTGGCTCCACCTTACGTTCCTTGTGATTTAATGCTCGTCAACCACTGTGATTGGCTCCACCTTATGTTCCTTGTGATATAATGCTTGACTACCACTGTGATTGGCTCCACCTTACGTTTCCTCGTGATTTAATGCTCGTCAACCACTGTGATTGGCTGCACCTTACGTTCCTTGTGATTTAATGCTTGTCAACCATTGTGAGTGGCTGCACCTTACGTTCCTTGTGATTTAATGCTTGTCAACCATTGTGAGTGGCTGCACCTTACGTTCCTTGTGATTTAATGATCTTCAACCAGTGTGATTGGTTGCACCTTTCGTTCCCTTGTGATATAATGCTCGTCAACCACTGTGATTGGCTGCACCTTACGTTTTCTCGTGATTTAATGCTCGTCAACCACTGTGATTGGCTGCACCTTACGCTTCCTTGTGATATAATGCTCGTCAACCACTGTGATTGGCTCCACCTTATTTTCCTCGTGATTTAATGCTCGTCAACCCCTGTGATTGGCTCCACCTTATGTTCCTTGTGATATAATGCTCGTCAACCACTGTGATTCGCTCCACCTTATGTTCCTTGTGATATAATGCTTGACAACCACTGTGATTGGCTGCACCTTACGTTCCTTGTGATATAATGCTGGTCAACCACTGTGATTGGCTCCACCTTATGTTCGTTGTGATTTAATGCTCGTCAACCACTGTGATTGGCTCCACCTTATGTTCCTTGTGATATAATGCTCGTCAACCACTGTGATTGGCTCCACCTTACGTTCCTTGTGATATAATGCTCGTCAACCACTGTGATTGGCTCCACCTTACGTTCCTTGTGATTTAATGCTCGTCAACCACTGTGATTGGATCCACCTTATGTTCCTTGTGATATAATGCTCGTCAACCACTGTGATTGGCTGCACCTTACGTTTCCTCGTGATTTAATGCTCGTCAACCACTGTGATTGGCTCCACCTTACGTTCCTTGTGATTTAATGCTCGTCAACCATTGTGAGTGGCTGCACCTTACATTCCTTGTGATTTAATGCTCGACAACCATTGAGATTGGCTGCACCTTACGTTCCTTGTGATTTAATGATCGTCAACCATTGTGAGTGGCTGCACCTTACGTTTCCTTGTGATAAAATGCTCGTCAACCACTGTGATTGGCTGCACCTTACGTTTCCTCGTGATTTAATGCTCGTCAACCACTGTGATTGGCTGCAACTTACGCTTCCTTGTGATATAATGCTCGTCAACCACTGTGATTGGCTGCAGCTTACGTTCCTTGTGATTTAATGCTCGTCAACCACTGTGATTGGCTCCACCTTACGTTCCTTGTGATTTAATGCTCGTCAATCAGTGTGAATGGCTGCACCTTACGTTCCTTGTGATTTAATGCTCGTCAACCATTGTTATTGGCAGCACCTTACGTTCCTTGTGATTTAATGCTTGTCAACCATTGTGAGTGGCTGCACCTTACGTTCCTTTTGATTTAATGATCTTCAACCATTGTGATTGGCTGCACCTTTCGTTCCCTTGTGATATAATGCTCGACAACCACTGTGATTGGCTGCACCTTACGTTTCCTCGTGATTTAATGCTCGTCAACCACTGTGATTGGCTGCACCTTACGCTTCCTTGTGAAATAATGCTCATCAACCACTGTGATTGGCTGCACCTTACGTTCCTTGTGATTTAATGCTCGTCAACCACTGTGATTGGCTCCACCTTATTTTTCTCGTGATTTAATGCTCGTCAACCACTGTGATTGGCTCCACCTTACGTTTCCTCGTGATATAATGCTCGTCAACCACTGTGATTGGCTGCACCGTACGTTCCTTGTGATTTAATGCTCTTCAAACACTGTGATTCACCTTACGTTTCCTCGTGATTTAATGCTCGTCAACCATTGTGATTGGCTGTACCTTACGTTTCCTTGTGATTTAATGCTCGCTAACCACTGTGATTGGCTCCTCCTTACGTTACTTGTGATTTAATGCTCGTCAACCACTGTGATTGGCTCCACCTTACGTTTCCTCGTGATAAAATGCTCGTCAATCACTGTGATTGGCTCAACCTTATGTTCCTTGTGATATAATGCTCGTCAACCACTGTGATTGGCTCCACCTTATGCTCCTTGTGATATAATGCTTGACAACCACTGTGATTGGCTGCACCTTACGTTCCTTGTGATATAATGCTCGTCAACCACTATGATTGGCTCCACCTTATGTTCCTTGTGATTTAATGCTCGTCAACCACTGTGATTGGCTCCACCTTATATTCCTTGTGATATAATGCTCGTCAACCACTGTGAATGGCTCCACCTTACGTTTCCTCGTGATTTAATGCTCGTCAACCACTGTGATTGGCTGCACCTTACGTTCCTTGTGATTTAATGCTTGTCAACCATTGTGAGTGGCTGCACCTTACGTTCCTTGTGATTTAATGCTTGTCAACCATTGTGAGTGGCTGCACCTTACGTTCCTTGTGATTTAATGATCTTCAACCATTGTGATTGGCTGCAACTTTCGTTCCCTTGTGATATAATGCTCGTCAACCACTGTGATTGGCTGCACCTTACGTTTTCTCGTGATTTAATGATCGTCAACCACTGTGATTGGCTACACCTTACGCTTCCTTGTGATAAAATGCTTGTCAACCACTGTGATTGGCTCCACCTTACGTTCCTTGTGATTTAATGCTCGTCAACCACTGTGATTGGCTCCACCTTATTTTCCTCGTGATTTAATGCTCGTCAACCCCTGTGATTGGCTCCACCTTACATTCCTTGTGATATAATGCTCGTCAACCACTGTGATTGACTCCACCTTACGTTTCCTTGTGATTTAATGCTCGTCAACCACTGTGATTGGCTCCACCTTACGTTTCCTCGTGATATAATGCTCGTCAACCACTGTGATTGGCTGCACCTTACGTTCCTTGTGATTTAATGCTCGTCAACCACTGTGATTCACCTTACGTTTCCTCGTGATTTAATGCTCGTCAACCATTGTGATTGGCTGTACCTTACGTTTCCTTGTGATTTAATGCTCACCAACCACTGTGATTGGCTCCTCCTTACGTTACTTGTGATTTAATGCTCGTCAACCACTGTGATTGGCTCCACCTTACGTTTCCTCGTGATAAAATGCTCGTCAACCACTGTGATTGGCTCCACCTTATGTTCCTTGTGATATAATGCTCGTCAACCACTGTGATTGGCTCCACCTTATGTTCCTTGTGATATAATGCTTGACAACCACTGTGATTGGCTGCACCTTACGTTCCTTGTGATATAATGCTCGTCAACCACTGTGATTGGCTCCACCTTATGTTCCTTGTGATTTAATGCTCGTCAACCACTGTGATTGGCTCCACCTTATATTCCTTGTGATATAATGCTCGTCAACAACTGTGAATGGCTCCACCTGACGTTCCTTGTGATGTAATGCTCGTCAACCACTGTGATTGGCTCCACCTTACGTTCCTCGTGATTTAATGCTCATCAACCACTGTGATTGGATCCACCTTATGTTCCTTGTGATATAATGTTCGTCAACCACTGTGATTGGCTGCACATTACGTTTCCTCGTGATTTAATGCTCGTCAACCATTGTGATTGGCTGCACCGTACGTTCCTTATGATTTAATGCTCGTCAACCATTGTGAGTGGCTGCACCTTACATTCCTTGTGATTTAATGCTCGTCAACCATTGAGATTGGCTGCACCTTACGTTCCTTGTGATTTAATGATCGTCAACCATTGTGAGTGGCTGCACCTTACGTTTCCTTGTGATAAAATGCTCGTCAACCACTGTGATTGGCTGCACCTTACGTTTCCTCGTGATTTAATGCTCGTCAACCACTGTGATTGGCTGCAACTTACGCTTCCTTGTGATATAATGCTCGTCAACCACTGTGATTGGCTGCACCTTACGCTTCCTTGTGATTTAATGCTCGTCAACCACTGTGATTGGCTCCACCTTTACGTTCCTTGTGATTTAATGCTCGTCAATCAGTGTGAATGGCTGCACCTTACGTTCCTTGTGATTTAATGCTCGTCAACCATTGTTATTGGCAGCACCTTACGTTCCTTGTGATTTAATGCTTGTCAACCATTGTGAGTGGCTGCACCTTACGTTCCTTTTGATTTAATGATCTTCAACCATTGTGATTGGCTGCACCTTTCGTTCCCTTGTGATATAATGCTCGACAACCACTGTGAGTGGCTGCACCTTACGTTTCCTCGTGATTTAATGCTCATCAACCACTGTGATTGGCTGCACCTTACGCTTCCTTGTGAAATAATGCTCATCAACCACTGTGATTGGCTGCACCTTACGTTCCTTGTGATTTAATGCTCGTCAACCACTATGATTGGCTCCACCTTATTTTTCTCGTGATTTAATGCTCGTTAACCACTGTGATTGACTCCACCTTACGTTTCCTTGTGATTTAATGCTCGTCAACCACTGTGATTGGCTGCACCTTACGTTCCTTGTGATTTAATGCTCTTCAAACACTGTGATTCACCTTACGTTTCCTCGTGATTTAATGCTCGTCAACCATTGTGATTGGCTGTACCTTACGTTTCCTTGTGATTTAATGCTCGCCATCCACTGTGATTGGCTCCTCCTTACGTTACTTGTGATTTAATGCTCGTCAACCACTGTGATTGGCTCCACCTTACGTTTCCTCGTGGTAAAATGCTCGTCAATCACTGTGATTGGCTTAACCTTATGTTCCTTGTGATATAATGCTCGTCAACCACTGTGATTGGCTCCACCTTATGTTCCTTGTGATATAATGTTTGACAACCACTGTGATTGGCTGCACCTTACGTTCCTTGTGATATAATGCTCGTCAACCACTATGAGTGGCTCCACCTTATGTTCCTTGTGATTTAATGCTCGTCAACCACTGTGATTGGCTCCACCTTATATTCCTTGTGATATAATGCTCGTCAACCACTGTGAATGGCTCCACCTTACGTTCCTCGTGATTTAATGCTCGTCAACCACTGTGATTGGATCCACCTAATGTTCCTTGTGATATAATGTTCGTCAACCACTGTGATTGGCTGCACATTACGTTTCCTCGTGATTTAATGCTCGTCAACCATTGTGATTGGCTGCACCGTACGTTCCTTGTGATTTAATGCTCGTCAACCATTGAGATTGGCTGCACCTTACGTTCCTTGTGATTTAATGATCGTCAACCATTGTGATTGGCTGCACCTTACGTTTCCTTGTGATAAAATGCTCGTCAACCACTGTGATTGGCTGCACCTTACGTTTCCTCGTGATTTAATGCTCGTCAACCACTGTGATTGTCTGCAACTTACGCTTCCTTGTGATATAATGCTCGTCAACCACTGTGATTGGCTGCACCTTACGTTCCTTGTGATTTAATGCTCGTCAACCAGTGTGAATGGCTGCACCTTACGTTCCTTGTGATTTAATGCTCGTCAACCATTGTTATTGGCAGCACCTTACTTTCCTTGTGATATAATGCTTGTCAACCATTGTGATTGGCTGCACCTTACGTTCCTTTTGATTTAATGATCTTCAACAATTGTGATTGGCTGCACCTTACGTTCCCTTGTGATATAATGCTCGTCAACCATTGTTAGTGGCTGCACCTTAAGTTCCTTTTGATTTAATGATCTCAACCATTGTGAGTGGCTGCACCTTACGTTCCTTGTGATTTAATGCTTGTCAACCATTGTGAGTGGCTGCACCTTACGTTCCTTTTGATTTAATGATCTTCAACCATTGTGATTGGCTGCACCTTACGTTCCCTTGTGATATAATGCTCGTCAACCACTGTGATTGGATGCACCTTACATTTTCTCGTGATTTAATGCTCGTCAACCACTGTGATTGGCTGCACGTTACGCTTCCTTGTGATATAATGCTCGTCAACCACTGTGATTGGCTGCACCTTACGTTCCTTGTGATTTAATGCTCGTCAACCACTGTGATTGGCTCCACCTTATTGTCCTCGTGATTAATGTTCGTCAACCCCTGTGATTGGCTCCACCTTACGTTCCTTGTGATATAATGCTCGTCAACCACTGTGAGTGGCTGCACCTTACATTCCTTGTGATTTGATGCTCGTCAACCATTGAGATTGGCTGCACCTTACGTTCCTTGTGATTTAATGCTCGTCAACCACTGTGATTCACCTTACGTTTCCTCGTGATATAATTCTCGTCAACCACTGTGACTGGCTGCACCTTACGTTCCTTGTGATTTAATGCTCGTCAACCAATGTGATTCACCTTACGTTTCCTCGTGATTTAATGCTCGTCAACCATTGTGATTGGCTGTACCTTACGTTTCCTTGTGGTTTAATACTCGCCAACCACTGTGGTTGTCTCCTCCTTACGTTCCTTGTGATTTAATGCTCGTCAACCACTGTGATTGTCTCCACCTTACGTTTCCTCGTGATAAAATGCTCGTCAACCACTGTGATTTGCTCCACCTTATGCTCCTTGTGATATAATGCTTGACAACCACTGTGATTGGCTGCACCTTACGTTCCTTGTGATATAATGCTCGTCAACCACTGTGATTGGCTCCACCTTATGTTCCTTGTGATTTAATGCTCGTCAACCACTGTGATTGGCTCCACCTTATGTTCCTTGTGATATAATGCTCGTCAACCACTGTGATTGGCCCCACCTGACGTTCCTTGTGATGTAATTCTCGTCAACCACTGTGATTGGCTCCACCTTGCGTTCCTCGTGATTTAATGCTCGTCAACCACTGTGATTGGATCCACCTTATGGTCCTTGTGATATAATGCTCGTCAACCACTGTGATTGGCTGCACATTACGTTTCCTCGTGATTTAATGATCGTCAACCATTGTGATTGGCTGCACCGTACGTTACTTGTGATTTATTGCTCGTCAACCATTGTGAGTGGCTGCACCTTACATTCCTTGTGATTTAATGCTCGTCAACCATTGAGATTGGCTGCACCTTGCGTTCCTTGTGATTTAATGCTCGTCAACCAGTGTGAATGGCTGCACCTTACGTTCCTTGTGATTTAATGCTCGTCAACCATTGTTATTGGCAGCACCTTACGTTCCTTGTGATATAATGCTTGTCAACCATTGTGAGTGGCTGCACCTTACGTTCCTTTTGATTTAATGATCTTCAACAATTGTGATTGGCTGCACCTTACGTTCCCTTGTGATATAATGCTCGTCAACCATTGTGAGTGGCTGCACCTTAAGTTCCTTGTGATTTAATGCTTGTCAACCATTGTGAGTGGCTGCACCTTACGTTCCTTTTGATTTAATGATCGTCAACCATTGTGATTGGCTGCACCTTACGTTCCCTTGTGATATAATGCTCGTCAACCACTGTGATTGGATGTACCTTACATTTTCTCGTGATTTAATGCTCGTCAACCACTGTGATTGGCTGCACCTTACGTTCCTTGTGATTTAATGCTCGTCAACCACTGTGATTGGCTCCACCTTATTGTCCTCGTGATTAATGTTCGTCAACCACTGTGATTGGCTCCACCTTACGTTCCTTGTGATATAATGCTCGTCAACCACTGTGAGTGGCTGCACCTTACATTCCTTGTGATTTGATGCTCGTCAACCATTGAGATTGGCTGCACCTTACGTTCCTTGTGATTTAATGCTCGTCAACCACTGTGATTCACCTTACGTTTCCTCGTGATATAATTCTCGTCAACCACTGTGACTGGCTGCACCTTACGTTCCTTGTGATTTAATGCTCGTCAACCAATGTGATTCACCTTACGTTTCCTCGTGATTTAATGCTCGTCAACCATTGTGATTGGCTGTACCTTACGTTTCCTTGTGGTTTAATACTCGCCAACCACTGTGGTTGTCTCCTCCTTACGTTCCTTGTGATTTAATGCTCGTCAACCACTGTGATTGTCTCCACCTTACGTTTCCTCGTGATAAAATGCTCGTCAACCACTGTGATTTGCTCCACCTTATGCTCCTTGTGATATAATGCTTGACAACCACTGTGATTGGCTGCACCTTACGTTCCTTGTGATATAATGCTCGTCAACCACTGTGATTGGCTCCACCTTATGTTCCTTGTGATTTAATGCTCGTCAACCACTGTGATTGGCTCCACCTTATGTTCCTTGTGATATAATGCTCGTCAACCACTGTGATTGGCCCCACCTGACGTTCCTTGTGATGTAATTCTCGTCAACCACTGTGATTGGCTCCACCTTGCGTTCCTCGTGATTTAATGCTCGTCAACCACTGTGATTGGATCCACCTTATGTTCCTTGTGATATAATGCTCGTCAACCACTGTGATTGGCTGCACTTACGTTCCTCGTGATTTAATGCGTCAACCATGTGATTGGCTGCACCTTACGTTCCTTGTGATTTAATGCTCGTCAACCACTGTGATTGGCTGCACCTTACGTTCCTTGTGATTTAATGCTCGTCAACCATTGTGATTGGCTGCACCTTACGTTCCTTGTGATTTAATGCTCGTCAACCACTGTGATTGGCTGCACCTTACGTTCCTTGTGATATAATGCTCGTCAACCACTGTGATTGGCTGCACCTTACGTTTCCTCGTGATTTAATGCTCGTCAACCACTGTGATTGGCTCCACCTTACGTTCCTTGTGATATAATGCTCGTCAACCACTGTGATTGGCTGCACCTTACGTTCCTTGTGATTTAATGCTCGTCAACCACTGTGATTGGCTGCATCTTACGTTCCTCGTGATTTAATGCTCGTCAACCACTGTGATTGGCTCCACCTTACGTTCCTTGTGATATAATGCTCGTCAACCACTGTGATTGGCTCCACCTTACGTTCCTTGTGATTTAATGATCGTCAACCATTGTGATTGGCTGCACCTTACGTTCCTTGTGATATAATGCTCGTCAACCACTGTGATTGGCTCCACCTTACGTTCCTTGTGATTTAATGCTCGTCAACCACTGTGATTGGCTGCACCTTACGTTCCTTGTGATATAATGCTCGTCAACCACTGTGATTGGCTCCACCTTACGTTCCTCGTGATTTAATGCTCGTCAACCACTGTGATTGGCTGCACCTTACGTTTCCTCGTGATTTAATGCTCGTCAACCACTGTGATTGGCTCCAACTTACGTTCCTTGTGATATAATGCTCGTCAACCACTGTGATTCACCTTACGTTTCCTTGTGATTTAATGCTCGTCAACCATTGTGATTGGCTGTACCTTACGTTTCCTTGTGATTTAATTCTCGCCAACCACTGTGATTGGCTCCTCCTTACGTTCCTTGTGATTTAATGCTAGTCAACCACTGTGATTGGCTGCACCTTACGCTTCCTTGTGATATATTGCTCGTCAACCACTGTGATTGGCTGCACCTTACGTTTCCTTGTGATAAAATGCTCGTCAACCACTGTGATTGGCTGCACCTTACGTTTCCTCGTGATTTAATGCTCGTCAACCACTGTGATTGTCTGCAACTTACGCTTCCTTGTGATATAATGCTCGTCAACCACTGTGATTGGCTGCACCTTACGTTCCTTGTGATTTAATGCTCGTCAACCAGTGTGAATGGCTGCACCTTACGTTCCTTGTGATTTAATGCTCGTCAACCATTGTTATTGGCAGCACCTTACGTTCCTTGTGATATAATGCTTGTCAACCATTGTGAGTGGCTGCACCTTACGTTCCTTTTGATTTAATGATCTTCAACAATTGTGATTGGCTGCACCTTACGTTCCCTTGTGATATAATGCTCGTCAACCATTGTGAGTGGCTGCACCTTAAGTTCCTTTTGATTTAATGATCTTCAACCATTGTGAGTGGCTGCACCTTACGTTCCTTGTGATTTAATGCTTGTCAACCATTGTGAGTGGCTGCACCTTACGTTCCTTTTGATTTAATGATCTTCAACCATTGTGATTGGCTGCACCTTACGTTCCCTTGTGATATAATGCTCGTCAACCACTGTGATTGGATGCACCTTACATTTTCTCGTGATTTAATGCTCGTCAACCACTGTGATTGGCTGCACCTTACGTTCCTTGTGATTTAATGCTCGTCAACCACTGTGATTGGCTCCACCTTATTGTCCTCGTGATTAATGTTCGTCAACCCCTGTGATTGGCTCCACCTTACGTTCCTTGTGATATAATGCTCGTCAACCACTGTGAGTGGCTGCACCTTACATTCCTTGTGATTTGATGCTCGTCAACCATTGAGATTGGCTGCACCTTACGTTCCTTGTGATTTAATGCTCGTCAACCACTGTGATTTGCTCCACCTTATGCTCCTTGTGATATAATGCTTGACAACCACTGTGATTGGCTGCACCTTACGTTCCTTGTGATATAATGCTCGTCAACCACTGTGATTGGCTCCACCTTATGTTCCTTGTGATTTAATGCTCGTCAACCACTGTGATTGGCTCCACCTTATGTTCCTTGTGATATAATGCTCGTCAACCACTGTGATTGGCCCCACCTGACGTTCCTTGTGATGTAATTCTCGTCAACCACTGTGATTGGCTCCACCTTGCGTTCCTCGTGATTTAATGCTCGTCAACCACTGTGATTGGATCCACCTTATGTTCCGTGTGATATAATGCTCGTCAACCACTGTGATTGGCTGCACATTACGTTTCCTCGTGATTTAATGATCGTCAACCATTGTGATTGAATGCACCGTACGTTACTTGTGATTTATTGCTCGTCAACCATTGTGAGTGGCTGCACCTTACATTCCTTGTGATTTAAAGCTCGTCAACCATTGAGATTGGCTGCACCTTGCGTTCCTTGTGATTTAATGCTTGTCAACCATTGTGATTGGCTGCACCTTACGTTCCTTGTGATTTAATGATCGTCAACCATTGTGATTGGCTGCACCTTACGTTTCCTTGTGATAAAATGCTCGTCAACCACTGTGATTGGCTGCACCTTACGTTTCCTCGTGATTTAATGCTCGTCAACCACTGTGATTGGCTGCAACTTACGCTTCCTTGTGATATAATGCTCATCAACCACTGTGATTGGCTGCACATTACGTTCCTTGTGATTTAATGCTCGTCAACCAGTGTGAATGGCTGCATCTTACGTTCCTTGTGATTTAATGCTCGTCAACCATTGTTATTGGCATCACCTTACGTTCCTTGTGATTTAATGCTTGTCAACCATTGTGAGTGGCTGCACCTTAAGTTCCTTGTGATTTAATGATCTTCAACCATTGTGATTGGCTGCACCTTACGTTCCCTTGTGATATAATGCTCGTCAACCACTGTGATTGGCTGCACCTTAAGTTTCCTCGTGATTTAATGCTCGTCAACCACTGTGAATGGCTGCACCTTAGGCTTCCTTGTGATATAATGCTCGTCAACCACTGTGATTGGCTACACCTTACGTTCCTTGTGATTTAATGCTCGTCAACCATTGTGATTGGCTCCACCTTATTTTCCTCGTAATTTAATGCTCGTCAACCCATGTGATTGGCTCCACCTTACGTTCCTTGTGATATAATGCTCGTCATCCACTGTGATTGACTCCACCTTACGTTTCCTTGTGATTTAATGCTCGTCAACCACTGTGATTCACCTTACGTTTCCTCGTGATTTAATGCTCGTCAACCATTGTGATTGGCTGTACCTTACGTTTCCTTGTGATTTAATTCTCGCCAACCACTGTGATTGGCTCCTCCTTACGTTCCTTGTGATTTAATGCTAGTCAACCACTGTGATTGGCTGCACCTTACGCTTCCTTGTGATATATTGCTCGTCAACCACTGTGATTGGCTGCACCTTACGTTCCTTGTGATTTAATGCTCGTCAACCACTGTGATTGGCTCCACCTTATGTTCCTCGTGATTTAATGCACGTCAACCCCTGTGATTGGCTCCACCTTACGTTCCTTGTGAAATAATGCTCGTCAACCACTGTGATTGACTCCACCTTACGTTTCCTTGTGATTTAATGCTCGTCAACCACTGTGATTGGCGCCACCTTACGTTTCCTTGTGATATAATGCTCGTCAACCACTGTGATTGGCTGCACCTTACGTTCATTGTGAGTTAATGCTCGTCAACCACTGTGATTGGCTCCATCTTACGTTTCCTCGTTATTTAATGCTCGTCAACCATTATGATTGGCTCCACCTTATGTTTCCTTGTGATTTAATACTCCTCAACCATTGTGATTGGCTGTACCTTACGTTTCCTTGTGATTTATTGCTCGTCAACCACTGTGATTGGCTGCACATTACGTTTCCTCGTGATTTAATGCTCGTCAACCACTGTGATTGGCTGCACCTTACGCTTCCTTGTGATATAATGCTCGTCAACCACTGTGATTGGCTGCACCTTACGTTCCTTGTGATTTAATGCTGGTCAACCACTGTGATTGGCTCCACCTTATGTTCCTCGTGATTTAATGCACGTCAACCCCTGTGATTGGCTCCACCTTACGTTCCTTGTGATATAATGCTTGTCAACCACTGTGATTGACTCCACCTTACGTTTCCTTGTGATTTAATGCTCGGCAACCACTGTGATTGGCTCCACCTTACGTTTCCTTGTGATATAATGCTCGTCAACCACTGTGATTGGCTGCACCTTACGTTCCTTGTGATTTAATGCTCGTCAACCACTGTGATTGGCTCCATCTTACGTTTCCTCGTGATATAATGCTCGTCAACCACTGTGATTGGCTCCACCTTATGTTCCTTGTGATATAATGCTTGTCAACAACTGTGATTGGCTCCACCTTATGTTCCTTGTGATATAATGATTGACAACCATTGTGATTGGCTGCACCTTACGTTCCTTGTGATATAATGCTCGTCAACTACTGTCCTTGACTCCACCTTATGTTCCTTGTGATTTAATGCTCGTCAACCACTGTGATTGGCTCCACATTATGTTCCTTGTGATATAATGCTCCTCAACCACTGTGATTTGCTCCACCTTACGTTCCTCGTGATTTATTGCTCGTCAACCACTGTGATTGGCTGCACCTTACGTTTCCTCGTGATTTAATGCTCGTCAACCACTGTGATTGGCTGCAACTTACGCTTCCTTGTGATATAATGCTCATCAACCACTGTGATTGGCTGCACATTACGTTCCTTGTGATTTAATGCTCGTCAACCAGTGTGAATGGCTGCATCTTACGTTCCTTGTGATTTAATGCTCGTCAACCATTGTTATTGGCATCACCTTACGTTCCTTGTGATTTAATGCTTGTCAACCATTGTGAGTGGCTGCACCTTAAGTTCCTTGTGATTTAATGATCTTCAACCATTGTGATTGGCTGCACCTTACGTTCCCTTGTGATATAATGCTCGTCAACCACTGTGATTGGCTGCACCTTAAGTTTCCTCGTGATTTAATGCTCGTCAACCACTGTGAATGGCTGCACCTTAGGCTTCCTTGTGATATAATGCTCGTCAACCACTGTGATTGGCTACACCTTACGTTCCTTGTGATTTAATGCTCGTCAACCACTGTGATTGGCTCCACCTTATTTTCCTCGTAATTTAATGCTCGTCAACCCATGTGATTGGCTCCACCTTACGTTCCTTGTGATACAATGCTCGTCATCCACTGTGATTGACTCCACCTTACGTTTCCTTGTGATTTAATGCTCGTCAACCACTGTGATTCACCTTACGTTTCCTCGTGATTTAATGCTCGTCAACCATTGTGATTGGCTGTACCTTACGTTTCCTTGTGATTTAATTCTCGCCAACCACTGTGATTGGCTCCTCCTTACGTTCCTTGTGATTTAATGCTAGTCAACCACTGTGATTGGCTGCACCTTACGCTTCCTTGTGATATATTGCTCGTCAACCACTGTGATTGGCTGCACCTTACGTTCCTTGTGATTTAATGCTCGTCAACCACTGTGATTGGCTCCACCTTATGTTCCTCGTGATTTAATGCACGTCAACCCCTGTGATTGGCTCCACCTTACGTTCCTTGTGAAATAATGCTCGTCAACCACTGTGATTGACTCCACCTTACGTTTCCTTGTGATTTAATGCTCGTCAACCACTGTGATTGGCGCCACCTTACGTTTCCTTGTGATATAATGCTCGTCAACCACTGTGATTGGCTGCACCTTACGTTCATTGTGAGTTAATGCTCGTCAACCACTGTGATTGGCTCCATCTTACGTTTCCTCGTTATTTAATGCTCGTCAACCATTATGATTGGCTCCACCTTACGTTTCCTTGTGATTTAATACTCGTCAACCATTGTGATTGGCTGTACCTTACTTTCCTTGTGATTTATTGCTCGTCAACCACTGTGATTGGCTGCACATTACGTTTCCTCGTGATTTAATGCTCGTCAACCACTGTGATTGGCTGCACCTTACGCTTCCTTGTGATATAATGCTCGTCAACCACTGTGATTGGCTGCACCTTACGTTCCTTGTGATTTAATGCTGGTCAACCACTGTGATTGGCTCCACCTTATGTTCCTCGTGATTTAATGCACGTCAACCCTGTGATTGGCTCCACCTTACGTTCCTTGTGATATAATGCTTGTCAACCACTGTGATTGACTCCACCTTACGTTTCCTTGTGATTTAATGCTCGGCAACCACTGTGATTGGCTCCACCTTACGTTTCCTTGTGATATAATGCTCGTCAACCACTGTGATTGGCTGCACCTTACGTTCCTTGTGATTTAATGCTCGTCAACCACTGTGATTGGCTCCATCTTACGTTTCCTCGTGATATAATGCTCGTCAACCACTGTGATTGGCTCCACCTTATGTTCCTTGTGATATAATGCTTGTCAACAACTGTGATTGGCTCCACCTTATGTTCCTTGTGATATAATGATTGACAACCATTGTGATTGGCTGCACCTTACGTTCCTTGTGATATAATGCTCGTCAACTACTGTCCTTGACTCCACCTTATGTTCCTTGTGATTTAATGCTCGTCAACCACTGTGATTGGCTCCACATTATGTTCCTTGTGATATAATGCTCCTCAACCACTGTGATTTGCTCCACCTTACGTTCCTCGTGATTTATTGCTCGTCAACCACTGTGATTGGATCCACCTTACGTTCCTCGTGATTTAATGCTCGTCAACCACTGTGATTGGCTCCATCTTATGTTCCTTGTGATATAATGCTCGTGAACCACTGTGATTGGCTCCACCTTACGTTCCTTGTGATTTAATGCTCGTCAACCACTGTGATTGGCTCCACCTTATGTTCCTTGTGATATAATGCTTGACAACCACTGTGATTGGCTCCACCTTACGTTTCCTCGTGATTTAATCCTCGTCAAACACTGTGATTGGCTCCACCTTACGTTCCTCGTGATTTAATGCTCGTCAACTACTGTGATTGGCTCCACCTTATGTTTCTTGTGATATAATGCTCGTCAACCACTGTGATTGGCTCCACCTTACGTTTCCTCGTGATTTAATGCTCGTCAACCACTGTGATTGACTCCACCTTACGTTCCTTGTGATTTAATGCTCGTCAACCACTGTGATTGGCTCCACCTTACGTTCCCATATGATATAATGCTCGTCAACCACTGTGATTGGCTGCACCTTACGTTCCCATGTGATATAATGCTCGTCAACCACTGTGATTGGCTGCACCTTATGTTTCCTTGTGATATAATGCTCGTCAACCACTGTGATTGGCTGCACCTTACGTTTCCTCGTGATTTAATGCTCGTCAACCACTGTGATTGGCTGCACCTTACGTTTCCTTGTGATATAATGCTCGTCAACCACTGTGATTTGCTGCACCTTACGTTTCCTTGTGATTTAATGCTCGTCAACCACTGTGATTGGCCGTACCTTACGTTTCCTCGTGATATAATGCTCGTCAACCACTGTGATTGGCTCCACCTTACGTTTTCTTGTGATATAATGCTCGTCAACCACTGTGAGTGGCTCCACCTTACGTTTTATTGCGATTTAATGCTCGTCAACCACTGTGATTGGCTGCACCTTACGTTTCCTCGTGATTTAATGCTCGTCAACCACTGTGATTGGCTCCACCTTACGTTTCCTTGTGATTTAATGCTTGTCAACCACTGTGATTGGCTCCACCTTACGTTTCCTCGTGATATAATGCTCGTCACCCACTGTGATTGGCTGCACCTTACGTTCCTTGTGATTTAATGCTCGTCAACCACTGTGATTGGCTCCACCTTACGTTTCCTCGTGATTTAATGCTCGTCAACCACTGTGATTGGCTGCACCTTGCGTTTCCTCTTGATATAATGCCCGTCAACCACTGTGATTGGCTGCACCTTGCGTTTCCTGGTGATATAATGCTCGTCAACCACTGTGATTGGCTGCACCTTGCGTTTCCTCGTGATATAATGCTCGTCAACCACTGTGATTGGCTGCACCTTGCGTTTCCTCGTGATATAATGCTCGTCAACCACTGTGATTGGCTGCACCTTACGTTCCTTGTGATTTAATGCTCGTCAACCACTGTGATTGACTCCACCTTACGTTTCCTCGTGATTTAATGCTCGTCAACCACTGTGATTGGCTGCACCTTACGTTCCTTGTGATTTAATGCTCGTCAACCACTGTGATTGACTCCACCTTACGTTTCCTCGTGATTTAATGCTCGTCAACCACTGTGATTGGCTCCACCTTACGTTCCTTGTGATATAATGCTCGTCAACCACTGTGATTGACTCCACCTTACGTTCCTCGTGATTTAATGCTCGTCAACCACTGTGAT
>CM026395.1:71119608-71175133 GCA_014843695.1 Archivesica marissinica | reverse complement strand
ATTGGCTCCACCTTTCGTTTCCTCGTGATTTAATGCTCGTCAACCACTGTGATTGGCTGCACCTTACGTTCCTTGTGATTTAATGCTCGTCAACCACTGTGAGTGGCTTCACCTTATGTTTCCTCGTGATTTAATGCTGGTCAACCACTGTGATTGTCTCCACCTTACGTTCCTCGTGAATTAATGCTCGTCAACCACTGTGATTGGCTCCATCTTACGTTCCTTGTGATATAATGCTCGTCAACCATTGTGATTGGCTGTACATTGCGTTCCTTGTGATATAATGCTCGTCAACCACTGTGATTGGCTCCACCTTATGTTCCTTGTGATTTAATGCTCGTTAACCACTGTGATTGGCTCCACCTTACGTTCCTTGTGATATAATGCTCGTCAACCACTGTGATTGGCTCCACCTTACGTTCCTTGTGATTAATGCTCGTCAACCACTGTGATTGGCTCCACCTTATGTTCCTTGTGATACAATGCTTGACTACCACTGTGATTGGCTACACCTTACGTTTCCTCGTGATTTAATGCTCGTCAACCACTGTGATTGGCTGCACCTTACGTTTCCTCTAGATTTAATGCTCGACAACCAGTTTGATTGGCTGCACCTTACGTTCCTTGTGATTTAATGCTCGACAACCATTGTGATTGGCTGAACATTACGTTCCTTGTGATATAATGCTCGTCAACCACTGTGATTGGCTCCACCTTACGTTCCTTGTGATATCATGCTCGCCAACCACTGTGATTGGCTCCACCTTATGTTCCTTGTGATATAATGCTTGTCAACCACTGTGATTGGCTCCACCTTATGTTCCTTGTGATATAATGCTCGTCAACCACTGTGATTGGCTCTTTGTTTTGTGTTTTGTGTTGTGTTGGTACCTTACGTTTCCTTGTGATTAATGCTCGTCAACCACTGTGATTGGCTGCACCTTATGTTCCTTGTGATATAATGCTCGTCAACCACTGTGATTGGCTCCACCTTATGTTCCTTGTGATTTAATGCTCGTCAACCACTGTGATTGGCTGCACCTTATGTTCCTTGTGATTTGTTGTTGTGTTGGTTTGTTTTGTGTTTAATGCTCGTCAACCACTGTGATTGGCTGCACCTTACGTTTTGTGATTTAATGCTTGTCAACCATTGTGATTGGCTGCACCTTACGTTCCTTGTGATTTAATGCTTGTCAACAATTGTGATTGGCTGCACCTTACGTTCCTTGTGTTTTGTTTTTGTGTTGGTTGTTTGTTCTTGTGATTAATGCTCGTCAACCATGTGATTGGCTGCACCTTACGTTTTCTTGTGATTTAATGCTCGTCAACCATTGTGATTGGCTGCACCTTACGTTCCTTGTGATTTAATGCTCGTCAACCACTGTGATTGGCTGCACCTTATTTTCCTTGTGATTTAATGCTCGTCAACCACTGTGATTGGCTCCACCTTACGTTCCTTGTGATATAATGCTCGTCAACCACTGTGATTGGATGCACCTTAAGTTTTCTTGTGATTTAATGCTCGTCAACCACTGTGATTGGCTGCACGTTACGTTTCCTTGTGATATAATGCTCGTCAACCACTGTGATTGGCTGCACCTTACGTTCCTTGTGATTTAATGCTCGTCAACCACTGTGATTCACCTTACGTTTCCTCGTGATTTAATGCTCGTCAACCATTGTGATTGGCTGTACCTTACGTTTCCTTGTGATTTAATGCTCACCCACCACTGTGATTGGCTCCTCCTTACGTTACTTGTGATTTAATGCTCGTCAACCACTGTGATTGGCTCCACCTTACGTTTCCTCGTGATAAAATGCTCGTCAACCACTGTGATTAGCTCCACCTTATGTTCCTTGTGATATAATGCTCGTCAACCACTGTGATTGGCTCCACCTTATGTTCCTTGTGATATAATGCTTGACAACCACTGTGATTGGCTGCACCTTACGTTCCTTGTGATACAATGCTCGTCAACCACTGTGATTGGCTCCACCTTATGTTCGTTGTGATTTAATGCTCGTCAACCACTGTGATTGGCTCCACCTTATATTCCTTGTGATATAATGCTCGTCAACAACTGTGAATGGCTCCACCTGACGTTCCTTGTGATGTAATGCTCGTCAACCACTGTGATTGGCTCCACCTTACGTTCCTCGTGATTTAATGCTCATCAACCACTGTGATTGGATCCACCTTATGTTCCTTGTGATATAATGTTCGTCAACCACTGTGATTGGCTGCACATTACGTTTCCTCGTGATTTAATGCTCGTCAACCATTGTGATTGGCTGCACCGTACGTTCCTTGTGATTTAATGCTCGTCAACCATTGAGATTGGCTGCACCTTACGTTCCTTGTGATTTAATGATCGTCAACCATTGTGATTGGCTGCACCTTACGTTTCCTTGTGATAAAATGCTCGTCAACCACTGTGATTGGCTGCACCTTACGTTTCCTCGTGATTTAATGCTCGTCAACCACTGTGATTGTCTGCAACTTACG
The DNA here is from genome assembly GCA_014843695.1 of Archivesica marissinica. Lineage (NCBI taxonomy): Eukaryota > Metazoa > Mollusca > Bivalvia > Venerida > Vesicomyidae > Archivesica > Archivesica marissinica. Next base: position 71,172,627 of record CM026395.1, on the reverse strand, counting down.
CTTCCTTGTGATATAATGCTCGTCAACCACTGTGATTGGCTGCACCTTACGTTCCTTGTGATTTAATGCTCGTCAACCAGTGTGAATGGCTGCACCTTACGTTCCTTGTGATTTAATGCTCGTCAACCATTGTTATTGGCAGCACCTTACGTTCCTTGTGATATAATGCTTGTCAACCATTGTGAGTGGCTGCACCTTACGTTCCTTTTGATTTAATGATCTTCAACAATTGTGATTGGCTGCACCTTACGTTCCCTTGTGATATAATGCTCGTCAACCATTGTGAGTGGCTGCACCTTAAGTTCCTTGTGATTTAATGCTTGTCAACCATTGTGAGTGGCTGCACCTTACGTTCCTTTTGATTTAATGATCGTCAACCATTGTGATTGGCTGCACCTTACGTTCCCTTGTGATATAATGCTCGTCAACCACTGTGATTGGATGTACCTTACATTTTCTCGTGATTTAATGCTCGTCAACCACTGTGATTGGCTCCACCTTACGTTCCTTGTGATTTAATGCTCGTCAACCACTGTGATTGGCTCCACCTTACGTTCCTCGTGATAAATGCTCGTCAACCACTGTGATTGGCTGCACCTTACGTTCCGTGATTTAATGCTCGTCAAACACTGTGATTCACCTTACGTTCCTCGTGATTTAATGCTCGTCAACCACTGTGATTGGCTGCACCTTACGTTCCTTGTGATTTAATGCTCGTCAACCATGATTGGCTCCACCTTACGTTCCTTGTGATTAATGCTCGTCAACCACTGTGATTGGCTCCACCTTACGTTTCCTTGTGATAAATGCTCGTCAACCACTGTGATTGGCTCACCTTATGTTCCTTGTGATATAATGCTCGTCAACCACTGTGATTGGCTCCACCTTATGTTCCTTGTGATATAATGCTCGACAAACACTGTGATTGGCTGCACCTTACGTCCTTGTGATTTAATGCTCGTCAACCACTGTGATTGGCGCCACCTTACGTTTCCTTGTGATATAATGCTCGTCAACCACTGTGATTGGCTGCACCTTACGTTCATTGTGAGTTAATGCTCGTCAACCACTGTGATTGGCTCCATCTTACGTTTCCTCGTTATTTAATGCTCGTCAACCATTATGATTGGCTCCACCTTATGTTTCCTTGTGATTTAATACTCCTCAACCATTGTGATTGGCTGTACCTTACGTTTCCTTGTGATTTATTGCTCGTCAACCACTGTGATTGGCTGCACATTACGTTTCCTCGTGATTTAATGCTCGTCAACCACTGTGATTGGCTGCACCTTACGCTTCCTTGTGATATAATGCTCGTCAACCACTGTGATTGGCTGCACCTTACGTTCCTTGTGATTTAATGCTGGTCAACCACTGTGATTGGCTCCACCTTATGTTCCTTGTGATTTAATGCTCGTCAACCATTGTGATTGGCTGTACCTTACGTTCCTTGTGATTTAATGCTTGTCAACCACTGTGATTGGCTCCACCTTACGTTTCCTTGTGATTTAATGGTCGGCAACCACTGTGATTGGCTCCACCTTATGTTTCCTTGTGATATAATGCTCGTAAACCACTGTGATTGGCTCCACCTTATGTTTCTGTGATTAATGCTCGTCAACCACTGTGATTGGCTCCACCTTACGTTTCCTTGTGATATAATGCTCGTCAACCACTGTGATTGGCTGCACCTTACGTTCCTTGTGATTTAATGCTCGTCTGTGTTTTGTTTTGTGTTGTGTTGTGTTGGTGTTGTTTTGTGTTTTGTTGTGTTGGTTTGTTTTGTGTTTTGTGTCAACCACTGTGATTGGCTCCACCTTATGTTTCCTTGTGATATAATGCTCGTCAACCACTGTGATTGGCTGCACCTTATGTTCCTTGTGATATAATGCTCGTGAACCACTGTGATTGGCTCCACCTTATGTTCCTTGTGATATAATGCTTGTAAACCACTGTGATTGGCTGCACCTTACGTTCCTTGTGATATAATGCTCGTCAACCACTGTGATTGGCTCCACCTTATGTTCCTTGTGATTTAATGCTCGTCAACCACTGTGATTGGCTCCACCTTATGTTCCTTGTGATTTAATGCTCGTCAACAACTGTGATTGGCTACACCTTACGTTCCTTGTGATTTAATGCTCGTCAACCACTGTGATTGGCTCACCTTACGTTCCTCGTGATTTAATGCTCGTCAACCACTGTGATTGGATCCACCTTATGTTCCTTGTGATATAATGTTCGTCAACCACTGTGATTGGCTGCACATTACGTTTCCTCGTGATTTTAATGCTCGTCAACCATTGTGATTGGCTGCACCGTACGTTCCTTGTGATTTAATGCTCGTCAACCATTGTGAGTGGCTGCACCTTACATTCCTTGTGATTTAATGCTCGTCAACCATTGAGATTGGCTGCACCTTACGTTCCTTGTGATTTAATGATCGTCAACCATTGTGAGTGGCTGCACCTTACGTTTCCTTGTGATAAAATGCTCGTCAACCACTGTGATTGGCTGCACCTTACGTTTCCTCGTGATTTAATGCTCGTCAACCACTGTGATTGGCTGCAACTTACGCTTCCTTGTGATATAATGCTCGTCAACCACTGTGATTGGCTGCAGCTTACGTTCCTTGTGATTTAATGCTCGTCAACCACTGTGATTGGCTCCACCTTACGTTCCTTGTGATTTAATGCTCGTCAATCAGTGTGAATGGCTGCACCTTACGTTCCTTGTGATTTAATGCTCGTCAACCATTGTTATTGGCAGCACCTTACGTTCCTTGTGATTTAATGCTTGTCAACCATTGTGAGTGGCTGCACCTTACGTTCCTTTTGATTTAATGATCTTCAACCATTGTGATTGGCTGTACCTTTCGTTCCCTTGTGATATAATGCTCGACAACCACTGTGATTGGCTGCACCTTACGTTTCCTCGTGATTTAATGCTCGTCAACCACTGTGATTGGCTGCACCTTACGCTTCCTTGTGATATAATGCTCGTCAACCACTGTGATTGGCTGCACCTTACGTTCCTTGTGATTTAATGCTCGTCAACCACTATGATTGGCTCCACCTTATGTTCCTTGTGATTTAATGCTCGTCAACCACTGTGATTGGCTCCACCTTATATTCCTTGTGATATAATGCTCGTCAACCACTGTGAATGGCTCCACCTTACGTTTCCTCGTGATTTAATGCTCGTCAACCACTGTGATTGGCTGCACCTTACGTTCCTTGTGATTTAATGCTTGTCAACCATTGTGAGTGGCTGCACCTTACGTTCCTTGTGATTTAATGCTTGTCAACCATTGTGAGTGGCTGCACCTTACGTTCCTTGTGATTTAATGATCTTCAACAATTGTGATTGGCTGCAACTTTCGTTCCCTTGTGATATAATGCTCGTCAACCACTGTGATTGGCTGCACCTTACGTTTTCTCGTGATTTAATGCTCGTCAACCACTGTGATTGGCTGCACCTTACGCTTCCTTGTGATATAATGCTTGTCAACCACTGTGATTGGCTCCACCTTACGTTCCTTGTGATTTAATGCTCGTCAACCACTGTGATTGGCTCCACCTTATTTTCCTCGTGATTTAATGCTCGTCAACCCCTGTGATTGGCTCCACCTTACATTCCTTGTGATATAATGCTCGTCAACCACTGTGATTGGCTGCACCTTACGTTCCTTGTGATTTAATGCTCGTCAACCACTGTGATTTTGTTTTGTGATTTAATGCTCGTCAACCATTGTGATTGGCTGTACCTTACGTTCCTTGTGATATAATGCTTGTCAACCACTGTGATTGGCTGCACCTTACGTTCCTTGTGATTTAATGCTCGTCAACCACTGTGATTGGCTCCACCTTACGTTTCCTCGTGATATAATGCTCGTCAACCACTGTGATTGGCTCCACCTTATGTTCCTTGTGATATAATGCTCGTCAACCACTGTGATTGGCTCCACCTTATGTTCCTTGTGATATAATGCTCGTCAACCACTGTGATTGGCTGCACCTTACGTTTGTGTTTGTGTTGTGTTGTTTGTTTTGTGTTTTGTTTGTGTTGGTTTTTTTTGTGTTTGTGTTGTGTGTTGTTCCTCGTGATTTAATGCTCGTCAACCATTGTGATTGGCTGCACCTTACGTTCCTTGTGATTTAATGCTCGTCAACCATTGTGAGTGGCTGCACCTTACGTTCCTTGTAATTTAATGCTCGTCAACCATTGTGATTGGCTGCACCTTACGTTTCCTTGTGATATAATGTTCGTCAACCACTGTGATTGGCTGCACCTTATGTTTCCTCGTGATTTAATGATCGTCAACCACTGTGATTGGCTACACCTTACGTTTCCTTGTGATATAATGCTTGTCAACCACTGTGATTGGCTGTACCTTACGTTCCTTGTGATTTAATGCTCTTAAACCACTGTGATTGGCTCCACCTTACGTTTCCTTGTTATATAATGCTCGTCAACCACTGTGATTGGCTGCACCTTAAGTTTCCGCGTGATTTAATGCTCGTCAACCACTGTGATTGGCTGCACTTACGTTTCCTTGTGAATAATGCTCGTCAACCACTGTGATTGGCTGCACCTTACGTTCCTTGTGATTAATGCTCGTCAACCACTGTGATTTTTTTTGTGTTAATGCTCGTCAACCACTGTGATTGGCTGCACCTTACGTTCCTTGTGATTTAATGCTCGTCAACCACTGTGATTGGCTGCACCTTACGTTCCTTGTGATTTAATGCTCGTCAACCACTGTGATTGGCTCCACCTTACGTTCCTTGTGATATAATGCTCGTCAACCACTGTGATTGGCTCCACCTTACGTTCCTTGTGATATAATGCTCGTCAACCACTGTGATTGGCTCACCTTATGTTCCTTGTGATATAATGCTTGCACCACTGTGATTGGCTGCACCTTACGTTCCTTGTGATTTAATGCTCGTCAACCACTGTGATTGGCTCCACCTTACGTTCCTTGTGATATAATGCTCGTCAACCACTGTGATTGGCCCCACCTGACGTTCCTTGTGATGTAATTCTCGTCAACCACTGTGATTGGCTCCACCTTGCGTTCCTCGTGATTTAATGCTCGTCAACCACTGTGATTGGATCCACCTTATGTTCCTTGTGATATAATGCTCGTCAACCACTGTGATTGGCTGCACATTACGTTTCCTCGTGATTTAATGATCGTCAACCATTGTGATTGTGCACCGTACGTTACTTGTGATTTATTGCTCGTCAACCATTGTGAGTGGCTGCACCTTACATTCCTTGTGATTTAATGCTCGTCAACCATTGAGATTGGCTGCACCTTGCGTTCCTTGTGATTTAATGCTTGTCAACCATTGTGATTGGCTGCACCTTACGTTCCTTGTGATTTAATGATCGTCAACCATTGTGATTGGCTGCACCTTACGTTTCCTTGTGATAAAATGCTCGTCAACCACTGTGATTGGCTGCACCTTACGTTTCCTCGTGATTTAATGCTCGTCAACCACTGTGATTGGCTGCAACTTACGCTTCCTTGTGATATAATGCTCATCAACCACTGTGATTGGCTGCACATTACGTTCATTGTGATTTAATGCTCGTCAACCAGTGTGAATGGCTGCATCTTACGTTCCTTGTGATTTAATGCTCGTCAACCATTGTTATTGGCATCACCTTACGTTCCTTGTGATTTAATGCTTGTCAACCATTGTGAGTGGCTGCACCTTAAGTTCCTTGTGATTTAATGATCTTCAACCATTGTGATTGGCTGCACCTTACGTTCCCTTGTGATATAATGCTCGTCAACCACTGTGATTGGCTGCACCTTAAGTTTCCTCGTGATTTAATGCTCGTCAACCACTGTGAATGGCTGCACCTTAGGCTTCCTTGTGATATAATGCTCGTCAACCACTGTGATTGGCTACACCTTACGTTCCTTGTGATTTAATGCTCGTCAACCATTGTGATTGGCTCCACCTTATTTTCCTCGTAATTTAATGCTCGTCAACCCATGTGATTGGCTCCACCTTACGTTCCTTGTGATATAATGCTCGTCATCCACTGTGATTGACTCCACCTTACGTTTCCTTGTGATTTAATGCTCGTCAACCACTGTGATTCACCTTACGTTTCCTCGTGATTTAATGCTCGTCAACCATTGTGATTGGCTGTACCTTACGTTTCCTTGTGATTTAATTCTCGCCAACCACTGTGATTGGCTCCTCCTTACGTTCCTTGTGATTTAATGCTAGTCAACCACTGTGATTGGCTGCACCTTACGCTTCCTTGTGATATATTGCTCGTCAACCACTGTGATTGGCTGCACCTTACGTTCCTTGTGATTTAATGCTCGTCAACCACTGTGATTGGCTCCACCTTATGTTCCTCGTGATTTAATGCACGTCAACCCCTGTGATTGGCTCCACCTTACGTTCCTTGTGAAATAATGCTCGTCAACCACTGTGATTGACTCCACCTTACGTTTCCTTGTGATTTAATGCTCGTCAACCACTGTGATTGGCGCCACCTTACGTTTCCTTGTGATATAATGCTCGTCAACCACTGTGATTGGCTGCACCTTACGTTCATTGTGATTTAATGCTCGTCAACCACTGTGATTGGCTCCATCTTACGTTTCCTCGTTATTTAATGCTCGTCAACCATGATTGGCTCCACCTTATGTTTCCTTGTGATTTAATGCTCGTCAACCATTGTGATTGGCTGTACCTTACGTTTCCTTGTGATTTAATGCTCGTCAACCACTGTGATTGGCTGCACCTTACGTTCCTCGTGATTTAATGCTCGTCAACCACTGTGATTGGCTGCACCTTACGTTCCTTGTGATATAATGCTCGTCAACCACTGTGATTGGCTGCACCTTACGTTCCTTGTGATTTAATGCTCGTCAACCACTGTGATTGGCTCCACCTTACGTTCCTCGTGATTTAATGCTCGTCAACCCCTGTGATTGGCTCCACCTTACGTTCCTTGTGATATAATGCTTGTCAACCACTGTGATTGACTCCACCTTACGTTTCCTTGTGATTTAATGCTCGGCAACCACTGTGATTGGCTCCACCTTACGTTTCCTTGTGATATAATGCTCGTCAACCACTGTGATTGGCTGCACCTTACGTTCCTTGTGATTTAATGCTCGTCAACCACTGTGATTGGCTCCATCTTACGTTTCCTCGTGATATAATGCTCGTCAACCACTGTGATTGGCTCCACCTTATGTTCCTTGTGATATAATGCTTGTCAACAACTGTGATTGGCTCCACCTTATGTTCCTTGTGATATAATGATTGACAACCATTGTGATTGGCTGCACCTTACGTTCCTTGTGATATAATGCTCGTCAACTACTGTCCTTGACTCCACCTTATGTTCCTTGTGATTTAATGCTCGTCAACCACTGTGATTGGCTCCACATTATGTTCCTTGTGATATAATGCTCCTCAACCACTGTGATTTGCTCCACCTTACGTTCCTCGTGATTTATTGCTCGTCAACCACTGTGATTGGCTGCACCTTACGTTTCCTCGTGATTTAATGCTCGTCAACCACTGTGATTGGCTGCAACTTACGCTTCCTTGTGATATAATGCTCATCAACCACTGTGATTGGCTGCACATTACGTTCCTTGTGATTTAATGCTCGTCAACCAGTGTGAATGGCTGCATCTTACGTTCCTTGTGATTTAATGCTCGTCAACCATTGTTATTGGCATCACCTTACGTTCCTTGTGATTTAATGCTTGTCAACCATTGTGAGTGGCTGCACCTTAAGTTCCTTGTGATTTAATGATCTTCAACCATTGTGATTGGCTGCACCTTACGTTCCCTTGTGATATAATGCTCGTCAACCACTGTGATTGGCTGCACCTTAAGTTTCCTCGTGATTTAATGCTCGTCAACCACTGTGAATGGCTGCACCTTAGGCTTCCTTGTGATATAATGCTCGTCAACCACTGTGATTGGCTACACCTTACGTTCCTTGTGATTTAATGCTCGTCAACCATTGTGATTGGCTCCACCTTATTTTCCTCGTAATTTAATGCTCGTCAACCCATGTGATTGGCTCCACCTTACGTTCCTTGTGATATAATGCTCGTCATCCACTGTGATTGACTCCACCTTACGTTTCCTTGTGATTTAATGCTCGTCAACCACTGTGATTCACCTTACGTTTCCTCGTGATTTAATGCTCGTCAACCATTGTGATTGGCTGTACCTTACGTTTCCTTGTGATTTAATTCTCGCCAACCACTGTGATTGGCTCCTCCTTACGTTCCTTGTGATTTAATGCTAGTCAACCACTGTGATTGGCTGCACCTTACGCTTCCTTGTGATATATTGCTCGTCAACCACTGTGATTGGCTGCACCTTACGTTCCTTGTGATTTAATGCTCGTCAACCACTGTGATTGGCTCCACCTTATGTTCCTCGTGATTTAATGCACGTCAACCCCTGTGATTGGCTCCACCTTACGTTCCTTGTGAAATAATGCTCGTCAACCACTGTGATTGACTCCACCTTACGTTTCCTTGTGATTTAATGCTCGTCAACCACTGTGATTGGCGCCACCTTACGTTTCCTTGTGATATAATGCTCGTCAACCACTGTGATTGGCTGCACCTTACGTTCATTGTGAGTTAATGCTCGTCAACCACTGTGATTGGCTCCATCTTACGTTTCCTCGTTATTTAATGCTCGTCAACCATTATGATTGGCTCCACCTTATGTTTCCTTGTGATTTAATACTCCTCAACCATTGTGATTGGCTGTACCTTACGTTTCCTTGTGATTTATTGCTCGTCAACCACTGTGATTGGCTGCACATTACGTTTCCTCGTGATTTAATGCTCGTCAACCACTGTGATTGGCTGCACCTTACGCTTCCTTGTGATATAATGCTCGTCAACCACTGTGATTGGCTGCACCTTACGTTCCTTGTGATTTAATGCTGGTCAACCACTGTGATTGGCTCCACCTTATGTTCCTCGTGATTTAATGCACGTCAACCCCTGTGATTGGCTCCACCTTACGTTCCTTGTGATATAATGCTTGTCAACCACTGTGATTGACTCCACCTTACGTTTCCTTGTGATTTAATGCTCGGCAACCACTGTGATTGGCTCCACCTTACGTTTCCTTGTGATATAATGCTCGTCAACCACTGTGATTGGCTGCACCTTACGTTCCTTGTGATTTAATGCTCGTCAACCACTGTGATTGGCTCCATCTTACGTTTCCTCGTGATATAATGCTCGTCAACCACTGTGATTGGCTCCACCTTATGTTCCTTGTGATATAATGCTTGTCAACAACTGTGATTGGCTCCACCTTATGTTCCTTGTGATATAATGATTGACAACCATTGTGATTGGCTGCACCTTACGTTCCTTGTGATATAATGCTCGTCAACTACTGTCCTTGACTCCACCTTATGTTCCTTGTGATTTAATGCTCGTCAACCACTGTGATTGGCTCCACATTATGTTCCTTGTGATATAATGCTCCTCAACCACTGTGATTTGCTCCACCTTACGTTCCTCGTGATTTATTGCTCGTCAACCACTGTGATTGGATCCACCTTACGTTCCTCGTGATTTAATGCTCGTCAACCACTGTGATTGGCTCCATCTTATGTTCCTTGTGATATAATGCTCGTGAACCACTGTGATTGGCTCCACCTTACGTTCCTTGTGATTTAATGCTCGTCAACCACTGTGATTGGCTCCACCTTATGTTCCTTGTGATATAATGCTTGACAACCACTGTGATTGGCTCCACCTTACGTTTCCTCGTGATTTAATCCTCGTCAAACACTGTGATTGGCTCCACCTTACGTTCCTCGTGATTTAATGCTCGTCAACTACTGTGATTGGCTCCACCTTATGTTTCTTGTGATATAATGCTCGTCAACCACTGTGATTGGCTCCACCTTACGTTTCCTCGTGATTTAATGCTCGTCAACCACTGTGATTGACTCCACCTTACGTTCCTTGTGATTTAATGCTCGTCAACCACTGTGATTGGCTCCACCTTACGTTCCCATATGATATAATGCTCGTCAACCACTGTGATTGGCTGCACCTTACGTTCCCATGTGATATAATGCTCGTCAACCACTGTGATTGGCTGCACCTTATGTTTCCTTGTGATATAATGCTCGTCAACCACTGTGATTGGCTGCACCTTACGTTTCCTCGTGATTTAATGCTCGTCAACCACTGTGATTGGCTGCACCTTACGTTTCCTTGTGATATAATGCTCGTCAACCACTGTGATTTGCTGCACCTTACGTTTCCTTGTGATTTAATGCTCGTCAACCACTGTGATTGGCCGTACCTTACGTTTCCTCGTGATATAATGCTCGTCAACCACTGTGATTGGCTCCACCTTACGTTTTCTTGTGATATAATGCTCGTCAACCACTGTGAGTGGCTCCACCTTACGTTTTATTGCGATTTAATGCTCGTCAACCACTGTGATTGGCTGCACCTTACGTTTCCTCGTGATTTAATGCTCGTCAACCACTGTGATTGGCTCCACCTTACGTTTCCTTGTGATTTAATGCTTGTCAACCACTGTGATTGGCTCCACCTTACGTTTCCTCGTGATATAATGCTCGTCACCCACTGTGATTGGCTGCACCTTACGTTCCTTGTGATTTAATGCTCGTCAACCACTGTGATTGGCTCCACCTTACGTTTCCTCGTGATTTAATGCTCGTCAACCACTGTGATTGGCTGCACCTTGCGTTTCCTCTTGATATAATGCCCGTCAACCACTGTGATTGGCTGCACCTTGCGTTTCCTGGTGATATAATGCTCGTCAACCACTGTGATTGGCTGCACCTTGCGTTTCCTCGTGATATAATGCTCGTCAACCACTGTGATTGGCTGCACCTTGCGTTTCCTCGTGATATAATGCTCGTCAACCACTGTGATTGGCTGCACCTTACGTTCCTTGTGATTTAATGCTCGTCAACCACTGTGATTGACTCCACCTTACGTTTCCTCGTGATTTAATGCTCGTCAACCACTGTGATTGGCTGCACCTTACGTTCCTTGTGATTTAATGCTCGTCAACCACTGTGATTGACTCCACCTTACGTTTCCTCGTGATTTAATGCTCGTCAACCACTGTGATTGGCTGCACCTTACGTTCCTTGTGATTTAATGCTCGTCAACCACTGTGATTGACTCCACCTTACGTTTCCTCGTGATTTAATGCTCGTCAACCACTGTGATTGGCTGCACCTTGCGTTTCCTCGTGATATAATGCTCGTCAACCACTGTGATTGGCTGCACCTTACGTTCCTTGTGATTTAATGCTCGTCAACCACTGTGATTGACTCCACCTTACGTTTCCTCGTGATATAATGCTCGTCAACCACTGTGATTGGCTGCACCTTACGAGTAATCAAGGCTATGCCTATATACGGCTTTTTGTGAGTCAAAAAACGGAATCAGTGAGGCGTAACGCTTCCTATAGGTGTAAGGAGTACTGTAGGTATTAGTGCATACCGGGTTAAACTAGTTTAGTTGTGCAATATATAGGTAGCCGACGACATCATTTAGTTACATATAGAGGATTCAGTGAGATGTAACGCTGATATTGTATAGATCTCAGTTGACATTACGGATCAGCCCTTGATATAGCAGACGATATATCGCAACAACTGTAATATGAGGCGTTTGATATAATGTTGAGGTCACCGGCGCTGTTTACATTCCTGAGTTAGTTGAATTAAAGTATTAAATCGTGTTGAGATGGCACATATTGGTCCATCGTTGTAAGTAGCAATGCAGAGGGAGTGCTTTTATGTCACTCTTATCCTCGTATACAGTGTTTTGATTAAGAAAACAAACACAAAATAATATATACATGTGTTTTATTCACAGTCATCTTTTACAATAGAATAGTACAATGAAAACAGATAAAATAGCATATAATATTACATAGTTTTACATAATGATTAATACAAAGTTTATTTCAACATGGTCATTACATATTCAGTGTTTGCATACTACATTCCATAAGGCAGTGTGTTGAAGTTGGTGGTAATAACACGCTTGTCAAACACGATTTGGTAATCTTTTGTTTCAGTTTTAGTTATGATATTGCACGTGTCCGGATTCCTTGTGATTTTATGCTCATCCACCACCTTGACAGGTTCTACTTTGTCCTTACTTGTGACCATTCGGTGTAATGTATGAAAGTTAATGTCCAATGCGGTTTTGAAATTTAATGTAATCCCTCGTACTTTGCAGATAGATGTTTGACTTGTTTTGGTTGGGTTTTGATAAATTGTAGGCATAATTCTTAGGCCCACCTGTTACAAAGTGTGTAATTGTGTTATCTGGAGCTTTACTGTCTGGAACCTCGTCCGTAAGATCTCCCAAGTAGTCGCCAAGTGGAGGCTTCCACTGTCCTGTAGCCGATGTGAACACAACAGAATCAGTGTCGCAGTACAAGACCCTGTCTCCTAGAGGTTTTAAATAACTATACAGTTTGAGTCGTGCTTGTGCTGTCGTGTATGCAGCAATTACCACATTGGTGTGAGACGATGCCTGAATGAAATCATCGTGATAAGCCCAGTCAATTTGAACTGATTCATTATTGATGAACCGTACGTTTTTGACTACTTGCTGGTCACTTGTTATCATGTCAAAATACTCATTAGGCTCTGTGACGTAATTTGTTTGGGTTATGTTAGTCCTTTGCCCGAATTTCCCCCAAAATGAGTTCAACATGAGCTTTGCTAGGGACCGTAAACCAGGGTTTTCCGTAATCATATCATAGTCTAACATTATACCCTCTGTTTTGTAATAGTCTTGTATGTAGCGCTGTTTGGCTGCCTCGGACGTACACAATTCCGGCCAACCAGAAGCTTGTTGCTTAACCTTCAAGAATGTGTTGACATAGGCAGTAAACAAACCGCCTTTTTTGGTGATTGGATCATACTGTGAGATTTCAGTAACATGCCAGACTTCGTAAATCTTTTGTATTGTGTAACCTTCTGATATTGCCATTTTGACTTCATCGGTGACCCATGTACCAATAAATTCCCTTTCTTGTGCCGTATGCTGACAGCGATTCGGCTGATACGTTTCACTACATGTGCGACATAGGCTAAATAAGAGCTTGCCATTGCATTTCGCAGGTAAAACCGGTGTGTATAGTCCTCTTGGTGGCAATATTTTGCATTTTATCAACCCTTCGTAATGACTTAGATCTTTAAAATTGTCTGTGATGATGTCCGGATGTCCCATTGGAATTTTGTCCGTTTTGTTGACCCATGGATATAGTGATGTGACGTCATAGTAATGGATAGCAGTGTTGTCTGAGGCTTCTTCATGCAGTTTGAATGCTTCCGTGCGCCCCCCATAGAATGTCTCCCTGGGTTCTCGTGGAGCCATAATTTCTAGGTAGTCAACATACTCTCTCATGGCCTGATTATTTGACAACTGCTGTTTAAAGTCGCATTCCCACATAGCAATGTATGTAAACCCCTCAGACTCTATATATTTCTGTTTCTCTAATGTCCTGGCATAGAGGTCAGCCATAGACATTTCAACCACTGGATTTATTGTGGTCTTTGAGTAGCATTTATGGCAGCCGTGCCAGAAACACCCGTGGAATTCAAGCACAGTTTGTTGACCGTTATGCTCGTAAAAGCCATCCACTTTGTACTGACCAATTTGTTTTTCACCCTTATTTCGACCATGTTGAATCTTTATATCGTCTCTGTGTGACAGATAGGACAGCCATTGATAGGCTATGGCTGATTGTTTCTCTTCAGGTCTATAACCGTGAGGGGGTATGATCCCTATTCTTTCTTGTTCAAGAAATAGAGTTCTGAACACCAAGCTACACGCTGATGCGATGGTAATACATTTGGCAAAAGGGTCGATACCGTCATTGCCCTCTTTCTTAGTTAAATTCATGAACAATGACCTGAACTTCAAGCAACATTTACGCAGTATGTCGACGTCAGATCTGCAGTATCGCACATGCTCTGTCTGGAAATCAAAATGATCATTCCGATGCAGTTCATACCAAGCTAAAAACTTGTATCTATACTCAGGCTTCATGCCATTAGGGTTGTAATACTTTAAGTCGGGAAGATGTTCGAGTACAGTCTTTTGGTTTTCGTCCCTATTGTACAGGTGCGGGAAAAAGCCTTTGGCTATTTCTGTTTCCCCGAAAGCCTTGGGCATTTCAGCTAAAGCCATAGGAATAAAATTCAAGGAGTCAATGAATCGGATCTTGCACTGAGGCACTTTGATAGACATGTACTTTGATCCTGTGGTTATCACCTCTGGCAAAATGGCATTGTCATGAAGATATTTCAGAACCGGATAGCTATCATAACCCTTGAAATTGTGACATATCACAGTGACACCATTGTTCTCGCCAGAAAAGAGCCATTTGCAGAACAAGGTTGTAGTATTAGGTCCAGAAAACACTCTTTCATTCAATCCACAATTACTGCATGCAGAGGATGAAGTCACGTCATTGTTCATACACACCGTACACACTTTATGTACCACGAGCACAAGGAAACGTAAGGTTGGGTCTGTGCTCAAATGATCCACACCATGATTTCTTACAGTTCACACATTTATTATGTACACCAGAAAGGTAGCCATCTTGACATTCTAGGAGCGTAGTTTGGGTACACTCGAAGTCATAGAATAGATAGGTCGTATCTTTTTTGGCCTTGGACTTGTCGGTCTTATTGTATTCCTCGTCATCAACTGGCTGCATGAAGCACTGATGTCCTTCAGGAAAGTACTCCTTACATGTATGACAGTAGCTTTCTCCGCATGCATGTGGCGACTTGTGTTTGGATAGGTTTATTAGCTGGCTGCATATACGGCACCGGTAGTATGTATCGCAGGTGGATTTACATTGTTCTGTTTTCTTCAAATGTAGATTGAAACAGGTCTGGTTAACACATTTGCAATTGCACGTTTGGCAATATTTCCAGTCTTCCTTAGTTTCCGTGTGCAGTTGATGACAGAAATGGCACGGGTTGTTGCAGGTGTGACGTTCTCTATGCTGGTAACCCTTTTTACACTTGACACAAAAATAATTTCTATTAAGAAATCCGGTCATTGTTGTGATGACGTCATAATGCCCATCGTGGCAGTATATATAAATGGGTATGCCTCCTTCAGGACCGCAGTATACAATGCCATTAAAGTGTTCTTTTGCCAGTACGTGTACTTGATAGTCTGGCAGTATGTCTCGAAATTTCTTAATTTCATCGAGGCTACATACACCAAGAGGTACCTTGGCTCGTTTATGTAGTTTAGTCGCAAGCTCCTTTTGTATCTGAAAACCTTGGCGGATGCTATTCCATTTAGGATGCTTTTCAATACGGGCAATGGCAGTTACCAAGGCTCGTGCACAACATAATGTATCATTGTTTTTTATTTGAATGACGCTTCTTTTATCTTCCATCAATTTGGTAATATCAACAAAATTCTTTTTGTAGCCTGAGCCTGATGCTGTTTGAATATGCACCAACTCAATACCGAATGTCTCGTCGATAACAAATTGTTCATACGACTGCAGCACACGTTCGATTTCTGATAGAAGTCTCTCCACTGTTAACAATAATCTCCTCATGAAGCGCAGTACTATCGGATAATCCAGCTCTGGGTTGTCCATAGACACTCTGACTAGGTCGTTAGGTGGAATATCTACAGTTATTCTACCAAGGATCGATTGGAACAGTATCTTCAGTGATTTTAATATATTTGGAAGGTCTCTCACTTCTAGGTCTTTCACAGCTATTTTGTAATATATGGCCGTTGTTTTGAATTTTTCTATCTTCTTTTCACTAACTTTCTCTATGCTATAGAACTCGTCGACGTCGTCGGTTTTCTGAAGCTTCTGTCTTTTCCCATGATTAGGCGGAGGCGAAGTATCACGTGTACGCTTAGTTCCACCACCTACTTGTTCATGGTGTTGTTGTATATGTTTATTGAGAGCTTCTTCACTCATAAACGCCTTTAGACATTCTGGGCAGTGATGACTGTTCTCATTGTCATGCTTCTTCTGATGTCTGTCCAGATTGTTTTTCCTATTGAAGGTCTTCTTACATTGTGTACACATATACTTCTGCCAGTGATTTTCTGTCCTTCTGTGTTGAAGAAGTTGACTCAGTTTCTTAAACTCTAGTCTGCACTCTTCACACCTGTATGCCATGACTGATGACGGTCTGAAATCAAAACACATAGGCATTATATTAATGTTTATAGTATGTGACTTATAGGCCCTATGAGGCCTGGTGGTTTGTAATTCTTGCTTTGTGTTAAGTATGTATATATACTGAATACACATGTCATTATATATAATACTTACTTACACATACTATATACAGTATATAGCTATTACATAAGTATATGTATATATATATATATACCTTGTCTAAGCACAAACAGCACAAATTCATAAATGCGCATAAAAAAGTACATTTAGTCATAGACATTAATGTGCAATAGTTTGGTTGTATATATCTGAAGCATATCAAAAGTAGAGTTATACCTATTCTTATTCGTTTTCCTGTAAAAGCGCTTTTACCCCTCTGCCAAATTATATCCGATCACGTTGAATGTGTCTGAGTCAATCTGTAAATGAAGTTTCTAGTGTGAGTTCATAATATTTATAACCAGTTTATAGCGCATGCGTAGTGAATATTAAATGGACGGATTTGGTTGTTTGTCGCTCAATAAGGCATTTTGATTGGTCACAAAGTGATAGTAAATACGCTTTTTGTAAATTAACGAGACATTGCCATTTGATTGGACATAAAGTAATAGTAAATGCGCTTTTTGTAAGACGAAACAGGTTTAAATAATAGGTGAACAGTTATCTTATATCATTTGGAAGTCGGGAGTGAATGAAGGAGCATGCTTTCTACAAAGTGTCCGGAATGTCATCAAGACATTTCGAGGAGAGATGCTATGCTAAGACACCAACGCCATAAACATGGCGAGGAGAAGCTAGAACAGAGGACGGTGCTTAATGAAGCGTATACACCACCACAACCGGGAGCGCCACCACCACCGCGGAGCATTCAAGCGTATCCACCACCACCACCACCACCACCACCACCACCACCGCAGAGCATTCAAGCGTATTCACCACCACCACCACCATCGCCGCCGCCGCCACCGAGCAGTCAAGCATATCCGCCGCCGCCGCAGAGCAGTCAAACGGAACGGCAGCAGATAGTGGATATGGCTGTGTTACAGCATCCATTTACCATGATGATATCGGGCCCAACGGGTAAGCCTATTACATATTATATCTTTATTAAAATAATATTATACATTGTATGGTCTCAATTGTATTAAAAACAAACACGCATAGCTTACAGGTGTTTACTAATAAAAGTGTTTGTATTTCAGCATGTGGGAAGACCACATTTGTCAAAGATATGCTGCAGAAACATAGCGGTAGGATACAGCCCGGTATTCAAAGAATAGTATGGCTTTACAAGAGGTGGCAACCATTATACACTGCGATTCAAATGACAGTGTTACCAGGAGTAGAATTTATCCGAGGCATACCCTCAGATTTGGATGATGACGATTTCTTTGACTCTAACGTAAACAACTTGCTCATTTTGGACGACCTATTCAGTGAATCCGGAAAGGATAAGAGGATCACTGATTTGTTCACTGAGGGTAGTCATCATATGGTCATTGTCTGTAATAACAATCACCCAGAGTTTGTTTGGAAACAAGAATCCAACGCAGCGGAGGAATTGTCATTATATAGTACTGTTTAACAATCCAGTAGACAGGCAATCCGTCATGACATTGGCTAGACAAATGTATCCTGGGCATACAGACAAATTCATGAAAACGTTTGAGAAAGCTACCAAGTACCCGTACGGATATATGTTAATTGACTTAAAGCCGTTTACTGCTGATGACCTAAGATTAAAATGTGTAATGGCAGATGAATCCAAATATATGCAAACTACAAACCACGTGACTAGCCAAAATACTATAAAAGAAGACTTTGCTAGAGATATTCATCATTTGTCAGTTGGAACTCAAACAGTACACATCGGAACTAACCCTTCAGAGGAAAATATTGAATCAAATCAACCGTTATCTGGAAACATGGCTGATAAAGGACACGCTTGCGACGATTGTGGGCTATTGTTCGACACAACGCACGATGTGCAACGACACATTAAACGCGGGCAATGTCCTGAGAATGAAGAACCAATGCCTAAACGGATGAAGCTAGAAGATAATGATGAACCTATGAGAAACCTAGAACGTATGGACAGCTACGACGATATTGAAGAGAATGAGGCATACACTGCGCTGTGGAAACTAGCCCGGGAAAGAGGCGAAGACAAGTACAGAACGTTTTATGACCAATACGTAGCCACTGGTGAACCCGACAAAGAGGCCACACGGTTAGCAGAAGAACGAATGGAGCATTACGATCAAAGTAAATTCATCGAGCTATACCATCAGCTCATTGAAAGCTACATTATTCCTCTCAGAACAAGTGGCATACATCGCAAGATTATGTCAGAGATCGACACATTGCGTATAAAGGGGGCCAGTCTTACATCTGCTGTGAAACGTGTCCTGCGCAAGAATAAGGTAAAATTCCAGGATTTATTTGATGAATCGGATGATGAAAACAGCGGCGATGAAAGCGGCGATGCCGATGAACAATAAATGTGTGGTGCAGAGACATATAACTTCATGTGTGCTTATGCTATAGACGCGTTCAGACATGGCTCCATGGGAGGATTATTTAAAGACTATCTACTATGATCCTTCACACCCCGCCAGTTATGCTGGTCCTCAGAAATTGTATAAAGTGGTACAGCGAGAGGGAAAATACAAACTAGGAATGTATAGGATACGAAGATTCTTACAAAACCAAGAGTCATATAGCCTTCATAAACCCGTGAGAAGACGATTTCAACGAAACCACGTGATCAGTGCAGGAACGGACGATTTATGGATGGCAGACATCATGAACATGGTGAAATATGCGAAATGGAATAGCGGCTATAAATATGTGCTATTAATCATAGACACATTCAGCAAAAAAGTTTGGCTGCGACCATTGAAATCTAAAACAGGGGGAGATGTAGCAACCGCCTTTCAAGATGTCTTCACCAAATCTGGAAAGTCACCATCCAGGCTCATTACCGATAAAGGTAAGGTTTATGCTTAATTATCCATTTATTAGTAAAGCTTTTCCTACATGTACATACAACTATTCTCTATGTATTACTTGTGTTATATTGATATGTATTACATATGCATTTTCTATCACTTCAGGTCAAGAGTTCCTTGCTAAAAAGGTACAGGTGGTCATGAAAGAATACGGAATCATTTACTTCCCTACGCAGAACGAAACAAAGGCGTCAACTTCTGAGAGAGCAATCTTGACCCTCAAGACGAAACTAAATCGTTATTTTACCCACAAGGAGGATTACGAGTACCTACGGGTGTTACAGAGCATGGCCGATAGTTATAACCAAACCTATCACCGGACCATAGATATGGCTCCAGCCGACGTCAACGAAGACAATCAAGAAACAGTCAGACTGTCCACATATTTCGCACAGAGCAAGAACAATGGCAAACTCAAACCATTCAAATATAAAATTGGTGATTATGTACGCATTATTCACTTAAAACATGCGTTTTCTAGAGCGTACGACGAAACATATACGGGAGAAACGTTTTTAATATACAAACACTATCATAGAGGAATAATACCAATTTACCGATTGAAAGACATGAACAATGAGGAAATCAAAGGAACATGTTATCAAAGTGAACTGCAGAAAGTGGACATCAAGCCAGACCAGATTTGGAAAATTGAACGTGTTCTTAATACAGTTGGCCGGGGGCGGAACAAGCGCCTTTACGTGAAGTGGAAGAATTTTCCATCAACATTTAACAGCTTTATCAAAGCCAGTGACATCCAGTGATTGAACACTGAAGCTATACAAGTTATTTGCTCGCTATTATGTATATATTAAATATCTACTTTCGATGTTGTAAATATGCGTATTTGTGTTATAGTCAATAAAGTTTAAAATGTATACCCAGACTTATTATATTGTTAACGCGTTATAAGAGGAGAGTACTATGACAGTCCTATCTCATCTTAGAGTGACCCCATTAAACCCGCTATGTTTACATTCCAACTACTACATGTATTATGCTGTCCCGTTTAGTGGATAAATGTGATTTTGCTCAAGTATACATATCGCTATCCGCTCGCATACTGAGACCAATACATCGGAGATAAAACCAAGCTGTCATTTAAAGGCCTGCAGGTTGACCTATATTTGACCTTAAACACACGAGGAATAGCGGTACAAATCTGACGGTCGACGCACTAAACACACGAGGAATAGCGGTACAAATCTGACGGTCGACGCACATCGTATTTGCCACATGCGAGGCCCTGCATGGTATACATCTAATACATGAGCACCACTTATATCTATTATGACCCACGTACATATCAGAGGTTATAAATTGCTGAAATTGAAGTTCTGCCACTTATGGCCCAAATAAGGCTGGTTGCGCGGGTTAGGCAGCCAGTTCCTGCATTGCTGTACCACACATTCAGGCATCAGTTCCCTCTTATGCCAAGTACAGTCTCCTCTTCTAGCCGCTACTTTTCTCTCTATATATCTGACATCTTTCCATGCGCCACAATTATATAGCATTGCCCAAAACCTCCTGTATAGAAGCTTTCTCTCATGTGAATTTAGATTATGCGGTGGACGATTATTAGCAGGCCACCAAAGTTGTTTGTTCTGTTCATTTATTATGCAAGGGGAACACAAGCACAGTGGACACTCAGCAACACCTTCAGCATGCTGAGGCATAGGGGGAGGTACGTAAGCAGCCTCTGCAACGGGCATGGCGGTGGCTGTTTCTTCTATTTCCATCTCTACGTCCCAGTTCTTATTTTGCAAGAAAGTCAGCAATTCTTTTCTCTGCTCATCAGTTACATACATTGTTATTTTACTCAATGGCATCTTGTAGAAATCGGCAGAATATGTGTAATACTCGTATGTTCAATAGATTATAATTATAATATTATACATGTACTCATAGCATTCACTGTGATTATTATGTAGCATCAATATCGGTAAACACACACTGACACAGAGAAATATTTAAAATATAACAGAAAACTTGCGAATAATACTGTAGATATATAATTAAATGAAGTATGAAGGTTACCATATAACGAACACATATAGTTTATTCATATACATACATACATATTATATACATACATATTTGATTAGGTCAACACATGAACTGAATTTTGAATTAGATTGCACAGATCACAACCATAGCGCAGATTATACATGTATAGAAATGAGACAGTGCAAGTCAAGAATAATACAAGACTCCGTTGTACGCTCCAGTTCAAATCCAACATTTGGACAAGGTATAAACAGGCATTATTTTCACACTTAATCTGGCGGCCTTTTTAAACCAGATGATACATGAAAGTGACAGAACAGAATATGAAAGTGACGAAACTCCGACCTTACAAACAACATAGATCCTGATCAGTTTAACAGTTTATTCGTAATTCAAGGCCTCCGGCCCATACACATATATTATATACATGCATACAAATGATCAGTCTCAGTGATTACGCTACGGCTGATGAGGCACCTACATAACATGTAATCTATGTCCCTGGGCTGATCTGGATTATGTAGTTTGAATACTCATAACTATCAATTTTCTTTACAATCAATAATATACGTTTACTTAAATTGTCAGGGCCTCATTTTGACTAATTCTCAGCTCACAGAGTGATCGTGCATATTAACCGTTAGAAAATACCTACATACGCCAAATTATACTGAATGTACTGCTACATTGTTGATACAAGCCACTAATCACATGGAACAGGTAGTAAAGTATAAATCTTTACAATTGGACGGGGTCAAACTGCAGGTCTTTAAGAAAAGTACACTTACCGTTACAATGTAAACTAGATGGCTGTAAAGCTCGGTGACGATACCACAATTGAAAGTGAGTTGAATAAATGGGAAATATAGATTATCAAAGGTGTATTATAATATGATTGGCTAATTGACAGGTAAAAGCGCTTTCAGAGAAGTACCTGCTTGATCTAGTCCGAGTTTAATCTATTGCGCAACCGTTGTAAATAACCAAACTGGTTTGATTTGGTACGGGACAGATTAGCTGTATGATTATATATTTATAACGTAAATATCTACACCTAGAGCTTATTAAAGGCCTGCAGGTTGACCTATATTTGACCTTAAACACACGAGGAATAGCGGTACAAATCTGACGGTCGACGCACTAAACACACGAGGAATAGCGGTACAAATCTGACGGTCGACGCACATCGTATTTGCCACATGCGAGGCCCTGCATGGTATACATCTAATACATGAGCACCACTTATATCTATTATGACCCACGTACATATCAGAGGTTATAAATTGCTGAAATTGAAGTTCTGTATTTTTATAGTACTTACAACTGGTATAAACAATTCAACTCCACTTATGGCCCAAATAAGGCTGGTTGCGCGGGTTAGGCAGCCAGTTCCTGCATTGCTGTACCACACATTCAGGCATCAGTTCCCTCTTATGCCAAGTACAGTCTCCTCTTCTAGCCGCTACTTTTCTCTCTATATATCTGACATCTTTCCATGCGCCACAATTATATAGCATTGCCCAAAACCTCCTGTATAGAAGCTTTCTCTCATGTGAATTTAGATTATGCGGTGGACGATTATTAGCAGGCCACCAAAGTTGTTTGTTCTGTTCATTTATTATGCAAGGGGAACACAAGCACAGTGGACACTCAGCAACACCTTCAGCATGCTGAGGCATAGGGGGAGGTACGTAAGCAGCCTCTGCAACGGGCATGGCGGTGGCTGTTTCTTCTATTTCCATCTCTACGTCCCAGTTCTTATTTTGCAAGAAAGTCAGCAATTCTTTTCTCTGCTCATCAGTTACATACATTGTTATTTTACTCAATGGCATCTTGTAGAAATCGGCAGAATATGTGTAATACTCGTATGTTCAAGAGATTATAATTATAATATTATACATGTACTCATAGCATTCACTGTGATTATTATGTAGCATCAATATCGGTAAACACACACTGACACAGAGAAATATTTAAAATATAACAGAAAACTTGCGAATAATACTGTAGATATATAATTAAATGAAGTATGAAGGTTACCATATAACGAACACATATAGTTTATTCATATAAATACATACATATTATATACATGCATACAAATTATCAGTCTCAGTGATTACGCTACGGCTGATGAGGCACCTACATAACATGTAATCTATGTCCCTGGGCTGATCTGGATTATGTAGTTTGAATACTCATAACTATCAATTTTCTTTACAATCAATAATATACGTTTACTTAAATTGTCAGGGCCTCATTTTGACTAATTCTCAGCTCACATAGTGATCGTGCATATTAACCGTTAGAAAATACCTACATACGCCAAATTATACTGAATGTACTGCTACATTGTTGATACAAGCCACTAATCACATGGAACAGGTAGTAAAGTATAAATCTTTACAATTGGACGGGGTCAAACTGCAGTCGACCACCTATTTGCACGGTTTATTTTAAGATTGAGTAAATATAGAAGCAAACACTGATGCAATCAAACTGTTTCCTTTGACAGAATTCTTTGTGAATAGTTGACCAAGTTGGTAAAATTGCCTCAGATTGTCACCTGTTTTCGTGGTATAAACATGAAAATATGTATAAATAAAAGTAGGACTATATTTGAATTGGTTCATTTATATCATGTATTTGTGAAGCAATGTTTTCTTTATTTTCAGATCTGCACGCAGGAAACTGTGGCAGAGAATCTGAAGATTGCTATGATATGTTTGTCCGTGGAGTGAAATAACTGTGCACTGCCGCCTAATGAGTGACACTGGCCAGTTACTGCCCCCGAACACTCTTTATGGAGGTATGTTCTTTTAAATTGGTTTTCCTCTACTTTTATCGTTGTTTCCTTTATAGGGCCTACCATATACTATAAGCTAAATTATCATTTGTATGCTTATCTTATAATTATTAAATGATTAAATCTCGACAGATACAGTCTGTACAATGGATACTTTACTGTACAGAGTTATCAATAAATGAACATGATTTTGATAAATAATATTTATTATACAGCAACATTTGGTTAGAGCACAACAATAAAACTCAGGGTTCCGGGTAAAATGACAAATAGACATTTCGGGATAAATCGGACTTTATCTGCCAAGGGAGGTAATAGAACAACTATATAGCGATGTCGTTCATTGGACATCTATACGACTAAAGCCAAAACAAGACTATACAGTCTACATCCGTTATGTCAAAGTCAGTTATATCGAATTATCCGGTTATCTCGAAGTCGGATCAAAGTCCCATTTTACATATAACTAGCTCCGTTTATATAGAATTTCGTTACGTCAAACTTCGGTTATGTCGAAGTATTTTGTTCGGTCCGACTGAATTCGACATAACGGATGTAGACTGTATATACATGCATTTTGTTAATTTTATTTATTTGCTTTTACTGTTAGTATTTAAAGTAGGCATACAATAGATCCTGGTAGTATTACTTGTCTGTGTGTGTGTGTTTTACGTTTATTTATCGTCGCTACCGGTTACCCATATGAGCGACGCCTCCTGAAGAGATTAGTCATTTTAAATTTGGGAGGATAGTGCAATGATACAGAAAGAGACCCATTCCAGAGTCTCCTCTGGTTGTTTTACGTGCACGGTGTAAAGCACCGACACGAGACCTCGGTTTAACGTACCCAGTTTAACGTCCCAGCTGAAAGACTGTGTAATTTTATTAGGGTCAGACGGGGGATCGAACCTGTGATCCCTGGATTACCAGTCCAGCGTGTTAACCACTGGACTACATATCTTGTCTGTTTTACATCTCGGACATACTAAAAGAAAATGGAATTCTGACTCGATTTTGAATTGATTACAAAATAGACAAAATAAATTGCTACATACATTATCATATTTACCGGCTTCTTCAACAAGCTTATGAGATACTTGCTGTATAACAGTGTGCGCAATATAACATTACAACGTAAGAACACGCCAGGGAACAGTTGCCAGACTCTAAAGTAGGTTGCATCTATATAAGGAACAGAGTATCTGCTTTTGAAAGAATGTAGGGTTATACAATGCTATCGAGATACAAGAAAGAAAGAAAAACATATGGACAAAATGAAAGTCAATATATTGACAATTTAGCCTTCGCAATGGCCTTGAACAGCATGCACCGAACCATACCGAATGTTATCCGAGCATCAGAGATACCACATGCTTAGTAAGCTTATAATGTGTACCCACAAATACCTTCAGTACAGGGTTCTCCACCAAGAAAACATCCAAACAGGGTAAAAGTATGATCGGAGATGACAATCATAAGCTAATTGGATTCCGTGGCCGAGTGGTTGAGGTCGTTCACTTCAAAACATATTGGTCCTTTCGGGCGCGTAGCTAGGCCTAAATATGGATTCCGCACCATTCTAGGCGAGATTTTCCCCCGCTCAGGTGACGTTTGCCTACTATGAACATCAGCTACAATCAATATCTGTTGGCATTTTGTTCATGTCTGCTTTCTTGTAAATGATCAAAGTCAGTGCCCCCCCCCCTTACCCTCTTACGTTCCAGTTGTTATTGCATTGTTCGCAATGATTTAATTTCATTTTCACGAGCTAAATCTTACGTACGTGCGTACATGCGTAAGCCTAGCTACGCGCCTGCCTTTAATATGACCGCGGTAGGTTCGAATCCTACTGGATATTGAATTATTTCATGTGAGAAAGTTGTTCAGTTGTTACTCTTTCGCTACAAATTTTAGAATTCTGGATTCTACTATCATGAGTGAAGATAATAATTCTTCACACATTGCACTAATTTACCCATTTATACCAAATTTGCATACAGTCAAACCTGTCTTAAGCTGCCAGTCAAGGGAATCACAGAACGTGGCTGCTTAGCACATGTGGCTGCTTAATAAAATAACATATTGGGAATTTGGAAACTGGCTGCTTAATGCAGGTTGGCTGCTTAATAGAGGTGACCACTAACACAGGTTTGACTGTATACTTATATTTTTTCTATAAGAATATAAATGTTACCTCTAAAGTTTAAACTTTATTTATTTTACAACGATTGCGAAGCAATATTTTAACAACTTATATTAATCACTCTCGTTGGCGCGGATGAAAGCGTATATATGATCATTCGTGTGGGAGGAAACCGGAGTGCCCGGAGAAAACCCACCTGTCCGATCTGGCGACCACCGTACCATCGCACATACTTCCCGGTCCGAGGATCGAACCCTGGTTGCATTGGTGAGAAGAGCGCGCGCTAACCACTACGCTAATCGGACAGCCAAGGCAAGTGCATGGCTTCTTTTTGGTGTCAGTATATTAAGACATATAAATTGAAGCGATTAATATTATTGGATTATACAAACAATCCCAAAGTTAATGGAATTAAAACTTATGAACCCTCGAATAGACGAAATGTCTCTCATGTATACAGTTTACATACGTTATGTCGAATTCCACAGGACCGAACAAAATACTTCGACATAATCGAAGCTTGACTTAACGAAATTCGAAATAAACGGAGCCATTTATATGTAACATGATAGTGTCTGAAACGGGACTTTGATCCGACTTCGAGATAACCGGAGAATTCGACATAATCGAATTTGACGTAATGGATGTATACTGTATTTAGTATCAATTAGGAATGACAAATATATACTAAACAGAAACTGTGCACTTGCTTTTGAGGTAAACTTTTATATTCGTTTAGAAAATATATAGACAAATTTGGTATCAAAATGTGCGAACGTTGGGTAAGTTAGTGTAATGTGTGAAGTATTATTTTCTTCACTCATAGTAAAATCCATAATTCTAATATTTGTAACGAAACAGTAACGCTCAATATAAAAGTGCACAGTTGTTTTATGGTGTCAGTGCAGACGGATCTGTAGTCCAGTGGTAACACGCTGGACTGGTAATCCAGGGATCGCAGGTTCGAGCCCCCGTCTAAATCAAATTAACAGTCTTTCAGATGGAACATTAAACCGAGGTCTCGTGTCGGGCTTTACACCGTGCACGTAAAAGAACCAGAGGAGATTATGGAATGGGTCTCTGTCTGTATCATGCACTATCCTCCACAATCTAAAATGACTAATCTCTTCATCTAGTCGCTCATATGGGCAACCGGTAGCGACGATAAATAAACGTAAAACACATGGTGTCAGTATAGTTTGAATAGTTTGATGTCCTCGGACAATTCGTATATACACGTCAATTAATAAACCATCTATTCTTCATCTATATCAAATTTCAACATTAAACTGGGACGCTTTGTACAAGTCGAGATATAATTGTTTTGAGTTTAACCTAAATAATGTTCTAATGTTAGCATAATATTATACAAGCAATATATTGCGTTTCACATTTATAATGTTTTTGTAATAATCTTAAGTAAACTGTGAGCATGACAGTAGGCGTCAGCGAAAACACTTACACACGAAAACGTTAAACTATGTTGTCCTCATTTTTAAAAATACGATTTCCTCTTTTGTTTGTTTCTAATTGCACACTTTACCAGATATTTATATTGGCAAACTCCGTGGCCTAGTGTTTAAGGCGTCCGTCTACGGGACGGGAGGTCGATGGTTCGAATCTCGTCAGGGGTTCATTCTGATATGGCCGGTTGGTGAGCCGCCAGCTAGTTAAATAATGATTGCCTACCAGCCTGGCGCCTGGCATACAAGCATAGGATCCGGGAAGTACTGATGTTCATAAAAAGAGGTGTCTCATAAGTCAGAAATGGCTGGCCCTTTAAATAGGGGTGACACTATAATAAACAAACACTTCACTTTTATTTTACTTTTTAGTTTTTAAATAAACATGGTACACGAGTAAGAGTAAGTAAGTAAATATGTTATTATTATGGCACGAGCATTTAGATATATAAACATGCTTACATAATTGTAAAAAATTACAAACAAGCGCCAGGCCCAGATATTAGTTATATTAACAAGTGCAATGTTTACAATTGTACGCAGTGTATGTATAGGAAAAGTAGCACCAGGCAATTACAAAACCATAAATAAATATATATGAACAAGATGTTGATAACAAACGTGATTTGACTTATTATAAAAACATGGAATTTGAAGTTTAGAAACACACAGTTTCAAAATATATGCAGATTCTATGGCACGTCTTAACAGACTATATGTGCACACGTTTAGTTGCTATCTATGGCATAATGTCTTAACAGACTATATGTGCACACGTTCAGTTGCTATCTACGGCATAATGTCTTAACAGACTATATGTGCACACGTTCAGTTGCTATCTACGGCATAATGGCTTAACAGACTATATGTGCACACGTTTAGTTGCTATCTACGGCATAATGTCTTAACAGACTATATGTGCACACGTTCAGTTGCTATCTACGGCATAATGGCTTAACAGGCTATATGTGCACACGTTCAGTTGCTATCTATGGCATAATGGCTTAACAAACTATATGTGCACACGTTTAGTTGCTATCTATGGCATAATGGCTTAACAGACTATATGTGCACACATTTAGTTGCTATCTATGGCATAATGGCTTAACAGACTATATGTGCACACGTTCAGTTGCTATCTGTGGCATAATGGCTTAACAGACTATATGTGCACACGTTCAGTTGCTATCTACGGCATAATGGCTTAACAGACTATATGTGCACACGTTCAGTTGCTATCTACGGCATAATGGCTTAACAGACTATATGTACACACGTGTAGTTGCTATATATGGCATAATGGCTTAACAGACTATATGTGCACACGTTTAGTTGCTATCTACGGCATAATGGCTTAACAGACTATATGTGCACACGTTCAATTGCTATCTACGGCATAATGGCTTAGCATACTATATGTGCACACGTTCAGTTGCTATCTACGGCATAATGGCGTAACCTACTATATGTGCACACGTTTAGTTGCTATCTACGGCATAATGGCGTAACCTACTATATGTGCACACGTTCAGTTGCTATCTATGGCATAATGGCGTGATCTACTATATGTGCAAACGCTTTGTTGCTAAGCAACAGAAGATGTAATATATACATATCTAATATTGCTTATGTGTAAGCCCAATTAGATGTTCTGTTTCCAAATACATAATTTACTTATATCTATACATGGCCAACTATTAATAAATTCACTAATTTGATGTCAGAAAACTCAAATACTATTGGTAGAAATTTAGCAAAATACATATATTTCGCAATTTTATATAAAAACTAAAATTAGTATAAGCAGAGAATATATTAACATCTTGCTCTTTTGTAAATCCATGTCGTTACCTACATGTATACATGTACTTGCTATATACATTGTATGAATGTTTAATGCAATAAAGGTATTGTTGTTGTTGTTGTTGTTGTTGTTGTTGTTGTTGTTGTTGTTGTTGTTGTTGTTGTTGTTGTTGTTGTTGTTGTTGTTGTTGTTGTTGTTGTTGTTGTGTTGTTGTTGTTGCTGTTGTTGCATTGTTATGCTTATTTATTTCCAATGAAGAATACTTGTTGTATACATGTCTCTCCCCAGAAATAACAAGCTATGTTATTTAAACATAAGCCATTGTTTCTCTAACGTAACCATTTATGTTATTTAAACACAAGCCATTTTTTCTCTAACGTAGCAAGCTATGTTATTTAAACATAAGCCATTGTTTCTCTGACGTAACAATTTACGTTATTTAAGCACAAGCCAGTTTTTCTCTGACGTAATAATTTACGTTATTTAAACACAAGCCATTTTTTCTCTGACGTAGCAATTTACGTTATTTAAGTACAAACTATTATATTTCTGGCGTAACAGTATGCGTTATTTAAACACAAACCTTTTTTTTTTCTGACGTAACAATTTACGTTATTTAAACACAAACCATATTTTCTCTGCTATCAATAAGCATATATATCTACAATACTTTCTGGTCACAAATAGCCACCTAATAAATAAATGCCCTCACCTTGTTTTGAAATATACCTAATATTCCTTATAGTATTCCATCATTTTCCTATTTCAATCAACGTTTAACCCTAACGTTTAACCACTAGACACATAACACTATGTAATTATATCCTCCGAAATTCATAATTTAATCAATGTAGTTAAAATGTATGAATTACAAAATAATACACAAAAGTGTACAACATCAAAACTATAAGATGATATACCGTTTAAGGTAAATGAAAGCGTGAACTCCATATACACCTTCTGAGTGTGTCACTAGTAAACTACACGCAGTTGTGCACTACTGCAAGTTTCATAGCTTACTGTACATGGTATATACCACGCCACACTCCGTCGGTATATATAAATACTCTGAGAATCACAAGCGCCTCAAATACCAGGCGTATAGTTATTATAGTATGTATTATAGCATTCAAACTAATCATAACCGATACTCAGCGACACTAATCATGTCTACGCTCTAATTTGTTAAAACGGTTGGTAGCTAGAGAATAGCACCCGGTTACAGACGGATCAGTAGTCCAGTGGTAACAAGCTTGATCCCCCGTCTGACCCTAATATAATTAACAGTCTTTCAGATGGGACGTTAAACCGAGGTCTCGTGTCGGTGCTGTACACCGTGCACGTAAAAGAACAAGAGGAGACATTGGAATGGGTCTCTGTCCATTCCAGAGCCTCCTCTGATTCTGGACTACAGACCCGTCTGGTGGTACGATGGTACAATCACATTGACGTTATATTCGTTATCTCCCGTTGACGTCGACGTGACGACGCGGGTTCAATACTCGGCCTATGCCTGCATAATTAGTCAAAATACCGAGTCTAGTCACTTTAGTTTACTACAAAACAGAATTATTATGTATGATATAAGAACGAAAATATAGAAACAGATACATTTGTACACGTTGATAGCATAACGAGCTGACTGGTAGATCATTTACTATGCTTTCTATATCACATTCTATATCAATGGTGCGTATCGATTCTGGATGGTATTCTACAATACAGATGCAGCTCTTCCTGCAACGGTAATTGCTGTTTGCAGAAAAAGCATTGCAGAAATATGATACATGCGTCACCAAGAGGGTGATCAGATGTTGATTGATTGAGAATCATATGTTGATTGATTGAGAAGCAGATGTTGATTGATTGATTGAATGATTAAGGGTGATATGTTGATTTATTGAGGATCAGATGTTGATTGATTGAGAAGCAGATGTTGATTGATTGATTGATTGATTGAATGATTAAGGGTGATATATTGATTGATTGAGAAGCAGATGTTGATTGATTGATAAGCAGATGTTGATTGATTGAGAAGCAGATGTTGATTGATTGAGAAGCAGATGTTGATTGATTGATTAAGGATGATATGTTGATTGATTGAGGATTAGCTGTTGGTTGATTGATTGATTAATTGATTGATTGCGGATCAGATGTTGATTGATTGAGCCATGTATGTTTTACTTTTACGAACTCTGCTAAAATGAACATACGTACATATATAATATATACATTTAAACAACTGTGATCAATAAAGCTATCGTATTGCCATTGTATTCTAATTTCATATAGAGGATGAACATTCTAGTTGGTGTTTGGTGTTATAAATCAATAGCCACTCGTAAGCTTCCTTATTTTAAAAATTCTATCAAATCGTGTTACATGTATGTATGTGCCAGACAGACGGATCTTTGGTCCAGTTGTTAACACGCTGGTCTTGGACTGGCAATCCTGGGATCGCTGGTTCGATACCCCGTCTGACCATAATACAATTAATAGTCTTTCAGATGGGACTTTAAGCCGAGGTCTCCTGTCGGTGCTTTACACCGTGCACGTAAAAGAACCAGACGAGATTCTGGAATGGGTCTGTATCATTGCACTATCCTCCAAAAATCTAAAACGACTAACCTCTTCAGGAGGCGTCGCTCATATGGGCAACCGGTAGCGACGGTAAATAAACGTAAATCGCACGCGTATGTACCAGCCATTAGCCATATTTGATGGAGGATAAATGATATTTCTTTATTTTCAATTGTATTTTAAAATGTGCTTTCAATACATATTAAACCCCTTTAAATCATATTTAAAATATATTTCCGGTAGATAACTATCTAAGATATATTATCAATACTTCTATTTACTACATTTTACTCCATACATACAACAAAAATAAAGATCTTGTATAAAGATTTCATTACAAAAACATATCTACCCGTAAGATAAACATTGGGACAAAAGATCACAGGTTATATATTGAATTGAATAACCAAATAACTTATAGAATAACGATGCCATTTGTATGATCCGCAATGTTACGTATTTAATCCACTGTAAACAATTGCGCATTAATTATGACAAGCTAAACGCGCGCAAAACAATGAAAACCGTAGTTTATTGTGATATTAATTTAGAAGAAATGCTTAACTGTTTTAGATCTGTTTTAAAATGTCAATAAGACAATAACCTATTTGCAGCATCTGATATGAATGAAGTTTTAAACAAATGGAGCGGTTAAACAGCTCTTGCGTAGAATAGTTTAGTAGATACAGAGTGTATGGGTATGTAACAGTGCGTATTTAGTAGTACAGTCAAACCCGTGCTAAAAGTGTAAAGATGATCTCACGATGAACACCACATAAGTGTCAAGACGATGCAAACACCAAAAGACAGCATCCTTAATTCATCCATATTAAGACAGCCTCCGTATTAAGACAGCCTCCATAATAAGACAGCTTCCGTATTAAGACAGCCTCCAAATTAAGAGAGCCTCCATATTAAGAGAGCCTCCAGAGAGCCTCCATATTAAGAGAGCCTCCATATTAAGAGAGCCTCCATATTAAGAGAGCCTCCATATTAAGACAGCCTCCATATTAAGACAGCCTCCATATTAAGACAGCCTACATATTAAGACAGCCTCCATATTAAGACAGCCTCCATATTAAGACAGCCTCCATATTAAGACAGCCTCCATATTAAGACAGCCTCCATATTAAGACAGCCTCCATATTAAGACAGCCTCCATATTAAGATATTAAGACAGCCTCCATATTAAGACAGCCTCCATATTAAGACATCCTCCATATTAAGACAGCCTCCATATTAAGACAGCCTCCATATTAAGACAGCCTCCATATTAAGACAGCCTCCATATTAAGATATTAAGACAGCCTCCATATTAAGACAGCCTCCATATTAAGACAGCCTCCATATTAAGACAGCCTCCATATTAAGACAGCCTACATATTAAGACAGCCTCCATATTAAGACAGCCTCCATATTAAGACAGCCTCCATATTAAGACAGCCTCCATATTAAGACATCCTCCATATTAAGACAGCCTCCATATTAAGACAGCCTCCATATTAAGACAGCCTCCATATTAAGATATTAAGACAGCCTCCATATTAAGACAGCCTCCATATTAAGACAGCCTCCATATTAAGACAGCCTCCATATTAAGACAGCCTCCATATTAAGACAGCCTCCATATTAAGACAGCCTCCATATTAAGATATTGCAGCCTCCATATTAAGACAGCCTCCATATTAAGACAGCATCCATATGAAGACAGCCTCCATATTAAGACAGCCTCCATATTAAGACAGCCTCCATATTAAGACAGCCTCCATATTAAGACAGCCTCCATATAAAGACATCCTCCATATTAAGACAGCCTACACATTAAGACAGCCTCCATATTAAGAGAGCCTCCATATTAAGATATTAAGACAGCCTCCGTATTAAGACAGCCTCCATATTAAGACATCGTCCATATTAAGACAGCCTCCATATTAAGACAGCCTCCAACTGCAGGCCTTTAAACATATTATAGTATACAATTACTTGTATCGTCTGCTATTTTGCTCGAAGGCTATAAATAACTCATCTGGTTTAATCCGGATTGTATACCTATCGGAGCCCTTACGCTTCGGTGATTCCGGATTTTGACTTAAAAAAAAGCCGTCTATAGTCATAGCCTTGACTACAGCACTAACTTTCAACCAATAAGCAGTGTTTTGTCGGTCTATATACTCGCAAAAGTGAAAGTAGAATTTCATATAACGCCGAGCCACGCTGATGAATTAGAGGGAAATAACTAGGAGGAAATTCAGAATAGACAGAACTCAAAGATATTCAAGTTCATAATCATATTCAATATAATATTCAAGTTTATATTCAAGTTCAATATAATATTCAAGTTTAATATCATATTCAAGTTTAATATCATATTCAAGTTTAATATCACATTCAAGTTCAATACCATATTCAAGTTTAATATCATATTCAAGTTTATTATAATATTCAAGTTTATTATAATATTCAAGTTTAATATACTATTCAAGTTTAATATCATATTCAAGTTTAATATCACATTCAAGTTCAATACCATATTCAAGTTTAATATCATATTCAAGTTCAATACCATATTCAAGTTCAAGTTTAATATCACATTCAAGTTCAATACAATAGTCAAGTTTAATATCATATTCAAGTTTAATATCATATTCAAGCTTTAATATCATATTCACGACAAAACATATTAATGACGCGCAATCGGTCCATCTTTAGTTGGGTCACAGTATACATTTCGTCATTGCCGTGACTAAAGTAAGTCTAGCGCACCTGCATGTGGTATAGTCTCTTGGTATGTAATATTATATAAGTTTTGTGTTTATGGCATACGCGTAAAACTATACCAATGCTAATTGTGCACATGATACAAACAAAAATCGGCAGTTTGTGAGCGAGAGAATAATAGATGACGCTGCTATCTGTCCCCCACCACGAGTTGTCATGTGACAGGTAGGCATATTTGCCAAACATGGACTTGTTCAAAACAAGCAGTTCATCCAGGCACGGGTAGTTGCGATATCTCCCCCACACAAAGCTCGGGCCTGTAAATATGAGAATAAAATACAAGCAATGTAATTAGAATACTGTTATTAATCTATAGTCGAGCACGTGACATGTAGCGTGACGAGTATCAACATATTTATATTTAAACTTTATTTAATTTACAACGATTGCGAAACAAGTTTCAACAACTTATATTAATCACTCTCGTTGGCGTGGGTGAAAACGTAAATGTCGTCATTAAAGTTTAAACTTTATATTTATTTTACAACGATTGCGAAGCAAGTTTCTAACAACTTATATTAATCACTCTCGTTGGCGTTGGCGCGGATGAAAGCGTAAATGTGGTCATTGGTGGAAGGAAATCGGAGTACCCGGAGGAAACCGGAGTACCCGGAGGAAACCGGAGTACCCGGAGAAAACCCACCTGTCCGATCTGGCGACTACAGTACCATCTCACATACTTCCCGGTCCGAGGATCGATTATATAATTGACTTTAATTGCTGATATTAAAATGCCCGTGCAAAACGTGTGTCCTTTAAGTATCTTATGTAAACTTTCATATACACAGGTCAGTGATTTAGTGGTTATCACGTTCGACTGCGAATCCATGAATCGCAGATTCGATCCCTCGTCTGACACTAATGATACAGGGGTGATAACAGCCCCAGACGCAGAATCCTGAAAATTTCGCCGGGGGTAAAGGGGGCCGCGTTAGGCCCCCTATTGGGTCCAGGGCGAAGCCTTGGTAGGGGGACCAGGGGGGCAACGCCCCCCGGAAGCTGAGAAAATTGAAGCATTTGACATAGCTGAAACGCTGCCAAATGAAGTTTGACATAGCATTCAATTTCAAACATTATTGTCTGTTACTATTGTCTTCAAAATATAGTGAACTCAAAATTCTACAAGAAGTGAAATAAGTTCATCCCTGACATGGACAGTTGCACACTACATTGGTGGACTGCACGTAATTTGTTATAATAAGTTAATATATCAACCAAACAAAACCTTGTTAAGTTTTACTTTCATGATACGTGACAAACCAGTACTAAATGATAATTGTAGTAAAAATGCACAAAAGCAAAACAGTAAAAGATTAAAACAATAGTAAATTACAGGAACAACTATACTCGATTGCACTTGACAAATGAAAATAAGAATAATACAAAATAGCACATAAAATTGACATGTTTAGATTCTGACTAGATTTGGAGATTGCCATAATTAATTATTTAATACAATGTTATGCAAAATGTGACTGACTAGTGCACTTATTTAAGAATAGTAAAAGTAACAATATTATTAGTATTAGCCTTCTAAAAAGGCTGGTGTCCTTTGCTAGCCTGATATGTTGAGATAACTATACGAACACATTAACACTGTCCATTACTTTCTGACATTTTGTCCACTGTCTCACTTCTTTCCGTTACTGACACTGGACTTGATATTACAGGATGTGTGCTCAATACGTGCCCGTTTCACATTCTCCACCACCAATTCCTTCGCTTTAATTTTAGAAATTACTTTCCTCTCTGTAATTTCTAACCTGGCACGGCGTTCAGCTGTCTCCTGTTTCTTTTTCATTAGGTTATTGTTCCGTTCCCTCCCTGCCTTACTCATGTGTCCTACCAGTCCAGGTACAACTGGTGTATACAACACATCCTCCCTACTGAAATACTGGACAGCAGTTGTATCTTTGGCTGTCAGGGCAGACTTGATGTTCTGCAACGCATTAACAGAGTCAATACTTAGACTGCTGGACTTACAGTCCATAATATCCCCCATTATATTGAATGCCCCCTCCACCATTGGTCCGTGGAAGCAGCACAAGACAGTGAGCGTCAGTTTTCTCAAGGCAGGGTAGCCAGACACAGATGCCCACCAGTGGTCGACTCTAGTGTCGTCCGTGAAGGCTGGCAGAGTGGGATCTAACTGGTACCTGTATATTTCCTTCAGGTAGGATTGCTCCTCTTCTTCATTGAGCACCTTTACCTGGCTAGGCAGGTCCTTCAAGTGACGGACAGTAACACTATGCCCTCTGGCTCTGGGGTCTATGGCAGATATATTCTTGAGGAGTGCGTTCGTGATTGGCATTTTTTTCAACAACATTTTACCTGAGTTCAGGTATGCAGTCTGCAGTAGATTAAGAACTTCTGTAACTATGTGGTCCTTTGCCTTGCTGTTTCTGACTGTGTTCAAGGCTACAGACCCCATAAACATATTAGGCTTTGCCAATAGAATCGCTTCTGTGATTTCCAAATCTTTCAGCTTGTTTGTAGATGCTGGGATACATTCCGGCCGGACAAAGAACCCAAGGTATAGCCTAACCAGCTCTACCTGTTTATCATGTAGAATGTGGACCATCGGTTGTTTTGCCTGGAATAAGACGGCATATTCCTTAAGGCCCTCAAGTGCTGACATGTAGATGCCAAGGAGCAGTCTCGTTTTCTTTCGCTCACCAAACAGCTTATGCACGATTTTGTCCTTGCGCTCTGTACCGTCTTTGGTCATTCTTTTCTTTCTAAGTCTTATGCCGACCTTCTTTAGTTCTTCTTTACTTATCTCGGATACGCTCTTCCTCTCCAGTATGCCATCGTATATTGTGGACATCCGCTGCCTTTCATCTTTGGTAATGAAGTGGAAATAGAAGACTGTGTAGGCTGGCAGTAATCTGGAAGTGTCAACAGACAGGTTATAGGCGGACAGGAAGCGATGAGAGGTGAATCTCTCGGGTACTGTATATTTAACACCGATGATTTCGCAGATTAATTGCAACTCCGACCGCAAGTCCGTGCTCCAGTGGAAATCACTATGAATGGTGTTGAATAGTGATTCCAGATAGTAGCCAAATGGTGTAGTGAATGCCTTAGCAGCATTGTGTGCGTGATGCACACTGTCCCCATCGATATCCAGTAGATGAGGGGCTCGTTCTCGCAGCCTTGTTTCCAACCCAGACTTTTTGAATTACGTTCATACCGGACCTCGTTCAAACCGGACCATCAAACCGGACCATCAAACCGGACCTTATCGTTGGTCATACCGGACCTCGTCGTTGGTCAAACCGGACCTGCGTCAGTTCAATCCGGACCTCGTTGTATTATTAATTTATATTATTATATAAGTATCCATGTAGACGATGTGGGTTTTTTAAAATATTAATAAACACAAGAGTTGCCTACAGTACATATAATACCTAAGTTACATATTTTTCAAGTTCGTCTTCTAATTACATGTACTCTCCGGAGCAAATTTTGATTGTTTGATTTGACGAGTTGTTTGTACTTGTATAATTATATTGAATTAAAGATAATTGATTAACAGATTATCTGAATATGATCAAAGGTGTCTACTTATTAATCAACTAATTAATGAAGGACTGAGTGTGAATGAACGCTGTAAGTGTTAATGTCATTAATGAGTGAAAATAGTTCACGACTTGTATATATATCCAGTCTGCTGTTTATACCTCATATTGTCATACTACATGAAATCAGAATAAAATTGAATAGCAAATTGAATAGCAAATAAAATGCCTTCCAATCCGTGTATCCATTGTGGCAAAGGTGTCCACTCGAACCATCGCGCCGTCGAATGTGATGTATGTGGACTTTGGCAACATCTCCTATGCGGTATCACCGGTAAGTGAATATATTTCAATAATATTTTCAAAGTTTGTTATCTGGTGATAAATGTATGTTACTGACACATATATAACAAAAATATTTAATTATTAAAGAAGCTAGACGTGTAACTTAAATTTGTGTACTACAGTATACAGTAGGTTGTTTCAAAGTCATTGTATCATTATGAAATAAAAGTTTGTTTAAACTATTCATGTCAAGCATTTCTAATGTGTTGTATATATCTTATTGCAGGGATAAGTGTGCAGAAATACAAGAATGCCATTCGTGACGGGACTGACATC
Source organism: Archivesica marissinica (assembly GCA_014843695.1). Taxonomy (NCBI): domain Eukaryota; kingdom Metazoa; phylum Mollusca; class Bivalvia; order Venerida; family Vesicomyidae; genus Archivesica; species Archivesica marissinica. Next base: position 71,133,658 of record CM026395.1, on the reverse strand, counting down.
GGATTCATGTGTGCGCCTTGCGAACTACTGAATTTTCAGCAAGCAAGAAGAGAGACGACGGCTGAATCTCTCATGAACGAAGAATCTTCACTGCGTGGCTACAATACCATTGATACTACACCGGCACCAAGGTTCGAATCAACGAGGACGTCACTCTTATATGAACTTTCTACAATGAACGAATCCATGGATACCTCGGAGTTCGACGTAACACGGCCAGTACGGGAACTTCCGTTGGAACAACAAGAGAGGTAATGAATTTACATCGTCAAAACATTCTATCTAAAATATTATAGAAATGGAATAATACATTACCTGGAACCAGTAATTTATGGTAAATGTTAAAATGTGTATTGTCAAAATGTATTTTGATTGCGATCTGTAACATTGCATTCTTCATTTCAGATCATTAGCTGATGACAGTGTATCCCACTTGCCTGAAGATGACGTCGTATCGTACAACTTAATCCATATAATATAAAATGTATATATAAACTTGTTCAATTAATCATTACTTGCTGAAAATAAAATGTATATATAAACTTGTTCAATTAATCATTACTGGTCTGAAAATAAAATGTATATATAAACTTGTTTCATTTATCATTACTGAAAGTGGTCCGGTCTGAACGGGAAAGTGGTCATGTGTGAATGAAAAGTGGTCCGGTCTGAACGGGAAAAGGGTCATGTGTGAATGAAAAAGTGGTCCGGTCTGAACGGGAAAGTGGTCCGGTTTAACTGGTCCGGTTCGATCGAGGTTCGGTATGAACGGATACCGACTTTTTCCCCCTCATTGTGTTGCAAGAACCGAGTAAAACACTAATTACATTTGTCCATGACAACTCAAATCTGTCAAACATGTCTTCAATCTTCAAGAAGATTGATTCAGCATCAGCCCGGATGACCTTGAACGACTCTAGATGACGGACTAATATCTCAGTCTTTTTGCTTGAAAAGTAGCTAACAAGAACTGCCACAATCTTTTCATTGTTCGAATTTGTAGATTCATCAACCAGTCCCAACGCCATTTGTTCTTCACAGAAATGTCGATATCTCGTACATTGTCTTTCTGCGTAGCAAATTCCATGATCTGCAACTCGTCGGGTCGTAGACATCTGGCGAATCAAAATGCATCTCCAAGAAATTTCGTAAAGAATCATTATTTCCGGATTATTCTGCCGACTTCCGGTAGTTTCGTACTCAATATTATTCGCCCTTCACCCCCTACGAAATTAAACTGTTCGGAATTGTATCAATCTCAAAATCGATTTTTCGGAGCTCCAAATCCGGAATTCCGGATTAATCCGGAACTTTATCACCCCTGTGATATTAACAGTGTATCGGTGCTATACACCGGCATGTAAAAGAACCAGGGAGTTGGGGTGGGGGAGGGCTTGGGTTGGAGCATGCCTCGTCTGTGTCTTTAACTACCTTCCAAAAAATAAACTGACCAATACACTTCTGGGGGCGTTGCTCCGATTATTCAGGGGGTCTACGATAAATAAACCCATGCAATACAATGTACACTTCAGCGTCCTGTCGTTGACGGATCTGTAATCCAGTGATAACACGCTGGACTGGTAATACAGGGATCGCAGGTTCGACCCCACCCCCCCCCCCCCGTCTGACCCTAATACGATTAACAGTCTTTCAGATGGGACGTTAAACCTAGGTCTCGTGTCGGTGCTTTACACCGCGCACGTAAACGAACCAGAGGAGACTCTGGAATGGGTCTCTATCTGTATCATTGCACTATCCTCCAAAAATCTAAAATGACTAATCTCTTCAGGAGGCGTCGCTCAAATGGGCAACCGGTAGCGACGATAAATAAACGTAAACCACACACCTGTCGTTGAATAGGAAAGAAACAAAGTGAGCACCTTACCTGTAGAAAACATGATAGTTGTGTGTTGCAGAACGAACCATCTATTGGAGAAGGGCAGGGCATCAATGATCGACTTTATGAAAGGATGTCGTGGTGTAACACCTATGAAATCTGTAGCCGGCCCAATAGTATCTTCGGCATGAAATACAGCGCTTTTATTTGATTTAAACATGTCATTACCGAGCTGGTAGATACTGGAATGAAATATATTTGTATAATTGAATGTGGACACGCTTTATCAATATGCAACACAGAATTCTTTGAATTGGTATGTTATGTCGGTGGGTGGTCATTGTTCGAGTAGGGGACTGTAGTTTGGAAGGGGATACAGGGTGGATGCGAACTGCTGGTGAGTAGGCAACCACATGTCAGTAATTGCTAAGTGCTATCAACTTTCTACCCGGCATGAGTAGAATTATTGTAGTACACACATTAAGTACCATTGGGTTATATATGTTGGAAAATCGTTCTTATATTATTCAGGGTCACACTTGTGGAATTCCATCCATTATCACATCAAAACCGCACATTCTGTTTCACACTTCAAAGCTTTATATATCAGGTGGTGCAAAGAACAGACTAATAACCTACTAAACTGATATACAATTATACATGAATATCAGTATTAGTGCTTGCATCTTATTTCCTATGAAAGTTTTACTGTTTACATGTTTCATTATGCTATTTCATGTTTTACTTTGTTGAGGGCCTCATGGTAGATTGACTTAATTGTTCAAATGAGTTCTCTTGTTAAATAAAGTCTTTATTATTATTATTATTATTATTATCAAATGAAAATCCACCAATTCTATTGTAACCTAGGTCAGCAATTTACACTCAAGAATTAAATAAAGGCAGTAACGGTGAAGCTAATGAAACACGTAAGGTTTGCATATTTGAATGTGTCTATGACGGAATTTGTAGTCACGCGACGATAGACTCGAAGGTGAAGCTTGTCCGCAATCTCCTCGTCATGCATATGTAGGCGGCGTTCACACATCGGAAGTTCTTAGTGTATTGATTGACTTGTTAAATATATAAAGTTTGGACAGAAGCGTCAATCAAACAAATCCTGGTATGGGGATTCATATACCCACCCGAAAAAGAAAGTGTGCACTTGATTAGAGGGGAAATTATATACTTATGTTCACACATAAAACAATGTTCTGATAATTATCAAATTTCAATTAAAGTAAAACATCGTATAGCCAATACATTTTTTGCACATTTTAATACCAAATTTGCCGATTTATTGCTTGGTTCTATATATAATTTAAAAAAAATGTCCCTCTAATCAAGTACACATTTTCTTTTTCGTGTGAGTATAGTTCTCTATCGATATATTTTGCCTGGTCAGTCGAATAAATATATTTTAACACCGATACTATTAATTGGGCCGTATTGAGTTTCTGATAATATCAACGCCTGGGGAAACTCGACGGGTTGTCCGTGTTATTATTGACTAGCATTAATCCTATTAATAGGCCTATTAGCACGTCATTTTGCTGGAACCCAGGCTATGTGAAACCATCAAGTTTTCATGTACATGTAGAGAGACCTATCCTCATTAAACAGTATTCAGGGACAGTAACTGACCCAATATCTTTCATAAAATATACCCCCCCAAACCCATTAGCACCCCAAATAACACAATACAGTCTACGTCCGCTATGTCAAAGTCGGTTATGTCGAATTCTCCGGTTATCTCGAAGTAGGATCAACGTTCCGTTTCAGACACTATCATTTTACATATAATTGGCTGTTTATATCGAATTTCGTTAAGTCAAGCTTCGGTTATGTCGAAGTATTTTGTTCGGTCAGACGTAATTCGACATAACGGATGTATACTGTATATGTGGCGACTGGAAGCAGCACCAATGCCATGCCGCGACAACAACAACAACAACCGCCTACAGTGCTATTTCACTGTACATGTATGTATTTATGATGTAGTGAAATAGCTTACCTTGTTCTACAAGTTATATCTAAATCGATATACCACCCGCCATAGTGATATAATATGACGTATTTAGCCACGTCTATCCTCTGTACCCAGTGACCGTAAGAATTGTAATGTGGTTCAAGATTCGGATGGTCCTTTCGGATAAGGTTTATCACTGCAGTTTCATTCCAAAGCAAATGTTTGAAAGTTTGATGAGATTTAAGCCAACTTTTTCTTTTACTCACGTGCTGTTTACTTAATTCTGGATGCGTAATAGGATAGTATATCTGATGCATATAGTTGGGAATATATCCAATCTCCTGGAGGTGGTCATTGCAATTCGTAAAGGTGTTCATATGTATTGGTATGACACATTCAAATATTAAATACCACGCAGTTAGTAAAAACCATATACATATCCAGAGTGTAATTAAACATACGATCCACTTGGTTATGCGCAAGGCTATCATATCGTCCAGTCAGTTAGCTTCCTAAACGGTTACACGTTAGAGTGACGGAACCCATGCTCGGCGTATTCTAGTGCTCGGTGTATTCTAGTGCTCGGCGTATTCTAGTGCTCGGTGTGTATTCTAGTGCTCGGTGTGTATTCTAGTGCTCGGTGTATTCTAGTGCTCGGTGTATTCTAGTGCTCGGCGTATTCTAGTGCTCGGTGTGTATTCTAGTGCTCGGTGTGTATTCTAGTGCTCGGTGTATTCTAGTGCTCGGTGTATTCTAGTGCTCGGCGTATTCTAGTGCTCGGTGTACATCGCGAATTTTCATTGTTATACGTAAACCGTATTTACCCTCCAATAATTGTGTTACTTAATTTTGAGATTAAAACACGTCTACATGCTCGCAGGTTCGATCCCCCCGCCTGACTGTAATAATATTAACAGTCTTTCAGACTTAAAACCGAGGTCTCATGTCGGTGCTTTACATCGTGCACGTAAAAGAACCAGACGAGACTCTGGAATCGGTCTCTGTCTGTATCATTGCACTATCCTCCAACTATCATATATAACTAATCTCTTCAGGAGGCGTATTCGAGAACACACAGCCAGTTGTTTATTGAGATGTTTATTCGAGAATACACAGCCACTTGTTTATTGAGATGTTTATTCGAGAACACACAGCCAGTTGTTTATTGACATGTTTATTCGAGAATACACAGCCAGTTGTTTATGGAGATGTTTATTCGAGCATACACAGGCAGTTGTTTATTGAGATGTTTATTCACGAACACACAATTTAATTTTCTTTAAATTTTATTTATCTGGACTAATGGGAATTTATGTGATAAGAATTACTGCTATGTATTCGTATTATATATAGGTATTAAAATTGTCCAATTGTTTTCAGGGACTAATTCCAAGCTTTCACTGATGTGCGCATAGAAATACAGACTTGAGCTGGAACCCAGAAATGGCCAGGTCAATCTATTTACGTAGTTGAAATTCTGCAACAATAATTGGTTCCCATATGATTCGCGAATGTTCCAGTAGAATGTGGCTTATACTATTATGTTGGACAAGGTTTCGTGTTATTGTCAACGTGTTTGCATTTAATTACTAAATTAAGCACTTTATAATTTATATACATTCACTCAATACACTACCCGAGTGTGTATTATGTAGAGTGAGTTTTCAATCGTCCTTCTATTACATATTATATGTAATCGGTTTTCTTTGTTTTACAAACGATTGCGAAACTTATATTAATCACTCTCGTTGGCGCATATGAAAGCGTAAAGGTGGCCATTCGTCTGGGAGGAAACCGGAGTACCCCCCACATGTCCGATCTGGCGACCACCGTACCATACACAAAACTAGATGTACCATATACAAACCAACTTCACAGACCTTATTTCACGCACTTTTTTAATGATATCGTCTCGCTTTTTACATGTATAACACTGTAATGCTTTTACAATATTGAGGTTGTTCAAGCTACCACCATCTTCTAATCTCCACTTTGAACATTTTTGCTTGAACATATATTCACAATTCATGTGCAAACAATGCTAGGAGACGTACTTATTTAATTATACAACATATGTGCATTTGTTTTGTATTGTACATTCAATGTTTACACTATGATTAAACGCTAACTAACATCGCCGTCACTAACCCAAACCGTGTAATCCAATATCATCAAAATATGTTTAAAGTTTGTCCCGTATTTACGATAACATGCTTACATCCTACATATGAATATAACGCGGACCAAGTTCGTTTTCTCAATTACTTCAGGGGATTCACGCATGACAATACACGGATACCTGGACTAAATCATGTACATACTTATAAAGTAGTCGTTTTGGTTAAACAGATGCATTTATTTAAAAACTGTATTTATTTATTTTACAACGATCGCGAAGATTTAACAACTTTATAATCACTCTGGTTGAAAGCGTATATGTGGGAGGAAACCGCAGTACCCTTAGTCATTGATTTTCCTTATGCTAATCAGAACAATATGTCACAGTTGGCCAATCTATGTGCATAAGAGATCCAGCAATACCAATTATGTACGCAATTTGGTGCAGCTGTTCTAAGAAAGGCACTGTTCTAAGAAAGGCAATGTTAAAGACAGCTAAAAATGTATGTAAAATAAAAAAGGTAAAGTAACGTGTTTGATTATTATATTTAAAAGGCCAGCCATTTCTGACTTGTAAGACACCTCTTTTTATGAACATCAGTACTTCCCGAATCCTATGCTTGTATGCCAGGTTGTAGCATGGGTTCTAGTCTGTCGATTTTTCACTTCTGGCAAAATGACATGATCAGAAACTCAATACGGCCCAATTAATAGTCTCGGTGTTAAAATATATTTATTTGACTGACAATGCAAAATATTTCGACGCCTGTTCCCAGGCTAGCCAGGTTGGTAGGCAATCAGTAACCATTATTTAACTAGCTGGCGGCTCACCAACCGGCAATATCAGAACGAACCCCTGAAGAGATTCGAACCGTCGACCTCTCGCTCCGAATGTGGACGCCTTAACCGCTAGACCATGGAGACGGTGTATATGTAAATACCGTGGCTGCTTCAGTGTTACTACAAGTTCCCCACAGAGCTACACACCTTTTACAGATCGGGTTTTGTAGGGTGAATGACATAACTTTTCTTCAGAAGCCGTATTTGATATGAAGGCCAAGCGCCTCATGCAAACGACAGTATTTCTGCAACTATCGAGCAGAATAAAGCCAGTGAGTCTAGAAGTCATGAAATGAGACAGCAATTAGCAATAGGAGCTTACATTCGCCAAGTAACACATCAATGTCTTGCACAAGTTGTGTGTTTTACGTTTATTTATCGTCGATACCGGTTGCCCATATGAGCGACGCCCACCTGAAGAGATTAGTCATTTTGGAGGATAGTGCAATGATACAGACAGAGACCCATTCCAGAGTCTCCTCTGGTTCTTTTACGTGCACGGTGTAAAGCACCGACACAAGACCTTGGTTTAATGTCCCATCTGAAAGACTTAATTTCATTAGGGTCAGACGGGGGATCGAACCTGCGATCGCTGGATTACCAGCCCAGCATGTTACCACTGGACTACAGATCCGTCTGTATTGCACACGTTTTGTGTAGCAGTGTCCTATGAGCGACTTCTCAGATTAGAAGCCTAACTCTAATTGATAGAATGCAAGCAAATGATGGCAGCTATATTCCATCAGTGGGTTGGGTCTGGCTGGCTGGGGGTACGGTGCGTATGGCGCAGAAGCAGAGAGCTGTTACAGAATGCAAGCAAATGAGGGCACCTATATTCCATCAGTGGGTTGGGTCTGGCTGGCTGGGGGTACGGTGTGTATGGCGCAGAAGCAGAGAGCTGTTACAGAATGCATCTCTATTTATTATTTTCTTGTCCTTTCTAATCCTGCTCATTTATTTTCATCTAAACTAATATAATTACAGTACACAACGCTACAGTCATTTTGTTAACATCAATCTGGCTTATTGGGGATGGCAGTCGCTAATGTTGGTAAAACTTGTTGCCCAGCAACCCATTTGCTTCTAGATTTTATTCTTACAGTGGTATCATTTTGCTTACATATTTATCATGTTTATATTTGCAATTGTATTGTATATAAATAAGCAATAAAATATGATTAAACTAAAATATTCCTAATTTTGAGGCCCCTTTCGGGTAACACCGTTTATTTCTCCTTGTATATACATATAGTCCAGGCTATCCATAAGCACACATAATAAATCCAAGAAAACATCTGGAGCAGTTTTCGGAGATTACTCTTCTGTGTACCCTCACATTCTACCTATCCCTTCTGTGTACCCTCACATTCTACCTAACTCATCTGTGTACCCTCACATTTTACCTATCCCTACTGTGTACCCTCACATTCTACCTATCCCTACTGTGTACCCTCACATTCTACCTATCTCTACTGTGTACCCTCACATTCTACCTATCCCTTCTGTGTACCCTCACATTCTACCTATCCCTACTGTGTACCCTCACATTCTACCTATCTCTACTGTGTACCCTCACATTCTACCTATCTCTTCTGTGTACCCTCACATTCTACCTATCTCTACTGTGTACCCTCACATTCTACCTATCTCTACTGTGTACCCTCACATTCTACCTATCCCTTCTGTGTACCCTCACATTCTACCTATCCCTACTGTGTACCCTCACATTCTACCTATCTCTACTGTGTACCCTCACATTCTACCTATCTCTACTGTGTACCCTCACATTCTACCTATCTCTACTGTGTACCCTCACATTCTACCTATCTCTACTGTGTACCCTCACATTCTACCTATCTCTTCTGTGTACCCTCACATTCTACCTATCTCTTCTGTGTACCCTCACATTCTACCTATCCCTTCTGTGTACCCTCACATTCTACCTATCCCTACTGTGTACCCTCACATTCTACCTATCTCTTCTGTGTACCCTCACATTCTACCTATCTCTACTGTGTACCCTCACATTCTACCTATCTCTTCTGTGTACCCTCACATTCTACCTATCCCTTCTGTGTACCCTCACATTCTACCTATCCCTTCTGTGTACCCTCACATTCTACCTATCCCTTCTGTGTACCCTCACATTCTACCTATCCCTTCTGTGTACCCTCACATTCTACCTATCTCTTCTGTGTACCCTCACATTCTACCTATCTCTTCTGTGTACCCTCACATTCTACCTATCTCTACTGTGTACCCTCACATTATACCTATCTCTTCTGTGTACCCTCACATTCTACCTACTCTTCTGTGTACCCTCACATTCTACCTATCTCTTCTGTGTACCCTCACATTCTACCTATCTCTTCTGTGTACCCTCACATTCTACCTATCTCTTCTGTGTACCCTCACATTCTACCTATCCCTACTGTGTACCCTCACATTCTACCTATCCCTTCTGTGTACCCTCACATTCTACCTATCCCTACTGTGTACCCTCACATTCTACCTATCCCTACTGTGTACCCTCACATTCTACCTACTCTTCTGTGTACCCTCACATTCTACCTATCCCTTCTGTGTACCCTCACATTCTACCTATCTCTACTGTGTACCCTCACATTCTACCTACTCTACTGTGTACCCTCACATTCTACCTACTCTACTGTGTACCCTCACATTCTACCTACTCTACTGTGTACCCTCACATTCTACCTACTCTACTGTGTACCCTCACATTCTACCTACTCTACTGTGTACCCTCACATTCTACCTACTCTACTGTGTACCCTCACATTCTACCTACTCTACTGTGTACCCTCACATTCTACCTACTCTACTGTGTACCCTCACATTCTACCTACTCTTCTGTGTACCCTCACATTCTACCTATCTCTTCTGTGTACCCTCACATTCTACCTATCCCTTCTGTGTACCCTCACATTCTACCTATCCCTTCTGTGTACCCTCACATTCTACCTATCCCTTCTGTGTACCCTCACATTCTACCTATCCCTTCTGTGTACCCTCACATTCTACCTATCTCTTCTGTGTACCCTCACATTCTACCTATCTCTTCTGTGTACCCTCACATTCTACCTATCTCTTCTGTGTACCCTCACATTCTACCTATCTCTTCTGTGTACCCTCACATTCTACCTATCTCTTCTGTGTACCCTCACATTCTACCTATCTCTTCTGTGTACCCTCACATTCTACCTATCTCTTCTGTGTACCCTCACATTCTACCTATCTCTTCTGTGTACCCTCACATTCTACCTATCTCTTCTGTGTACCCTCACATTCTACCTATCTCTTCTGTGTACCCTCACATTCTACCTATCCCTTCTGTGTACCCTCACATTCTACCTATCCCTTCTGTGTACCCTCACATTCTACCTATCCCTACTGTGTACCCTCACATTCTACCTATCTCTTCTGTGTACCCTCACATTCTACCTATCCCTTCTGTGTACCCTCACATTCTACCTATCCCTACTGTGTACCCTCACATTCTACCTATCTCTTCTGTGTACCCTCACATTCTACCTATCTCTTCTGTGTACCCTCACATTCTACCTATCTCTACTGTGTACCCTCACATTCTACCTATCTCTTCTGTGTACCCTCACATTCTACCTACTCTTCTGTGTACCTCACATTCTACCTATCTCTTCTGTGTACCCTCACATTCTACCTATCTCTTCTGTGTACCCTCACATTCTACCTATCTCTTCTGTGTACCCTCACATTCTACCTATCTCTACTGTGTACCCTCACATTCTACCTATCCCTTCTGTGTACCCTCACATTCTACCTATCCCTACTGTGTACCCTCACATTCTACCTATCTCTACTGTGTACCCTCACATTCTACCTATCCCTTCTGTGTACCCTCACATTCTACCTATCCCTTCTGTGTACCCTCACATTCTACCTACTCTTCTGTGTACCCTCACATTCTACCTATCCCTTCTGTGTACCCTCACATTCTACCCATCTCTACTGTGTACCCTCACATTCTACCTACTCTACTGTGTACCCTCACATTCTACCTACTCTACTGTGTACCCTCACATTCTACCTACTCTACTGTGTACCCTCACATTCTACCTACTCTACTGTGTACCCTCACATTCTACCTACTCTTCTGTGTACCCTCACATTCTACCTACTCTTCTGTGTACCCTCACATTCTACCTACTCTACTGTGTACCCTCACATTCTACCTATCCCTTCTGTGTACCCTCACATTCTACCTATCCCTACTGTGTACCCTCACATTCTACCTATCTCTTCTGTGTACCCTCACATTCTACCTATCTCTACTGTGTACCCTCACATTCTACCTATCTCTTCTGTGTACCCTCACATTCTACCTATCCCTTCTGTGTACCCTCACATTCTACCTATCCCTTCTGTGTACCCTCACATTCTACCTATCTCTTCTGTGTACCCTCACATTCTACCTATCCCTTCTGTGTACCCTCACATTCTACCTATCTATACTGTGTACCCTCACATTCTACCTATCTCTTCTGTGTACCCTCACATTCTACCTATCCCTTCTGTGTACCCTCACATTCTACCTATCCCTTCTGTGTACCCTCACATTCTACCCATCACTACTGTGTACCCTCACATTCTACCTATCTCTTCTGTGTACCCTCACATTCTACCTATCCCTTCTGTGTACCCTCACATTCTACCTATCCCTACTGTGTACCCTCACATTCTACCTATCTCTTCTGTGTACCCTCACATTCTACCTATCCCTTCTGTGTACCCTCACATTCTACCTATCCCTACTGTGTACCCTCACATTCTACCTATCCCTACTGTGTACCCTCACATTCTACCTATCTCTACTGTGTACCCTCACATTCTACCTATCCCTTCTGTGTACCCTCACATTCTACCTATCCCTACTGTGTACCCTCACATTCTACCTACTCTACTGTGTACCCTCACATTCTACCTACTCTACTGTGTACCCTCACATTCTACCTACTCTACTGTGTACCCTCACATTCTACCTACTCTACTGTGTACCCTCACATTCTACCTACTCTACTGTGTACCTCACATTCTACCTATCTCTTCTGTGTACCCTCACATTCTACCTATCTCTTCTGTGTACCCTCACATTCTACCTATCTCTTCTGTGTACCCTCACATTCTACCTATCTCTACTGTGTACCCTCATTCTACCTATCCTTCTGTGTACCCTCACATTCTACCTATCCCTTCTGTGTACCCTCACATTCTACCTATCTCTTCTGTGTACCCTCACATTCTACCTATCCCTTCTGTGTACCCTCACATTCTACCTATCCCTTCTGTGTACCCTCACATTCTACCTATCTCTTCTGTGTACCCTCACATTCTACCTATCTCTTCTGTGTACCCTCACATTCTACCTATCTCTACTGTGTACCCTCACATTCTACCTATCTCTTCTGTGTACCCTCACATTCTACCTATCTCTTCTGTGTACCCTCACATTCTACCTATCTCTTCTGTGTACCCTCACATTCTACCTATCTCTTCTGTGTACCCTCACATTCTACCTATCCCTTCTGTGTACCCTCACATTCTACCTATCCCTTCTGTGTACCCTCACATTCTACCTATCTCTTCTGTGTACCCTCACATTCTACCTATCCTCTTCTGTGTACCCTCACATTCTACCTACTCTTCTGTGTACCCTCACATTCTACCTATCCTTCTGTGTACCCTCACATTCTACCTATCTCTACTGTGTACCCTCACATTCTACCTATCTCTACTGTGTACCCTCACATTCTACCTACTCTACTGTGTACCCTCACATTCTACCTATCTCTACTGTGTACCCTCACATTCTACCTACTCTACTGTGTACCCTCACATTCTACCTATCTCTACTGTGTACCCTCACATTCTACCTACTCTACTGTGTACCCTCACATTCTACCTATCTCTACTGTGTACCCTCACATTCTACCTATCCCTTCTGTGTACCCTCACATTCTACCTATCTCTACTGTGTACCCTCACATTCTACCTACTCTACTGTGTACCCTCACATTCTACCTATCTCTTCTGTGTACCCTCACATTCTACCTATCCCTTCTGTGTACCCTCACATTCTACCTATCTCTTCTGTGTACCCTCACATTCTACCTATCTCTACTGTGTACCCTCACATTCTACCTACTCTTCTGTGTACCCTCACATTCTACCTATCTCTACTGTGTACCCTCACATTCTACCTATCTCTTCTGTGTACCCTCACATTCTACCTATCCCTTCTGTGTACCCTCACATTCTACCTATCTCTTCTGTGTACCCTCACATTCTACCTATCTCTTCTGTGTACCCTCACATTCTACCTATCCCTTCTGTGTACCCTCACATTCTACCTATCCCTTCTGTGTACCCTCACATTCTACCTATCCCTTCTGTGTACCCTCACATTCTACCTATCCCTTCTGTGTACCCTCACATTCTACCTATCTCTTCTGTGTACCCTCACATTCTACCTATCTCTTCTGTGTACCCTCACATTCTACCTATCTCTACTGTGTACCCTCACATTCTACCTACTCTACTGTGTACCCTCACATTCTACCTATCTCTTCTGTGTACCCTCACATTCTACCTATCTCTACTGTGTACCCTCACATTCTACCTATCTCTTCTGTGTACCCTCACATTCTACCTACTCTACTGTGTACCCTCACATTCTACCTATCCCTTCTGTGTACCCTCACATTCTACCTATCCTACTGTGTACCCTCACATTCTACATCTCTTCTGTGTACCCTCACATTCTACCTATCCTTCTGTGTACCCTCACATTCTACCTATCCCTTCTGTGTACCCTCACATTCTACCTATCCCTTCTGTGTACCCTCACATTCTACCTATCCCTTCTGTGTACCCTCACATTCTACCTATCTCTACTGTGTACCCTCACATTCTACCTACTCTACTGTGTACCCTCACATTCTACCTATCTCTACTGTGTACCCTCACATTCTACCTACTCTACTGTGTACCCTCACATTCTACCTATCTCTTCTGTGTACCCTCACATTCTACCTATCTCTTCTGTGTACCCTCACATTCTACCTATCTCTACTGTGTACCCTCACATTCTACCTACTCTACTGTGTACCCTCACATTCTACCTATCTCTTCTGTGTACCCTCACATTCTACCTATCCCTTCTGTGTACCCTCACATTCTACCTATCCCTACTGTGTACCCTCACATTCTACCTATCTCTACTGTGTACC
>CM026395.1:71096623-71118608 GCA_014843695.1 Archivesica marissinica | reverse complement strand
ATATATACTCTACACTGGCTACTGCATGTTGACCTATCTTGAGTGAGATTTCCTTATCTGCAACTCTTGGAGGTGCTAGATTCACTTTATCCATGTTTTAAATTGATATTAAACGTAATTATGCAAGTAACAGACATAGTACACATATTACACAGTTTTTGTGTTATAGAGGCTTCTGATTGTACTATACGCCGATGTTCGGAATAAATAACCCATGTACCATCCATACTCGCCTATAACACGCCCCCCCCTGAATGGTCTAGAAATCGATGGGTTTTGGCATGCACTCGCATATAAAACGGGTTGATAACATGGACACCAGACCATGTATAGATTGCATGTTTGGCCAGTGCAAGTTGAAGAAATTCTTATTGTCAGTGTTTTCTTTTCTAAAAAGTAATTATAGATACAATCTAAACACATCTTTAAAATTGTTTTAGATTGCCACTTGAGGCCATACTCTGGTGGTATAACACTAGTCTTATAGATTATGTTTCGGGTTTTACGCCTGCATCAGCACCATTTTGGGCTATATCGCCGGCGGGCAGTTTACCTAACAACATCTTTCCTGGGCAGGCTCCAGCGGTTAAACCAGTACTTGGGTGCACCAACCTCCGTAAGAAACTGCCAACTTTTTCATATAAATGAGACACGGTCTGAGTGGGGCTCGAACCCGTGACCATCAGTGATGATAGGTTACAGTGGTATACAAGTCAGCGACCGTAACCACTCGACCACGGAGGCGGACCTAGTCTTATAGACGAGTATGGGCGGTATCAGTGGGTAACACGTTGGACTGGTAATCCAGGGATCGCAGGTTTGATCCCCCATCTGACTCTAATAAAATTAACAGTCTTTCAGATGGGATTTTAAACCTTACATCGTGAACATAAAAGAACCAGAGGAGACTCTGGAATGGGTCTCTGTCTGTATCATTGCACTATCCTCCAAAACTCTCAAATGACTAATCTCTTCAGGAGGTGTCGCTCATATGGGCAACCGGTAGCGACGATAAATAAACGCAAAAAACACAGTATGGACGGTAGTACTCTACCTGGCAATTTTCTGTTGACAACTTTCCTGAACCTCGTGTCTTGTCAGCTGTGCCAGTTCTGTCATTGTATACTGGAAAATAAGAGAAGATACGACAGTTATTTCAGCTCAATTGCGAAACAAGTTCTTTCCACTTTAGGCAAATCACTCTCGAGATATTTTTCCCGATGGAATCAATCGCCACGAGGGTGGAAGAAGGGGTAATGTGCATCTACGTGTCTACCTGAACGACACTACCACCGTGGTTTTGGCAGGGCTGAAACTCCCAAGAGGAAATTAGACATGGTATATAGGTACATGTACTTTGCAAGTGATTTCTAAAAATCATTCATATTTCACATGGAATTCTGTACACAAAAACAAAGAATCTGTATCTACCTTCACGAGTAAATTTCAAAATGTTTGTCCGGTTGTTTTAAACAAGGCCACCACCCAAAGGGTGTCTCGCCTGCGATCCCTGGATTACCAGTCCAGCGTGTTACCACTGGACTACAGATCAGGGGGTGTCTCGCCATGAGTGATTGGCTGTATAAGTACTGGCCTGCCGAAATAAACAATTGTCTCTTATACTGCTAGCCAATGAATAGCCGGTATTTAAACATATTTTATTCATCAATATATACATCATGTTCTAATATTAATATACATTAATATACTCAACAACTTCATTATCAAAGCAGGCGAGTCAAAAATGATCTTCCTTGCTTTAAATAGATAATTATTATATGGTTAGTCGTTCACTACACTTGTATAGTAGGTGAGTATTTCACTACACTTGTATAGTAGGTGAGTATTTCACTACACTTGTATAGTAGGTGAGTATTTCACTACACTTGTATAGTAGGTGAGTATTAGAACTTCGAAAACAGACTGTCTTCGTTTTTAAAATACGCACTGGATCTTTCCAAGCTGTCAAATGGTAAGTAGTCATAGCATATGATTAATGAAGACAGCATCAAACATAATCGTCATCATCCAATGTCACCTACCACAACTGCTGGTTCCGTCATCATCATCATCAATACAATCAACATCATCTCCAATATCATCATCATCAATACAATCATCATCATCACCATCACCTCCAATATCATCACCTTCACAACCACTCACCTGTACAAGACTGGCTGATCGTCGGAAGTAACAGTTTCCATTTTCGTCCTCGTGTATGGGGTGTATATTTACCAAGGTGCCATACCCATCCTCCTTATTTAAAGGATCATCAGCGTGCCACGCCTTTATCTTTATCTCTATGATATAATCTTGTGACATAATACCCTGAGAAGTAGAGAATATTTGTTTCAGCGCATCATCAAATTACAGTCCAGGGCTCATTCTAGAAGGTGACATGGGCAGTGAAGTAGTCGCCCTTGGGGGCACCAGTTTTCTCTTAAAAAAAAAAAAAATTTGGGGCAATTTTCAGACAAAATATTGTCCAGTGTGTGTTTTACGTTTATTTATCGTCGCTACCGGTTGCCCATATGAGCGACGCCTCCTGAAGAGATTAGTCATTTTAGATTTTGGAAGATAGTGCAATGATACACACAGAGATCCCATTCCAGTGTCTCTGCTGGTTCTTTTACGTACACGATGTAAAGCACCGACACGAGGCGTCGGTTTAACGTCCCATCATATTATCCAGTAAGATACACTAGCCATTATAAAGCATTCCTATTCAAATATTGTATTTAATGGTCATATTGTGTATATATATATATATATATAACTATATTATGTTGACATTTATTAAATAATTTTAGAGGAAAGTAGTACTATCAATTAAATACTACCAGTAGTATGTAGGTCATTATCTTTAAATCGCCTTATACTTCAATGAAGTAGAACTATGTTCGCACAAGATTTTAGAGGAAAGTAGTACTATCAATTACTACATCGCGGTTAACGGATGTGTTCTTTTATTGAATGATTGCATGCATTTTGGAGATTTATTGGATTAAGTAAAATATTCTGTAATTTTTGGATATTGGTTTGGGCCATTATAAGTTTTGATACCATACCAAAACCATATATTAATCCGAGACGGATGTTTTTCCCCGAAGCACTAAATTGTCAATAAACTTCAAACATCCACCAGGATTTAATACGAAGGAAAAGAAATCATCTTACTGCATTATACTGCATAACAGCATCTCGGTCGCACCAACAATAGTTGTGCTGTCGGAGTTCATGCGGCCCGACTGCAATACCTGGATCCACTTCCTGTTCCCATCTGAAACACACCATATCATATTACAAGGAACAATAGTTGTGCTGTCGGAGTTCATGCGGCCCGACTGCAATACCTGGATCCACTTCCTGTTCCCATCTGAAACACACCTTATCATATTACAAGGAACAATAGTTGTGCTGTCGGAGTTCATGCGGCCCGACTGCAATACCTGGGTCCACTTCCTGTTCCCATCTGAAACCCACCATATCATATTACAAGGAACAATAGTTGTGCTGTCGGAGTTCATGCGGCCCGACTGCAATACCTGGGTCCACTTCATGTTCCCATCTGAAACACACCATATCATATTACAAGGAACAATAGTTGTGCTGTCGGAGTTCATGCGGCCCGACTGCAATACCTGGATCCACTTCCTGTTCCCATCTGAAACACACCATATCATATTACAAGGAACAATAGTTGTGCTGTCGGAGTTCATGCGGCCCGACTGCAATACCTGGATCCACTTCCTGTTCCCATCTGAAAAACACCATATCATATTACAAGGAACAATAGTTGTGCTGTCGGAGTTCATGCGGCCCGACTGCAATACCTGGGTCCACTTCCTGTTCCCATCTGAAACACACCATATCATATTACAAGGAACAATAGTTGTGCTGTCGGAGTTCATGCGGCCCGACTGCAATACCTGGGTCCACTTCCTGTTCCCATCTGAAACACACCATATCATATTACAAGGAACAATAGTTGTGCTGTCGGAGTTCATGCGGCCCGACTGCAATACCTGGATCCACTTCCTGTTCCCATCTGAAAAACACCATATCATATTACAAGGAACAATAGTTGTGCTGTCGGAGTTCATGCGGCCCGACTGCAATACCTGGATCCACTTCCTGTTCCCATCTGAAACACACCATATCATATTACAAGGAACAATAGTTGTGCTGTCGGAGTTCATGCGGCCCGACTGCAATACCTGGATCCACTTCCTGTTCCCATCTGAAAAACACCATATCATATTACAAGGAACAATAGTTGTGCTGTCGGAGTTCATGCGGCCCGACTGCAATACCTGGATCCACTTCCTGTTCCCATCTGAAAAACACCATATCATATTACAAGGAACAATAGTTGTGCTGTCGGAGTTCATGCGGCCCGACTGCAATACCTGGATCCACTTCCTGTTCCCATCTGAAACACACCATATCATATTACAAGGAACAATAGTTGTGCTGTCGGAGTTCATGCGGCCCGACTGCAATACCTGGATCCACTTCCTGTTCCCATCTGAAAAACACCATATCATATTACAAGGAACAATAGTTGTGCTGTCGGAGTTCATGCGGCCCGACTGCAATACCTGGATCCACTTCCTGTTCCCATCTGAAAAACACCATATCATATTACAAGGAACAATAGTTGTGCTGTCGGAGTTCATGCGGCCCGACTGTAATACCTGGATCCACTTCCTGTTCCCATCTGAAAAACACCATATTGTATTACAAGGAATAAACATGCAAATACATAATCCCCCACTTGAAACTACAGTGAATCACCTCTAAACCAGACGGCCACTGGACGGTGGACCAGAGGTAAAGTTCGGTTTGGAGGTGGGTTATTTTTATTACTTAGAGCGGTTTTCATAGTGTGGTAAATTTCCCCTACGTTAACACAGTTAAACTTTGCAATGCTTAGAAGGAGGCCGAGACATGTTTATAGTTTGGCACTTAGCCAAGAACTGATTCATTTTAAATAGCTGAAATTTGTTTGCTTACAAGAATACTCAGCTTAATATTTGATCAAGACTAGTTCCTGTTCCGCTTACTAGGGTAAATTACAGTTGAAAATGCACAAATTATTTTAAAAATCTGTTCGGTATTCGGTTCTGCCCTACAAAGGCTTCTTACAATTAACAAAGAAAGGAAAACTTCAGTACCAAGAAATTTGTTTGGTTTGGTATGAATTCCAGTTTTGAGGGGTTTCATTTTTGAGTGGTTTTGTTTTTGAGGGTTTCGTTTTTGAGTCGTTCGTGAGGGGTTTCGTTTTTGAGGGGTTTCGTTTTTGATTTTGAGGGGTTTCGTTTTTGAAGGGTTTCGTTTTTTAGGGGTATCGTTTTTGAGGGGTTTCATTTTTTAAGGGTTTCGTTTTTGAGGGCTTTCGTTTTTTAGGGGATTCATTTTTGAGGGGTTTCGTTTTTGAGGGTTTTGAGTCGTTTTTGAGGGGTTTCATTTTTGAGGGGTTTCATTTTTGAGGGGTTTCGTTTTTGTGGGTTTCGTTTTTGATGGGTTTCGTTTTTCTTGGCAAATAATGGTTATTATAATAATAATAATTGCTTATGTCAAACTTTGGCTATGTCGAAGTATTTGGTTCAGTCCGATGCAATTCAGCATAACGGATGTAGACTGTAATTAATTTTTTATAATTTGTTTTGGGGATCAAAATAGAAGAATAAAAGAAACTGCCTGGCATGGTTGTACACCATGGTAGAACCACTGACTTTCCACAAGCCAGTTGGATAGCTTCTCTACATTAAACAATAGGGCATCCCTGGTGGGATTCAACGGCAATGGGGGACAAGTGATTAACAAACATTATCTTAATCCCTTGGCCACGGAGACCATAAATATATATGTACATGCTGTATAGACATGAAACAGTTACCTATCTATGATTCCTGATGCTATGTCTTCCTCACTGTCGTAAATGGGTACAAACTTGATAGTGTATCTGTGCCTCTTT
Organism: Archivesica marissinica; assembly: GCA_014843695.1. Taxonomy (NCBI): domain Eukaryota; kingdom Metazoa; phylum Mollusca; class Bivalvia; order Venerida; family Vesicomyidae; genus Archivesica; species Archivesica marissinica. The sequence goes on along the minus strand of CM026395.1, from coordinate 71,112,625 downwards.
ACAGCCGGTGTGTACCGACTAAATACATCAACCACATTTTCCACAACATGATTCCTCTGCAAGTACATCAAATTGTGTGCAATTATATTATACTCTGGACAATTACATCATACTCTGGGCAATTACATCATACTTTGGGCAATTACATCATACTCTGGACAATTACATCATACTCTGGGCAATTACTCATACTCTGGACAATTATATCATACTCTGGGCAATTACATCATACTCTTGGCAATTACATCATACTTTGGGTAATTACATCATACTCTGGGCAATTACATCATACTCTGGGCAGTTACATCATACTCTGGGCAATTACATCATAATCTGGGCAATTACATCATACTCTTGGACAATTACATCATACTCTGGACAATTACATCATATTCTGGGCAATTACATCATACTCTGGGCAATTACATCATACTCTGGGCAATTACATCATACTCTGGGCAATTACATCATACTCTTGGCCATTACATCATACTTTGGGCAATTACATCATACTCTGGGCAATTACATCATAGTTTGTGCAATTACACCATACTCTGGGAAATTACATCATACTATGGACAATTACATCATCCTCTGGACAATTACATCATACTATGGACAATTACATCATACTTTGTGCAATTACATCATACTATGTGCAATTACATCATACACCTGGAAAGTACTGTAAAGTACATCATAATACCGGATATTTGCTATACCCAAAACAATAGGCAATCTGCAGAGTGATAAATGCTAGGTAGATTTCATTTTGCATTTTTTACTAGTGTTTCTAAATTTTATTTTGAACATAAAACATTGTCATCATTAGTTTATACAAATTTATTTGAGCTCGATTGCGAAACAAGTTCATTCAACTTATATTAATCACTCTCGAGACCTCATTCCTGATGGAATCCATAACCATGAAGGAGAGAGAAGAGGCAATGTGGAATTTAAATGTCTTGCTTAAGGGAACAATCGTAACGGCTCCAGCGGGGTTCAAACTCGGACCTTTCGCCCCTGAAGCGAACGCGCATCATGCCACTGCACTATCACGACTTCCACGATTATCATCATTGGTATAATTACGTAGATTGAAGCGGATTTTGTGCATTTAAATTGCGTTGGGTTATTTATTTGTGCGTTTTTCACTGTAAATTTTGATGTCTTATAATTAATACTGCCACCAACACCAGCGTATATTAAGCCGGTAATTTTGACGTTGGTGTTTCATAATTAAGTCGCTATAGATATATTCATGCTAAATATTGTTACTGTTTGTAAAAGAAAAATGTTGTAAAGTTTCAAAGTTTGATCATTCACTGAGTTGTACCCTTTTATTATTCGATTATAATCCTGCGGATTCAAGGCATATCGGATGCAGATCTTGTCCGTCTATCTGACCATAAGTCAGATACTAACCCTTGTGCTGGGCCATAGAGCAATGAGCCAGTTGCATACGTAAACCTGTTGTATATTAACAAATAGGCTGCCCATTTGTGATCAATCATTCCCAGCGCTTATAAATCAAGACCAGTCCACGCACCATAATTCATAGACACTGCAACACACAAGCAGAAATGACACCATGATTACCTGAGACTGGGTGAGCTGGAGACCTTTCACTGTACCAGAATCAATTACTCCGAGGTATACTGTACCACCCTTTCCAGTGTTCAAGAATGCATTCAGTACCCTAAAATGGAGGAATACCTGTAAGATGAACACACATAGCCACAGGTGCTTGGGGTCTGGACAAATGGAGGAATACCTGTAAGATGAACACACATAGCCACAGGTGCTTGGGGTCTGGACAAATGGAGGAATACCTGTAAGATGAACACACATAGCCACAGGCGCTTGGGGTCTGGACAAATGGAGGAATACCTGTAAGATGAACACACATAGCCACAGGCGCTTGGGGTCTAGACAAATGGAGGAATACCTGTAAGATGAACACACATAGCCACAGGTGCTTGGGGTCTGGACAAATGGAGGAATACCTGTAAGATGAACACACATAGCCACAGGCGCTTGGGGTCTAGATAAATGGAGGAATACCTGTAAGATGAACACACATAGCCACAGGTGCTTGGGGTCTGGACAAATGGAGTAATACCTGTAAGATGAACACACATAGCTACAGGCATTTGGGGTCTAGATAAATGGAGGAATACCTGTAAGATGAACACACATAGCCACAGGTGCTTGGGGTCTGGACAAATGGAGGAATACCTGTAAGATGAACACACATAGCCACAGGCGTTTGGGGTCTAGACAAATGATCACCCAGCTTCAAATAGTCTGAGGGACAACATGAATGCTACATTTTGTACGTACCTCTTTGAAGTAGGGGTCACGGGGGGGGGATAATAATACAACATTAAATCAACAATAACTTAGTGAAGACGGATGTGGTCCAGTGGTTAACACGTTGGACTATGAATCCATGGATCGCAGGTTCGATCCCCCCGGCTGAGGGACTCTAAGAATATCTTTCAGATAAGACTATAAACCGAGATCTCATGTATGCACAGGGCATGTAAAAGAACCAGGGATGCTTCTGGAATTGGAGTGTCTTCTGTAGCTTGCACTATCCTCCAAAAAATAAAAATAATAATATATTTCTGGGGGTGCTTCTCGATTAACAATGTGGCAATGATAAGTAAGCATACCCTAAAAACAATACCATGAGAAGTCAGGTGCGAAAGGTCGGGAGTTCGAGCCCCGCTGGAGCCGTTACGATTGTGCCCTTAGGCAAGGCATTTAATTTCCACGTTGCCTCTTCTCTCTCCCTCGTGGCAATGGATTCCATCAGGAATGAGGTCTCGCGAGTGATTTATATAAGTTGAAATAACTTGTTTCGCAATCGAGCTATAATAAATTTGTATAAACTAAACTAATACCTTGAGACAGCTCGTCTTGAAGCCCTCTCTGTCTTTGTTTCCTGCGTCCATGGCGGCAAATTGTCCTGACCAATATTTCGGTGTCCTGCAATACAAACATGTTTAACAGTTACTTAATATGTATCGTATTCGTTACAATTTGTACATGTGATCAGTTACAATTTGTACATGTGTTCAGTTACAATTTGTACATGTGTTCAGTTACAATTTGTACATGTGATCAGTTACAATTTGTACATGTGATCAGTTACAATTTGTACATGTGTTCAGTTACAATTTGTACATGTGATCAATTACAATTTGTACATGTGATCAATTACAATTTGTACATGTGTTCAGTTACAATTTGTACATGTGTTCAGTTACAATTTGTACATGTGTTCAGTTACAATTTGTACATGTGATCAATTACAATTTGTACATGTGATCAGTTACAATTTGTACATGTGATCAGTTACAATTTGTACATGTGATCAATTACAATTTGTACATGTGATCAGTTACAATTTGTACATGTGATCAGTTACAATTTGTACATGTGTTCAGTTACAATTTGTACATGTGTTCAGTTACAATTTGTACATGTGTTCAGTTACAATTTGTACATGTGATCAGTTACAATTTGTACATGTGTTCAGTTACAATTTGTACATGTGTTACCTTTAAATTCATGCGTTACATCCTCTTCAAATGGAACAACAGTGTTGCGAACATAGTATCTCTTTGCCATTGTGCTTTACTTGATGGCTACAATTAAGAAGCTTACAATAATTGGTGATTTAACAACACTCCACATATCCACTGGTCAAGGAGATTCCGGGCAGACAAATTTGTGGATTCTTGGTAAATTAAATGGCAATATTTCTGGTGTGCACAAAAAATGCACGTGCACCACCATATTATGGTGATACATATTTCATAAAATAGTAAAAATACCACACATTTATTACTGAGAACTGACTCCGGATGGATAATGCCTGAAATTGAAACTCTCCAGACTTACTCTCCACCTGCAAATTAGGATAAGCTTAAAGACAATACGAGAGAAGTTTGGCTTGAGCGAAGCTCTTCACATCCAAAGTAACAAGTCATCGCCATTGTTCTTTTCCTTTTTCACACGGTTAATATTACATACATTTGATATACATCTTTCGTTATGCATCAGCCTGGTTCACAGACGCGTACAAGATTTTAATTAATATTATTTCCATTGACTGTGTGTTTAAATAAATCAAAATATTCTCACAGAAATTAAAACAATAAAATAAATATAGCACCACGCAGTATACGCAATTTGCAAAAAATGCTCAATGATGCAACACCTGATGCTGAAATGGCTGTCTTGATGTTTGTTCTCATTGCCGATAGAGAGCGATGCATTATGAATGTACGCATGTGTGTTTTACGTTTATTTATCGTCGCTACCGGCTGCCCATATGAGCGACGCCTCCTGAAGATATTAGTCATTTTAGATTTTGGAGGATTGTGCAGTGATACAGACAGAGACCCATTCCAGAGTCTCCTCTGGTTCTTTTACGTGCACAGTGTAAAGCACCGACACAAGACCTCGGTTTAACGTCCCATCTGAAAGACTCTTAATTTTATTAGGGTTAGACGGGGGATCAAACCTGTGAATGTACGCATGGCATGGCCAACCTATTATTAGTTATTGGGAAATCAAACGAGCGTTCTGATTGGATTATTAGAATGTAACAAGATGTTTTTTTATATATGAAGAACAATCATAATCCAATCAGAACGCTTTAGAATTTTTCAAAACAAATTGAAAATGCTACGAAATCTCTTTTTGACGTACATTTTTGCCGAATAAACATACAGGTTAGTGGAAACACATTTTATTGATAATGTTATTCACAGTTAAAACTCTCCCGTCGAAGATTTTTTTTTGTTGCTGACAGAACCCGTGTCCTAGTATGGAAATACGACCTGCTATGGCCAATGTATGTGGCAATTGTTTGCAAAGTATACATGCATGCAGCTTAAAGTTGTGTTTTATTTGAAGAACAATATAAAGACTCGGGATAGACATTATATTTGGACAGCTTTGTACAAAATTGTTTCAGATAGGGCCATTTTACTGATCGATGCGAAATCTGACATCCCACAGAGTAGAATCCCTGTACTTAAATATATATACTAGTACCCCCAAACGTGCCGAATCCCTGTGGTTTTTACAAGTTCAGGTCCGTTTTGTACTTTGGTCGTTTTGTACTTGGGCCGTTATGACTGTAAAGCGTCTGCTTTTAGCATCTATGCCAAGGCAGAGCAGCTGAGATTTGACTGGGACATTTGTGGCACAGAAATGATTGTTTTGCATATAAGCTGGAAATAGTATAGGCTATCCTAAATCACAAAGTTCCCAAAAGTTCCGGTCCGGGAAAAAAAATTGGGGCATTTTTTGACTTTTTTGATATTTTCATTGGGAATTTCTGGAATAATATCATATCTCCAAAACCGCTTAATGGATTTTGAACAAACTACACACATATATTAACCACCTTAGGAAGAATATGATAATGCTATTTTTTGTCTGTATATGAAAGGTCAAGGTCACATTTCAAGGTCAAAGTTACAAAAATTCAATAAAATATGGATATGCGCCATACTTTCACTTCTAATGATTGGTAGCTCATATATTTCATTCTAATATTTAAGTTAACTCCAGACGAAGTTATAAACATAAGCAATATGGTAAGTATATTTAAGGTTAAGGTTACAAATTGAGGTCAGATGTCCATAAAATGAGATAAAATAACATCTTGTCATGAATGGGTATACATATACAGACGAGAAACTGTAAAGTTTAAGTCTTAATAAATCATTCTTCTTCTTCTTCTTCATATATAATCTGAATGTTGGAAGCATACCTAACTCTATAGTGTATAACACATGAATTAAAATACATACAATTGATACATTGCAGTTTATACATTGATCACATGTCCACTCAGTGTATATTATATTACAAGAGAGAAGTATATTGTATACAGTATACACGTATATACATTATATGTATATATAATTAGGAGAAATGCTAATTCAATATGCCAATATCCACAATGTATTTCTATAGCAAATCTAGAATATCTTCACTGTAATTAAGATTTCTAGCAGCTGATTAATATTTTAGCAATGCTGTTAATATTATCTTGGGTCATATTCTACTCATTGGATCAGTGTTTGATTTTGTCAGTACTCTGCTATTTCTGGTTGATTGGAGCAAAGTCCATCACAGTTGCGACACATTGTTGTACAATTCAGACCAAGCTTTATGCAGCTGCATGACATACTACGACAACCTGTCTTGCATCCACATCGGACAACTTTTAGAATGTTGGCAGGTGCTGGGGGCATGTCCGACAATCTGGGAATCAATATGCCATGTGATAACACCCAACCATAATCACAAGGATCTTCTTCCAACCCTTTCCATTGCAGTATTTGATGGTATACTCGCAACGAATGATATATGGTTGCACTATGGGTTGGTGGTAATGTTTTAGGGTCAATTGATACAGAGTTTCTTGCTGTTTTGTCCAGGAATAATCTCATTCTGAGTTCATTGATAGATTCAACCTCATTTTCTGTGTAGGTGAGAATGAGTGCATTTTCTCCAGTTTTCAGGATCTCGCTGTGTGATACTTCATGGGGAAGTTTATCAAATTGTTCAGCACATTCTCTGAAGCTTGCCGACTTCTTTATTAGCCTTAACGCTGCAAGTTTACCAATGCCGTATGGTCTTGATACCGTATCGCATCCCAGTAATGCGTGAATAAACAAGATGTTTTTACATACTACCTCACCTAGGTTATTCTTTAACTCTAGTATGTTTACAGACTTTTTTCTACGTCCTTCACTGTTGAGATGAATGGAGTAGCCATGGTCCTCTGCATAATGGCACAGTAATACTAACAGATCAGTATCTTCACCAACCGCCACAGTGTTCATATACTTTGAATAGTCTATGGCTGTCATGACGATATCATAGTATGCGTCTGCGTTTGCTTGAGTGACTTCAATGCCAGAATCTTCTAACTTACTAGCTAGCATGTCTATAAACCTTTGTTTATTCTTAGAATTCAATAAGAAGTTTTGCTTCTTTGTATTCATGGTTAAGTCTTCTTGAACCCTGACCTCAGCCCCAACACGTCCACCAGTACGTCTTATGTGGGTGTTATCTTTAGTAGATGGACCAGCTATATAGCCATCAAACACAATATGACTGTTGGTGTAGTTATCTCTTACATACTTTATGTACATTGAACATATCTCATTATATGTTCTGCCTCTTGGCCAGTTGAGTCTTTGAATAAGGCAACCGCCATCAATTACATATATTATTTCCTGTTGTTGGTCAGGGACACTGTCATCAGTCAGTAACTGTTTTGTTAGTTCCTGTGCTAGTGTTGCTTTATTGGCCTGTCTCAATAGTTGTTTGCTCTCGAACAAGGAAGGCGGATAGGTACATAGCTCATATGCAAAGACATTTTGTAGATCTTCTATTGGTACAGTGCCCTGGGCAGCAGCAACCAATCGCTGGAAAAGAAGCTGTGGGTCAATCTCCACATCATCACCACCAATACTGACACTAGCATTATCACTCATAGTGGTTACTTGGGCCTTCTTACTGAACTTGAAGTCACCCACTTTCTTCCCCTCCATATCTTTCAGAATGTTCATGCCCACTTCCCGCCCTTTGTCCACAGTTACCTTGTCCCCGGCTACTACACCACTGGCTATACTTCTCAATGACTCTTCTGTGGATTCAAATGGATTTCTATCCATAAGAAAATCTACCATCTTTTTGATATCATCTCTGTCTCTGCTTTGCCTGGTCTTCCACATTCCTTGTGTTGTTCACTAGTCTCATACCTGTGTCCGCTTAGCTCTTGCATCTTGTAGTTAATTTCAGAACACGCTGGCCTTGAGAGGATCCACTGTGCTCTCTGCGTTTCGTCCATGCCTCGCCCCCCGAGTTAGGCCTCCAACTGTCTTCACACTACGCATAAGCATCTGCTAGATGATGAGGTCCGTTGACAGTCCAGCCCAGTATCGGTCCGATCTTCGTACAACATGCATACCTTCCATGAACATACTGTGAACATTGGGGTGTGTTATTGATAGGGCAAGCATTTTGTTTAAATATATGTACGATGATTTTGCATATGCGTTGTGGCCAGTGGCAGCGAAAAATGATAGCATTTCTAACAATGACTGAAGGTGAAGGTTCCAATCACCTGTGCGTTCTGCTTTTATAAATGCCTTAAGGATGTCTAGCAATTCTATGTATTGGAGCCATAGCTGGGCTGTTCGGCTTTCTTTCATTTTTGAAATGGCTTTCTGCATCTTGAATTTCATTTGTTCAACACATGTAGATTTCATAACCGATTCAATGTCTACCTCCGCAGCTAAAAGGCCATCTAGAACTTGCATCGCTTCTTCTAACTGTGAACTATTGTCGTTCTCATGCTCATTGTCCCCATACTCATCATCTTCAGCATTCTCAGCATTCATGTCTGGCTCAACACCATTTACGCCTGGGGATTTACTGGGACTGTTATTATTTATGTCTACTACATCATTTGCAATCACCAGACCACCTTCATCACAACTCTGACTCATTTCTTCATCCACATTAGTGTTACATCCATCGTCAGTTATGTCATTCTCTTCTATTTCAACACTAGATACATCTACAGCTGAATCATTATCCTCCTTTCGGTTATTACTATTATGAGGGATTTCAATATTGAATATATTCGCTGCTAACAGCGAACACAGGGCTGACTCTGCCAGTAAATGCCCATTGGCAGGAACATTGTTGTCGATATTCCAGGGTGGTGACCAGTATGCACCAACTGCATGGTGCCATTCCACTGGGGGGGGGGTGTTCGGTCTTAACAGCCAAGACACTTTCCACAGTATGTCGATGTTATATGTCTTGTCATGGGCAATTGATTGTGGCAGTGCTTCAAATACAGTTGGGAAACATCGGACTGGATCTTTAAAGATGATGTCGATTTTCCCCACAGCTACAATGTCGGCTGATGTAACATTAATTCGAGGTATATTCCGGTCATGTTTATCCCTGGGGTGAACGCTGCCATGATCCCCATGCCATGAAATGTGTCAAGGCCGTCTATCGTGCGAATGTTATGATCAACATTATCCGCCATGAAGTTTACTACCCCATTACCACTAGAAGGTGGAATGCTATAGTTTTGTGTCACCGCAGCACATTTTTCATACTTCTGTATTTCATAGTATGATGCACAGAACCCCATTTCATGAAGTGTATCGATCAGCATTCGTGAGCCAAACATAAACTGTTCTTAAACTGAACAATGGAAGTGGATGTACACGTTTATAAAATGAATAATTGTAATATAGAAGTGTCACAGGGCTCACTTGCACAACAACGCCTGGCGTAGGTTCGATTGTTTATTTTCTGTACGTATAGGGATAGGGCCTAAAACATACAATATATACACTCATAAATCTACAGTAAAAACATGATAAAACAATACAATATTGCACATAATTAATTCCACGCGTATGTACACAATACAACATATATATATTATCTCTATAGTAATTCAATATAAATATCTTACCACAGCGTTAACTAAGCATCTTTCCAATATAAATTGGAAAGTCTTTAAATAAGAAACAACTATCTCGTAAGAGTTCATCTATAGATCTGCACTGAGAAACAGTCCAGAATAACCAGAAAAGGGATTAGATTAGCAAGGAGCCAATGCATTCAAACCTTTCATACCTCTCTCATTCATATACATACAACAGACAAAACGATTGGACATACAGTGACAACTGCTCACCTGGGGTTGATTCGGCAAACGTCGACAATTTCCGCCACAGACGGACATTGCCGATCGTCACCGATTCACACTCGAGTGAACAGACAACGACAAGACATGAAGTCATCTGTATATACGACGCATGCGCTATTGAAACTGCGTTAACTATGGAACGCCGCATCCGTCATATAAACACATACATATAAAAACACAACCTGTGACATTCTCCCCTGCTAGGAGAAAATGGCTCCCGACATTTACTAATATACAACCACACAATCTACAATTCCAATAACTCCATAATTACAATACCAGTCAGTACTCGACCAAAGAATACAAACTATTGATCACAGCGATCTACCCTACTACAAGAACACATTTATTCTAAACATATTATCTTGTGCAAACTGAGCAATCTGAAATGAAATTGAAAGTAATAGATAATGTACCATTAAACTACAGCAAACCATTATCATACGATGCGTAATCATATGATATAATTATCTGAAATGTTATCTCGCAATTAATTCACACACATGTGTTGTTGTTGTTGTTGTTGAACGACACTTTCATCAGCCGTGAACTACTGCTAACATTAATAATTGCTGCAAAATCACAATAATACAATTATATGTATTGTACTACATTCCGTAATAATTCTAACTGTATAGAACCAGTTTATGTATCTGCACTTTAATACATAACCACTTTAAAGGTACTGTCCCTGAAATTTACATAATTACTAAAATTAAAGCTATTAATCCTCATTGACACATTAAAGGTACTAACCCTGAAATATACAGAATTATAGTTACTGTTTCACAATAAAAACACATGCATTTAAAGGTACTCTCTCCAATATGAAGAGAATATAAACAATAGCAATTTATAGCTCAATTTCTCCACATCTATAAAACACTAAAATATTAGCAAATCATGGTCACAACAAACTAGATACATGTAGTATGCTCAAATGACATACCGGAAATAAACATGTTAACATTGATTGTGTTAAACACTTCCCTTAGATGTCTGAAATTTCAAATATCTGAGTAAATGCAATTTTTACTCTGAAACTGAAAAATATAAGTAATCTGAAACTGAAATAATCTACATGTAATAGGATCATCAGAAACTATATTATATATACAAAATACAGACAAACAAAGAATTTCAACAGTATACATGTACATTGAAATTTATCCTCCGACATTCTCCCCTGTCTACCAATAACCGTAGAATCCACACATTTCCTGTTCAGGAAAATAATTCTCAGTTGTTGTAGCGATAACTGGTGCTACCCATTCACCGTATCTGTCAGGCGGTTTTTGCTGTCGTTGCGGTCTCTGTCCTCTCGGAGCTGCAACTGGAGTTCCTGAAACCTCTGAAACTTTATTAATAGTTTTACTATGATTTGTATTACTAGTGTTGTTTACTCCCTGTTAGCAATAGCTGGCTGACTTCTATCTGAAATGTGAAAATCAGTAGAATTAAAAGAACTAGGCCTACTAGAATTCAAATTCAAATTACTAGGCTGAATCCATGTATTCTCCAACGAAGTTTGAAGATTCGGTTGACCCTCACAAACAACATGTGAACTGTTGGATGGTTGCTCCGGTCTCGTACGTACACGGGGCGCAGGTACTGGTCTTCTGTGTGGAGCTACATATCTTGGACTTCTAGGTTGTTCACTGTCAGTGCTACTGTCCGAGATACTGTCCTCTCTGGTACTCGTCTCTACATATGTAGGTCTCGGAATACTCTTCTGGGGTTGTTGGTTCTCTCTGGGTGTGTATGGTCTTGCACTCGGAATCTCCTCATATGGGATGGACATCAGAGGAAGAAGTAAGTTTCTGTGCAGTATCCTCTCTCGTCCTTTGCTGGATTCCTTCTTGACCTTGTAGACTGGTATATCTGGGTTGGGTCGTCCTATAATGATATAAGGCTCCTTTTCCCACTTGTCATCCAGTTTCCCTTTAGGAGTTACATTCTTAAGTAGAACTCTATCCCCTACTTCTAATGTGGAATGTCTGATTTTGGCATCATAGTAAGTCTTGTGCCTCTGTGCTTCCTTCATTGAAGTTTCTGTCGCCGTCTTGTATGCAAACTCCATACGCTTCCTTAACTTGTCAACGTAGTTGGCCCTAGATTGTCTCTGCGTCTTTGGATCCTCAATCCCCAAAAATGCATCTATGGCAAGGCGTGGGTGCCATCCAAATAGCAAGAAGTGAGGTGAAAATCCGGTTGACTCATGTCTGGTGGCGTTGTATGCATGGACAAGCGGCTTAACATACTCTTTCCAGTTGGCCTTACCGGATGAGTCTAAGGTTCCAAGCATCCCAAGCAGCGTTGAGTTAAAACGCTCTGTTCGTCCATTACCCATGGCATGGTAGGGTGTTGTTCGGGACTTTTCCACTCCAGCAATACTGCACAGCTCCTTGATGATCTTACTCTCAAAGTTGCGTCCTTGATCACTGTGGAGTCTAGCTGGAAAGGAATAGTGACAGAAAATATTCTCGAACAAAACTCTTGCTGTGGTATGGGCAGTCTGGTTCCGCGTAGGAATCGCTTGTGCCTACCGAGTAAAATGGTACGTGATCACAAGGATGTTCTCATAGCTCTACAGACAAGTAGTCAATGCATACAATCTCCATTTGGTATGTACTCTGTATTGGTACCATGTGTGCAGCGGCCTTGATTGGAGTCTTCCGTCGGATGCAGTTTGGGCAGGTCCGGACCTTCTCAACGACATCTTGCTCCATATGCGGCCAATAAAATCGCTGCTTTACCAACCACAGGGTCCTGTCACGTCCCTGATGACCAACATCATCATGCATTCCACTCAGTGCCAGATCCCTGTAGTGCACTGGTAATACAAGTTGATTGTCCATCAATTTCTACCATCCTGTAAAGGATTTTCTCCTGTATGGATAGACATGTTCGCTGTCTCAGACAAATCTGTACAGCCTTGGTCTCCTGTCTGATTTCATCTTTGTCTAGTTGAATCTTTCTGTCAATTATATCATAGATTCTGGCAATGTCAGGGTCTTTTTGCTGCTCTTGCTTCCAATCTACCGCAGATAAATCAACAGTATCAATTAATGGTTCAGGATCAAGTTCTAGTTGACTATCTCCTGATTTTTACTAAACTTTCAGCCATAGAATGTTCTTCTGGCTTAACTAAAATAGCAGTAAAAAGAGCTTTGACGACATCTGAAAACATAACTGAAACTTTGTCATTGTCTCTTGGACGTCTACTTAAACCATCAGCATCAGAATTGGATTTTCGGCACCTGTAAATAATCTGAAAATTATAATTGCCTAAGGCAGCTAACCAACGGTGTCCTGTAGCATCAAGCTTAGCTGAAGTAGTAACATATGTCAAGGGGTTATTGTCTGTTCTAACAGTAAAAGTGTTTCCATATAAATAATCATGAAATGTATCTGTAATTGCCCATTTATGACATAAATACTCTAATTTGTGTGCAGGATAATTCCTCTCGCTGGCTCGCAGACCTCTGCTGGCGTACGAAATCACTCGCTCTAAACCATCGTGTTCCTGGTACAAAACTGCCCCAAGTCCTTCTGTTGATGCATCTGTATTTACAATAAAAGGTTTCGAAAAATCTGCATAAGCAAGAACAGGAGGTTTAGTTAATTTGTTAATGATAGTTTGAAATGCTGTTTCCTCTGCATCGCCCCATATCCATGGTGTTTTGAACTTCTTGGATTTTTTTGATGCCTTATTGGTAGGATGACCTACAAGAAGATTGTTTAACGGTTTTACTATCTTAGCATAATTTTCCACAAACCGACGGTAATACCATGAAAAACCAAGAAAAACACGTAAAGATTTAATGTTATGGGGAGCTGGCCAAGACTTCAAAGGTTCAATCTTTGCTGGATCTGTATGTATACCCTCAGCTGAAATCTCATAACCAAGATAAGCAACATGAGTACTAAAAAATTCACATTTTGACGGATTTAGTTTAAAACCGTTTTGCTCAAGACGTTGAAATACTGCCTCTAACCTTGTAATTTGTTCATCGAAAGTCTTCGAAAATATCAAAACATCGTCTAAAAATATAAGACATTCTCTGAGGTTTAGTTCACCCATACAGGTTTCCATAAGTCTCTGGAAAGTACTCGGTGCATTGGTTAAACCAAATGGCATCCGGTTACACTCCCATAATCCCAGTGGTCCCACAGTAAATGCGGTTTTCTCCTTGTCCTCTTCAGCTACCTCCACCTGCCAAAATCCACTTCGTAAATCTAATTTCGTGTAATATTTACTACCAACTAAAGAGTCTAACATATCATCTACTCTGGGCAAGGTGTACGCATCTTTACGAGTTCGTTTGTTGAGCTGACGAAGATCTATACAAAATCGTAAACTATTATTTTTCTTCCTTACAAGAACAATGTTACTACAATAAGGAGATTTACTTTCTCTGATAGCTCCGCAGTCAACCATCTCTCTTAAGTGTTGTCGCACTTCTTCATACATCGAAGGCGGTATTCTCCGATAAGCCTGTTTAAAAGGTTGATCATCATTAAGATTAATGTGATGCTTAATAAGATCAGTTCTACCAATATCTACAGATGATTTGGAGAAAATGTGTTCCCATTTACCAAGAACTTGTTGCACTCTAAAAAATTGTTCTTCGGTCAAATTGTCTCTGTTGACCTGTATACCTAAATCCTGTAAAATTGTGTAAGACTTATTAATATGAGGTTCAGGATTTGGAGTAGAAACTTCCGGTTTCCATGAATCTACTACTTTGACTTCTGAAAGTGAACAAAATACAGAATTAGGTTCAATTTTTATAACTTTGGTTGTCATATTGCAAACTCTGACAGGAATTCTGGCTGTAGAACCTGCATTTTTAAGAGAAACAACTCTTGGACATACATTTAATCCTGAAAGTTGGGTTTTATCAGTTGCCTCAGTAATGGCTGTAGAAACACCACCCTTCTTTCGAACAAAACCTGAAACAGTTGTAACTTGATTAGGTTGAATAACAATAGGAGTTTTGCTCGTTGATTTTACTGAAATCAAGTTAACACATTTTAAAGCGTCTACCGCAAGTCTAAATGGATCAGATTTAGAAGAATCATCACTAGAATTACACATGCGTAATACATTTGTACCAATAATACCTGGTACTGACTGTCGATACTCTGTATCGGGTACCACTAAAATAGGAATAAAAACAGAATTTTCTAAAATATCCGAAATAAAAACATCACCCTCTATGTAACCAACATATGGTATCTTTGATCCACTGGCACCTACAATATCCAATTTGAAATCATTAATACTTAATAACTCAGGTCTAGGATCTAAACTATGATAAAATGACTCTGATATCAAAGTTACCATTGAACCTGTATCTACTAAAACTCTAGTATTAATGCCACAAATTCTAGCAGTGCCCTCATTGGCTGAACCAACTAATCTATCAGCTAAGTTAGATTTGGAGCTCTTTCTACAACTGACTTCCTCTGTCCGCCCCACAACAGAGGAGTCTATGCTTTTGGGTGGGCTTTATCTGATCTGGAATAAGAAGTTCTATTATAATTTTCCTGATTATTAGAATTAATACCACTGTTGCTTGGATTCCAGTTTTGTCTACCTCTCGCCCTTCCTCGGCTGTGAAAATTTCCTCGGTTATTATAATGATTACCTGAAAATGAATAATTATTACTATTGGCATTAGTATTTGTAGAAGGTCTTTCTCTCATCTGCTTCTCTAGAGACTGCATCTTTGACATCAAAGTGTCCATCTTATTGGCAACATCCTCCACTGCCTTGTCTCTATCAGCTGAAACTGGCTGATGTTGAGCTGTGGTCAACTTCTCGGAAGTTGTCATCTCTTGTTCCGCAGCTCTAACCTCACGCAATAACATGTCATAACTAGTAATACTATCATATTTATGACGAGTCATCAATTTTAATTTATCATTCCTAAGTCCAGTCCAGAACTTGGATCTTAGCATGTCATTCCTGGCTGCCTTACTAACATGACCACTTTCCACTGCAACCTGCAATAATGTTTCTAATCTGCAGCCATATGTTGTCACATTTTCTGTCGGTTTCTGCGACTCGCTATAAAAAGTTTGCATAATTGACTCATTAGTAGCTACATTTCCAAATAATGTGTCAAGTTTCTGCAGAATTTCCATCATGGTTGCCTTCTCACCTAATGGTATAAGTACCTGTCTAGCAGAACCACGAAGGGATCTGCGAATAA
>CM026395.1:71054262-71095623 GCA_014843695.1 Archivesica marissinica | reverse complement strand
GCTGGATGACACTAATCACTGCTGGATTACACTACCCACTGCTGGATTACAACAATACTCACTGCTGGATTACACTACTCACTGCTGGATTACACTACTTACTGCTGGATTACACTGCTGGATTACACTACTTACTGCTGGATGACACTAATCACTGCTGGATTACACTACCCACTGCTGGATTACAACAATACTCACTGCTGGATTACACTACTCACTGCTGGATTACACTACTTACTGCTGGATTACACTGCTGGATTACACTACTTACTGCTGGATGACACTAATCACTGCTGGATTACACTACTCACTGCTGGATTACACTACTTACTGTTGGATGACACTAATCACTGCTGTATTACTCTACTCACTGCTGGATTACACTACTTACTGCTGGATGACACTACTTACTGCTGGATTACACTACTTACTGCTGGATGACACTAATCACTGCTGGATCACACTACTTACTGCTGGATGACACTAATCACTGCTGGATTACACTACTCACTGCTGGATTACACTGCTCATTGCTGGATTACACTACCCACTGCTGGATTACAACAATACTCACTGCTGGATTACATTGCTGGATTACACTACTTACTGCTGGATTACACTACCCACTGCTGGATTACAACAATACTCACTGCTGGATTACACTACTCACTGCTGGATTACACTACTTACTGCTGGATTACACTGCTGGATTACACTACTTACTGCTGGATGACACTAATCACTGCTGGATTACACTACCCACTGCTGGATTACAACAATACTCACTGCTGGATTACACTACTCACTGCTGGATTACACTACTTACTGCTGGATTGCACTGCTGGATTACACTACTTACTGCTGGATGACACTAATCACTGCTGGATTACACTACCCACTGCTGGATTACAACAATACTCACTGCTGAATTACACTACCCACTGCTGGATTACACTGCTGGATTACACTACTTACTGCTGGATGACGCTACTTACTGCTGGATTACACTACCCACTGCTGGATTACACTGCTGGATTACACTACTTACTGCTGGATTACACTACTTACAGCTGGATTACACTACCCACTGCTGGATTACACTGCTGGATTACACTACTTACTGCTGGATTACACTACTTACTGCTGGATTACACTAATCACTGCTGGATTACACTACTTACTGCTGGATTACACTACCCACTGCTGGATTACACTGCTGGATTACACTACTCACTGCTGGATTACACTACTTACTGCTGGATTACACTACCCACTGCTGGATTACACTGCTGGATTACACTACTTACTGCTGGATTACACTACCCACTGCTGGATTACACTGCTGGATTACACTACTTACTGCTGGATTACACTAATCACTGCTGGATTACACTATTTACTGCTGGATTACACTACCCACTGCTGGATTACACTGCTGGATTACACTACTCACTGCTGGATTACACTACTTACTGTTGGATTACACTACCCACTGCTGGATTACACTGCTGGATTACACTACTCACTGCTGGATTACACTACTTTCTGCTGGATTACACTACTCACTGCTGGATTACACTGCTGGATTACACTAATCACTGCTGGATTACACTACTTACTGCTGGATTACACTACCCACTGCAGGATTACACTGCTGGATTACACTAATCACTGCTGGATTACACTACTTACTGCTGGATTACACTACCCACTGCTGGATTACACTGCTGGATTACACTACTCACTGCTGGATTACACTACTTACTGCTGGATTACACTACCCACTGCTGGATTACACTGCTGGATTACACTACTCACTGCTGGATTACACTACTTACTGCTGGATTACACTACCCACTGCTGGATTACACTGCTGGATTACACTGCTGGATTACACTGCTGGATTACATTGCTGGATTACACTACGTACTACTGGATTACACTGCTGGATTACACTACGTACTACTGGATTACACTGCTGGATTACACTGCTGGATTACACTACTTACTGCTGGATTACACTACCCACTGCTGGATTACACTACTTACTGCTGGATTACACTACTCACTGCTGGATTACACTACTTACTGCTGGATTACACTACCCACTGCTGGATTACACTGCTGGATTACACTAATCACTGCTGGATTACACTACTTACTGCTGGATTACACTACCCACTGCTGGATTACACTTCTGGATTACACTACTCACTGCTGGATTACACTACTTACTGCTGGATTACACTACCCACTGCTGGATTACACTGCTGGATTACACTACTCACTGCTGGATTACACTACTTACTGCTGGATTACACTACCCACTGCTGGATTACACTGCTGGATTACACTACTCACTGCTGGATTACACTACCCACTGCTGGATTACACTGCTGGATTACACTGCTGGATTACATTGCTGGATTACACTACGTACTACTGGATTACACTGCTGGATTACACTACGTACTACTGGATTACACTGCTGGATTACACTACTCACTGCTGGATTACATTGCTGGATTACACTACTTACTGCTGGATTACAACAATACTCGCTGCTAACTTCACATACAAAATAAATCGAGGTAACTGTGAACAAGTTGATGCGATGTAAGACGACATTGTAGGAAACACGGGTATCTTGCCTTCAGTTATTTCAATCGATAATAGCGTTCTGTACCACCATATTTCGGTGAGGGAGGGGTAGGGTGTAGTGGAGATTTGAAATGTGTGCTGTAAATTATTGTAATAACGTTGTAATAACGGTCAATGAACTAACATGTTAATAGTTGTCAGGGTCACCCATATAACTGGTGTACTGTTGCATATATTGAGGGCTGAAAGCAAGTATATATTTCAATGTCCTTTAAAGTCACCTACCGTAGATATCGTTTGACCTATTTACATATCTCAAAGCTTTAACATGATATATAGATATCTATAAGTTGAAAACTATATACTACAAAGAACAGTCGGTGTATATTCGTACAAGGTTATATCTCTTTTCAGATTAGCACTTTGCCCCAAGAAGAAGTATTTCTTAATAGGTTTATAACGTTTTTCAAGCGGTTACTGTCATTGACTTCAGGAAGCTTGGTCATTAACCGCGTAGAATAGATTCTCACTCTGGCTCTGCCTGTCGCCACCGCTTAAAGCTGGAATGTTGGTTTAGCGCTCAGACCCTTGGGTTCTGGACAAGTGCTTTCGGGTTCAAAACCAACTTTTTTATCTATTTTGTTTAAAGAACATTTTGATCCATAATTACTCTGATAGTGACGGGATGCCATTTTTAAATTATTATATGCTTGGATATGACCTAATATTTTGTATGTACATTGTATAGTGCCAAGCATATGGTTTATCAAAAAATAGATAAAAACATTGGTTTTGAACCCGAAACCCCTTGTCCAGATCCTTTGGTTTAGTGTAGGTCGGTGTCCAAAACCTGGTCACAAAAACACGTGCTATGTAAACCGATACAGCATTACTGTCTTACACTGAAAACAATTATGTTATATTTCGGGTTTTACGCCTGCATCAGCACCATTTCGGGCTATATCGCCGGCGGGCAGTTTACCTAACAACACCTTTCCTGGGCAGGCTCCAGCGGTTAACCAGTACTTGGGTGCACCAACCTCCGTAAGAAACTGCCAACTTTTTCATATAAATGAGACACGGCCTGAGCGGGGTACACCAACAACAAACACGACTAGTGGAGCCTCCGTGTTATAATGGATACAGTGCCCGCCTTGTAACCGAGAGAGTGTGAGTTTGAGCCTCGTCAGAACCACGGTGGTTGTGTCTCTAGGCAAGACCTTTCGCTCGCCCATATGGTTCGCCGGAGGCGATGGTAAATAAGCTCAATCACCATCATCATCGCAAGACACTTAAATCCACATTGCTTCTTCTCTCTCCCTCGTTGCGATGTATACCATCAGGAATGAGGTCTCCCTCTTCTCTCTCCCTCATGGCGATGTATGCCATCAGGAATGAGGTCTCCCTCTTCTCTCTCACTCATGGCGACGTATACAATCAGGAATGAGGTCTCCCTCTTCTCTCTCCCTCATGGCGATGTATACAATCAGGAATGAGGTCTCGAGCGTGATTAATCTAATGTTGTAAACACTTGTTTCGCAATCGAGCTAAAATAAAGGCTGTCCGATTAGTGCAGTGGTTAGCGGGCTCGCTTCTCACCAATGCAACCCGGGTTCGATCCTCGGACCGGGAAGTATGTGAGATGGTACGGTGGTCGCCAGATCGGACCAGGTGGTTTTCTCCGGGTACTCCGGTTTCCTCCCACACGAATGACCACGTCACACACGCTTTCATCCGCGCCAACGATAGTGATTAATATAAGTTGTTAGTACTTGCTTCACAATTGTTGTAAAATAAATAAAGTTTTAATAAATGTGTATAATAAACTAGGGTAGTACATATTCTTAGTTAAGGTACTTCAATTTTGCCCAACAAAATTTGCTATAATGTAAAATGGGATTTTAATTCTTCCATAGCGTGTGAATTCGTTGTACGTTATTTTTTTTACCTTGTACGACAATACTGTTGTATAGGGTTTCGTGTTAGGTACAATATGAAATACCTAGAGCTATAATTACCCGGGGTATTCAATTTAATAAATAACTTTCGTTAGTGTCTATTGGTTTGATAATGCATCGTGTTTAACAGAAATAAACACGCCAGCAGCAATAGCTCACACTGCAGGAGTCCACCGGAGTCTGAAGTTTAACAGCAATAAACACGCCATCAGCAATAGCTCACACTGCAGGAGTATTGGTGACTTCGTCGCTATTGACTGCCATTTTGTTGTTTTAAACGATCTTGGTGACTTCGTCGCTATTGACTGGCGTATTTGAAAACGATCTTGTGACTTCGTCGCTCTTGACTGGCGTATTTGAAAACGATCTTGGTGACTTCGTCGCTATTGACTGGCGTATTTGAAAACGTTCTTGTGACTTCGTTTCTCTTGACTGGCGTATTTGAAAACGATCTTGGTGACTTCGTCGCTATTGACTGGCGTATTTGAAAACGTTGTTGTGACTGCGTCGCTCTTGACTGGCGTATTTGAAAACGTTATTGTGACTTCGTCGCTCTTGACTGGCGTATTTGAAAACGATCTTGGTGACTTCGTCGCTCTTGACTAGCGTATTTGAAAACGTTCTTGGCGACTTCGTCGCTATTGACTGGCGTATTTGAAAACGATCTTGTGACTTCGTCTCTCTTGACTGGCGTATTTGAAAACGATATTGGTGACTTCGTCGCTATTGACTGGCGTATTTGAAAACGTTCTTGTGACTTCGTCTCTCTTGACTGGCGTATTTGAAAACGATCTTGGTGACTTCGTCGCTATTGACTGGCGTATTTGAAAACGTTCTTGTGACTTCGTCTCTCTTGACTGGCGTATTTGAAAACGATCTTGGTGACTTCGTCGCTCTTGACTAGCGTTTTTGAAAACGATCTTGGTGACTTCGTCGCTATTGACTGGCTTTTTGTTTTGAAAACGATCTTGGTGACTTCGTCGCTATTGACTGGCGTATTTGAAAACGAGAGTGTGACTTCCTCATTACTGGTATATGGGGTGAGGTTTTGTTTAAGCATGTTTTTGTGTTTTGGGTCGTTTTATGTTTCAAGCGTCTGTATTCAGACATCATCCGACTGATTTGGAGTGAAATACTGGCATAATGAATACAACTACATGCTCATCTTAACCTGTCTCGGCTACATTAATATGATTGATGCATTTTAAAGGAGCATGTAGTCATGTATTCGCGAACATTTTGGTTTAGGTTTTAGAATTACCCCCTCCCTCCAATTTCAGAATTAACACTCTCCCCACTTGATTTCACTCGTAAGAATAACCAGGTTCAAAGTATAAAATGTTTACTGCTAGAGAGCTGAATGGTCAGTACATAATTATACAACAATTTTAAGGGGGGATATGCCCCCGGATCCTCCTAGATTGCCTCAGTTGAAATATTTGCCTCTGGCTACGGTACTGCATGGTAATGGCAATAGTTTCAAAACATGATAATTGTAGAAGAAAGTGTTTAGTTTGCATTTATTTTGGGATGTGTTCCTTTAAAGTAGCTTGACACTGACTTTCTCCACATTATGGAAATATACAAATGACATGTTACAAGAATGACACAGCGGTACGCATTAACAGGTGTAATGATTGAAATGTTGCAAGTTTTGTTGGCACATAAAAGATGTTAAAATGTTGGACAGGACGCGCATGCTTGATCCATACAGCCACTATGTCAGGGTTAAACTCTCACCAACAGCTTACAGACGGATCTGTAGTCCAGTGGTTAAACACGTTTGGACTGGTAATCCAGGGATCGCATTACAGACCTATTCCAGAGTCTCCTCTGGTTCTTTTACGTGCACGATGTACAGCACCGACACGAGACCTCGGTTTAAAGTCCTATCTGAAAGACTGTTACTTTTATTACAGTAAGTCGGAGGGTCGAACTTGCGATCCCTGGACTACTACCAGTCCAGCGTGTTAACCACTGGACTACAGATCTATATGTTGGTGTTACTAGCTGACAAGTATCAACATTTATACTGTCCATTATCCATATATGATAGTGCATTCTGGAGACATGGTGTACATGCACTCTAAATATTATACAATAATAGTCATGTGATATGTAGTTTGATAATTCTTTACATTTTGAAATGTGCATACTCTGTCAATGTATGTGCACGTCTAACCATATACGTTAATAAATGTATGTTATGGTTGTGTATACGTAAATAGGCGGAAGTGCATCCGGGGTAGTCGAATGTAGTCCTGATAACTAATATAGTGCATTTGTCTTTTTGGAAAAAATGGCAGTTTCATGACAGGCAGTGGATAGTTTGTGTTTTTGTTAAAGTATGTGACTTGAGAGGAATCCAGACTAGTTGATGTGGAGAAAAGATGTGATATAAGAAGTCAGGCAATTTTTAAAAATTTAGGTTTATTTAATGTCGCTACCAGTTTCCCATTTGAGCGACGGACATTCTACGTAACAACACCATTCATTGGCAGGCTCCAGCGGTTAACCAGCACTTGGTGCACCAACTTCCGTAAGAAACTTTTTCATATAAATGAGACACGGTCTGAGCGGGGCTCGAACCCGTGGCCACAATAGTTATGTTATGTTATTATGTTATATTTCGGGTTTTACGCCTGCATCAGCACCATTTTGAGCTATATCGCCGACGGGCAGTTTACCTAACAACACTTTTCCTGGGCAGGCTCCAACGGCACGTTCTGTGGCCATTGATCTGGCTCTATGTTCTTTGCAAATACAGTTTGAACGGTATCCAGAATGAAATGGGTTAAGCAAAGTAGAAGAGGAGGAGAATTATATAAGACTCTGTCTTCCATTCTAATCCCGTTTCTGTATTCTGATTATGCGTGGTGTATGCATTGTTCAATATGTATTATATTGGGAAATAAAATATGTTTAACCCTTTCAACACCACAGACCTCTAAATAGGCTTACAAAAAGTGTAGATCCAGATGAGCCGGCTCGTGACGAGCCGTCTCATCAGGATCTGCACTTTTTGCCAGTGATATGACTATTTTTAGACATAATTACCCATCTTGATAAATGAACTTGTCCAAATGGGATTTTCTGATTCATTTATTGGTTTATGAATATCATGGACCAGTCCATGTGAGTTACTTGGTGTTGAATGGGTTAAACTAAGCAGAGTAGTCAATATGTCAACATTTGCTCACAACATTCATTATGACTCGGCCCAGTCCTAGTGATTTACTGTCATATATAATTGAATTCCGATAAATCAAACTACTTATGAGCACGGAGCAGGAGGTCGAAGGTTCGAATCTCATCAGAGGTTCTTTCTGGTATGGTCGCCAGCTTGTTATTTATATTTCGGGTTTTACGCCTGCATCAGCACCGTTTTGGGCTATATCGGCGGGCAGTTTACCTAACAACACCTTTCCCGGGCAGGCTCCAGCGGTTAACCAGTACATGTACTTGGGTGCACCAACCTCCGTAAGAAACTGCCAACTTTTTCATATAATTGAGACACGGCCTGAGCGGGGCTCGAACCCGTGACCATCAGTGATGATAGGTTACAGTGGTATACAAGTCAGCGACCGTAACCACTCGACCACGGAGGCGGACCAAATGCATTATAAAACAACATATTGGGAATCTGGAAACTGGCTGCGTAATAGAGGTGACCACTAACGCAGGCTTGACTGTATACACATATTCCCAATACATCCGGTAAATACAGTCTACATCTATACTGTTTTTGTTTTTATGTTTTTTATTCTTTTTTCTTTTGTTTTGAATATTCATAAGGCATAGTTAGTCCAAATATTTAGACTTGAAAAATGTAACAGTTTACTATCAAGTCATTTTTCAAATTAATAATTTTCGAAATAACAGATCGAAAAATAACTTATGTAGATGTCTTATATATAGGACTAAAGACGCGGAGGTATATCGGATAGGTGCGCCAATATCCACAAATGGCCCACCGCAGCCGTTTAATAACTTCTTTATTGCATACCGTAGCGGCACCAGGCGGCCATGTTTACACAATGTAGTTACTATGTTGTTGCTACCTGTGACACGTGCTCGTGATTCGTTCTCGGCGCGTGCCGGGCCAATATCGAATATATTGGCCCGGCAGAGCCGGCAATCGAATTACATTACCCGCGTCGACCAGATATTTTGCTTTTCTACCATTAAATTTGTTACTATTTATAGTAACGTATGCAATAAATTGAGTTATGGTCACGTTCGTGCACTATATTATTAATTGTCCATAGACCTAATACACATATAGATAAAGTAGCCATCCATAATTATATACGCACATGGTATATACAGCCAAGCCCCACAGCTGAACCCACACATACTTTATGTATATTTCTTTTTTTAATACGACCCACTTCCCAGCTGCGAATGTCACCATGACATGGTGGTTATTGTTGTATATAAGATTATTTATAATCGCCATCGCTGTTGTCACGGTCACGGTCACGGTCAAGGTATGGAGTAAGTATGTTCAGTGGCGTGACGTAGCTAAACTCAAATCAAATCGAGGTGCAGACCCAATTAGGGGAGGAGGTCCGGCAGCACGCTACCCATGTATGTGTTCCCGTCTATAGTGATACTTGTGTCAGTAACCCTCTTTTACCTTCTTTTAAAATGTATGTGGTATTTTAATGTGGTTTTTACAGTAAACACTGGTTTTTACGTACTATTGTCACACGATTAACACAAGTTTCTAGATGGGCAAGGTTTGTCTTTGAATTTTAATGTACAGTATGACAATTGTCTGTGATGATAACATGTGTCTAGTCTCTTATAATTCTCATAGAATGGTTATGTTATGTTATATTTCGGGTTTTACGCCTGCATCAGCACCATTTTGGGCTATATCGCCGGCGGGCAGTTTACCTAACAACACATTTCCTGGGCAGGCTCCAGCGGTTAACCAGTACTTGGGTGCACCAACCTCCGTAAGAAACTGCCAACTTTTTCATATAAATGAGACACGGTCTGAGCGGGGCTCGAACCCGTGACCATCAGTGATGATAGGTTACAGTGGTATACAAGTCAGCGACCTTAACCACTCGACCACGGAGGCGGACTCTCATAGAATGGCTATGTACTATTATATATTATATGTGTAGTATGCATAGATGAGACTGAAATAAATAAATAAATATATATATATATACACACATCTTATTCTTCCCAGTTCCGATGGTATCGATCCATCCGAATAACTTGAAGTTCTAAATATTTAAATATATGACACACTAATCTACCCAGGACATTTGTATCTAAACATTTAAATATATGACACACTAATCTATCCATGACATTTGTATCTAAACATTTAAATATATGACACACTAATCTATCCATGACATTTGTATCTAAACATTTAAATATATGACACACTAATCTATCCAGGACATTTGTATCTAAACATTTAAATATATGACACACTAATCTATCCAGGACATTTGTATCTAAACATTTAAATATATGACACACTAATCTATCCATGACATTTGTATCTAAACATTTAAATATATGACACACTAATCTATCCAGGACAGTTGTATCTAAACATTTAAATATATGACACACTAATCTATCCAGGACATTTGTATCTAAACATTTAAATATATGACACACTAATCTATCCAGGACATTTGTATCTAAACATTTAAATATATGACACACTAATCTATCCAGGACATTTGTATCTAAACATTTAAATATATGACACACTAATCTATCCAGGACATTTGTATCTAACACACTAATCTATCCAGGACATTTGTATGTTTTGGGGATACTATTTTTACTCTCAATGTGGGTGGCACATCGTGTTGTGTAACGTGACATTGACCTATTTACAATAGTTGTCAATGGTATAATCTGTTCATTCATTGGTGTTATATTTCGCAACTTTCATGTGATCCACTATCGGAATTCCGGAGTAGCTAGCTTAGTTTTAGTTTGTTTTAAAATTTTCCAGGCTAACAGGATACAACGTAAACATATTTAAAACATTGTCATGACGTCATGCCTTTGTACTTACTGTACTTTTAATTTTAATATTGGACTGCTCTCAATAGGCGATATAATTGATATAAAATCCATAACATAAATGAACGAACGTATCAATTTTATATAGCAACATTTCTTTAGTCGCACAATCGTATATGTCATATATCGACTCTCCAGTTATTATTGGTGGAGGAAGAAACCGGCAGGGGCGTAGCTTGGCTGGAATCGATGTGTAGGCCAACTTAAAACTTAAGATCGTCTGACCCTAATAAAATTAACAGTCTTTCAGATGGGACGTTAAATCGAGGGCTCGTGTCGGTGTTTTGCACCGTGCACGTAAAAGAACCAGAGGGGATTCTGGAATGGGTCTCTGTCTGTATCATGCACTATCCTCCAAAATCTAAAATAACTAATCTCTTCAGGAGGCGTTGCTCATATGGGCAACCGGAAGCGACGATAAATAAACGTAAAAACACATAAGACGGGAGGGGGGTCCGGGGGTCGTCCCCAGGAACACTATTTATAGCGTATATAATTTAATCCTGGCCTCTCGATTTTTGTTGCAGATTTGGCATTTTTATTTTTTCGATTTTTCTGGGAAAAGTGTAGGCCACGGCCTATAGGAAGCTACGCCAATGACCGGATGCTCCTACGTACGAGACTATTTCAGGCACGGACGGGCAGCCGGGTAGAACCACAGACCTACCATAAGCCAGCTGGGTAGCTTCCTCGCTTGAACGAATTAGACATTCCAATGGTACTCGAACATACAGCAGTGAGATACAGCGGGTAGAGGAAAGTGATTTGAACCGCTCGGTCACAGAGGCCCCGAAGATGAAATTAGAAATCTGATCGTCCTTATGTATTCATTGAAGTATAGTTTAGTTTATACAAAGTTACAAATCATCAAACACCTGGAGCGAACGCGCTACCATGCGTTGGCCATCACGACTTCCATAAACAGATATATATATACACACTAAATATTTCATTATTATGAATATTTGATTACGTGTGTACATATATATTGCCGTCATAGGCTATAGCTAGGTACATACATTAATTACGTCTGGAGCTAAAACGTCAATAACAAGAAATACATGCACATCTTATGTTGGCCGTAAAACCATATAGCCGTCTGTGCAGACCGATAGCATAGCGCCAGTGTGTGTGTTTCTACGTTTATTTATCGTCGCTACAGGTTGCCCATATGAGCGACGCCTCCTGACTAGTTTGTGGTTTAGATTTTTGGAGGCCCATACAGAGACCCATTTTATAGTCACCTCTGGTTCGTTTACGTGCACGGTGTAAAGCACCGACACGAGTCCTCGGTTAATAGTCCAATCTGAAATAATATGGTCAGACGGGGGATCGAATCTGCGATCGCTGGATTCACAGTCCAACGTGTTAACCATTGTATGACTGACATGTCTGTATAAGCGCCAGTATAATCAGTGGTCAGCGCTTATTTGTTCAAGCCAAACTGCCGGAGCTGGAATCCATCGCCACGAGGGAGAGAGAAGAGGCACTATAGAATTTAAATGTCTTGTCCAAGGGCACAATCGTAACGGCTCCAGTGTGGCTCGAACCCCGGGCCTTTCGCACCTGAAGCGAATGCGCCTCTACTGCGCTATCAAGACGTCCACCCTACAGTATTACTCAATGTTCAGTACTACGTACGTTAGATCCACCCGGACCGTTATCATCGAGAAACAAACATTACAAGTTCAGCCTAATCTTACTTACAGTGAATATTTGTTTGTGGTACTTTGGGCAATTGTAATTTGTATCGGATATTTAATCACATGTTATTACTTTATATTATTGTAGACTAGTGTAATGCTGGTGGGATTGTAGTCTGCTCGGTTTATACGTAGTATTAGCGTTCAGTGTGCATGAATCATATTGAATGGAATATTTTCTTTTTCTTGGAAATGTTTATCTATATTTAAATGGTTTTGTGGTTGGGGGATTTATTATCCTTCACAGCGGCTGCACAAAGCCTTCCGATTGGTCGCCTTTGTATAAAAAATGCAACGTTTTACGTGACTACTATTCATTCGGTTACAGCTGTTAAATACTAGTGCATGTTTATAAACTTTATAAGGAGGATCTACACATGCATAGAACGCACCCGTATATAGGCCACATATATCATACATATGTCTTAAGTTTATACACATTTATTTTAGCACGATTGCGAAACAAGTTCTTGCAACAATAGTTGAATTGCTTTCGAAACATCATTCCCGGTGTAATCCATCGCCATGAGGAAGAGAGAATGGTCGGTGTGGATTTAAATATATTGCCCTTGGACATCAGCACCGTGGATCTGACGGGGTTGCAACTCACAACATCTTGGCTACGAGACGGACGTCGTAACCATGTCCCCACGGAGGCGCCATAAATATAACTCCGTCCCTGTCATCATCATTACAGACTGATCTGTAGTCCAGTGGTAACACACTGGACTGGTAATATAGGGATCGCAGGTGGTTCGATCCCCCGTCTGACCCTAATACAATTATAGTGCACGTAAAAGAACCAGAGCAGACTCTGGAATGGGTCTCTGTCTGTATCATTGCACTATCCTCCAAAAATCTAAAATTACTAATCTCTTCAGGAGGCGTCGCTCATATGGGCAACCGGTAGCGACGATAAATAAACGTAAAACACTCATAATCAGTAAGCGGGAGAGGCAAGAGGCATTGTGGAATTTAAATGCCTTTCTTAAGGGCACGTTCGTAACGGCTACAGCTGGGCGAGAACTCTGAACCCATTGCCTCTCAAACGAACGCGCTACCACTGCACTATCACGACTTCCACACAGTTGGTAAAAGTGATCTACATTCATTTTGTAATAATGCGTGGTTTTAATAGGAGTAAATTATTTAGAAGTAATTAATGGTCGGTTCCAACCCTATGTGTATCAATATGTAAATGGATCAGATCTCCCGACCGGCCGTAAAAGTTTGAGCCGAGAGAATAATTGGTGTCACCGTATACACATGTGTTCGTCCATGTACATCCATCTGTATTATACTGCAAAGACAGTTTTAACCGGACATTAATACACGTTGCTGATGCTCATGCTGCTGCTGCTGCTGCTGCTGCTGCTGCTGCTGCTGCTGCTGCTGCTGCTGCTGCTGCTGCTGCTGCTGCTGATGATGATGATGCTGATGATGATGCTGATGATGATGCCGATGATGGTGCTGATTCACCGATCTCAGTTCCAATAGGCTATGCCTTATGAATATTTGTGTGACCACATATACAAGACAGGTGAATCTGCACTAATTATATTAACTACCGCCGTGTGTGCGTGCGTGCGTTCGTTCGTGTGTACGTGCGTGCGTGTGCGTGCGTTCGTTCGTGCGTGCGTGCGGCTAGGGTAGCTCGAAAAAGTTGTTGATGACTTTATTGAAACTTGGTAGATAGCATATATTGAGGGTGGGTGAGAGGAGGACGTGAGCAATCCGCCAAGGCCTGTAGTCAGAGTGGTGCTATATACTGATTGTAAGTCGACAACGAAGAAAGATAAACATAGCTATAATGGAGCACCTATAGGAAATATGACCTTTTAAATAAACCAAACCCCGTGACCTTGAGGGTGACCTTTCAATGGAGCATCAATAGGAAACATCACATGACCTTTTAAATAAACCAAACCCCGTGACCTTGAGGTTGACCTTTCAACTACCAACGAGGTTTGCACTTCTCCAACTGAAATTCACTAGCTAATATAGTATGTTCGCGCCATGACTTAACAGTAACGTAAATATACTGTTTGTCCAATCCTCTTAAATATGTGATATGTAAATATGATTATTAAAGTAGTACACTTGTCTAATGAATTCGCCCTGTGCTTGATATTGCTGCAACAACTGCGCAAGCTGATTATGTTTTGACAGGATATGCAAGTGTAATTAAGCTGGTAATTAACGAGGCTCACTTGAAATGATAATATGACCACCAACGTATGTACGCATATCAATTGAAGACACGTCAATTGGTTTCCGCGAACAATCATGAGGCCAATTAAAATAAATAAATACTGTGTCTTGAATATTGGACAGTCACAGTGGAAAAAACTCTTTCAAGGATGGGTTAGTGGTACAGTGGTTAACATCATTGTAAAAAAAAAATCCTATGTCTTGAATTATGAACAGTCAGTGGAAAAAACCCTTTCAAGGATGTGTCAGTGTTTCAGAGTTTAACATCGTTGTAAAATAAATAAATTGAATAAGCTAAGCTGAATCCATTATAAGTTAGTAATCACGCGTTGTCATATCTCTCTCGTTGTCATATCTCTCTCGTTGTCATATCTCTCTCGTTGTCATATCTCTCTCATTGTCATATCTCTCTCGTTGTCATATCTCTCTCGTTGTCATATCTCTCATATCTCTCTCGTTGTCATATATCTCTCTCGTTGTCATATATCTCTCTCGTTGTCATATCTCTCTCATTGTCATATCTCTCTCATTGTCATATCTCTCTCATTGTCATATCTCTACCTCGTTGTCATGTCTCTGTCGTTGTCATATCTCTCTCGTTGTCATATCTCTCTCGTTGTCATATCTCTCATATCTCTCTCGTTGTCATATCTCTCTCGTTGTCATATCTCTCTCGTTGTCATATCTCTCTCGTAGTCATGTCTCTGTCGTTGTCATATCTCTCTCGTTGTCATATCTCTCTCTCCGTTGTCATATCTCTCTCTCTCTCTCGTTGTCATATCTCTCTCATTGTCATATCTCTCTCATTGTCATATCTCTCTCGTTGTCATGTCTCTGTCGTTGTCATGTCTCTCTCGCTGTCATGTCTCTCTCGTTGTCATGTCTCTCCGTTGTCATATCTCTCTCTCGTTGTCATATATCTCTCTCGTTGTCATAATCTCTCATATCTCTCTCGTTGTCATATCTCTCTCATTGTCATATCTCTCTCATTGTCATATCTCTCTCGTTGTCATGTCTCTGTCGTTGTCATGTCTCTCTCGTTGTCATGTCTCTCTCGTTGTCACGTCTCTCTCGTTGTCATATCTCTCTCTCGTTGTCATATCTCTCATATCTCTCTCGTTGTCATATCTCACTCGTTGTCATATCTCTCTCGTTGTCATATCTCTCGCGTTGTCATATCTCTCTCATTGTCATATCTCTCTCATTGTCATATCTCTCTCATTGTCATAGTTCTCTCATTGTCATATCTCTATCATTGTCATACCTCTCTCATTGACATATCGCTCTCATTGTCATATATCTCGTTGTCATATATCTCGTTGTCATATCTCTCTCGTTGTCATATCTCTCTCATTGTCATATCTCTCTCATTGTCATATTCCGGGCTGCTTTCGCACCTGAAACGAATGCGCTACCACAGCGTTATCACGACTCCACTTAGAACTATTCTTAAAAAGAAAACTTAGATGAACTTAGATTGCCGCAACTCTCCTGTACTTATTGCAATCGATTTGTGTGTCTCGTTGTATCAATTTATCACAGCAAAGACGATGTGTTGTAGCGGGTTACAGAGAGTTATACTGATGCACGATTAACGACACACACACATAACACGATGTTTAATGGTCTTAATTAGCATAAACAACAAGCACATTAGTTATAAATGTGACAGTTAAAAGTGGGAAAAATAGCAAAAACATTATACTGTTTTCCTTTGCATAACATAGCAACCACCACAAGCTCAGAACTGTTGCCGTACTCGGATAGTCTACGCACACACTTTTTTCTTTAAGTTTATTCAACGTGGCTACCGGTTGTCCATTTGAGAGACGGACCGTTTACCTAACAACACCTTTCCTGGGCAGGCTCCAGTGGTTAACCAGTACTTGGTGCACCAACCTCCGTAAGAAATTGCCATCTTTTTCGTATAGAGAGACACGGTCTGAGCGGGGCTCGAACCCGTGACCATCAGTGATGGTAGGTTACAGTGGTATACAAGTCAGCTCGATCAATTGTGATGACACTGTGT
Source organism: Archivesica marissinica (assembly GCA_014843695.1). Taxonomy (NCBI): domain Eukaryota; kingdom Metazoa; phylum Mollusca; class Bivalvia; order Venerida; family Vesicomyidae; genus Archivesica; species Archivesica marissinica. The sequence goes on along the minus strand of CM026395.1, from coordinate 71,079,052 downwards.
GGATGTATAGAGGGTTGGCCCAGAAGGTGGTTCGATTGTGGGAGAAATCGGTTAAGGCATGTTTAATGGTGGGGAACCAAGTGCCCACTCCAATTGACTTCAATAATAAACTATATATGTGCTCGTAACTCGAAAAGGAAGGACATTAGTCATATGTCCAATGATACATCTATAGGAAACCACAGGACTGTCCGATTAGCGAGGTTGTTAACGCACTCGCTTCTCACCAATGCAACCCATTGGATCCTTGGACTGGGAAGTATTTGAGATGTTACGGTGGTCGCAAGATCGAACAGGTGGGTTTTCTCCTGGTATTCCGGTTTCCTCCCACAGGAATGACCACATATATGCTTTTATCTGCGCCAAGAAGAGTGATTCATATAAGTTGTTAACACTTGTTTCGCAATCGTTGTAAAATGACTAATAAGCCATGCCCCACGACCTTGAGGTTGTCCTCTATGATACAATATGTATTGTTTACAACATGGTTAATTGAGATTATATATATATTGAATTGACATGTTATGTGTACATGTATACTACATTTCCCGTCAGCACCGGCGTCCGTCAGGGCTGTTTGCTCTCGCCTCTCATTTTCTCCGTCGTACTGGACTGGATAATGAGAACGACAGTAGACAGACCAAGAGGAATACAGTGGACACTTACAGAGAAGTTGGAGGACCTCGACTTTGCGGACGATCTAGGCCTCCTGTCCCACACACACCAACACATGCAACAGAAGTCAGAACGCCTATAGTATACACACAGTTGCGAAGACTACAAGGCTGGATATCAACATTAAGAAGACCAAGTGCCTCAGGGTAAACGCGGCAAGGAACATACCCATTCAGATAGATGGCCATCCAATCGATAATGTTGACTCCTTCACCTACCTCGGCAGCGTCATCAGCAAAACAGGGGGAACAGAAGAAGACATCCAAGCCCGTATTGGGAAAGCACGACATGCCTTTGTGACGTTGAAGCCAGTATGGAACAACAATAACATCCACCTCAAGACAAAGCTAAGACTGTTTGAGACGAATGTTAAGACAGTCCTCTTGTACGGAGCTGAGACATGGAGACGCACCAAGGGCCTTGACCACAAACTACAGGTATTCATCAACTGCCTCAGACAGATCCTACGCATCAGATGGCCAGAAAAGATCACCAACCAGGAGTTGTGGCGGCGAACAAGACAGGACCCCATCACAGACTCTATCACACAGAGGAAGTGGCGGTGGATAGGGCACACTCTACGACGAGACCAGCCCAACATAGCACGCCAAGCACTGGATTGGAATCCACAGGGCACACGGAAAAGAGGTCGACCAGTTACGACATGGCGAAGGACTCTGGACAGTGAGCTGCGCCGAAGCAGTATGTTCTGGGGGGAAGCCAAGGCAGCAGCAACGGACCGGTCCAAGTGGAGAGCAGTGGTGAAGGCCCTATACCCCAACCGGGGTGAAGAGGATTAAGTGAGTAAGTATACTAGAGGACATAGAAAACGCACACTTCGGATAAGCGTGTTTTACATGAAAAACAATAACTATATAAATACATAGTTTTAAACATTTTGGAAAATATATATTATAGTTTTTCAGTTTGTGTTTTGTAATAAAGATGCGATATATCTTTGATGGAATCCTTCGTATTTCGTTTTCATGTAATAATAATAATCATATAATGTAGGTGTGCGTTTTCTATGTCCTCTAGTATATAATGTAGGTGTGCGTTTTCTATGTACTCTAGTATATAATGTAGGTGTGTGTTTTCTATGTCATCTAGTATATACTGAGTCAAAAAAGAAACGATACCAAACTAAAAATGACGTAAAACGGATAAAACCATAGAAAGGTTTAATATATTATTACGTATCAGTACCGGGTATCTTATTGCAACGTCAGCCAACCATAAACACAGGTAAATAAACACCCGATAATCCTGGAACGCCGAATTTCCGATTTGCACGTGCTCCTCAACAAAGACAACTTCCTACACATGTACAAATCGGAAAACCGGTTTATTGTACTGGTATTGCATTATCATCGAGGAAAAACACCTTACATACCCATTGTTACCTCTAACAAAATGCCTAGGCTAAACCGCAATCAGAGAATGCGTGCCATTGGCATGATTGACGGCGGTTTACGTCAGTGTGACGTCGCAAATCGACTCGGGGTTACGCGGATCACGATAACACGTCTACTTCGACGTTATCGAACACATGGATCGGTGGACGACCGTCCAAGATCTGGTCGACCACGTGTGACGACGCGTGAACAGGACCGTCACATTCGGACGTCACATTTACGTGACCGGTTCCTACCTGCTACGCACACAGCTGCCGTTACTCCTGGGATGACCAACAATCGCATCAGTGCACAAACAGTCAGGAACCGGCTCGGTGAACGTGGCATTCGTGCCTATCGGCCATACGTTGGGCCCATCCTGACACGACGTCACCGTGACGTACGGCGGGAATGGACGACGGAACGTGCTCGCTGGACTCGGTTACAGTGGAATTCGGTGATGTTTAGCGATGAATCGCGGTTCTGTTTGCGTCGAGCGGATGGCAGAGAGCGGGTATATCGCAGACGCGGTGAACGTTACGCCGACGCATGTGTACGTCAGGTCGATCTGTTCGGGGGCGGAAGCGTTATGGCGTGGGGCGGTATCACCTTCGGCAGTCGCACTGAACTGTTAGTGGTGGACGGGAACCTAAACGCCCAGCGGTACTGTGATGAGATCCTTGCGCCAGTTGTTGTGCCGTTCTTTAACGCCAACAGAAACGTCACACTGTTCCAACAGGACAACGCCAGGTGTCATACTGCTCGGATTTCCACCACATTATTGGAGCAGAACAATATTGAAACCCTGCCGTGGCCTGCTTTGTCACCAGACTTGTCACCCATAGAACATTTGTGGGATACGTTAGACCGCCGCGTCAGACGACGTCAGCCGGTAACGTTAAACCAACTGAGGGATGTTTTGCGTCAGGAGTGGACAAATATTGACCAGCAAGAGATTCAGACACTCTTCCGTTCGATGCGACGGCGGTGCATTGCAGTGAGAGACGCAAATGGTGCCCATACTCGGTATTGACGTCTGTGTGAAAACTCCATTAGACCCCTGTCCGACGAATTACGTCATCACGCAGCAGACAGTTTCGGAGGCTCATTATGCTTATGTGCTCCTCTTTCAAACATGTTGGACTATCATCTTATGAATTTTCAAAGAATTTTCTTAATAAATGTTGAAATTATAGACACATAAACACCAGGTATCGTTTCTTTTTTGACTCAGTATATAATGTAGGTGTACGTTTTCTATGTCCTCTAGTATAAATATAATGTAGGTGTGCGTTTTCTATGTCCTCTAGTATATACTGTAGGTGTGCGTTTTCTATGTCCTCTAGTATACATATAATGTAGGTGTGCGTTTTCTATGACCTCTAGTATATAATGTAGGTGTGCGTTTTCTATGTCCTCTAGTATATAATGTAGGTGTGCGTTTTCTATGTCCTCTAGTATATAATGTAGGTGTGCGTTTTCTATGTCCTCCAGTATATAATGTAGGTGTGCGTTTTCTATGTCTAGTATATAATGTAGGTGTGCGTTTTCTATGTCCTCTAGTATATAATGTAGGTGTGCGTTTTCTATGTCCTCTAGTATATAATGTAGGTGTGCGTTTTCTATGTCCTCTAGTATATAATGTAGGTGTGCGTTTTCTATGTCCTCTAGTATATAATGTAGGTGTGCGTTTTCTATGTCCTCTAGTATATAATGTAGGTGTGCGTTTTCTATGTCCTCTAGTATATAATGTAGGTGTGCGTTTTCTATGTCCTCTAGTATATAATGTAGGTGTGCGTTTTCTATGTCCTCTAGTATATAATGTAGGTGTGCGTTTTCTATGTCCTCTAGTATATAATGTAGGTGTGCGTTTTCTATGTCCTCTAGTATATAATGTAGGTGTGCGTTTTCTATGTCCTCTAGTATATAATGTAGGTGTGCGTTTTCTATGTCCTCTAGTATATAATGTAGGTGTGCGTTTTCTATGTCCTCTAGTATATAATGTAGGTGTGCGTTTTCTATGTCCTCTAGTATATATGTTTGCCGATTTGTTGAATAAAAACTACTGCAAGAAACACTAAAGATTCACCCAGAACAGTTTTCACAAACTGGTAAACTGTTTTGGTGACATAATGATAGGAGAGGTAGTGTTTTAGCCTGGGAACAGGCGTCGATATATTTTGCCTGGTTAGTCAAATAAATATATTTTAACACCGAGACTATTAATTGGGCCGTATTGAGTTTCTGATCATATCATTTTGTCAGAAGTTATATATCCTGAATAACACGATTTATGGTACAGCTTTACCGTTGTATCTCACATTTGTGCCTATGCATATTTATTTGTAGACTAATCTTAATTAAATGATCTCTAAGCGAAAATATCGCGCATTTAGTATTGGCTCCAATGACAAACAAGCGTAAATTTAGGAGCGTGGATGATCGCTATATGAAATCCTACTTTCACTTTTGAAAGTTTGTAGACCACAAACACTGTTTATTGATTCAATCTTAAGTGTTCAAATTTATTCAGAAAAATTTGTAGTAGCAATGGATTTATACGTGAAAACATGCATTTTATTTGCTTTTTGCGATGTAATCGCTTTAACCATTCATTCAAACTTCTGGGTTGTGCTATATATTGACCCACAATAAAAGCGATTATGTTTATAAAATTAACTGTTGGCTCAAATACGATGGTTAGAAATAGAAATTTGAGATTGAAAAGATATGGTTAATTAATGATGTTTCTATTTCGAAACTAGCTAATTAGCTAATTTAATGAAAAAAGGAGCGTAATGACAGTTGTTCATTTTCAAATTATTTGCTCAGTAGGTCAATATCTAGCACTTGTATTCTGTGCCAATAGATGTCACACTTTCTACAACAGACGCTACCATACAACTGTATTGGTTACACAAGTGTTGCAGTCATGTAATTCATCCTTGTTAACATTTTATTATGTACTATGTGTGTTATACGTTTATTTATCGTAGCTACCGGTTGCCCATATGAGCGACGCCTCCTGAGGAGATTAGTCATTTTAGATATTTGGAGGATAGTGGAACGATACAGACATAGACCCATTCCAGAGTCTCCTCTGGTTCTTTTACGTGTACGGTGTAAAGCACTGACACGAGACCTCGGTTTAACGTCTCATCTGAAAGACTGTTACTTTTATTATGGTCAGACGGGGGATCGAACCTACGATCCCAGGGTCAGACAGGGGATCGAATCTGCGATCCCTGTATTACCAGTCCAGCGTGTTACCACTGGACTACAGATCCGTCTGTTTTTATATACTATAGAACATTGTATATATATATAATCTTATTTTGACCACAGGGATTCGGCACGTTTGGGGGTACTAGTATATATATTTAAGATTTTCGGCACGTTTGGGGGTACTAGTATATATATTTAAGATTGTCGGCACGTTTGGGGGTACTAGTATATATATTTAAGATTTTCGGCACGATTGGGGGTACTAGTATATATATTTAAGATTTTCGGCACGTTTGGGGGTACTAGTATATATATTTAAGATTTTCGGCACGTTTGGGGGTACTAGTATATATATTTAAGATTTTCGGCACGTTTGGGGGTACTAGTATATATATTTAAGATTTTCGGCACGTTTGGGGGTACTAGTATATATATTTAAGATTTTCGGCACGTTTGGGGGTACTAGTATATATATTTAAGTACTGGTACCCCCAAACGTGCCCGAATCCCTGTGATTTTGACTAGGTTAAGCTAAGTCTTATTTTTATTCGGCTAGCTTCGTAGCTCCATTTCTCCGTAAAAAGTCATAACGGCAATGAAATCACCACTGTTCAATGTTTTAATAACATTTCTTGAAGTCGTGATAGCGCAGTGGATGCGCGTTCGCTTCAGGTGTGAAAGGTCCGGAGTTCGAGCCCCGCTGGAGCCGTTACGACTGTACCCTTAGGCAAGGCATTTAAATTCCACGTTGCCTCTTCTCTCTCCCTCGTGGCGATGGATTCCATCTGGAATGAGGTCTCGAGAGTGATTAATATAAGTTGAAATAACTTGTTTCGCAATCGAGCTAAAATAAATTTGTATAAACTAACATTTCTGGCGTAAAAAACTGTTTTTTTAACAGGAATATTTCTATAATTAAGGAAAAATGAAGCGTGATGACAGGGGCTATGTATAGTTTGGGTAAAAGGTATTTATTTGGGTTAATATCTGTATCATCACACGATCAGTAGAAGAATTCAAAGAATTTCATGAAATTGATAGTATGAACCCTTATAGGTGTTAAGTGACATACATGTATATAGATAAAACCTGTAACTATGGTATACCGGTCTTATAGAGTATAAACTATCTGACAGAGCTTGCGTATTTAACTTTTTGTTTACGACCGAAAAGGTCTGTGAAGTTGGCTTGCAGGTCGTAGTTGGTTATTCAGAAGATTATTCGCGAATACACATCGATACGTTTATTCAGAAGTTTATTCACAAATACACATCTAGAAGTTTATTCAGAAGTTTATTCACAAATACACATCTAGAAGTTTATTCAGAAGTTTATTCACAAATACACATCTAGACGTTTATTCAGAAGTTTATTCACAAATACACATCTAGAAGTTTATTCAGAAGTTTATTCACAAATACACATCTAGAAGTTTATTCAGAAGTTTATTCGCGAATACACATCTAGAAGTTTATTCAGAAGTTTATTAGCGACTTTTATATTTAAGTTTATTTAACGTCGCTAACGGTTGCCCAAATATTTCCTTGGCAACCAGTAGCGACGATAAATACTCAAAAAATAATAAAAAATACCCAAAACAACAAAAGCACAATATTTACATTGTATTCACAGTGACACGAGACTATGCGTCAGTACGTGTACCCCACGTAACACTCACACCCCAGATAACGCTCATACACATGTGACTATCTGTAAATATAGTTTATGATTTTGACTCATACGAATATATCACCACGATTGGAATTAACATGCACGGTGTCCAATATCGGGCCGAACATATCATTCGTATCAGTGTTTGTTTGTTCTTCTGTTCACCCTTTGTAACCCGATACAACATATTGTCTGTCCTGTGAAACCTTCACGCACTGAACAAACATAACTCGATTACAACTAGTCAACCCTGTGTTAGTGGTCACCTCTAGTTAGCAGCCAACCTGCATTAATCAGCCAGCTTACAGATTACCAATATGTTATTTTCATTTTCATATACATTTGACCTCTATTAAGCAGCCACTTTATGTGAATCCCTTGCCTGGCTGTTTAAGATAGTTTAATCATATTTTATTGCTATATACATGTACATAATAAATTCAGAGACATATATAATAAGAGCAAAAGCAAATGGGTTGGGCCACAAGTTCTGAACAACATTAGTAATTGGCCCTTCCCATGAGAGTATGTTGAACTTAGTGCAATACTGGCGAATATGTAACTTATGACATGCATATTTGAAGTTTAATGAGATATTATTTATCAAGTCGAAAGGCAATTGAAACAGTGTTTGAATGATAAATTAAAAAAACTCAACTTTTACTAACGCTGTTGCTAGGTTCCGTTCCCCAGGTGAGAGATCCCCATGGTGCGCTCGATCGGAAGTAATATCATAGTGAATGTTGTGTTGCTAACGTGATCACAAATTAGAAACGCTTTGATTGTTTAATATACTTTTGAACTGCTGCAAAATAATTATATTTTCGTTCACATTTAGTGTTTCGCGGCCATGTAAAAGCAGGTTGACACTAAGGGGATGAAACGCCTAGTTTCATTGAATAGAGTAATTCTTTGAACAGTAAATTTATTACATTGAAAGAAAAAATGTTCTGAGTCTTCGATTTGGGAGTCAAAGTCACAATGTGGATTTACTCGTATGTAATTATTGAACAGGTCATTGTTTAGATTGCTGCACTTGTTTCGTAGTCGGGCATGAAGTACAGAGAGTGATCGTTCGCCATATAAAAAGTGTTTAGGTACGATGGGTGCTTTGAACATTTCTCTTAGTCTCGATTTAAATATATTTAGTGATTCGGCATTTCGGATACTTGCGTCAAGTGAATTCCATAGAGCTGTTGAGGATGGTATGAACGAGTTATTAAAGACTTGTGTTCGCCTTGCGATTGTTGTATAGTTGTTTAAGATAGGTTTGACTGTACGTGTTTTATGTTTATTTATCCTCGATACCGGTTGTCTGTTCCGTAAGCCAGCTAGATAACGTCATAACATAGTATAATTCAACCGCGTTCCTTAATTATTGGGATTCGAACCTTAGTAGCAGCGAAAGACACGTGATTGGAAACAAATAAACTGTACAATTCCATTACTAAACTAGATTAGCTTATGCTCATTTATTTAAGTTCGATTGCGAAACAAGTTCTTACAACTCATATTTACAACTGTTGCGGGCTTCATGGTAGATTAATTTTTGTTAAAAATAAGTTGTCTCGTAAAATAAAAGTCTTTATTATTAGTAATATTTTTATTATGAATATTTGGAGCTACCCGAGGATTTTATGTTTTGCGATAGGCTGACATTATGGAATGCGTGAATTCAAAACTCGGTGAATTAATTGAAAATGTTCAAAATTCGAGAAATAAAGTGTTCGCGAAAGTAGAGTTTTACAGTAGTAAATATAAGAATATATATATATAAAAAAAATTCAAATACTAAAATGGTTGGATTTATATAGCGCAATACTTGAGTACTACTGGTAACATTCAATATTGCTATTCGATGTTCCGTGTTGCGTTGAATCAGCGTTCCACAGTAAACGTACAGTGGTGTACCGGGTTGCGCAGAGTTGTATTTGATCTAGTATCAAAGCTAAATATAGTACTATTTAATGTCAATACAACCGACTTCTATAACACCCCAAGTACATTTTATATTGAGACCTTCATGTTAATAATATAAAAACTAGTTTGAATGTAAGGAATGTAATGTTGAAATATCACACTGCGCAACCTGATACGACAGAGTTACGTGTCATTATTCAACGTATGTATTGTAAAGCTTATATACAAAGAACCCGAGTGGAAAGAATTCGAATACGGCTTTCAGTTTGTAATATTTTTAATTTAATCTACTCATCATTGTATTATATCTGTGCATAAGATATATCTGTGTATTGCAAATTATGACAAATAAATAATGCTTTAACCGAAGGAATGCGAGTGAACGTACGAGAGAAAATGAGTTGTTCATCCTTGGGTTACATTGGGTGTGACGTATTCGGTGGTAGAGTAACATAGGCGGTTCCAGAGAGGGGGGGGGGGTGGCGCCCCCCTAAAATCGCCATCGTTCTTTCTTTTGTAAGTATTTTTTGTGTTTTCTATCAAAAGATGCACCCTCAATAGGCCCATACAATATAGCACCCAACTGTATGCCTCAAGAGTGCATCAGAAACCGTCATTTCATACCTAAACTTCAAATAATTTCCAGGGGATACCCCATCCCGTACCCTCCCCTAACTTCACGCCCCCTAACCAAAAATCAGGGAACCGCCCGTGAGTAATAAGTATAAAAGGTTACCATGAAATCATAGACGGATCTCTAGCCCAGTGGTTAACACGTTGGACTGGTAATCCAGGGATCCCCCGTCTTTCAGATGGGACGGTAAACCGAGGTCTCGTGTCGGTGCTTTACACCGTGCACGTAAAAGAATCAGAGGATACTCTGGAATGGGTCTCTGTCTGTATCATTGCACTATCCTCCAACAATCTAAAATGACGATATCGCACGCACACGCACACGCACGCACGCACGCACGCACGCACGCACGCACGCACGCACGCACGCACGCACGCACGCACGCACGCACGCACGCACGCACGCACGCACGCACGCACGCACGCACGCACGCACGCACTATATAGAGAGTTGTATATAGAGAGTCGCCATATAACATACATCGAGCTCGAACAAAATCATAGTAGGATTCCTATATATATCCTATATATATATATAGTTTGTACATAGTTTGTATATAGTTTGCCTTTACACCATAGCAGTATTATAAAGAAAGGGAGAAAACTCGCTAAAGCTTACCGTGAATAGAATTTTAACAACGAATATGCTGTCAGTTTTTATCTCCCATAGCTAGGTCTGTGAAGTTGGCTTGTAGATGGTAGTTGGTTATTCAGATGTTTATTGGCGTATACACAGCCAGGTGTTTATTGAGAAGTTTATTCAGATGTTTATTTGCGAATACATACCTAGATGTTTACTGAGATGTTTATTAGTATGTATTCAGACGTTTATTCAGATGTTTATTGGCAGAATTTTCTAACATAGCAATTTGTATTGCCTTGAATGAACATTAGCTTGGTGTATGTATAGATACGTAGAAGATTCTGTCTACAGATATGGTACTTTCCAGAGTTATCAGACCTATTTTTAAATTAACATTCTTAGCAACTAGTTCGTGACTTCCTTACAGGAATAGACGGGTCAATGGTTCTGGAGGGCAAACGAACATAACACTTTCAGAATGTGAGGGCAAACGAACATAACATATTCAGATTGTGAGGGCAAACGAACAGAACACTTTCAGAATGTGAGGGGAGGGCAAACGAACAGAACACTTTCAGAATGTGAGGGGAGGGCAAACGAACATAACACTTTCAGAATGTGAGGGGAGGGCAAACGAACAGAACACTTTCAGAATGTGACGGGAGGGCAAACAAACAGAACACTTTCAGAATGTGAGGGCAAACGAACACAACACTTTCAGAATGTGAGGGGAGGGCAAACGAACACAACACTTTCAGAATGTGAGGGGAGGGCAAACGAACATAACACTTTCAGAATGTGAGGGCAAACGAACACAACACTTTCAGAACACGAACACTTTCAGAATGTGAGGGGAGGGCAAACGAACACAACACTTTCAGAATGTGAGGGCAAACGAACACAACACTTTCAGAATTTCAGAATGTGAGGGGAGGGCAAACGAACATAACATTCAGAATGTGAGGGCAAACGAACAGAACACTTTCAGAATGTGAGGGGAGGGCAAACTTTCAGAATGTGAGGGGAGGGCAAACGAACATAACACTTTCACTTTCAGAATGTGAGGGCAAACGAACACAACACTTTCAGAATGTGAGGGAGGGCAAACGAACACAACACTTTCAGAATATGAGGGGAGGGCAAACGAACACAACATTTTCAGAATGTGAGGGCAAACGAACAGAACACTTTCAGAATGTGAGGGGAGGGCAAACGAACAGAACACTTTCAGAATGTGAGGGGAGGGCAAACGAACATAACACTTTCAGAATGTGAGGGGAGGGCAAACGAACATAACACTTTCAGAATGTGAGGGGAGGGCAAACAAACAGAAACACTTTCAGAATGTGAGGGCAAACGAACACAACACTTTCAGAATGTGAGGGGAGGGCAAACGAACACAACACTTTCAGAATGTGAGGGGAGGGCAAACGAACACAACACTTTCAGAATGTGAGGGCAAAACACAACACTTTCAGAATGTGAGGGGAGGGCAAACGAACACTTTCAGAATGTGAGGGGAGGGCAAACGAACACACTTTCAGAATGTGAGGGCAAACGAACACAACACTTTCAGAATGTGAGGGGGGCAAACGAACATAACACTTTCAGAATGTGAGGGGAGGGCACACGAACATAACACTTTCAGAATGTGAGGGAGGGCAAACGAACACAACACTTTCAGAATGTGAGGGGAGGGCAAACGAACAAAATACTTTCAGAATGTGAGGGGAGGGCAAACGAACACAATACTGTCAGAATGTGAGGGGAGGGCACACGAACACAATACTTTCAGAAGGGGAGGGCAAACGAACACAATACTTTCAGAATGTGAGGCGAGGGCAAACGAACACAACACTTTCAGAATGTGAGGGGAGGGCAAACGAACACAACACTTTCAGAATGTGAGGGGAGGGCAAACGAACACAACACTTTCAGAATGTGAGGGCAAACGAACACAATACTTTCAGAATCTGAGGGTAAACGAACACAACACTTTCAGAATGTGAGGGCAAATGAACACAACACTTTCAGAATGTGAGGGCAAACGAACACAACACTTTCAGAATGTGAGGGCAAACGAACACAATACTTTCAGAATGTGAGGGCAAACGAACACAATACTTTCAGAATGTGAGGGCAAACGAACACAATACTTTCAGAATGTGAGGGGAGGGCAAACGAACACAACACTTTCAGAATGTGAGGGTAAGTGAACACAATACTTTCAGAATCTGAGGGCAAAAGAACACAATACTTTCAGAATGTGATGGTAAGTGAACACAACACTTTCAGAATGTGAGGGGAGGGCAAACGAACACAACACTTTCAGAATGTGAGGGCAAACGAACACAACACTATCAGAATGTGATGGCAAACGAACACAATACTTTCAGAATCTGAAAGTAAACGAACACAATACTTTCAGAATGTGAGGGGAGGGCAAACGAACACAACACTTTCAGAATGTGAGGGGAAGGCAAACGAACACAACACTTTCAGAATGTGAGGGCAATCGAACACAATACTTTCAGAATCTGAGGGTAAACGAACACAACACTTTCAGAATGTGAGGGCAAATGAACACAATACTTTCAGAATGTGAGGGCAAACGAACACAATACTTTCAGAATGTGAGGGGAGGGCAAACGAACATAACACTTTCAGAATGTGAGGGCAAACAAACACAACACTTTCAGAATGTGAGGGCAAACGAACACAATACTTTCAGAATGTGAGGGCAAACGAACACAACACTTTCAGAATCTGAAGGCAAACGAACACAATACTTTCAGAATGTAAGGGGAGGGCAAACGAACACAACACTTTCAGAATGTGAGGGGAAGGCAAAGAACACAACACTTTCAGAATGTGAGGGGAGGGCAAACGAACACAACACTTTCAGAATGTAAGGGGAGGGCAAACGAACGCAATACTTTCAGAATGTGAGGGGAGGGCAAACGAACACAACACTTTCAGAATGTGAGGGCAAACGAACACAATACTTTCAGAATCTGAGGGCAAACGAACACAATACTTTCAGAATGTGAGGGGAGGGCAAACGAACACAACACTTTCAGAATGTGAGGGGAGGGCAAACGAACACAACACTTTCAGAATGTGAGGGGAGGGCAAACGAACACAACACTTTCAGAATGTGAGGGGAGGGCAAACGAACACAACACTTTCAGAATGTGAGAGCAAACGAACACAATACTTTCAGAATGTGAGGGCAGGGCAAACGAACACAACACTTTCAGAATGTGAGGGGAGGGCAAACGAACACAACACTTTCAGAATGTGAGGGCAAACGAACACAATACTTTCAGAATGTGAGGGCAAACGAACACAATACTTTCAGAATGTGAGGGCAAACGAACACAATACTTTCAGAATGTGAGGGCAAACGAACACAATACTTTCAGAATTTGAGGGCAAACGAACACAACATTTTCAGAATGTGAGGGGAGGGCAAACGAACACAACACTTTCAGACTGTGAGGGGAGGACAAACGAACACAACACTTTCAGACTGTGAGGGGAGGGCAAACGAACACAACACTTTCAGAATGTGAGGGCAAGTGAACACAACACTTTCAGAATGGGAGGGGAGGGCAAACGAACAAAACACTTTCAGAATGTGAGGGCAAACAAACACAACACTTTCAGAATGTGAGGGCAAATGAACACAATACTTTCAGAATGTGAGATCAAACGAACACAATACTTTCAGAATGTGAGGGAGGTCAAACGAACAAAACACTTTCAGAATGTGAGGGCAAACAAACACAACACTTTCAGAATGTGAGGGCAAACAAACACAACACTTTCAGAATGTGAGGGCAAACGAACACAACAATTTCAGAATGTGAGGGCAAACGAAGACAATACTTTCAGAATGTGAGGGCAAACGAACACAACACTTTCAGAATGTGAGGGCAAACGAACAGAACACTTTCAGAATGTGAGGGCAAACGAACAGAACACTTTCAGAATGTGAGGGCAAATGAACACAATACTTTCAGAATATGAGGTCAAACGAACACACTACTTTCAGAATGTGAGGGGAAGGCAAACGAACACAAAACTTTCAGAATGTGAGGGGAGGGCAAACGAACACAACACTTTCAGACTGTGAGGGGAGGGCAAACGAACACAACACTTTCAGAATGTGAGGGCAAGTGAACACAATAATTTCAGAATGGGAGGGGAGGGCAAACGAACACAACACTTTCAGAATGTGAGGGGAGGGCAAACGAACACAACACTTTCAGAATGTGAGCGGAGGACAAACGAACACAACACTTTCAGAATCTGAGGGTAAACGAACACAACACTTTCAGAATATGAGGGCAAATGAACACAATACTTTCAGAATGTGAGGGCAAACGAACACAATACTTTCAGAATGTGAGGGGAGGGCACACGAACATAACACTTTCAGAATGTGAGGGCAAACAAACACAACACTTTCAGAATGTGAGGGCAAACGTACACAACACTTTCAGAATGTGAGGGCAAACGAACACAACACTTTCAGAATGTGAGGGCAAACGAACAAAACACTATCAGAATGTGAGGGCAAACGAACACAATACTTTCAGAATCTGAAGTAAACGAACACAATACTTTCAGAATGTGAGGGGAGGGCAAACGAACACAACACTTTCAGAATGTGAGGGGAAGGCAAACGAACACAACACTTTCAGAATGTGAGGGCAAACGAACACAACACTTTCAGAATGTGAGGGCAAACGAACACAACACTTTCAGAATGTGAGGGCAAACGAACACAATACTTTCAGAATGTGAGGGCAAACGAACACAATACTTTCAGAATGTGAGGAGGGCAAACGAACACAACACTTTCAGAATGTGAGGGCAAACGAACACAATACTTTCAGAATGTGAGGGCAAACGAACACAACACTTTCAGAATGTGAGGGCAAACGAACACAACACTTTCAGAATGTGAGGGCAAACGAACACAATACTTTCAGAATCTGAAAGTAAACGAACACAATACTTTCAGAATGTGAGGGGAGGGCAAACGAACACAACACTTTCAGAATGTAACACAAAGGAGGGCAAACGAACACAACACTTTCAGAATGTGAGAGGGCAAACGAACACAATACTTTCAGAATGTGAGGGGAAACGAACACAACACTTTCAGAATGTGAGGGCAAACGAACACAACACTTTCAGAATGTGAGGGGAGGGCAAACGAACACAACACTTTCAGAATGTGAGGGGAGGGCAAACGAACACAACACTTTCAGAATGTGAGGAGAGGGCAAACGAACACAACACTTTCAGAATGTGAGGGGAGGGCAAACGAACACAACACTTTCAGAATGTGAGGGCAAACGAACACAACACTTTCAGAATGTGAGGGGAGGGCAAACGAACACAACACTTTCAGAATGTGAGGGATGGAAAACGAACACAACACTTTCAGAATGTGAGGGCAAACGAACACAACACTTTCAGAATGTGAGGCGAGGGCAAACGAACACAACACTTTCAGAATGTGAGAGCAAACGAACACAATACTTTCAGAATGTGAGGGGAGGCAAACGAACACAACACTTTCAGAATGTGAGGGAGGGCAAACGAACACAACACTTTCAGAATGTGAGGGCAAACGAACACAATACTTTCAGAATGTGAGGGCAAACGAACACAATATTTTCAGAATGTGAGGGCAAACGAACACAATACTATCAGAATGTGAGGGCAAACGAACACATACTTTCAGAATTTGAGGGAAAACGAACACAACATTTTCAGAATGTGAGGGGAGGGCAAACGAACACAACACTTTCAGACTGTGAGGGGAGGACAAACGAACACAACACTTTCAGACTGTGAGGGGAGGGCAAACGAACACAACACTTTCAGAATGTGAGGGCAAGTGAACACAACACTTTCAGAATGGGAGGGGAGGGCAAACGAACAAAACACTTTCAGAATGTGAGGGCAAACAAACACAACACTTTCAGAATGTGAGGGCAAATGAACACAATACTTTCAGAATGTGAGATCAAACGAACACAATACTTTCAGAATGTGAGGGAGGTCAAACGAACAAAACACTTTCAGAATGTGAGGGCAAACAAACACAACACTTTCAGAATGTGAGGGCAAACAAACACAACACTTTCAGAATGTGAGGGCAAACGAACACAACAATTTCAGAATGTGAGGGCAAACGAAGACAATACTTTCAGAATGTGAGGGCAAACGAACACAACACTTTCAGAATGTGAGGGCAAACGAACAGAACACTTTCAGAATGTGAGGGCAAACGAACAGAACACTTTCAGAATGTGAGGGCAAATGAACACAATACTTTCAGAATATGAGGTCAAACGAACACACTACTTTCAGAATGTGAGGGGAAGGCAAACGAACACAAAACTTTCAGAATGTGAGGGGAGGGCAAACGAACACAACACTTTCAGACTGTGAGGGGAGGGCAAACGAACACAACACTTTCAGAATGTGAGGGCAAGTGAACACAATATTTCAGAATGGGAGGGGAGGGCAAACGAACACAACACTTTCAGAATGTGAGGGCAAACGAACAGAACACTTTCAGAATGTGAGGGCAAACGAACAGAACACTTTCAGAATGTGAGGGCAAATGAACACAATACTTTCAGAATATGAGGTCAAACGAACACACTACTTTCAGAATGTGAGGGGAGGCAAACGAACACAAAACTTTCAGAATGTGAGGGGAGGGCAAACGAACACAACACTTTCAGACTGTGAGGGGAGGGCAAACGAACACAACACTTTCAGAATGTGAGGGCAAGTGAACACAATAATTTCAGAATGGGAGGGAGGGCAAACGAACACAACACTTTCAGAATGTGAGGGCAAACGAACACAACACTTTCAGAATGTGAGGGCAAACGAACACAACACTTTCAGAATCTGAGGGCAAACGAACACAACACTTTCAGAATGTGAGGGCAAATGAACACAATACTTTCAGAATGTGAGGGCAAACGAACACAATACTTTCAGAATGTGAGGGCAACGAACACAACACTTTCAGAATGTGAGGGCAAACGAACACAACACTTTCAGAATGTGAGGGCAAACGAACACAATACTTTCAGAATGTGAGGGCAAACGAACACAATACTTTCAGAATGTGAGGGGAGGGCAAACGAACAAAACACTTTCAGAATGTGAGGGCAAACAAACACAACACTTTCAGAATGTGAGGGCAACGAACACAACACTTTCAGAATGTGAGGCAAACGAACACAACACTTTCAGAATGTGAGGGCAAACGAACACAACACTTTCAGAATGTGAGGGCAAACGAACACAATACTTTCAGAATCTGAGGGTAAACGAACACAACACTTTCAGAATGTGAGGGCAAACGAACACAACACTTTCAGAATGTGAGGCAAACGAACACAATACTTTCAGAATCTGAGGGCAAACGAACACAACACTTTCAGAATGTGAAGGGAGGGCAAACGAACACAACACTTTCAGAATGTGAGGGCAAACAAACACAACACTTTCAGAATGTGAGGGCAAACGAACACAACACTTTCAGAATGTGAGGGCAAACGAACACAATACTTTCAGAATGTGAGGGAAGTCAAACGAACACAACACTTTCAGAATGTGAGGGCAAACGAACACAACACTTTCAGAATGTGAGGGCAAACGAACACAACACTTTCAGAATGTGAGGGGAGGGCAAACGAACACAACACTTTCAGAATGTGAGGGGAGGGCAAACGAACACAACACTTTCAGAATGTGAGGAGAGGGCAAACGAACACAACACTTTCAGAATGTGAGGGGAGGGCAAACGAACACAACACTTTCAGAATGTGAGGGCAAACGAACACAACACTTTCAGAATGTGAGGGGAGGGCAAACGAACACAACACTTTCAGAATGTGAGGGATGGAAAACGAACACAACACTTTCAGAATGTGAGGGCACACGAACACAACACATTCAGAATGTGAGGCGAGGGCAAACGAACAGAACACTTTCAGAATGTGAGGGGAGGGCAAACGAACAGAACACGTTCAGAATGTTAGGGGAGGGCAAACGAACACAACACTTTCAGAATGTGAGGGGAGGACAAACGAACACAACACTTTCAGAATGTGAGGGGAGGGCAAACGAACACAACACTTTCAGAATGTGAGGGGAGGGCAAACGACACAACACTTTCAGAATGTGAGGGAGAGGCAACGAACACAACACTTTCAAAATGTGAGGGGAGGGCAAACGAACACAACACTTTCAGAATGTGAGGGAGGGCAAACGAACACAACACTTTCAGAATGTGAGGGGAGGGCAAACGAACACAACACTTTCAGAATGTGAGGGCAAACGAACACAACACTTTCAGAATGTGAGGGCAAACGAACACAACACTTTCAGAATGTGAGGGCAAACGAACACAACACTTTCAGAATGTGAGGGGAGGGCAACGAACACAACACTTTCAGAATGTGAGGAGCAAACGAACACAACACTTTCAATGTGAGGGGAGGCAAACGAACACAACACTTTCAGAATGTGAGGGCAAACGAACACAACACTTTCAGAATGTGAGGGGAGGGCAAACGAACACAACACTTTCAGAATGTGAGGGAAAGAACACAACACTTTCAGAATGTGAGGGCAAACGAACACAACACTTTCAGAATGTGAGGGCAAACGAACAAAACACTTTCAGAATGTGAGGGCAAACAAACACAACACTTTCAGAATGTGAGGCAAACAACACAAACCAAAACAAACAACACAAACCAAAACAAACAACACAACACCAAAAACAAACAACACAACACCAAAAAGCAAACGAACACAATACTTTCAGAATGTGAGATCAAACGAACACAATACTTTCAGAATGTGAGGGAGGTCAAACGAACAAAACACTTTCAGAATGTGAGGGCAAACAAACACAACACTTCCAGAATGTGAGGGCAAACAAACACAACACTTTCAGAATGTGAGGGCAAACGAACACAACAATTTCAGAATGTGAGGGCAAACGAACACAATACTTTCAGAATGTGAGGGCAAACGAACACAACACTTTCAGAATGTGAGGGCAAACGAACAGAACACTTTCAGAATGTGAGGGCAAACGAACACAACACTTTCAGAATGTGAGGGCAAACGAACACAATACTTTCAGAATATGAGGTCAAACGAACACAATACTTTCAGAATGTGAAGGGAAGGCAAACCAACACAAAACTTTCAGAATGTGAGGGCAAACAAACACAACACTTTCAGAATGTGAGGGCAAAAACACAAACCAAAAACAAACAACAAAACACCAAAACAAACAAAACACAACACCAAAGAGGGCAAACAAACACAACACTTTCAGAATGTGAGGGCAAACGAACACAACAATTTCAGAATGTGAGGGCAACAACACAAACCAAAGAGGGCAAACGAACACAACACTTTCAGAATGTGAGGGCAAACGAACAAACACTTTCAGAATGTGAGGGCAAACGAACACAACACTTTCAGAATGTGAGGGCAAACGAACACAATACTTTCAGAATATGAGGTCAAACGAACACACTACTTTCAGAATGTGAGGGGAGCAAACGAACACAAAACTTTCAGAATGTGAGGGAGGGCAAACGAACACAACACTTTCAGACTGTGAGGGAGGCAAACGAACACAACACTTTCAGAATGTGAGGGCAAGTGAACACAACACTTTCAGAATGTGAGGGGAGGCAAACGAACACAACACTTTCAGAATGTGAGGGGAGGGCAAACGAACACAACACTTTCAGAATGTGAGCGGAGGACAAACGAACACAACACTTTCAGAATCTGAGGGTAAACGAACACAACACTTTCAGAATATGAGGGCAAATGAACACAATACTTTCAGAATGTGAGGGCAAACGAACACAATACTTTCAGAATGTGAGGGGAGGGCACACGAACATAACACTTTCAGAATGTGAGGGCAAACAAACACAACACTTTCAGAATGTGAGGGCAAACGTACACAACACTTTCAGAATGTGAGGGCAAACGAACACAACACTTTCAGAATGTGAGGGCAAACGAACAAAACACTATCAGAATGTGAGGGCAAACGAACACAATACTTTCAGAATCTGAAAGTAAACGAACACAATACTTTCAGAATGTGAGGGGAGGGCAAACGAACACAACACTTTCAGAATGTGAGGGGAAGGCAAACGAACACAACACTTTCAGAATGTGAGGGGAGGGCAAACGAACATACCACTTTCAGAATGTGAGGGCAAACAAACACAACACTTTCAGAATGTGAGGGCAAACGAACACAATACTTTCAGAATGTGAGGGCAAACGAACACAACACTTTCAGAATGTGAGGGCAAACGAACACAACACTTTCAGAATGTGAGGGCAAACGAACACAATACTTTCAGAATGTGAGGGCAACGAACACAACACTTTCAGAATGTGAGGGGAGGGCAAACGAACACAACACTTTCAGAATGTGGGGGAGGGCAAACGAACACAACACTTTCAGAATGTGGGGAGGGCAAACGAACACAATACTTTCAGAATGTGAGGGGAGGGCAAACGAACACAACACTTTCAGAATGTGAGGGCAAACGAACACAACACTTTCAGAATGTGAGGGGAGGGCAAACGAACACAACACTTTCAGAATGTGAGGGATGGAAAACGAACACAACACTTTCAGAATGTGAGGGCACACGAACACAACACTTTCAGAATGTGAGGCGAGGGCAAACGAACAGAACACTTTCAGAATGTGAGGGGAGGGCAAACGAACAGAACACGTTCAGAATGTGAGGGGAGGGCAAACGAACACAACACTTTCAGAATGTGAGGAGAGGACAAACGAACACAACACTTTCAGATGTAGAGGGCAAACGAACACAACACTTTCAGAATGTGAGGGGAGGGCAAACGAACACAACACTTTCAGAATGCGAGGGAGGGCAAACGAACACAACACTTTCAAATGTGAGGGGAGGGCAAACGAACACAACACTCTCAGAATGTTAGGGAGGGCAAACGAACACAACACTTTCAGAATGTGAGGCGAGGCAAACGAACACAACACTTTCAGAATGTGAGGGGAGGGCAAACGAACACAACACTTTCAGAATGTGAGGGGAGGCAAACGAACACAACACTTTCAGAATGTGAGGGGAGGACAAACGAACACAACACTTTCAGAATGTGAGGGCAACGAACACACACTTTCAAAATCTGAGGGCAAACGAACACAACACTTTCAGAATGTGAGGGAGGGCAAACGAACACAACACTTTCAGAATGTGAGGGAGGGCAAACGAACACAACACTTTCAGAATGTGAGGGGAGGCAAACGAACACAACACTTTCAGAATCTGAGCAAAAACACACCACCAAAACAAACAACACAAACCAAAAACACACAACAAACACCAAAACAAACAAACACAACACCAAAACAAACACACAACACCAAAGAGGGCAAACGAACACAACACTTTCAGAATGTGAGGGCAAACGAACAAAACACTATCAGAATGTGAGGGCAAACGAACACAATACTTTCAGAATCTGAAAGCAAACGAACACAATACTTTCAGAATGTGAGGGGAGGGCAAACGAACACAACACTTTCAGAATGTGAGGGGAAGCAAACGAACACAACACTTTCAGAATGTGAGGGCAAACGAACACAACACTTTCAGAATCAGTGAGGGCAAACGAAAACAACACTTTCAGAATGTGAGGGAGGGCAAACGAATACCAACACTCAAAACAAACAACACAAACCAAACAAACAACACAACACCAAAAAAAAACACAACACTTTCAGAATGTGAGGGCAAACGAACACAACACTTTCAGAATGTGAGGGCAAACGAACATAACACTTTCAGAATGTGAGGGCAAACGAACACAACACTTTCAGAATGTGAGGGCAAACGAACACAATACTTTCAGAATGTGAGGGCAAACGAACACAATACTTTCAGAATGTGAGGGCAAACGAACACAACATTTTCAGAATGTGAGGGGAGGGCAAACGAACATAACACTTTCAGAATGTGAGGGCAAATGAACACAATACTTTCAGAATGTGAGATCAAACGAACACAATACTTTCAGAATGTGAGGGGAGGGCAAACGAACAAAACACTTTCAGAATGTGAGGGCAAACAAACACAACACTTTCAGAATGTGAGGGCAAACAAACACAACACTTTCAGAATGTGAGGGCAAACGAACACAATTGAGGGCAAACGAACACAATACTTTCAGAATGTGAGGGCAAACGAACACAACACTTTCAGAATGTGAGGGCAAACAACGAACACTTTCAGAATGTGAGGGCAAACGAACACAACACTTTCAGAATGTGAGGGCAAACGAACACAATACTTTCAGAATATGAGGGCAAACGAACACAATACTTTCAGAATGTGAGGGGAGGGCAACGACACACACTTTCAGAATGTGAGGGGAGGGCAAACGAACACAACACTTTCAGAATGTGAGGGGAGGACAAACGAACACAACACTTTCAGACTGTGAGGGGAGGGCAAACGAACACAACACTTTCAGAATGTGAGGCCAAGTGACACACAACACTTTCAGAATGGGAGGGGAGGGCAAACGAACACAACACTTTCAGAATGTGAGGGAGGACAAACGAACACAACACTTTCAGAATGTGAGGGCAAACGAACACAACACTTTCAGAATCTGAGGGTAAACGAACACAACACTTTCAGAATGTGAGGGCAAATGAACACAATACTTTCAGAATGTGAGGGCAAACGAACACAATACTTTCAGAATGTGAGGGGAGGGCAAACGAACATAACACTTTCAGAATGTGAGGCAAACAAACACAACACTTTCAGAATGTGAGGGCAAACGAACATAACACTTTCAGAATGTGAGGGCAAACAAACACAACACTTTCAGAATGTGAGGGCAAACGAACACAACACTATCAGAATGTGAGGGCAAACGAACACAATACTTTCAGAATCTGAAAGCAAACGAACACAATACTTTCAAAATGTGAGGGGAGGGCAAGCGAACACAACACTTTCAGAATATGAGGGGAGCGCAAACGAACACAACACTTTCAGAATGTGAGGGGAGGGCAAACGAACACAACACTTTCAGAATGTGAGGGCAAATGAACACAACACTTTCAGAATATTAGGGCAAACGAACACAACACTTTCAGAATGTGAGGGGAAACGAACACAACACTTTCAGAATGTGAGGGCAAACGACACAATACTTTCAGAATGTGAGGGGAGGGCAAACGAACACAACACTTTCAGAATGTGAGGGGAGGGCAAACGAACACAACACTTTCAGAATGTGAGGGGAGGGCAAACGAACACAACACTTTCAGAATATAGGGAGGGCAAACGAACACAACACTTTCAGAATGTGAGGAAAACGAACACAACACTTTCAGAATGTGAGGGCAACGAACACAACACTTTCAGAATGTGGAGGGCAAACGAACACAACATTTCAGAATGTGAGGGCAAACGAACACAACACTTTCAGAATGTGAGGGCAAACAAACACAACACTTTCAGAATGTGAGGGCAAACGAACACAACACTTTCAGAATCTAGAGGGCAAACGAACACAACACTTTCAGAATGTGAGAGCAAACGAACACAATACTTTCAGAATGTGAGATCAAACGAACACAATACTTTCAGAATGTGAGGGGAGGGCAAATGAACAAAACACTTTCAGAATGTGAGGGTAAACAAATACAACACTTTCAGAATGTGAGGGCAAACAAACACAACACTTTCAGAATGTGAGGGCAAACGAACACAATACTTTCAGAATGTGAGGGCAAACGAACACAATACTTTCAGAATGTGAGGGCAAACGAACACAATACTTTCAGAATCTGAGGGCAAACGAACACAATACTTTCAGAATGTGAGGGGAGGGCAAACGAACACAACACTTTCAGAATGTGAGGGGAGGGCAAACGAACACAACACTTTCAGACTGTGAGGGGAGGACAAACGAACACAACACTTTCAGACTGTGAGGGGAGGGCAAACGAACACAACACTTTCAGAATGTGAGGCCAAGTGTACACAACACTTTCAGAATGGGAGGGGAGGGCAAACGAACACAACACTTTCAGAATGTGAGCGGAGGACAAACGAACACAACACTTTCAGAATGTGAGGGCAAACGAACACAATACTTTCAGAATCTGAGGGTAAACAAACACAACACTTTCAGAATGTGAGGGCAAATGAACACAATACTTTCAGAATGTGAGGGCAAACGAACACAATACTTTCAGAATTTGAGGGGAGGGCAAACGAACATAACACTTTCAGAATGTGAGGGCAAACAAACACAACACTTTCAGAATGTGAGGGCAAACGAACACAACACTATCAGAATGTGAGGGCAAACGAACACAATACTTTCAAAATGTGAGGGGAGGGCAAGCGAACACAACACTTTCAGAATATGAGGGGAGCGCAAACGAACACAACACTTTCAGAATGTGAGGGCAAACGAACATAATACTTTCAGAATGTGAGGGCAAACGAACACAATATTTTCAGAATGTGAGGGCAAGCGAACACAATACTTTCAGAATGTGAGGGCAAACGAACAC
>CM026395.1:70875835-71053262 GCA_014843695.1 Archivesica marissinica | reverse complement strand
GCTGGATGACACTAATCACTGCTGGATTACACTACCCACTGCTGGATTACAACAATACTCACTGCTGGATTACACTACTCACTGCTGGATTACACTACTTACTGCTGGATTACACTGCTGGATTACACTACTTACTGCTGGATGACACTAATCACTGCTGGATTACACTACCCACTGCTGGATTACAACAATACTCACTGCTGGATTACACTACTCACTGCTGGATTACACTACTTACTGCTGGATTACACTGCTGGATTACACTACTTACTGCTGGATGACACTAATCACTGCTGGATTACACTACTCACTGCTGGATTACACTACTTACTGTTGGATGACACTAATCACTGCTGTATTACTCTACTCACTGCTGGATTACACTACTTACTGCTGGATGACACTACTTACTGCTGGATTACACTACTTACTGCTGGATGACACTAATCACTGCTGGATCACACTACTTACTGCTGGATGACACTAATCACTGCTGGATTACACTACTCACTGCTGGATTACACTGCTCATTGCTGGATTACACTACCCACTGCTGGATTACAACAATACTCACTGCTGGATTACATTGCTGGATTACACTACTTACTGCTGGATTACACTACCCACTGCTGGATTACAACAATACTCACTGCTGGATTACACTACTCACTGCTGGATTACACTACTTACTGCTGGATTACACTGCTGGATTACACTACTTACTGCTGGATGACACTAATCACTGCTGGATTACACTACCCACTGCTGGATTACAACAATACTCACTGCTGGATTACACTACTCACTGCTGGATTACACTACTTACTGCTGGATTGCACTGCTGGATTACACTACTTACTGCTGGATGACACTAATCACTGCTGGATTACACTACCCACTGCTGGATTACAACAATACTCACTGCTGAATTACACTACCCACTGCTGGATTACACTGCTGGATTACACTACTTACTGCTGGATGACGCTACTTACTGCTGGATTACACTACCCACTGCTGGATTACACTGCTGGATTACACTACTTACTGCTGGATTACACTACTTACAGCTGGATTACACTACCCACTGCTGGATTACACTGCTGGATTACACTACTTACTGCTGGATTACACTACTTACTGCTGGATTACACTAATCACTGCTGGATTACACTACTTACTGCTGGATTACACTACCCACTGCTGGATTACACTGCTGGATTACACTACTCACTGCTGGATTACACTACTTACTGCTGGATTACACTACCCACTGCTGGATTACACTGCTGGATTACACTACTTACTGCTGGATTACACTACCCACTGCTGGATTACACTGCTGGATTACACTACTTACTGCTGGATTACACTAATCACTGCTGGATTACACTATTTACTGCTGGATTACACTACCCACTGCTGGATTACACTGCTGGATTACACTACTCACTGCTGGATTACACTACTTACTGTTGGATTACACTACCCACTGCTGGATTACACTGCTGGATTACACTACTCACTGCTGGATTACACTACTTTCTGCTGGATTACACTACTCACTGCTGGATTACACTGCTGGATTACACTAATCACTGCTGGATTACACTACTTACTGCTGGATTACACTACCCACTGCAGGATTACACTGCTGGATTACACTAATCACTGCTGGATTACACTACTTACTGCTGGATTACACTACCCACTGCTGGATTACACTGCTGGATTACACTACTCACTGCTGGATTACACTACTTACTGCTGGATTACACTACCCACTGCTGGATTACACTGCTGGATTACACTACTCACTGCTGGATTACACTACTTACTGCTGGATTACACTACCCACTGCTGGATTACACTGCTGGATTACACTGCTGGATTACACTGCTGGATTACATTGCTGGATTACACTACGTACTACTGGATTACACTGCTGGATTACACTACGTACTACTGGATTACACTGCTGGATTACACTGCTGGATTACACTACTTACTGCTGGATTACACTACCCACTGCTGGATTACACTACTTACTGCTGGATTACACTACTCACTGCTGGATTACACTACTTACTGCTGGATTACACTACCCACTGCTGGATTACACTGCTGGATTACACTAATCACTGCTGGATTACACTACTTACTGCTGGATTACACTACCCACTGCTGGATTACACTTCTGGATTACACTACTCACTGCTGGATTACACTACTTACTGCTGGATTACACTACCCACTGCTGGATTACACTGCTGGATTACACTACTCACTGCTGGATTACACTACTTACTGCTGGATTACACTACCCACTGCTGGATTACACTGCTGGATTACACTACTCACTGCTGGATTACACTACCCACTGCTGGATTACACTGCTGGATTACACTGCTGGATTACATTGCTGGATTACACTACGTACTACTGGATTACACTGCTGGATTACACTACGTACTACTGGATTACACTGCTGGATTACACTACTCACTGCTGGATTACATTGCTGGATTACACTACTTACTGCTGGATTACAACAATACTCGCTGCTAACTTCACATACAAAATAAATCGAGGTAACTGTGAACAAGTTGATGCGATGTAAGACGACATTGTAGGAAACACGGGTATCTTGCCTTCAGTTATTTCAATCGATAATAGCGTTCTGTACCACCATATTTCGGTGAGGGAGGGGTAGGGTGTAGTGGAGATTTGAAATGTGTGCTGTAAATTATTGTAATAACGTTGTAATAACGGTCAATGAACTAACATGTTAATAGTTGTCAGGGTCACCCATATAACTGGTGTACTGTTGCATATATTGAGGGCTGAAAGCAAGTATATATTTCAATGTCCTTTAAAGTCACCTACCGTAGATATCGTTTGACCTATTTACATATCTCAAAGCTTTAACATGATATATAGATATCTATAAGTTGAAAACTATATACTACAAAGAACAGTCGGTGTATATTCGTACAAGGTTATATCTCTTTTCAGATTAGCACTTTGCCCCAAGAAGAAGTATTTCTTAATAGGTTTATAACGTTTTTCAAGCGGTTACTGTCATTGACTTCAGGAAGCTTGGTCATTAACCGCGTAGAATAGATTCTCACTCTGGCTCTGCCTGTCGCCACCGCTTAAAGCTGGAATGTTGGTTTAGCGCTCAGACCCTTGGGTTCTGGACAAGTGCTTTCGGGTTCAAAACCAACTTTTTTATCTATTTTGTTTAAAGAACATTTTGATCCATAATTACTCTGATAGTGACGGGATGCCATTTTTAAATTATTATATGCTTGGATATGACCTAATATTTTGTATGTACATTGTATAGTGCCAAGCATATGGTTTATCAAAAAATAGATAAAAACATTGGTTTTGAACCCGAAACCCCTTGTCCAGATCCTTTGGTTTAGTGTAGGTCGGTGTCCAAAACCTGGTCACAAAAACACGTGCTATGTAAACCGATACAGCATTACTGTCTTACACTGAAAACAATTATGTTATATTTCGGGTTTTACGCCTGCATCAGCACCATTTCGGGCTATATCGCCGGCGGGCAGTTTACCTAACAACACCTTTCCTGGGCAGGCTCCAGCGGTTAACCAGTACTTGGGTGCACCAACCTCCGTAAGAAACTGCCAACTTTTTCATATAAATGAGACACGGCCTGAGCGGGGTACACCAACAACAAACACGACTAGTGGAGCCTCCGTGTTATAATGGATACAGTGCCCGCCTTGTAACCGAGAGAGTGTGAGTTTGAGCCTCGTCAGAACCACGGTGGTTGTGTCTCTAGGCAAGACCTTTCGCTCGCCCATATGGTTCGCCGGAGGCGATGGTAAATAAGCTCAATCACCATCATCATCGCAAGACACTTAAATCCACATTGCTTCTTCTCTCTCCCTCGTTGCGATGTATACCATCAGGAATGAGGTCTCCCTCTTCTCTCTCCCTCATGGCGATGTATGCCATCAGGAATGAGGTCTCCCTCTTCTCTCTCACTCATGGCGACGTATACAATCAGGAATGAGGTCTCCCTCTTCTCTCTCCCTCATGGCGATGTATACAATCAGGAATGAGGTCTCGAGCGTGATTAATCTAATGTTGTAAACACTTGTTTCGCAATCGAGCTAAAATAAAGGCTGTCCGATTAGTGCAGTGGTTAGCGGGCTCGCTTCTCACCAATGCAACCCGGGTTCGATCCTCGGACCGGGAAGTATGTGAGATGGTACGGTGGTCGCCAGATCGGACCAGGTGGTTTTCTCCGGGTACTCCGGTTTCCTCCCACACGAATGACCACGTCACACACGCTTTCATCCGCGCCAACGATAGTGATTAATATAAGTTGTTAGTACTTGCTTCACAATTGTTGTAAAATAAATAAAGTTTTAATAAATGTGTATAATAAACTAGGGTAGTACATATTCTTAGTTAAGGTACTTCAATTTTGCCCAACAAAATTTGCTATAATGTAAAATGGGATTTTAATTCTTCCATAGCGTGTGAATTCGTTGTACGTTATTTTTTTTACCTTGTACGACAATACTGTTGTATAGGGTTTCGTGTTAGGTACAATATGAAATACCTAGAGCTATAATTACCCGGGGTATTCAATTTAATAAATAACTTTCGTTAGTGTCTATTGGTTTGATAATGCATCGTGTTTAACAGAAATAAACACGCCAGCAGCAATAGCTCACACTGCAGGAGTCCACCGGAGTCTGAAGTTTAACAGCAATAAACACGCCATCAGCAATAGCTCACACTGCAGGAGTATTGGTGACTTCGTCGCTATTGACTGCCATTTTGTTGTTTTAAACGATCTTGGTGACTTCGTCGCTATTGACTGGCGTATTTGAAAACGATCTTGTGACTTCGTCGCTCTTGACTGGCGTATTTGAAAACGATCTTGGTGACTTCGTCGCTATTGACTGGCGTATTTGAAAACGTTCTTGTGACTTCGTTTCTCTTGACTGGCGTATTTGAAAACGATCTTGGTGACTTCGTCGCTATTGACTGGCGTATTTGAAAACGTTGTTGTGACTGCGTCGCTCTTGACTGGCGTATTTGAAAACGTTATTGTGACTTCGTCGCTCTTGACTGGCGTATTTGAAAACGATCTTGGTGACTTCGTCGCTCTTGACTAGCGTATTTGAAAACGTTCTTGGCGACTTCGTCGCTATTGACTGGCGTATTTGAAAACGATCTTGTGACTTCGTCTCTCTTGACTGGCGTATTTGAAAACGATATTGGTGACTTCGTCGCTATTGACTGGCGTATTTGAAAACGTTCTTGTGACTTCGTCTCTCTTGACTGGCGTATTTGAAAACGATCTTGGTGACTTCGTCGCTATTGACTGGCGTATTTGAAAACGTTCTTGTGACTTCGTCTCTCTTGACTGGCGTATTTGAAAACGATCTTGGTGACTTCGTCGCTCTTGACTAGCGTTTTTGAAAACGATCTTGGTGACTTCGTCGCTATTGACTGGCTTTTTGTTTTGAAAACGATCTTGGTGACTTCGTCGCTATTGACTGGCGTATTTGAAAACGAGAGTGTGACTTCCTCATTACTGGTATATGGGGTGAGGTTTTGTTTAAGCATGTTTTTGTGTTTTGGGTCGTTTTATGTTTCAAGCGTCTGTATTCAGACATCATCCGACTGATTTGGAGTGAAATACTGGCATAATGAATACAACTACATGCTCATCTTAACCTGTCTCGGCTACATTAATATGATTGATGCATTTTAAAGGAGCATGTAGTCATGTATTCGCGAACATTTTGGTTTAGGTTTTAGAATTACCCCCTCCCTCCAATTTCAGAATTAACACTCTCCCCACTTGATTTCACTCGTAAGAATAACCAGGTTCAAAGTATAAAATGTTTACTGCTAGAGAGCTGAATGGTCAGTACATAATTATACAACAATTTTAAGGGGGGATATGCCCCCGGATCCTCCTAGATTGCCTCAGTTGAAATATTTGCCTCTGGCTACGGTACTGCATGGTAATGGCAATAGTTTCAAAACATGATAATTGTAGAAGAAAGTGTTTAGTTTGCATTTATTTTGGGATGTGTTCCTTTAAAGTAGCTTGACACTGACTTTCTCCACATTATGGAAATATACAAATGACATGTTACAAGAATGACACAGCGGTACGCATTAACAGGTGTAATGATTGAAATGTTGCAAGTTTTGTTGGCACATAAAAGATGTTAAAATGTTGGACAGGACGCGCATGCTTGATCCATACAGCCACTATGTCAGGGTTAAACTCTCACCAACAGCTTACAGACGGATCTGTAGTCCAGTGGTTAAACACGTTTGGACTGGTAATCCAGGGATCGCATTACAGACCTATTCCAGAGTCTCCTCTGGTTCTTTTACGTGCACGATGTACAGCACCGACACGAGACCTCGGTTTAAAGTCCTATCTGAAAGACTGTTACTTTTATTACAGTAAGTCGGAGGGTCGAACTTGCGATCCCTGGACTACTACCAGTCCAGCGTGTTAACCACTGGACTACAGATCTATATGTTGGTGTTACTAGCTGACAAGTATCAACATTTATACTGTCCATTATCCATATATGATAGTGCATTCTGGAGACATGGTGTACATGCACTCTAAATATTATACAATAATAGTCATGTGATATGTAGTTTGATAATTCTTTACATTTTGAAATGTGCATACTCTGTCAATGTATGTGCACGTCTAACCATATACGTTAATAAATGTATGTTATGGTTGTGTATACGTAAATAGGCGGAAGTGCATCCGGGGTAGTCGAATGTAGTCCTGATAACTAATATAGTGCATTTGTCTTTTTGGAAAAAATGGCAGTTTCATGACAGGCAGTGGATAGTTTGTGTTTTTGTTAAAGTATGTGACTTGAGAGGAATCCAGACTAGTTGATGTGGAGAAAAGATGTGATATAAGAAGTCAGGCAATTTTTAAAAATTTAGGTTTATTTAATGTCGCTACCAGTTTCCCATTTGAGCGACGGACATTCTACGTAACAACACCATTCATTGGCAGGCTCCAGCGGTTAACCAGCACTTGGTGCACCAACTTCCGTAAGAAACTTTTTCATATAAATGAGACACGGTCTGAGCGGGGCTCGAACCCGTGGCCACAATAGTTATGTTATGTTATTATGTTATATTTCGGGTTTTACGCCTGCATCAGCACCATTTTGAGCTATATCGCCGACGGGCAGTTTACCTAACAACACTTTTCCTGGGCAGGCTCCAACGGCACGTTCTGTGGCCATTGATCTGGCTCTATGTTCTTTGCAAATACAGTTTGAACGGTATCCAGAATGAAATGGGTTAAGCAAAGTAGAAGAGGAGGAGAATTATATAAGACTCTGTCTTCCATTCTAATCCCGTTTCTGTATTCTGATTATGCGTGGTGTATGCATTGTTCAATATGTATTATATTGGGAAATAAAATATGTTTAACCCTTTCAACACCACAGACCTCTAAATAGGCTTACAAAAAGTGTAGATCCAGATGAGCCGGCTCGTGACGAGCCGTCTCATCAGGATCTGCACTTTTTGCCAGTGATATGACTATTTTTAGACATAATTACCCATCTTGATAAATGAACTTGTCCAAATGGGATTTTCTGATTCATTTATTGGTTTATGAATATCATGGACCAGTCCATGTGAGTTACTTGGTGTTGAATGGGTTAAACTAAGCAGAGTAGTCAATATGTCAACATTTGCTCACAACATTCATTATGACTCGGCCCAGTCCTAGTGATTTACTGTCATATATAATTGAATTCCGATAAATCAAACTACTTATGAGCACGGAGCAGGAGGTCGAAGGTTCGAATCTCATCAGAGGTTCTTTCTGGTATGGTCGCCAGCTTGTTATTTATATTTCGGGTTTTACGCCTGCATCAGCACCGTTTTGGGCTATATCGGCGGGCAGTTTACCTAACAACACCTTTCCCGGGCAGGCTCCAGCGGTTAACCAGTACATGTACTTGGGTGCACCAACCTCCGTAAGAAACTGCCAACTTTTTCATATAATTGAGACACGGCCTGAGCGGGGCTCGAACCCGTGACCATCAGTGATGATAGGTTACAGTGGTATACAAGTCAGCGACCGTAACCACTCGACCACGGAGGCGGACCAAATGCATTATAAAACAACATATTGGGAATCTGGAAACTGGCTGCGTAATAGAGGTGACCACTAACGCAGGCTTGACTGTATACACATATTCCCAATACATCCGGTAAATACAGTCTACATCTATACTGTTTTTGTTTTTATGTTTTTTATTCTTTTTTCTTTTGTTTTGAATATTCATAAGGCATAGTTAGTCCAAATATTTAGACTTGAAAAATGTAACAGTTTACTATCAAGTCATTTTTCAAATTAATAATTTTCGAAATAACAGATCGAAAAATAACTTATGTAGATGTCTTATATATAGGACTAAAGACGCGGAGGTATATCGGATAGGTGCGCCAATATCCACAAATGGCCCACCGCAGCCGTTTAATAACTTCTTTATTGCATACCGTAGCGGCACCAGGCGGCCATGTTTACACAATGTAGTTACTATGTTGTTGCTACCTGTGACACGTGCTCGTGATTCGTTCTCGGCGCGTGCCGGGCCAATATCGAATATATTGGCCCGGCAGAGCCGGCAATCGAATTACATTACCCGCGTCGACCAGATATTTTGCTTTTCTACCATTAAATTTGTTACTATTTATAGTAACGTATGCAATAAATTGAGTTATGGTCACGTTCGTGCACTATATTATTAATTGTCCATAGACCTAATACACATATAGATAAAGTAGCCATCCATAATTATATACGCACATGGTATATACAGCCAAGCCCCACAGCTGAACCCACACATACTTTATGTATATTTCTTTTTTTAATACGACCCACTTCCCAGCTGCGAATGTCACCATGACATGGTGGTTATTGTTGTATATAAGATTATTTATAATCGCCATCGCTGTTGTCACGGTCACGGTCACGGTCAAGGTATGGAGTAAGTATGTTCAGTGGCGTGACGTAGCTAAACTCAAATCAAATCGAGGTGCAGACCCAATTAGGGGAGGAGGTCCGGCAGCACGCTACCCATGTATGTGTTCCCGTCTATAGTGATACTTGTGTCAGTAACCCTCTTTTACCTTCTTTTAAAATGTATGTGGTATTTTAATGTGGTTTTTACAGTAAACACTGGTTTTTACGTACTATTGTCACACGATTAACACAAGTTTCTAGATGGGCAAGGTTTGTCTTTGAATTTTAATGTACAGTATGACAATTGTCTGTGATGATAACATGTGTCTAGTCTCTTATAATTCTCATAGAATGGTTATGTTATGTTATATTTCGGGTTTTACGCCTGCATCAGCACCATTTTGGGCTATATCGCCGGCGGGCAGTTTACCTAACAACACATTTCCTGGGCAGGCTCCAGCGGTTAACCAGTACTTGGGTGCACCAACCTCCGTAAGAAACTGCCAACTTTTTCATATAAATGAGACACGGTCTGAGCGGGGCTCGAACCCGTGACCATCAGTGATGATAGGTTACAGTGGTATACAAGTCAGCGACCTTAACCACTCGACCACGGAGGCGGACTCTCATAGAATGGCTATGTACTATTATATATTATATGTGTAGTATGCATAGATGAGACTGAAATAAATAAATAAATATATATATATATACACACATCTTATTCTTCCCAGTTCCGATGGTATCGATCCATCCGAATAACTTGAAGTTCTAAATATTTAAATATATGACACACTAATCTACCCAGGACATTTGTATCTAAACATTTAAATATATGACACACTAATCTATCCATGACATTTGTATCTAAACATTTAAATATATGACACACTAATCTATCCATGACATTTGTATCTAAACATTTAAATATATGACACACTAATCTATCCAGGACATTTGTATCTAAACATTTAAATATATGACACACTAATCTATCCAGGACATTTGTATCTAAACATTTAAATATATGACACACTAATCTATCCATGACATTTGTATCTAAACATTTAAATATATGACACACTAATCTATCCAGGACAGTTGTATCTAAACATTTAAATATATGACACACTAATCTATCCAGGACATTTGTATCTAAACATTTAAATATATGACACACTAATCTATCCAGGACATTTGTATCTAAACATTTAAATATATGACACACTAAT
The DNA here is from genome assembly GCA_014843695.1 of Archivesica marissinica. Classification (NCBI taxonomy): domain Eukaryota; kingdom Metazoa; phylum Mollusca; class Bivalvia; order Venerida; family Vesicomyidae; genus Archivesica; species Archivesica marissinica. Next base: position 71,042,999 of record CM026395.1, on the reverse strand, counting down.
CTATCCAGGACATTTGTATCTAAACATTTAAATATATGACACACTAATCTATCCAGGACATTTGTATCTAACACACTAATCTATCCAGGACATTTGTATGTTTTGGGGATACTATTTTTACTCTCAATGTGGGTGGCACATCGTGTTGTGTAACGTGACATTGACCTATTTACAATAGTTGTCAATGGTATAATCTGTTCATTCATTGGTGTTATATTTCGCAACTTTCATGTGATCCACTATCGGAATTCCGGAGTAGCTAGCTTAGTTTTAGTTTGTTTTAAAATTTTCCAGGCTAACAGGATACAACGTAAACATATTTAAAACATTGTCATGACGTCATGCCTTTGTACTTACTGTACTTTTAATTTTAATATTGGACTGCTCTCAATAGGCGATATAATTGATATAAAATCCATAACATAAATGAACGAACGTATCAATTTTATATAGCAACATTTCTTTAGTCGCACAATCGTATATGTCATATATCGACTCTCCAGTTATTATTGGTGGAGGAAGAAACCGGCAGGGGCGTAGCTTGGCTGGAATCGATGTGTAGGCCAACTTAAAACTTAAGATCGTCTGACCCTAATAAAATTAACAGTCTTTCAGATGGGACGTTAAATCGAGGGCTCGTGTCGGTGTTTTGCACCGTGCACGTAAAAGAACCAGAGGGGATTCTGGAATGGGTCTCTGTCTGTATCATGCACTATCCTCCAAAATCTAAAATAACTAATCTCTTCAGGAGGCGTTGCTCATATGGGCAACCGGAAGCGACGATAAATAAACGTAAAAACACATAAGACGGGAGGGGGGTCCGGGGGTCGTCCCCAGGAACACTATTTATAGCGTATATAATTTAATCCTGGCCTCTCGATTTTTGTTGCAGATTTGGCATTTTTATTTTTTCGATTTTTCTGGGAAAAGTGTAGGCCACGGCCTATAGGAAGCTACGCCAATGACCGGATGCTCCTACGTACGAGACTATTTCAGGCACGGACGGGCAGCCGGGTAGAACCACAGACCTACCATAAGCCAGCTGGGTAGCTTCCTCGCTTGAACGAATTAGACATTCCAATGGTACTCGAACATACAGCAGTGAGATACAGCGGGTAGAGGAAAGTGATTTGAACCGCTCGGTCACAGAGGCCCCGAAGATGAAATTAGAAATCTGATCGTCCTTATGTATTCATTGAAGTATAGTTTAGTTTATACAAAGTTACAAATCATCAAACACCTGGAGCGAACGCGCTACCATGCGTTGGCCATCACGACTTCCATAAACAGATATATATATACACACTAAATATTTCATTATTATGAATATTTGATTACGTGTGTACATATATATTGCCGTCATAGGCTATAGCTAGGTACATACATTAATTACGTCTGGAGCTAAAACGTCAATAACAAGAAATACATGCACATCTTATGTTGGCCGTAAAACCATATAGCCGTCTGTGCAGACCGATAGCATAGCGCCAGTGTGTGTGTTTCTACGTTTATTTATCGTCGCTACAGGTTGCCCATATGAGCGACGCCTCCTGACTAGTTTGTGGTTTAGATTTTTGGAGGCCCATACAGAGACCCATTTTATAGTCACCTCTGGTTCGTTTACGTGCACGGTGTAAAGCACCGACACGAGTCCTCGGTTAATAGTCCAATCTGAAATAATATGGTCAGACGGGGGATCGAATCTGCGATCGCTGGATTCACAGTCCAACGTGTTAACCATTGTATGACTGACATGTCTGTATAAGCGCCAGTATAATCAGTGGTCAGCGCTTATTTGTTCAAGCCAAACTGCCGGAGCTGGAATCCATCGCCACGAGGGAGAGAGAAGAGGCACTATAGAATTTAAATGTCTTGTCCAAGGGCACAATCGTAACGGCTCCAGTGTGGCTCGAACCCCGGGCCTTTCGCACCTGAAGCGAATGCGCCTCTACTGCGCTATCAAGACGTCCACCCTACAGTATTACTCAATGTTCAGTACTACGTACGTTAGATCCACCCGGACCGTTATCATCGAGAAACAAACATTACAAGTTCAGCCTAATCTTACTTACAGTGAATATTTGTTTGTGGTACTTTGGGCAATTGTAATTTGTATCGGATATTTAATCACATGTTATTACTTTATATTATTGTAGACTAGTGTAATGCTGGTGGGATTGTAGTCTGCTCGGTTTATACGTAGTATTAGCGTTCAGTGTGCATGAATCATATTGAATGGAATATTTTCTTTTTCTTGGAAATGTTTATCTATATTTAAATGGTTTTGTGGTTGGGGGATTTATTATCCTTCACAGCGGCTGCACAAAGCCTTCCGATTGGTCGCCTTTGTATAAAAAATGCAACGTTTTACGTGACTACTATTCATTCGGTTACAGCTGTTAAATACTAGTGCATGTTTATAAACTTTATAAGGAGGATCTACACATGCATAGAACGCACCCGTATATAGGCCACATATATCATACATATGTCTTAAGTTTATACACATTTATTTTAGCACGATTGCGAAACAAGTTCTTGCAACAATAGTTGAATTGCTTTCGAAACATCATTCCCGGTGTAATCCATCGCCATGAGGAAGAGAGAATGGTCGGTGTGGATTTAAATATATTGCCCTTGGACATCAGCACCGTGGATCTGACGGGGTTGCAACTCACAACATCTTGGCTACGAGACGGACGTCGTAACCATGTCCCCACGGAGGCGCCATAAATATAACTCCGTCCCTGTCATCATCATTACAGACTGATCTGTAGTCCAGTGGTAACACACTGGACTGGTAATATAGGGATCGCAGGTGGTTCGATCCCCCGTCTGACCCTAATACAATTATAGTGCACGTAAAAGAACCAGAGCAGACTCTGGAATGGGTCTCTGTCTGTATCATTGCACTATCCTCCAAAAATCTAAAATTACTAATCTCTTCAGGAGGCGTCGCTCATATGGGCAACCGGTAGCGACGATAAATAAACGTAAAACACTCATAATCAGTAAGCGGGAGAGGCAAGAGGCATTGTGGAATTTAAATGCCTTTCTTAAGGGCACGTTCGTAACGGCTACAGCTGGGCGAGAACTCTGAACCCATTGCCTCTCAAACGAACGCGCTACCACTGCACTATCACGACTTCCACACAGTTGGTAAAAGTGATCTACATTCATTTTGTAATAATGCGTGGTTTTAATAGGAGTAAATTATTTAGAAGTAATTAATGGTCGGTTCCAACCCTATGTGTATCAATATGTAAATGGATCAGATCTCCCGACCGGCCGTAAAAGTTTGAGCCGAGAGAATAATTGGTGTCACCGTATACACATGTGTTCGTCCATGTACATCCATCTGTATTATACTGCAAAGACAGTTTTAACCGGACATTAATACACGTTGCTGATGCTCATGCTGCTGCTGCTGCTGCTGCTGCTGCTGCTGCTGCTGCTGCTGCTGCTGCTGCTGCTGCTGCTGCTGCTGCTGATGATGATGATGCTGATGATGATGCTGATGATGATGCCGATGATGGTGCTGATTCACCGATCTCAGTTCCAATAGGCTATGCCTTATGAATATTTGTGTGACCACATATACAAGACAGGTGAATCTGCACTAATTATATTAACTACCGCCGTGTGTGCGTGCGTGCGTTCGTTCGTGTGTACGTGCGTGCGTGTGCGTGCGTTCGTTCGTGCGTGCGTGCGGCTAGGGTAGCTCGAAAAAGTTGTTGATGACTTTATTGAAACTTGGTAGATAGCATATATTGAGGGTGGGTGAGAGGAGGACGTGAGCAATCCGCCAAGGCCTGTAGTCAGAGTGGTGCTATATACTGATTGTAAGTCGACAACGAAGAAAGATAAACATAGCTATAATGGAGCACCTATAGGAAATATGACCTTTTAAATAAACCAAACCCCGTGACCTTGAGGGTGACCTTTCAATGGAGCATCAATAGGAAACATCACATGACCTTTTAAATAAACCAAACCCCGTGACCTTGAGGTTGACCTTTCAACTACCAACGAGGTTTGCACTTCTCCAACTGAAATTCACTAGCTAATATAGTATGTTCGCGCCATGACTTAACAGTAACGTAAATATACTGTTTGTCCAATCCTCTTAAATATGTGATATGTAAATATGATTATTAAAGTAGTACACTTGTCTAATGAATTCGCCCTGTGCTTGATATTGCTGCAACAACTGCGCAAGCTGATTATGTTTTGACAGGATATGCAAGTGTAATTAAGCTGGTAATTAACGAGGCTCACTTGAAATGATAATATGACCACCAACGTATGTACGCATATCAATTGAAGACACGTCAATTGGTTTCCGCGAACAATCATGAGGCCAATTAAAATAAATAAATACTGTGTCTTGAATATTGGACAGTCACAGTGGAAAAAACTCTTTCAAGGATGGGTTAGTGGTACAGTGGTTAACATCATTGTAAAAAAAAAATCCTATGTCTTGAATTATGAACAGTCAGTGGAAAAAACCCTTTCAAGGATGTGTCAGTGTTTCAGAGTTTAACATCGTTGTAAAATAAATAAATTGAATAAGCTAAGCTGAATCCATTATAAGTTAGTAATCACGCGTTGTCATATCTCTCTCGTTGTCATATCTCTCTCGTTGTCATATCTCTCTCGTTGTCATATCTCTCTCATTGTCATATCTCTCTCGTTGTCATATCTCTCTCGTTGTCATATCTCTCATATCTCTCTCGTTGTCATATATCTCTCTCGTTGTCATATATCTCTCTCGTTGTCATATCTCTCTCATTGTCATATCTCTCTCATTGTCATATCTCTCTCATTGTCATATCTCTACCTCGTTGTCATGTCTCTGTCGTTGTCATATCTCTCTCGTTGTCATATCTCTCTCGTTGTCATATCTCTCATATCTCTCTCGTTGTCATATCTCTCTCGTTGTCATATCTCTCTCGTTGTCATATCTCTCTCGTAGTCATGTCTCTGTCGTTGTCATATCTCTCTCGTTGTCATATCTCTCTCTCCGTTGTCATATCTCTCTCTCTCTCTCGTTGTCATATCTCTCTCATTGTCATATCTCTCTCATTGTCATATCTCTCTCGTTGTCATGTCTCTGTCGTTGTCATGTCTCTCTCGCTGTCATGTCTCTCTCGTTGTCATGTCTCTCCGTTGTCATATCTCTCTCTCGTTGTCATATATCTCTCTCGTTGTCATAATCTCTCATATCTCTCTCGTTGTCATATCTCTCTCATTGTCATATCTCTCTCATTGTCATATCTCTCTCGTTGTCATGTCTCTGTCGTTGTCATGTCTCTCTCGTTGTCATGTCTCTCTCGTTGTCACGTCTCTCTCGTTGTCATATCTCTCTCTCGTTGTCATATCTCTCATATCTCTCTCGTTGTCATATCTCACTCGTTGTCATATCTCTCTCGTTGTCATATCTCTCGCGTTGTCATATCTCTCTCATTGTCATATCTCTCTCATTGTCATATCTCTCTCATTGTCATAGTTCTCTCATTGTCATATCTCTATCATTGTCATACCTCTCTCATTGACATATCGCTCTCATTGTCATATATCTCGTTGTCATATATCTCGTTGTCATATCTCTCTCGTTGTCATATCTCTCTCATTGTCATATCTCTCTCATTGTCATATTCCGGGCTGCTTTCGCACCTGAAACGAATGCGCTACCACAGCGTTATCACGACTCCACTTAGAACTATTCTTAAAAAGAAAACTTAGATGAACTTAGATTGCCGCAACTCTCCTGTACTTATTGCAATCGATTTGTGTGTCTCGTTGTATCAATTTATCACAGCAAAGACGATGTGTTGTAGCGGGTTACAGAGAGTTATACTGATGCACGATTAACGACACACACACATAACACGATGTTTAATGGTCTTAATTAGCATAAACAACAAGCACATTAGTTATAAATGTGACAGTTAAAAGTGGGAAAAATAGCAAAAACATTATACTGTTTTCCTTTGCATAACATAGCAACCACCACAAGCTCAGAACTGTTGCCGTACTCGGATAGTCTACGCACACACTTTTTTCTTTAAGTTTATTCAACGTGGCTACCGGTTGTCCATTTGAGAGACGGACCGTTTACCTAACAACACCTTTCCTGGGCAGGCTCCAGTGGTTAACCAGTACTTGGTGCACCAACCTCCGTAAGAAATTGCCATCTTTTTCGTATAGAGAGACACGGTCTGAGCGGGGCTCGAACCCGTGACCATCAGTGATGGTAGGTTACAGTGGTATACAAGTCAGCTCGATCAATTGTGATGACACTGTGTGGATGTATAGAGGGTTGGCCCAGAAGGTGGTTCGATTGTGGGAGAAATCGGTTAAGGCATGTTTAATGGTGGGGAACCAAGTGCCCACTCCAATTGACTTCAATAATAAACTATATATGTGCTCGTAACTCGAAAAGGAAGGACATTAGTCATATGTCCAATGATACATCTATAGGAAACCACAGGACTGTCCGATTAGCGAGGTTGTTAACGCACTCGCTTCTCACCAATGCAACCCATTGGATCCTTGGACTGGGAAGTATTTGAGATGTTACGGTGGTCGCAAGATCGAACAGGTGGGTTTTCTCCTGGTATTCCGGTTTCCTCCCACAGGAATGACCACATATATGCTTTTATCTGCGCCAAGAAGAGTGATTCATATAAGTTGTTAACACTTGTTTCGCAATCGTTGTAAAATGACTAATAAGCCATGCCCCACGACCTTGAGGTTGTCCTCTATGATACAATATGTATTGTTTACAACATGGTTAATTGAGATTATATATATATTGAATTGACATGTTATGTGTACATGTATACTACATTTCCCGTCAGCACCGGCGTCCGTCAGGGCTGTTTGCTCTCGCCTCTCATTTTCTCCGTCGTACTGGACTGGATAATGAGAACGACAGTAGACAGACCAAGAGGAATACAGTGGACACTTACAGAGAAGTTGGAGGACCTCGACTTTGCGGACGATCTAGGCCTCCTGTCCCACACACACCAACACATGCAACAGAAGTCAGAACGCCTATAGTATACACACAGTTGCGAAGACTACAAGGCTGGATATCAACATTAAGAAGACCAAGTGCCTCAGGGTAAACGCGGCAAGGAACATACCCATTCAGATAGATGGCCATCCAATCGATAATGTTGACTCCTTCACCTACCTCGGCAGCGTCATCAGCAAAACAGGGGGAACAGAAGAAGACATCCAAGCCCGTATTGGGAAAGCACGACATGCCTTTGTGACGTTGAAGCCAGTATGGAACAACAATAACATCCACCTCAAGACAAAGCTAAGACTGTTTGAGACGAATGTTAAGACAGTCCTCTTGTACGGAGCTGAGACATGGAGACGCACCAAGGGCCTTGACCACAAACTACAGGTATTCATCAACTGCCTCAGACAGATCCTACGCATCAGATGGCCAGAAAAGATCACCAACCAGGAGTTGTGGCGGCGAACAAGACAGGACCCCATCACAGACTCTATCACACAGAGGAAGTGGCGGTGGATAGGGCACACTCTACGACGAGACCAGCCCAACATAGCACGCCAAGCACTGGATTGGAATCCACAGGGCACACGGAAAAGAGGTCGACCAGTTACGACATGGCGAAGGACTCTGGACAGTGAGCTGCGCCGAAGCAGTATGTTCTGGGGGGAAGCCAAGGCAGCAGCAACGGACCGGTCCAAGTGGAGAGCAGTGGTGAAGGCCCTATACCCCAACCGGGGTGAAGAGGATTAAGTGAGTAAGTATACTAGAGGACATAGAAAACGCACACTTCGGATAAGCGTGTTTTACATGAAAAACAATAACTATATAAATACATAGTTTTAAACATTTTGGAAAATATATATTATAGTTTTTCAGTTTGTGTTTTGTAATAAAGATGCGATATATCTTTGATGGAATCCTTCGTATTTCGTTTTCATGTAATAATAATAATCATATAATGTAGGTGTGCGTTTTCTATGTCCTCTAGTATATAATGTAGGTGTGCGTTTTCTATGTACTCTAGTATATAATGTAGGTGTGTGTTTTCTATGTCATCTAGTATATACTGAGTCAAAAAATGAAACGATACCAAACTAAAAATGACGTAAAACGGATAAAACCATAGAAAGGTTTAATATATTATTACGTATCAGTACCGGGTATCTTATTGCAACGTCAGCCAACCATAAACACAGGTAAATAAACACCCGATAATCCTGGAACGCCGAATTTCCGATTTGCACGTGCTCCTCAACAAAGACAACTTCCTGCACATGTACAAATCGGAAAACCGGTTTATTGTACTGGTATTGCATTATCATCGAGGAAAAACACCTTACATACCCATTGTTACCTCTAACAAAATGCCTAGGCTAAACCGCAATCAGAGAATGCGTGCCATTGGCATGATTGACGGCGGTTTACGTCAGCGTGACGTCGCAAATCGACTCGGGGTTACGCGGATCACGATAACACGTCTACTTCGACGTTATCGAACACATGGATCGGTGGACGACCGTCCAAGATCTGGTCGACCACGTGTGACGACGCGTGAACAGGACCGTCACATTCGGACGTCACATTTACGTGACCGGTTCCTACCTGCTACGCACACAAACAGTCAGGAACCGGCTCGGTGAACGTGGCATTCGTGCCTATCGGCCATACGTTGGACCCATCCTGACACGACGTCACCGTGACGTACGGCGGGAATGGACGACGGAACGTGCTCGCTGGACTCGGTTACAGTGGAATTCGGTGATGTTTAGCGATGAATCGCGGTTCTGTTTGCGTCGAGCGGATGGCAGAGAGCGGGTATATCGCAGACGCGGTGAACGTTACGCCGACGCATGTGTACGTCAGGTCGATCTGTTCGGGGGCGGAAGCGTTATGGCGTGGGGCGGTATCACCTTCGGCAGTCGCACTGAACTGTTAGTGGTGGACGGGAACCTAAACGCCCAGCGGTACTGTGATGAGATCCTTGCGCCAGTTGTTGTGCCGTTCTTTAACGCCAACAGAAACGTCACACTGTTCCAACAGGACAACGCCAGGTGTCATACTGCTCGGATTTCCACCACATTATTGGAGCAGAACAATATTGAAACCCTGCCGTGGCCTGCTTTGTCACCAGACTTGTCACCCATAGAACATTTGTGGGATACGTTAGACCGCCGCGTCAGACGACGTCAGCCGGTAACGTTAAACCAACTGAGGGATGTTTTGCGTCAGGAGTGGACAAATATTGACCAGCAAGAGATTCAGACACTCTTCCGTTCGATGCGACGGCGGTGCATTGCAGTGAGAGACGCAAATGGTGCCCATACTCGGTATTGACGTCTGTGTGAAAACTCCATTAGACCCCTGTCCGACGAATTACGTCATCACGCAGCAGACAGTTTCGGAGGCTCATTATGCTTTATGTGCTCCTCTTTCAAACATGTTGGACTATCATCTTATGAATTTTCAAAGAATTTTCTTAATAAATGTTGAAATTATAGACACATAAACACCAGGTATCGTTTCTTTTTTGACTCAGTATATAATGTAGGTGTACGTTTTCTATGTCCTCTAGTATAAATATAATGTAGGTGTGCGTTTTCTATGTCCTCTAGTATATACTGTAGGTGTGCGTTTTCTATGTCCTCTAGTATACATATAATGTAGGTGTGCGTTTTCTATGTCCTCTAGTATATAATGTAGGTGTGCGTTTTCTATGTCCTCTAGTATATAATGTAGGTGTGCGTTTTCTATGTCCTCTAGTATATAATGTAGGTGTGCGTTTTCTATGTCCTCTAGTATATAATGTAGGTGTGCGTTTTCTATGTCTAGTATATAATGTAGGTGTGCGTTTTCTATGTCCTCTAGTATATAATGTAGTATTTTGGTGTGCGTTTTCTATGTCCTCTAGTATATAATGTAGGTGTGCGTTTTCTATGTCCTCTAGTATATAATGTAGGTGTGCGTTTTCTATGTCCTCTAGTATATAATGTAGGTGTGCGTTTTCTATGTCCTCTAGTATATAATGTAGGTGTGCGTTTTCTATGTCCTCTAGTATATAATGTAGGTGTGCTTTTCTATGTCCTCTAGTATATAATGTAGGTGTGCGTTTTCTATGTCCTCTAGTATATAATGTAGGTGTGCGTTTTCTATGTCCTCTAGTATATAATGTAGGTGTGCGTTTTCTATGTCCTCTAGTATATAATGTAGGTGTGCGTTTTCTATGTCCTCTAGTATATAATGTAGGTGTGCGTTTTCTATGTCCTCTAGTATATATGTTTGCCGATTTGTTGAATAAAAACTACTGCAAGAAACACTAAAGATTCACCCAGAACAGTTTTCACAAACTGGTAAACTGTTTTGGTGACATAATGATAGGAGAGGTAGTGTTTTAGCCTGGGAACAGGCGTCGATATATTTTGCCTGGTTAGTCAAATAAATATATTTTAACACCGAGACTATTAATTGGGCCGTATTGAGTTTCTGATCATATCATTTTGTCAGAAGTTATATATCCTGAATAACACGATTTATGGTACAGCTTTACCGTTGTATCTCACATTTGTGCCTATGCATATTTATTTGTAGACTAATCTTAATTAAATGATCTCTAAGCGAAAATATCGCGCATTTAGTATTGGCTCCAATGACAAACAAGCGTAAATTTAGGAGCGTGGATGATCGCTATATGAAATCCTACTTTCACTTTTGAAAGTTTGTAGACCACAAACACTGTTTATTGATTCAATCTTAAGTGTTCAAATTTATTCAGAAAAATTTGTAGTAGCAATGGATTTATACGTGAAAACATGCATTTTATTTGCTTTTTGCGATGTAATCGCTTTAACCATTCATTCAAACTTCTGGGTTGTGCTATATATTGACCCACAATAAAAGCGATTATGTTTATAAAATTAACTGTTGGCTCAAATACGATGGTTAGAAATAGAAATTTGAGATTGAAAAGATATGGTTAATTAATGATGTTTCTATTTCGAAACTAGCTAATTAGCTAATTTAATGAAAAAAGGAGCGTAATGACAGTTGTTTATTTTCAAATTATTTGCTCAGTAGGTCAATATCTAGCACTTGTATTCTGTGCCAATAGATGTCACACTTTCTACAACAGACGCTACCATACAACTGTATTGGTTACACAAGTGTTGCAGTCATGTAATTCATCCTTGTTAACATTTTATTATGTACTATGTGTGTTATACGTTTATTTATCGTAGCTACCGGTTGCCCATATGAGCGACGCCTCCTGAGGAGATTAGTCATTTTAGATATTTGGAGGATAGTGGAACGATACAGACATAGACCCATTCCAGAGTCTCCTCTGGTTCTTTTACGTGTACGGTGTAAAGCACTGACACGAGACCTCGGTTTAACGTCTCATCTGAAAGACTGTTACTTTTATTATGGTCAGACGGGGGATCGAACCTACGATCCCAGGGTCAGACAGGGGATCGAATCTGCGATCCCTGTATTACCAGTCCAGCGTGTTACCACTGGACTACAGATCCGTCTGTTTTTATATACTATAGAACATTGTATATATATATAATCTTATTTTGACCACAGGGATTCGGCACGTTTGGGGGTACTAGTATATATATTTAAGATTTTCGGCACGTTTGGGGGTACTAGTATATATATTTAAGATTGTCGGCACGTTTGGGGGTACTAGTATATATATTTAAGATTTTCGGCACGATTGGGGGTACTAGTATATATATTTAAGATTTTCGGCACGTTTGGGGGTACTAGTATATATATTTAAGATTTTCGGCACGTTTGGGGGTACTAGTATATATATTTAAGATTTTCGGCACGTTTGGGGGTACTAGTATATATATTTAAGATTTTCGGCACGTTTGGGGGTACTAGTATATATATTTAAGATTTTCGGCACGTTTGGGGGTACTAGTATATATATTTAAGATTTTCGGCACGTTTGGGGGTACTAGTATATATATTTAAGTACTGGTACCCCCAAACGTGCCCGAATCCCTGTGATTTTGACTAGGTTAAGCTAAGTCTTATTTTTATTCGGCTAGCTTCGTAGCTCCATTTCTCCGTAAAAAGTCATAACGGCAATGAAATCACCACTGTTCAATGTTTTAATAACATTTCTTGAAGTCGTGATAGCGCAGTGGATGCGCGTTCGCTTCAGGTGTGAAAGGTCCGGAGTTCGAGCCCCGCTGGAGCCGTTACGACTGTACCCTTAGGCAAGGCATTTAAATTCCACGTTGCCTCTTCTCTCTCCCTCGTGGCGATGGATTCCATCTGGAATGAGGTCTCGAGAGTGATTAATATAAGTTGAAATAACTTGTTTCGCAATCGAGCTAAAATAAATTTGTATAAACTAACATTTCTGGCGTAAAAAACTGTTTTTTTAACAGGAATATTTCTATAATTAAGGAAAAATGAAGCGTGATGACAGGGGCTATGTATAGTTTGGGTAAAAGGTATTTATTTGGGTTAATATCTGTATCATCACACGATCAGTAGAAGAATTCAAAGAATTTCATGAAATTGATAGTATGAACCCTTATAGGTGTTAAGTGACATACATGTATATAGATAAAACCTGTAACTATGGTATACCGGTCTTATAGAGTATAAACTATCTGACAGAGCTTGCGTATTTAACTTTTTGTTTACGACCGAAAAGGTCTGTGAAGTTGGCTTGCAGGTCGTAGTTGGTTATTCAGAAGATTATTCGCGAATACACATCGATACGTTTATTCAGAAGTTTATTCACAAATACACATCTAGAAGTTTATTCAGAAGTTTATTCACAAATACACATCTAGAAGTTTATTCAGAAGTTTATTCACAAATACACATCTAGACGTTTATTCAGAAGTTTATTCACAAATACACATCTAGAAGTTTATTCAGAAGTTTATTCACAAATACACATCTAGAAGTTTATTCAGAAGTTTATTCGCGAATACACATCTAGAAGTTTATTCAGAAGTTTATTAGCGACTTTTATATTTAAGTTTATTTAACGTCGCTAACGGTTGCCCAAATATTTCCTTGGCAACCAGTAGCGACGATAAATACTCAAAAAATAATAAAAAATACCCAAAACAACAAAAGCACAATATTTACATTGTATTCACAGTGACACGAGACTATGCGTCAGTACGTGTACCCCACGTAACACTCACACCCCAGATAACGCTCATACACATGTGACTATCTGTAAATATAGTTTATGATTTTGACTCATACGAATATATCACCACGATTGGAATTAACATGCACGGTGTCCAATATCGGGCCGAACATATCATTCGTATCAGTGTTTGTTTGTTCTTCTGTTCACCCTTTGTAACCCGATACAACATATTGTCTGTCCTGTGAAACCTTCACGCACTGAACAAACATAACTCGATTACAACTAGTCAACCCTGTGTTAGTGGTCACCTCTAGTTAGCAGCCAACCTGCATTAATCAGCCAGCTTACAGATTACCAATATGTTATTTTCATTTTCATATACATTTGACCTCTATTAAGCAGCCACTTTATGTGAATCCCTTGCCTGGCTGTTTAAGATAGTTTAATCATATTTTATTGCTATATACATGTACATAATAAATTCAGAGACATATATAATAAGAGCAAAAGCAAATGGGTTGGGCCACAAGTTCTGAACAACATTAGTAATTGGCCCTTCCCATGAGAGTATGTTGAACTTAGTGCAATACTGGCGAATATGTAACTTATGACATGCATATTTGAAGTTTAATGAGATATTATTTATCAAGTCGAAAGGCAATTGAAACAGTGTTTGAATGATAAATTAAAAAAAAAAACTCAACTTTTACTAACGCTGTTGCTAGGTTCCGTTCCCCAGGTGAGAGATCCCCATGGTGCGCTCGATCGGAAGTAATATCATAGTGAATGTTGTGTTGCTAACGTGATCACAAATTAGAAACGCTTTGATTGTTTAATATACTTTTGAACTGCTGCAAATATAATTATATTTTCGTTCACATTTAGTGTTTCGCGGCCATGTAAAAGCAGGTTGACACTAAGGGGATGAAACGCTCTAGTTTCATTGAATAGAGTAATTCTTTGAACAGTAAATTTATTACATTGAAAGAAAAAATGTTCTGAGTCTTCGATTTGGGAGTCAAAGTCACAATGTGGATTTACTCGTATGTAATTATTGAACAGGTCATTGTTTAGATTGCTGCACTTGTTTCGTAGTCGGGCATGAAGTACAGAGAGTGATCGTTCGCCATATAAAAAGTGTTTAGGTACGATGGGTGCTTTGAACATTTCTCTTAGTCTCGATTTAAATATATTTAGTGATTCGGCATTTCGGATACTTGCGTCAAGTGAATTCCATAGAGCTGTTGAGGATGGTATGAACGAGTTATTAAAGACTTGTGTTCGCCTTGCGATTGTTGTATAGTTGTTTAAGATAGGTTTGACTGTACGTGTTTTATGTTTATTTATCCTCGATACCGGTTGTCTGTTCCGTAAGCCAGCTAGATAACGTCATAACATAGTATAATTCAACCGCGTTCCTTAATTATTGGGATTCGAACCTTAGTAGCAGCGAAAGACACGTGATTGGAAACAAATAAACTGTACAATTCCATTACTAAACTAGATTAGCTTATGCTCATTTATTTAAGTTCGATTGCGAAACAAGTTCTTACAACTCATATTTACAACTGTTGCGGGCTTCATGGTAGATTAATTTTTGTTAAAAATAAGTTGTCTCGTAAAATAAAAGTCTTTATTATTAGTAATATTTTTATTATGAATATTTGGAGCTACCCGAGGATTTTATGTTTTGCGATAGGCTGACATTATGGAATGCGTGAATTCAAAACTCGGTGAATTAATTGAAAATGTTCAAAATTCGAGAAATAAAGTGTTCGCGAAAGTAGAGTTTTACAGTAGTAAATATAAGAATATATATATTTAAAAAAAATTCAAATACTAAAATGGTTGGATTTATATAGCGCAATACTTGAGTACTACTGGTAACATTCAATATTGCTATTCGATGTTCCGTGTTGCGTTGAATCAGCGTTCCACAGTAAACGTACAGTGGTGTACCGGGTTGCGCAGAGTTGTATTTGATCTAGTATCAAAGCTAAATATAGTACTATTTAATGTCAATACAACCGACTTCTATAACACCCCAAGTACATTTTATATTGAGACCTTCATGTTAATAATATAAAAACTAGTTTGAATGTAAGGAATGTAATGTTGAAATATCACACTGCGCAACCTGATACGACAGAGTTACGTGTCATTATTCAACGTATGTATTGTAAAGCTTATATACAAAGAACCCGAGTGGAAAGAATTCGAATACGGCTTTCAGTTTGTAATATTTTTAATTTAATCTACTCATCATTGTATTATATCTGTGCATAAGATATATCTGTGTATTGCAAATTATGACAAATAAATAATGCTTTAACCGAAGGAATGCGAGTGAACGTACGAGAGAAAATGAGTTGTTCATCCTTGGGTTACATTGGGTGTGACGTATTCGGTGGTAGAGTAACATAGGCGGTTCCAGAGAGGGGGGGGGGTGGCGCCCCCCTAAAATCGCCATCGTTCTTTCTTTTGTAAGTATTTTTTGTGTTTTCTATCAAAAGATGCACCCTCAATAGGCCCATACAATATAGCACCCAACTGTATGCCTCAAGAGTGCATCAGAAACCGTCATTTCATACCTAAACTTCAAATAATTTCCAGGGGATACCCCATCCCGTACCCTCCCCTAACTTCACGCCCCCTAACCAAAAATCAGGGAACCGCCCGTGAGTAATAAGTATAAAAGGTTACCATGAAATCATTATAGACGGATCTCTAGCCCAGTGGTTAACACGTTGGACTGGTAATCCAGGGATCCCCCGTCTTTCAGATGGGACGTTAAACCGAGGTCTCGTGTCGGTGCTTTACACCGTGCACGTAAAAGAATCAGAGGATACTCTGGAATGGGTCTCTGTCTGTATCATTGCACTATCCTCCAACAATCTAAAATGACGATATCGCACGCACGCACGCCGCACGCACGCACGCACGCACGCACGCACGCACGCACGCACTATATAGAGAGTCGTATATAGAGAGTCGCCATATAACATACATCGAGCTCGAACAAAATCATAGTAGGATTCCTATATATATCCTATATATATATATAGTTTGTACATAGTTTGTATATAGTTTGCCTTTACACCATAGCAGTATTATAAAGAAAGGGAGAAAACTCGCTAAAGCTTACCGTGAATAGAATTTTAACAACGAATATGCTGTCAGTTTTTATCTCCCATAGCTAGGTCTGTGAAGTTGGCTTGTAGATGGTAGTTGGTTATTCAGATGTTTATTGGCGTATACACAGCCAGGTGTTTATTGAGAAGTTTATTCAGATGTTTATTTGCGAATACATACCTAGATGTTTACTGAGATGTTTATTAGTATGTATTCAGACGTTTATTCAGATGTTTATTGGCAGAATTTTCTAACATAGCAATTTGTATTGCCTTGAATGAACATTAGCTTGGTGTATGTATAGATACGTAGAAGATTCTGTCTACAGATATGGTACTTTCCAGAGTTATCAGACCTATTTTTAAATTAACATTCTTAGCAACTAGTTCGTGACTTCCTTACAGGAATAGACGGGTCAATGGTTCTGGAGGGCAAACGAACATAACACTTTCAGAATGTGAGGGCAAACGAACATAACATATTCAGATTGTGAGGGCAAACGAACAGAACACTTTCAGAATGTGAGGGGAGGGCAAACGAACAGAACACTTTCAGAATGTGAGGGGAGGGCAAACGAACATAACACTTTCAGAATGTGAGGGGAGGGCAAACGAACAGAACACTTTCAGAATGTGACGGGAGGGCAAACAAACAGAACACTTTCAGAATGTGAGGGCAAACGAACACAACACTTTCAGAATGTGAGGGGAGGGCAAACGAACACAACACTTTCAGAATGTGAGGGGAGGGCAAACGAACATAACACTTTCAGAATGTGAGGGCAAACGAACACAACACTTTCAGAACACGACTTTCAGAATGTGAGGGGAGGGCAAACGAACACAACACTTTCAGAATGTGAGGGCAAACGAACACAACACTTTCAGAATTGTGTGAGGGGAGGGCAAACGAACACAACATTCAGAATGTGAGGGCAAACGAACACAACACTTTCAGAATGTGAGGGGAGGGCAAACTTTCAGAATGTGAGGGGAGGGCAAACGAACAAACACTTTCATTTCGAATGTGAGGGCAAACGAACACAACACTTTCAGAATGTGAGGGGAGGGCAAACGAACACAACACTTTCAGAATGTGAGGGGAGGGCAAACGAACATAACATATTCAGATTGTGAGGGCAAACGAACAGAACACTTTCAGAATGTGAGGGGAGGGCAAACGAACAGAACACTTTCAGAATGTGAGGGGAGGGCAAACGAACATAACACTTTCAGAATGTGAGGGGAGGGCAAACGAACATAACACTTTCAGAATGTGAGGGGAGGGCAAACAAACAGAACACTTTCAGAATGTGAGGGCAAACGAACACAACACTTTCAGAATGTGAGGGGAGGGCAAACGAACACAACACTTTCAGAATGTGAGGGGAGGGCAAACGAACATAACACTTTCAGAATGTGAGGGCAAAACACAACACTTTCAGAATGTGAGGGGAGGGCAAACGAACACTTTCAGAATGTGAGGGGAGGGCAAACGAACACACTTTCAGAATGTGAGGGCAAACGAACACAACACTTTCAGAATGTGAGGGGGGCAAACGAACACAACACTTTCAGAATGTGAGGGGAGGGCAAACGAACACAACACTTTCAGAATGTGAGGGGAGGGCAAACGAACACAACACTTTCAGAATGTGAGGGGAGGGCAAACGAACAAAATACTTTCAGAATGTGAGGGGAGGGCAAACGAACACAATACTGTCAGAATGTGAGGGGAGGGCACACGAACACAATACTTTCAGAAGGGGAGGGCAAACGAACACAATACTTTCAGAATGTGAGGGGAGGGCAAACGAACACAACACTTTCAGAATGTGAGGGGAGGGCAAACGAACACAATACTTTCAGAATGTGAGGGGAGGGCAAACGAACACAACACTTTCAGAATGTGAGGGCAAACGAACACAATACTTTCAGAATCTGAGGGTAAACGAACACAACACTTTCAGAATGTGAGGGCAAATGAACACAACACTTTCAGAATGTGAGGGCAAACGAACACAACACTTTCAGAATGTGAGGGCAAACGAACACAATACTTTCAGAATGTGAGGGCAAACGAACACAATACTTTCAGAATGTGAGGGCAAACGAACACAATACTTTCAGAATGTGAGGGGAGGGCAAACGAACACAACACTTTCAGAATGTGAGGGTAAGTGAACACAATACTTTCAGAATCTGAGGGCAAAAGAACACAATACTTTCAGAATGTGATGGTAAGTGAACACAACACTTTCAGAATGTGAGGGGAGGGCAAACGAACACAACACTTTCAGAATGTGAGGGCAAACGAACACAACACTATCAGAATGTGATGGCAAACGAACACAATACTTTCAGAATCTGAAAGTAAACGAACACAATACTTTCAGAATGTGAGGGGAGGGCAAACGAACACAACACTTTCAGAATGTGAGGGGAAGGCAAACGAACACAACACTTTCAGAATGTGAGGGCAATCGAACACAATACTTTCAGAATCTGAGGGTAAACGAACACAACACTTTCAGAATGTGAGGGCAAATGAACACAATACTTTCAGAATGTGAGGGCAAACGAACACAATACTTTCAGAATGTGAGGGGAGGGCAAACGAACATAACACTTTCAGAATGTGAGGGCAAACAAACACAACACTTTCAGAATGTGAGGGCAAACGAACACAATACTTTCAGAATGTGAGGGCAAACGAACACAACACTTTCAGAATCTGAAGGCAAACGAACACAATACTTTCAGAATGTAAGGGGAGGGCAAACGAACACAACACTTTCAGAATGTGAGGGGAAGGCAAAGAACACAACACTTTCAGAATGTGAGGGGAGGGCAAACGAACACAACACTTTCAGAATGTAAGGGGAGGGCAAACGAACGCAATACTTTCAGAATGTGAGGGGAGGGCAAACGAACACAACACTTTCAGAATGTGAGGGCAAACGAACACAATACTTTCAGAATCTGAAGGCAAACGGACACAATACTTTCAGAATGTGAGGGGAGGGCAAACGAACACAACACTTTCAGAATGTGAGGGGAAGGCAAACGAACACAACACTTTCAGAATGTGAGGGGAGGGCAAACGAACATAACACTTTCAGAATGTGAGGGCAAACGAACATAACACTTTCAGAATGTGAGGGCAAACGAACACAATACTTTCAGAATGTGAGGGCAGGGCAAACGAACAAAACACTTTCAGAATGTGAGGGGAGGGCAAACGAACACAACACTTTCAGAATGTGAGGGCAAACGAACATAATACTTTCAGAATGTGAGGGCAAACGAACACAATATTTTCAGAATGTGAGGGCAAACGAACACAATACTTTCAGAATGTGAGGGCAAACGAACACAATACTTTCAGAATGTGAGGGCAAACGAACACAACATTTTCAGAATGTGAGGGGAGGGCAAACGAACATAACACTTTCAGAATGTGAGGGGAGGACAAACGAACACAACACTTTCAGACTGTGAGGGGAGGGCAAACGAACACAACACTTTCAGAATGTGAGGGCAAGTGAACACAACACTTTCAGAATGGGAGGGGAGGGCAAACGAACAAAACACTTTCAGAATGTGAGGGCAAACAAACACAACACTTTCAGAATGTGAGGGCAAATGAACACAATACTTTCAGAATGTGAGATCAAACGAACACAATACTTTCAGAATGTGAGGGAGGTCAAACGAACAAAACACTTTCAGAATGTGAGGGCAAACAAACACAACACTTTCAGAATGTGAGGGCAAACAAACACAACACTTTCAGAATGTGAGGGCAAACGAACACAACAATTTCAGAATGTGAGGGCAAACGAAGACAATACTTTCAGAATGTGAGGGCAAACGAACACAACACTTTCAGAATGTGAGGGCAAACGAACAGAACACTTTCAGAATGTGAGGGCAAACGAACAGAACACTTTCAGAATGTGAGGGCAAATGAACACAATACTTTCAGAATATGAGGTCAAACGAACACACTACTTTCAGAATGTGAGGGGAAGGCAAACGAACACAAAACTTTCAGAATGTGAGGGGAGGGCAAACGAACACAACACTTTCAGACTGTGAGGGGAGGGCAAACGAACACAACACTTTCAGAATGTGAGGGCAAGTGAACACAATAATTTCAGAATGGGAGGGGAGGGCAAACGAACACAACACTTTCAGAATGTGAGGGCAAACGAACAGAACACTTTCAGAATGTGAGGGCAAACGAACAGAACACTTTCAGAATGTGAGGGCAAATGAACACAATACTTTCAGAATATGAGGTCAAACGAACACACTACTTTCAGAATGTGAGGGGAGGCAAACGAACACAAAACTTTCAGAATGTGAGGGGAGGGCAAACGAACACAACACTTTCAGACTGTGAGGGGAGGGCAAACGAACACAACACTTTCAGAATGTGAGGGCAAGTGAACACAATAATTTCAGAATGGGAGGGGAGGGCAAACGAACACAACACTTTCAGAATGTGAGGGGAGGGCAAACGAACACAACACTTTCAGAATGTGAGCGGAGGACAAACGAACACAACACTTTCAGAATCTGAGGGTAAACGAACACAACACTTTCAGAATATGAGGGCAAATGAACACAATACTTTCAGAATGTGAGGGCAAACGAACACAATACTTTCAGAATGTGAGGGGAGGGCACACGAACATAACACTTTCAGAATGTGAGGGCAAACAAACACAACACTTTCAGAATGTGAGGGCAAACGTACACAACACTTTCAGAATGTGAGGGCAAACGAACACAACACTTTCAGAATGTGAGGGCAAACGAACAAAACACTATCAGAATGTGAGGGCAAACGAACACAATACTTTCAGAATCTGAAAGTAAACGAACACAATACTTTCAGAATGTGAGGGGAGGGCAAACGAACACAACACTTTCAGAATGTGAGGGGAAGGCAAACGAACACAACACTTTCAGAATGTGAGGACAAACGAACACAATACTTTCAGAATCTGAGGGTAAACGAACACAACACTTTCAGAATGTGAAGGCAAATGAACACAATACTTTCAGAATGTGAGGGCAAACGAACACAATACTTTCAGAATGTGAGGGGAGGGCAAACGAACACAACACTTTCAGAATGTGAGGGCAAACGAACACAATACTTTCAGAATGTGAGGGCAAACGAACACAACACTTTCAGAATGTGAGGGCAAACGAACACAACACTATCAGAATGTGAGGGCAAACGAACACAATACTTTCAGAATCTGAAAGTAAACGAACACAATACTTTCAGAATGTGAGGGGAGGGCAAACGAACACAACACTTTCAGAATGTGAGGGGGGCAAACGAACACAACACTTTCAGAATGTGAGGGGAGGGCAAACGAACACAATACTTTCAGAATGTGAGGGGAAACGAACACAACACTTTCAGAATGTGAGGGCAAACGAACACAACACTTTCAGAATGTGAGGGGAGGGCAAACGAACACAACACTTTCAGAATGTGAGGGGAGGGCAAACGAACACAACACTTTCAGAATGTGAGGAGAGGGCAAACGAACATAACACTTTCAGAATGTGAGGGGAGGGCAAACGAATACAACACTTTCAGAATGTGAGGGCAAACGAACACAACACTTTCAGAATGTGAGGGGAGGGCAAACGAACACAGCACTTTCAGAATGTGAGGGATGGAAAACGAACACAACACTTTCAGAATGTGAGGGCACACGAACACAACACTTTCAGAATGTGAGGCGAGGTAAACGAACAGAACACTTTCAGAATGTGAGGGGAGGGCAAACGAACAGAACACGTTCAGAATGTTAGGGGAGGGCAAACGAACACAACACTTTCAGAATGTGAGGGAGGACAAACGAACACAACACTTTCAGAATGTGAGGGGAGGGCAAACGAACACAACACTTTCAGAATGTGAGGGGGGGCAAACGAACACAACACTTTCAGAATGTGAGGGGAGGACAAACGACACAACACTTTCAGAATGTGAGGGGAGGACAAACGAACACAACACTTTCAAAATGTGAGGGGAGGGCAAACGAACACAACACTCTCAGAATGTGAGGGGAGGGCAAATAAACACAACACTTTCAGAATGTGAGGCGAGGGCAAACGAACACAACACTTTCAGAATGTGAGGGGAGGGCAAAATAACACAACATTTTCAGAATGTGAGGAGGGCAAACGAACACAACACTTTCAGAATGTGAGGGGAGGGCAAACGAACACAACACTTTCAGAATGTGAGGGCAAACGAACACAATACTTTCAGAATCTGAGGGCAAACGAACACAATACTTTCAGAATGTGAGGGGAGGGCAAACGAACACAACACTTTCAGAATGTGAGGGGAAGGCAAACGAACACAACACTTTCAGAATGTGAGGGAGGGCAAACGAACACAACACTTTCAGAATGTGAGGGCAAACGAACACAATACTTTCAGAATGTGAGGGCAAACGAACACAACACTTTCAGAATGTGAGGGCAAACGAACAGAACACTTTCAGAATGTGAGGGCAAACGAACACAACACTTTCAGAATGTGAGGGCAAACGAACACAATACTTTCAGAATCTGAGGGCAAACGAACACAATACTTTCAGAATGTGAAGGGAGGGCAAACCAACACAACACTTTCAGAATGTGAGGGCAAACAAACACAACACTTTCAGAATGTGAGGGCAAATGAACACAATACTTTCAGAATGTGAGATCAAACGAACACAATACTTTCAGAATGTGAGGGAGGTCAAACGAACAACACTTTCAGAATGTGAGGGCAAACGAACACAACACTTTCAGAATGTGAGGGCAAACAAACACACTTTCAGATGTGAGGGCAAACGAACACAGCACTTTCAGAATGTGAGGGCAAACGAACACAGTACTTTCAGAATGTGAGGGCAAACGAACACAACACTTTCAGAATGTGAGGGCAAACGAACAGAACATTTGTGTGGGGGGTTTGTGTGGGGTGTTTTGTTGGGGGTATTTCAGAATGTGAGTGGAGGGCAAACGAACACAGCACTTTCAGAATGTGAGGGGGGGCAAACGAACACAACACTTTCAGAATGTGAGGGGGGGCAAACGGACACAACACTTTCAGAATGTGAGGGCAAGTGAACACAATAATTTCAGAATGGGAGGGGAGGGCAAACGAACACAACACTTTCAGAATGTGAGGGGAGGGCAAACGAACACAACACTTTCAGAATGTGAGCGGAGGACAAACGAACACAACACTTTCAGAATCTGAGGGTAAACGAACACAACACTTTCAGAATGTGAGGGCAAATGAACACAATACTTTCAGAATGTGAGGGCAAACGAACACAATACTTTCATAATGTGAGGGGAGGGCAAACGAACATAACACTTTCAGAATGTGAGGGCAAACGAACACAACACTTTCAGAATGTGAGGGCAAACGAACACAATACTTTCAGAATGTGAGGGCAAACGAACACAATACTTTCAGAATGTGAGGGCAAACGAACACAATACTTTCAGAATGTGAGGGGAGGGCAAACGAACACAACACTTTCAGAATGTGAGGGTAAGTGAACACAATACTTTCAGAATCTGAGGGCAAAAGAACACAATACTTTCAGAATGTGATGGTAAGTGAACACAACACTTTCAGAATGTGAGGGGAGGGCAAACGAACACAACACTTTCAGAATGTGAGGGCAAACGAACACAACACTATCAGAATGTGATGGCAAACGAACACAATACTTTCAGAATCTGAAAGTAAACGAACACAATACTTTCAGAATGTGAGGGGAGGGCAAACGAACACAACACTTTCAGAATGTGAGGGGAAGGCAAACGAACACAACACTTTCAGAATGTGAGGGCAATCGAACACAATACTTTCAGAATCTGAGGGTAAACGAACACAACACTTTCAGAATGTGAGGGCAAATGAACACAATACTTTCAGAATGTGAGGGCAAACGACCACATACTTTCAGAATGTGAGGGGAGGGCAAACGAACATAACACTTTCAGAATGTGAGGGCAAACAAACACAACACTTTCAGAATGTGAGGGCAAACGAACACAATACTTTCAGAATGTGAGGGCAAACGAACACAACACTTTCAGAATCTGAAGGCAAACGAACACAATACTTTCAGAATGTAAGGGGAGGGCAAACGAACACAACACTTTCAGAATGTGAGGGGAAGGCAAAGAACACAACACTTTCAGAATGTGAGGGGAGGGCAAACGAACACAACACTTTCAGAATGTAAGGGGAGGGCAAACGAACGCAATACTTTCAGAATGTGAGGGGAGGGCAACGAACACAACACTTTCAGAATGTGAGGGCAAACGAACACAATACTTTCAGAATCTGAAGGCAAACGGACACAATACTTTCAGAATGTGAGGGGAGGGCAAACGAACACAACACTTTCAGAATGTGAGGGGAAGGCAAACGAACACAACACTTTCAGAATGTGAGGGAGGGCAAACGAACACAACACTTTCAGAATGTGAGGGAGGGCAAACGAACACAACACTTTCAGAATGTGAGAGCAAACGAACACAATACTTTCAGAATGTGAGGGCAGGCAAACGAACACAACACTTTCAGAATGTGAGGGAGGGCAAACGAACACAACACTTTCAGAATGTGAGGGCAAACGAACACAATACTTTCAGAATGTGAGGGCAAACGAACACAATATTTTCAGAATGTGAGGGCAAACGAACACAATACTATCAGAATGTGAGGGCAAACGAACACATACTTTCAGAATTTGAGGGAAAACGAACACAACATTTTCAGAATGTGAGGGGAGGGCAAACGAACACAACACTTTCAGACTGTGAGGGGAGGACAAACGAACACAACACTTTCAGACTGTGAGGGGAGGGCAAACGAACACAACACTTTCAGAATGTGAGGGCAAGTGAACACAACACTTTCAGAATGGGAGGGGAGGGCAAACGAACAAAACACTTTCAGAATGTGAGGGCAAACAAACACAACACTTTCAGAATGTGAGGGCAAATGAACACAATACTTTCAGAATGTGAGATCAAACGAACACAATACTTTCAGAATGTGAGGGAGGTCAAACGAACAAAACACTTTCAGAATGTGAGGGCAAACAAACACAACACTTTCAGAATGTGAGGGCAAACAAACACAACACTTTCAGAATGTGAGGGCAAACGAACACAACAATTTCAGAATGTGAGGGCAAACGAAGACAATACTTTCAGAATGTGAGGGCAAACGAACACAACACTTTCAGAATGTGAGGGCAAACGAACAGAACACTTTCAGAATGTGAGGGCAAACGAACAGAACACTTTCAGAATGTGAGGGCAAATGAACACAATACTTTCAGAATATGAGGTCAAACGAACACACTACTTTCAGAATGTGAGGGGAAGGCAAACGAACACAAAACTTTCAGAATGTGAGGGGAGGGCAAACGAACACAACACTTTCAGACTGTGAGGGGAGGGCAAACGAACACAACACTTTCAGAATGTGAGGGCAAGTGAACACAATATTTCAGAATGGGAGGGGAGGGCAAACGAACACAACACTTTCAGAATGTGAGGGCAAACGAACAGAACACTTTCAGAATGTGAGGGCAAACGAACAGAACACTTTCAGAATGTGAGGGCAAATGAACACAATACTTTCAGAATATGAGGTCAAACGAACACACTACTTTCAGAATGTGAGGGGAGGCAAACGAACACAAAACTTTCAGAATGTGAGGGGAGGGCAAACGAACACAACACTTTCAGACTGTGAGGGGAGGGCAAACGAACACAACACTTTCAGAATGTGAGGGCAAGTGAACACAATAATTTCAGAATGGGAGGGAGGGCAAACGAACACAACACTTTCAGAATGTGAGGGGAGGCAAACGAACACAATACTTTCAGAATGTGAGGGGAGGCAAACGAACACAACACTTTCAGAATGTGAGGGTGTTGTTGAGGGCAAATGAACACAATACTTTCAGAATGTGAGGGCAAACGAACACAATACTTTCAGAATGTGAGGGGAGGGCAAACGAACATAACACTTTCAGAATGTGAGGGCAAGTGTACACAACACTTTCAGAATGTGAGGGCAAACGTACACAACACTTTCAGAATGTGAGGGCAAACGAACACAACACTTCAGAATGTGAGGGCAAACGAACATTGTGTGGGGGTTTTGTTGGTGTTTTGTGTGGGGGGGGGTTTGTGTGGGGGGGGTTTGTGTGGGGCAATACTTTCAGAATGTGAGGGTAAACGAACACAACACTTTCAGAATGTGAGGGCAAATGAACACAATACTTTCAGAATGTGAGGGCAAACGAACACAATACTTTCAGAATTTGAGGGGAGGGCAAACGAACATAACACTTTCAGAATGTGAGGGCAAACGAATTTTGTGTGGGGGACACAACACTTTCAGAATGTGAGGGCAAACGAACACAACACTTTCAGAATGTGAGGGCAAACGAACACAATACTTTCAGAATGTGAAAGTAAACGAACACAATACTTTCAGAATGTGAGGGGAGGGCAAGCGAACACAACACTTTCAGAATGTGAGGGGGGCAAACGAACACAACACTTTCAGAATGTGAGGGGAGGGCAAACGAACACAATACTTTCAGAATGTGAGGGGAAATGAACACAACACTTTCAGATGTTAGGGCAAACGAACACAACACTTTCAGAATGTGAGGGGAGGGCAACGAACACACACTTTCAGAATGTGAGGGGGGGTTTGTGTGGGGGGGGTTTGTGTGGGGGGGGTTTTGTGTGGGGGTTTGTGTGGGGGGGGGGTTTGTGTGGGGGGGGTTTGTGTGGGGGTTTGTGTGGGGGGTGTTTGTGTGGGGGGTTTGTGTTGGGGAGGGCAAACGAACACAACACTTTCAGAATGTGAGGGAGGGCAAACGAACACAACACTTTCAGAATGTGAGGGGAGGGCAAACGAACACAACACTTTCAGAATGTGAGGGGAGGGCAAACGAACACAACACTTTCAGAATGTGAGGGCAAACGAACACAATACTTTCAGAATGTGAGGGGAGGGCAAACGAACACAGCACTTTCAGAATGTGAGGGTAAACGAACACAACACTTTCAGAATGTGAGGGCAAATGAACACAACACTTTCAGAATGTGAGGGCAAACGAACACAATTCTTTCAGAATGTGAGGGCAAACGAACACAGCACTTTCAGAATGTGAGGGGAGGGCAAACGAACACACACTTTCAGAATGTGGGGGGGGGTTTGTGGGGGGTTTTTGGGGGTTTGTGTGGGGCAAATGAACACAACACTTTCAGAATGTGAGGGCAAATGAACACAATACTTTCAGAATGTGAGGGCAAACGAACACAACACTTTCAGAATGTGAGGGGAGGGCAAACTAACACAACACTTTCAGAATGTGAGGGGAGGCAAACGAACACAACACTTTCAGAATGTGAGGGCAAACGAACACAACACTTTAGAATGTGAGGGGAGGGCAAACGAACACAACACTTTCAGAATGTGAGGGCAAACGAACACAACACTTTCAGAATGTGAGGGCAAACGAACACAATACTTTCAGAATGTGAGGGCAAACGAACACACACTTTCAGAATGTGAGGGAAGAACACATACTTTCAGAATGTGAGGGAGGGCAAACGAACACAACACTTTCAGAATGTGAGGGCAAACGAACACAACACTTTCAGAATGTGAGGGCAAACGTACACAACACTTTCAGAATGTGAGGGCAAACGAACACAACACTTTCAGAATGTGAGGGCAAACGAACAAAACACTATCAGAATGTGAGGGCAAACGAACACAATACTTTCAGAATCTGAAAGTAAACGAACACAATACTTTCAGAATGTGAGGGGAGGGCAAACGAACACAACACTTTCAGAATGTGAGGGGAAGGCAAACGAACACAACACTTTCAGAATGTGAGGGCAAACGAACACAATACTTTCAGAATCTGAGGGGAGGGCAAACGTAAACAACACTTTCAGAATGTGAGGGGAGGGCAAACGAATACAACACTTTCAGAATGTGAGGGCAAACGAACACAACACTTTCAGAATGTGAGGGGAGGGCAACGAACACAAAACTTTCAGAAGTGAGGGGAGGGCAAACGAACACAACACTTTCAGAATGTGAGGGCAAACGAACACAATACTTTCAGAATGTGAGGGGAGGGCAAACGAACACAACACTTTCAGAATGTGAGTGGAGGGCAAACGAACACAACACTTTCAGAATGTGAGGGGAGGGCAAACGAACACAACACTTTCAGAATCTGAGGGCAAATGAACACACCACTTTCAGAATGTGAGGGCAAACGAACACAATACTTTCAGAATGTGAGGGCAAACGAACACAATACTTTCAGAATGTGAGGGTAAGTGAACACAACACTTTCAGAATGTGAGGGGCAAACGAACACAATACTTTCAGAATGTGAGGAGGGCAAACGAACACAACACTTTCAGAATGTGAGGGTAAGTGAACACAATACTTTCAGAATCTGAGGGCAAAAGAACACAATACTTTCAGAATGTGATGGTAAGTGAACACAACACTTTCAGAATGTGAGGGGAGGGCAAACGAACACAACACTTTCAGAATGTGAGGGCAAACGAACACAACACTATCAGAATGTGATGGCAAACGAACACAATACTTTCAGAATCTGAAAGTAAACGAACACAATACTTTCAGAATGTGAGGGGAGGGCAAACGAACACAACACTTTCAGAATGTGAGGGGAAGGCAAACGAACACAACACTTTCAGAATGTGAGGGGAGGACAAATGAACACAACACTTTCAGAATGTGAGGGCAAACGAACACAATACTTTCAGAATGTGAGGGGAGGGCAAACGAACACAACACTTTCAGAATGTGAGGGGAGGGCAAACGAACACAACACTTTCAGAATGTGAGGGCAAACGAACACAATACTTTCAGAATGTGAGGGCAAACGAACACAATACTTTCAGAATGTGAGGGCAAACGAACACAATACTTTCAGAATGTGAGGGCAAACGAACACAATACTTTCAGAATTTGAGGGCAAACGAACACAACATTTTCAGAATGTGAGGGGAGGGCAAACGAACATAACACTTTCAGAATGTGAGGGCAAATGAACACAATACTTTCAGAATGTGAGATCAAACGAACACAATACTTTCAGAATGTGAGGGGAGGGCAAACGAACAAAACACTTTCAGAATGTGAGGGCAAACGAACACAACACTTTCAGAATGTGAGGGCAAACGAACAGAACACTTTCAGAATGTGAGGGCAAATGAACACAATACTTTCAGAATCTGAGGGCAAACGAACACAATACTTTCAGAATGTGAGGGGAGGGCAAACGAACACAACACTTTCAGAATGTGAGGGGAGGGCAAACGAACACAACACTTTCAGACTGTGAGGGGAGGGCAAACGAACACAACACTTTCAGAATGTGAGGGCAAGTGAACACAACACTTTCAGAATGGGAGGGGAGGGCAAACGAACACAACACTTTCAGAATGTGAGGGGAGGGCAAACGAACACTTTCAGAATGTGAGCGGAGACAAACGAACACAACACTTTCAGAATGTGAGGGCAAACGAACACAATACTTTCAGAATCTGAGGGTAAACGAACACAACACTTTCAGAATGTGAGGGCAAATGAACACAATACTTTCAGAATGTGAGGGCAAACGAACACAATACTTTCAGAATGTGAGGGGAGGGCAAACGAACATAACACTTTCAGAATGTGAGGGCAAACAAACACAACACTTTCAGAATGTGAGGGCAAACGAACACAGGACACTTTCAGAATGTGAGGGCAAACGAACACAACACTATCAGAATGTGAGGGCAAACGAACACAATACTTTCAGAATGTGAGGGGAGGGCAAACGAACATAACACTTTCAGAATGTGAGGGCAAACAAACACAACACTTTCAGAATGTGAGGGCAAACGTACACAACACTTTCAGAATGTGAGGGCAAACGAACACAACACTTTCAGAATGTGAGGGCAAACGAACAAAACACTATCAGAATGTGAGGGCAAACGAACACAATACTTTCAGAATCTGAAAGTAAACGAACACAATACTTTCAGAATGTGAGGGGAGGGCAAACGAACACAACACTTTCAGAATGTGAGGGGAAGGCAAACGAACACAACACTTTCAGAATGTGAGGGGAGGGCAAACGAACATACCACTTTCAGAATGTGAGGGCAAATGAACACAACACTTTCAGAATGTTAGGGCAAACGAACACAACACTTTCAGAATGTGAGGGGAGGGCAAACGAACACAACACTTTCAGAATGTGAGGGGAGGGCAAACGAACACAATACTTTCAGAATGTGAGGGGAAACGAACACAACACTTTCAGAATGTGAGGGCAAACGAAAACAACACATTCAGAATGTGAGGGGAGGGCAAACGAACACAACACTTTCAGAATGTGAGGAGAGGGCAAACGAACACAACACTTTCAGAATGCGAGGGGAGGACAAACGAACACAACACTTTCAAAATGTGAGGGGAGGGCAAACGAACACAACACTCTCAGAATGTGAGGGGAGGGCAAATGAACACAACACTTTCAGAATGTGAGACGAGGGCAAACGAACACAACACTTTCAGAATGTGAGTGGAGGGCAAACGAACACAACACTTTCAGAATGTGAGGAGAGGGCAAACGAACACAACACTTTCAGAATGTGAGGGGAGGGCAAACGAACACAATACTTTCAGAATGTGAGGGGAGGGCAAACGAACACAACACTTTCAGAATGTGAGGGGAGGGCAAACGAACACAACACTTTCAGAATGTGAGGAGAGGGCAAACGAACATAACACTTTCAGAATGTGAGGGGAGGGCAAACGAATACAACACTTTCAGAATGTGAGGGCAAACGAACACAACACTTTCAGAATGTGAGGGGAGGGCAAACGAACACAGCACTTTCAGAATGTGAGGGATGGAAAACGAAAACAACACTTTCAGAATGTGAGGGCACACGAACACAACACTTTCAGAATGTGAGGCGAGGGCAAACAAACAGAACACTTTCAGAATGTGAGGGGAGGGCAAACGAACAGAACATGTTCAGAATGTGAGGGGAGGGCAAACGAACACAACTCTTTCAGAATGTGAGGGGAGGACAAACGAACACAACACTTTCAGAATGTGAGTGGAGGGCAAACGAACACAACACTTTCAGAATGTGAGGGGAGGGCAAACGAACACAACACTTTCAGAATGCGAGGGGAGGGCAAACGAACACAACACTTTCAAAATGTGAGGGGAGGGCAAACGAACACAACACTTTCAGAATGTGAGGCGAGGGCAAACGAACACAACACTTTCAGAATGTGAGGGGAGGGCAAACGAACACAACACTTTCAGAATGTGAGGGGAGGGCAAACGAACACAACACTTTCAGAATGTGAGGGGAGGGCAAACGAACACAGCACTTTCAGAATGTGAGGGCAAATGAACACAACACTTTTAGAATGTGAGGGCAAACGAACACAACACTTTCAGAATATGAGGGGAAACGAACACAACACTTTCAGAATGTGAGGGCAAACGAAAACAGCACTTTCAGAATGTGAGGGCAAACGAACACAACACTTTCAGAATGTGAGGGCAAGCGAACACAACACTTTCAGAATGTGAGGGGAGGGCAAACGAACACAGCACATTCAGAATGTGAGGGCAAACGAACACAACACTTTCAGGATGTGAGGGCAAACGAACACAGCACATTCAGAATGTGAGGGCAAACGAACACAACACTTTCAGAATGTGAGGGCAAACGAACACAACACTTTCAGAATGTGAGGGGAGGGCAAACGAACACAGCACTTTCAGAATGTGAGGGATGGAAAACGAACACAACACTTTCAGAATGTGAGGGCACACGAACACAACACATTCAGAATGTGAGGCGAGGGTAAACGAACAGAACACTTTCAGAATGTGAGGGGAGGGCAAACGAACAGAACACGTTCAGAATGTTAGGGGAGGGCAAACGAACACAACACTTTCAGAATGTGAGGGGAGGACAAACGAACACAACACTTTCAAAATGTGAGGGGAGGGCAAACGAACACAACACTCTCAGAATGTGAGGGGAGGGCAAATAAACACAACACTTTCAGAATGTGAGGCGAGGGCAAACGAACACAACACTTTCAGAATGTGAGGGGAGGGCAAAATAACACAACATTTTCAGAATGTGAGGGGAGGGCAAACGAACACAACACTTTCAGAATGTGAGGGCAAACGAACACAACACTTTTAGAATGTGAGGGCAAACGAACACTTTCAGAATATGAGGGCAAACGAACACAACACTTTCAGAATGTGAGGGCAAACGAAAACAGCACTTTCAGATTGTGAGGGCAAACGAACACAACACTTTCAGAATGTGAGGGCAAGCGAACACAACACTTTCAGAATGTGAGGGGAGGGCAAACGAACACAGCACATTCAGAATGTGAGGGCAAACGAACACAGCACATTCAGAATGTGAGGGCAAACGAACACAGCACATTCAGAATGTGAGGGCAAACGAACACAGCACATTCAGAATGTGAGGGCAAACGAACACAACACTTTCAGAATGTGAGGGCAAACGAACACAACAATTTCAGAATGTGAGTGGAGGGCAAACGAACACAGCACATTCAGAATGTGAGGGCACACGAACACAACACTTTCAGAATGTGAGGGCAAACGGACACAACACTTTCAGAATGTGAGGGCAAACGAACACAACACTTTCAGAACACTGGTTTATATACAAGATGAACTTTTGGAGCGTATGTTAGCTGTATCTTGCATGATTCAAAGAATAACAAGATTAATGTACTGCTGGAGACTGCACTTCGAAGTTGCCAGGGCGAACATAAATACATGCTTACACTGCTAAATTGGAGCTGCTAAATCATTTGAAAAGCATACATGTTGTCAATGTCATTTTACAGGTCATGTGTCATGTCTGTTGACAAATTTCTTGTTTAAGTAAACATTATTTATTTTACAACGATTGCGAAGTAAGTTTTAACAACTTATATTAATCACTCTAGTTGGCGAAGATGAACGCGTATACTTATGTGTTCATTCGTGTGGGAAGAAACCGGAGTACCTGGAGAAAACCCACCTGTCCGATCTGGCGACTATCATCTCACATACTTCCCGGTCCGAGGATCGAACCCGGGTTGCATTGGTGAGAAGTGAGTGCGCTAACCACTGCGCTAATCGGACACATTTCTTGTTGTTTATATTATTCCTAATGCTGGTTACGTTGTAAAGTTCACACATATGTTCGATGCGATAATGTGATTGGGTTGTGGCTACTGGTCTGTTTGGTCTGTATTATGCAGTGCGCAATCTACTTAATTTTCCTTTCAATGTTTCTAAATGTTACTGGCAAACAACATACATAAGGCAGTGCATTGCTGACATATTTATTGTAAAATGAATGGACCTGTATACACGCCTTTGATCTAGTCATCATAACATCGACAGTACAATGCAATTGCAAATCATTAAAGTGTTGTTTTCGTAATTTGATTTTGAACTTAAGGAATATAAATGCATCATTATGAACAATATAACATTATCATGGAATTCAGCTGCAGTAAGAAATGGTGCATAAACAAGAACTATAAGTGACGACATTGTCATATATTGGTGTATTTTTGCAGGTTATAGGGCCATAATAAAATAAATCCTAGATTTTCATCCACATTTTTTTGAAAATGGGGGCGGGGGGTGAAATTTTATTTTTTATTTTATATTTTCAGGATATCGATATTTATGCTGATAAAATGGTGTTTTGACAAGATTCAACTTGACAAGATTTTTTTGTTTTTTTTTGTTTTCAAATAGTAATAAAAAAAATCGGGGCGGGCCCTAAAAACGGGGGCGGGCGGGGATGAAAATCTAGGAAATATTTTATTATGGCCTAATACAAGTACAACTTTTAGTTCAAAGCATTGAACAGGATTGTTTAAAGAATTGCCATGGAAACGTCCTGAACTGTGTGATATTTGGATCTCAACAAGAACTGCAGCTAGAGGCCTGGTGGCAAACGTTGAGAGAGAGAGAGAGAAAGAGGGAGAGGAGAGGGGGGCGAGATGGGGAGGTAGAGAAGGATGACGAGAGGGAAAGGGGGAGTGTGAGCAATGGAGAGAGGGTGGGAGGGAGGTGGAGAGAGATGGGCGAGAGAGAGAGAGAGAGAGAGGGTGAAGGAGTGATGGAGCCAGAGAGAGGGTCAGGAGAGAGGGCGAAGACGGGTGAAAGAGGAGGTGGGAGGAGTACGGACGAAGCGTGTGCGTGAGAGAGTGAGAGAGGCAATGTGGAGTTTAAGTGCCTTGCTCAAGGGCACACACGTAACGGCTACAGCTGAGTAATCTGGATCGAAAGTAATAGATTACGATGTACAGTAGTCTGCACTAACACTAGGTAGAACACAATCACAGATCACTGTATACAGTAGTCTGTACTATCCCTAGGTAGAACACAATCATAGATCACTGTGTACAGTAGTCTGTACTAACCCTATGTAGAACACAATCATAGATCACTGTGTACAGTAGTCTGTACTATCCCTAGGTAGAACACAATCATAGATCACTGTGTACAGTAGTCTGTACTATCCCTAGGTAGAACACAATCATAGGTCACTGTGTACAGTAGTCTGTACTAACCCTATGTAGAACACAATCATAGATCACTGTGTACAGTAGTCTGTACTATCCCTAGGTAGAACACAATCATAGGTCACTGTGTACAGTAGTCTGTACTAACCCTATGTAGAACATAATCATAGATCACTGTGTACAGTAGTCTGTACTATCCCTAGGTAGAACACAATCATAGATCACTGTGTACAGTAGTCTGCACTACCCCTAGGTAGAACACACTTATAGATCACTGTGTACAGCAGTCTGTACTATCCCTAGGTAGAACACAATCATAGGTCACTGTGTACAGTAGTCTGTACTAACCCTATGTAGAACACAATCATAGATCACTGTGTACAGTAGTCTGTACTAACCCTATGTAGAACACAATCATAGATCACTGTGTACACTAGTCTGTACTATCCCAAGGTAGAACACATATATCACTGTGTACAGTAGTCTGTACTAACCCTATGTAGAACACAATCATAGATCACTGTGTACAGTAGTCTGTACTAACCCTATGTAGAACACAATCATAGATCACTGTGTACAGTAGTCTGTACTAACCCTATATAGAACACAATCATAGATCACTGTGTACAGTAGTCTGCACTACCCCTAGGTAGAACACAATCATAGATCACTATGTACAGTAGTATGTACTAATCCTATGTAGAACACAATCATAGATCACTGTGTACAGTAGTCTATGCTACCCATATGTAGAACACAATCATATATCACTGTGTACAGTAGTCTATGCTACCCATATGTAGAACACAATCATAGATCACTGTGTACAGTAGTCTATGCTACCCATATGTAGAACACAATCATATATCACTGTGTACAGTAGTCTATGCTACCCATATGTAGAACACAATCATAGATCACTGTGTACAGTAGTCTATGCTACCCATATGTAGAACACAATCATAGATCACTGTGTACAGTAGTTTGTACTAACCCTATGTAGAACACAATAATATATCACTGTGTACAGTAGTTTGTACTAACCCTATGTAGAACACAATCATAGATCACTGTGTACAGTAGTCTATGCTACCCATATGTAGAACACAATCATATATCACTGTGTACAGTAGTCTATGCTACCCATATGTAGAACACAATCATAGATCACTGTGTACAGTAGTCTATGCTACCCATATGTAGAACACAATCATAGATCACTGTGTACAGTAGTTTGTACTAACCCTATGTAGAACACAATAATATATCACTGTGTACAGTAGTTTGTACTAACCCTATGTAGAACACAATCATAGATCACTGTGTACAGTAGTCTATGCTACCCATATGTAGAACACAATCATATATCACTGTGTACAGTAGTCTATGCTACCCATATGTAGAACACAATCATAGATCACTGTGTACAGTAGTCTATGCTACCCATATGTAGAACACAATCATATATCACTGTGTACAGTAGTTTGTACTAACCCTATGTAGAACACAATAATATATCACTGTGTACAGTAGTTTGTACTAACCCTATGTAGAACACAATAATATATCACTGTGTACAGTAGTCTATGCTACCCATATGTAGAACACAAACATAGATCACTGTGTACAGTAGTTTGTGCTAACCATATGTAGAACACAATCATAGATCACTGTGTACAGTAGTCTATGCTACCCATATGTAGAACACAATCATATATCACTGTGTACAGTAGTTTGTACTAACTCTATGTAGAACACAATCATAGATCACTGTGTACAGTAGTCTGTACTAACCCTATGTAGAACACAATAATATATCACTGTGTACAGTAGTTTGTGCTAACCATAAGTAGCAATGGAACACACCAAATGACTGCGTGCAATAGTAAACTTCAAAGATTAGCCGACCTACGGCATTCTACCAAAATAGGTGGCCAAAGTAGTTTTCAGCCATCTGAGGCCATATAGAAAAAGAGTTGCCAGACCACAGATTTACCACAGGTGTTTCCAGACCTAATGTCACCTACCCAATGAGTTTCCAGATCTAATGACATCTACCCAAGGATTTGCCAAATACATGTATAAGGTCATTTACTAAATGGATTACCAGACCTAGGTTCATCTACTAAAGGATTTACCAGACCTAAGGTCATCTACCAAAGGATTTACCAGACCTAAGGTCATCTACCAAAGGAGTTTCCAAAACCAAAGGTGATAGCGCTGTGGTAGCTTCATGTGTGAACAGCCCGGAGTTCGCAAGTTACACCATCAGTGAACGACATGAACAACCTAACAACTAATAATAGGATGAGCAGTAGGAATAGAGATCCATGGGTTTTCTAATTCAGAAGGCTCACACCCGTTGCATCCAATGATTATGACAAAGCTCTCCGCTACTCATCGACTAATGGACCCATGTCAGCTCAGCGGCTATCCGGGCACTGAGTGTTATAAACACATCAGATACCGATGGTAGAGATATAAAGGAGAACTAGAATGTGACATTAGCAATTGTAATGATGTATTAACTGAAATAGACAATAGAAGATTCTGGGTCATACTACATGTAGTTGGTACATTGGCCATTGGTTATATGCAATTATGTAATTGTTGAAAAGAACGGTGAGGTCGGAAAGGTGACTGCTTAGTCTCGAAATGCCACGACCTAGTGGACGAGACCATTAACAGCGCCTTGATTAATATAAAAACCTTCTGATGCTGCAACTGCCAGTGTTCCTTCTTATACATGTAATTTGATCTCCGATGCCAACTTTATTTGTTTGTTGTTTTGTGAGTTTTAAAGTCGCACACACAGCTTAGGTCATCTAGGACACATACATGTATATACGGCTTATAAGATAGAGATACATTTCTGTATTTCTAGAGGATTACCTAATTAGTTCTGAATTAATACTCCCCGAGTGCCCTCTAATAGTATACAACTCAGTTCCTCCGAAGCGTGTACGCTAAGAAGATGTGCTGAATGCAATGCAAACTAATCACATAGTTCTATTGTTATTATTCAGCTGATATTATACATGTGTGCATTACCATTGCTATAGTTACTAGATTACGCGAAAGAATGTCTTTAAGCCAATTTCATACTTAGTTTCCAGATACCCTATATAAGTCAACTATGCACATTGTTATATAGATTTATTGTCATGAATTGTCTCATTCCCCCGTTTCTACTCTGCTAGATAATTCCATATATCATCATATTCCATAACATATTATATATATAGTTTCTATACTGTTCAGCTTTAACATTACTATATAATTCCACAAGTTTTCACTTATACTCTTATCTTTTGATTGGATTGTATTTCATTTGTATATATGATGAGGGCCTCGTGGTAGATTAACTTTTGCTAAATGAGTTCTCTCGTAAACTATATAAAGTCTTTATTATTATTATTATTGTTATTACTACTGCTATTATTACTATTAGTACTATATTATTATTATTATTATTATTTAACAAGATGTTCAATATATATTCAATGTGTTGTATGTTTATTTATCGTCTCTGCCAGTTGCCTATATTTTATATCGACGCCTCTTGAAGAGATTAATTTGTCATGATAGACTTTGGAGGATAGTGCAATGATAAAGACAGAAACACATTCCAGAATCCCCTCTGGTTCTTTTGCGTGCACTTGGTGTAAAGAGCACCGACACGAGACCTCGGTTTAAAGTCTCATGTGAAAGACTAATTTTATTAGGGTCATACGGGGGATCGAACCTGCGATCCTTGGATTATCAGTCCAGCGTGATAACAACTGGACTCGTCGGTAGAGCGACACGATACAGCACGATACAGCACGATACAGCACGATACAGCACCATACAGC
Source organism: Archivesica marissinica (assembly GCA_014843695.1). NCBI lineage: Eukaryota > Metazoa > Mollusca > Bivalvia > Venerida > Vesicomyidae > Archivesica > Archivesica marissinica. Next base: position 71,004,103 of record CM026395.1, on the reverse strand, counting down.
AATTAGGATTGCATTGTGAGGCTGCGAACTGTCAGCGGTTGGGGGGGGGAGACAACTCTTAGCATTATTTCAGTTACACGGACACACGGGTAGAACCACCGATCTTCCGCGAGCTAGCTAGATACGTTCCTCTAATGAAATGCTTCGGCAAGGATTGTGGTATTCGAGCGTACAGCGGTGAGAATCAAGTGATCCAAAGTCAACGACCCTAGCCACTCGCACATAATCCTGTTAAAGAAAATGATAAAGCATATTACAGCCTATAATCAGATTTAATACATATTAATATTATAATGATAATTAATACGATTAAATTATATCTAGGGTTATTTTTATGCCAATGAAGTCGCTCCTGACCTAAGATTAATATACATGTAATGCCGTGATAATATTATTATAATATTAATATTATCCTACAGAAGCATTATGTGTTTTGTTTTTCATGAGAGTCAAAATCAGTTACATGCGGGTATTGGACTGTCGATGTTAGCTCAGTCGGTATCCGAATGTGGCTTCCGTGTGTATTCGGGAAGAATTCGGGAAGCATTCTAGGAACATACGACATGTAGGCCTGCGGAAAACGTTCGTGAAACATGCGTCTACTTTTCATTCGGAATGAACACTTGGAGGTGTTGGCTTCCGTATGCTTTCCGAGCATCACGAATGTCGATTCGCCGTGTTCTGAAAGCATTCGGAATGAGTTCGGTGTATTCTATGTCGATTCGCCGTGTTCTGATAGTGGAATGAGTTCGGTGTATTCTATGTCGATTCGCCGTGTTCTGAAAGCATTCGGAATGAGTTCGGTGTATTCTATGTCGATTCGCCGTGTTCTGAAAGCATTCGGAAAGCATACGGAGAGCATACGGAAAGCATTCGGAAAGCATAGGGAAAGCATTCGGAAAGCATACGGAAAGCATACGGATAGCGTTGTAAAAAGGAAACATTTCGAAGTCAGCATGCGCGAAGTATTCGGTCTATTCCGAAAGCATTCTGAAACGATACTGAAACCATTCGGAAAGTAAACGGAAAGCATGTCGGTATACATTGGGGAACACGCATGCGCAGGGACATTCAGTCAGTTTAAAAAAATCACACCACTCGTATACGGTAAACAAACGGACGCTCATTCGGGCCAGTGTGTGATCGCCCCATTACTTTATTTGAAAATACACTTGTCGATTTCAATTATATGATTGTGCACAACTTTCATTGTGTATGGTATTTCTGGTCTCAGTGGCCTATTGGTTAAGGCGAGAGGTGTGAGATGCCCCGGAGTTCGCGCCCAGTTGTAGCCATTACGACCGTGCCACTAGGCAGCAAGGTACATAAATGCAACATTACCTCGTCTCTCTCACTCGTGGCGATGTGTGTCACAAGTTTGGACAGCGGAGCCTGTATTTTGCGAATTACGAACCCTCTAAATCCAAACAGAATAGAGTATAAGACTGGCCTTTGTAACACCACATACCTCTACACAGGCTTACAAAAAGTGTAGATCCAGATGAGATCAGGATCTGCACTTTTTGCCAGTAATAATAATATTTTTAGACACATTTTGATAAATGAACTGGTCCAAATGTAATTTTCTTATTAATGTATTGGTCTAAGAATATCATGCACCATTCCATGTCAGTCACTCGGTTATGAATGGATTAAACCCATCTGGTTACAACTTACCTCTTGTTCAACATATTGTGCTCACCATATGCCCTGTACTTTAGTTTAGATCTCTTCAGAAAATAATAACATATTGTTTTCACTATAATACATTTTCAATTTAGTGTTTTACGTTTATTTATCGTCGCTACCGGTTGCCCATATGAGCGACGCCTCCCGAAGAGATTAGTCATTTTAGATTTTTGGAGGATAGTGCAATGATACAGAGAGAGACCCATTCCAGAGTATCCTCTGGTTCTTTTACGTGCACGGTGTAAAGCACCGACAAGAGACCTCGGTTTAACGTCCCATCTGAAAGACTGTTAATTTCATTAGGGTCAGACGGGTTATTCGCAAAATACAGGCAATTACCAGTCCAGCGTGTTACCACTGGACGAATTATCCGTCTGTCATTTTCAATTTAAATATGAAACGTTGTATATATGTATTCATGTAATAACATTTTTTTGGTGTGTGTACTTTATTGTATATTACTTATTCTATCAAAGCTTAAAGATTTGAAAGAAAATACAGGTTAATGTAGGCCTACTTCAATGAGAATGTTATCACCTATAGGTGTGCCACCTAACATACTCAGATTCATACAAACACATTTTGAAGTGTATAATTTCAGATTAATTAACTATATAAAATGTATGAATTTAATCCCAAAAACCGATTGTTACAGATTCGCACCATGCTGTCATATACAACTGTATATAGTTAATGTAAACAGAGGCGTGTTAGTTCAAACAGCCGGCAATGGTAGTGTTAATGACGACTGTATTGAAGTATCGAGTTCTTTCTGAGCCATTCAAACAATTGATGAACATGAAAGAGCTTACAAACGGTCAGGGGGTATATTAAGAGTTTTGAGATTGTCGCGTGTGTCGCACACATGCGCAGTGATGGCGAGAGTAAATAAACGCAATAATCTGTTGTCACCATTGTCTATTGTGTCCTTACAGTGTGTGTTTTACGTTTATTTATCGTCGCTACCGGTTGCCCATATGAACGTCTTTATGACGTGTAATACTCGCACTCATGTTCTCTGTTATCAGGAATAAATCACAATTACTGATCTAGACACACGAAAACGATTGAAATATTACCACGAAACTACACACATCTGTTATCTGTCAAATTTGAAACACTGATTCGCTACAGAAAGTAAACAAACTAGCACATTGTGTACATGCGTTATATTTCTCAGGAACTAGTTATGATACGTTGTTTCTGGTTTGATACGGGCTCGTGACCGTATCAAACCAGCAAGCGTAATATTAAGACTGGAAAACACAGCGTATCAACCCGTGTGGTAGACAAATGTGGTAATAGGCAAATAATGGCAAAAATAGGCTAAATTCATATATAAGGAAAACCCAATATATACCTGAATATTTACAATGAAAACAGTCACACAGCGAATAGGCAAATTAATAATAATGGTAGAACCTTGTCTAAAGAAAACCCCGTATGACAGGTTTCCGGTTCCGTTGTTTGTAATCGGTATTCGGATATAGACCGACAACAAGCAGTTGAGTATTCGTAACGAAACCTTTCCCAAATTTAGTTAAACAAGGTCAGTTTGTTTCTTTGTTTCTTTCTTGCCATTTTGGGCTCATGGTATCGCCGGCGGGCAGTTTACCTAACAACACATTTCCTGGGCAGGCTCCAGCGGTTAACCAGTACTTGGCGCACCAACCTCAGTAAGAAACTGCAACTTTTCATATAAATGAGACACGGCTGGGCGGGGGCAAAAGTTTAAACATTATTTATTTTACAACATACCGTAGACGGAAACTGGGCGTGACGTAACATACCGTACATAAGCAGCATGTGACGTAGCATACCGCAAGAGCTTGTAAATAGCGCATACCGTAACACTTGTTCAACGTAATATAAACATGTATAGCTATTTTAATAGATATGCAAGATTTTCGGCTTTATAGTAAATAATTAATAAATATACATATACGTTATGCAGTGTTCTAATCGTCTTTATGGGGACACAACCCTTTTGCTAAGTATTTATTTGTAATACGAGTGTGATTGTTACTGGCCTGGGAATGATTGTTACTAGCCTGGGAACAGGCGTTGATATATTTTACATGGTCAGTCATATAAATATTGTCTTAACACCGAGACCATTAATTTATCTAAAATGACTAATCTCTTCAGGAGGCGTCGCTCATATGGGCAACCGGAAGCGACGATACATAAACGTAAAGCACACACACCATTAATTGAGCCATATTGAGTTTCAAATAATATGTCATCAGTTTGCATGAAGTAAAAAAGTGAAAAATCGACAGACTGGAACCCAGGCTAGATTGTTACATACACATATATGAAACAATAACATATAATGAATCTAACTCTACATATTTTATAAATACTATATCAGTGCCGTAGCCAGACTCTGAAAATAACCGAGGCGACCACCACCCCTGACGTATTGTGTGGATGCTTGTCTGTGCATTCTGAAGGCGGTTTTATCAGAGTTTTCCTATACCTGTCGTTACTTGCCAAATTCTATACCGAGGCGAGTGCCTCATTTGCCTCAGTGTGGCTACGGGCCTGACTGTATGCTTTTCTATTTACTCGGGGATATTATAATAAACTATGAGAGCACTTGTAAACAACAGTTTTGTATCATCAGTGTGAACTATTCGAGAACTAATACATTCCCATTATTATGGCCAAACATAAATGGAGCAAATTGATGCGTTTATTGAATTATATACAATTTCAGTACACTGTGAACGCCTGTATCTCTTGAAAGCTTGTCAGTATAGTATCCGAAATAATATCATTGTTTAAAAAAATTAAGTTTATTTAACGTCGCTACCTGTTGCCTATTTGAGCGACGGGCAGTTTACCTAACACCTTCCTGGGCAGGCTCCAGTGGTTAACCAGTACTTGGTACACCAACCTCCGTAAAAAGCTTCCAACGTTTTCATATAAAGTGACACGGTCTGAGCCGGGCTCGAACCCGTGACCATCAGTGATGATATGTTACAGTGGTATACAAGTCAGCGACCTTAACAACTCGAAAATATCATTGTTTTCTCAAAGCTAGTTTGCTAGTAGCAGTGCCGTGAAATCTAAATAAAACCCCACCTAAATCTGTGAGAATGTATGGTTCTATGTCCCCCCCCCCAGTGCAATCATACAACATGTGTGTCGTCCGTGATCCTGTGGTATATATGATGAACATTCTAGTTGGTGGTTTTGTGTAATTAAGAAGATAAAGCAAAGCATACAGCATGGAGTTCCTATGGTTTAAAGTATTCTTAAGAAAACCAGCCAAGCTTAATAACACCTTTCTATTATCACTGTTCTGTTCATTAACAATTTAAAATACAAAATGTATACATGCTTCGTCTCATGTAGCACTACTAATTAACGAGTTCTTTCCTCAACTCTGAGTAACACGGACAAATTAAGACAAAATGGTACTCATCTTCAATGTCTCCAACATTGCAACATTGACAATAACGCTCATTTCTCTGTACTCTATTATATACAAGAGAATAAGTAATCTGTGTAATGATTTGCTATTTTGCTAATCTGTGCAGTACATACAGTTTTAAGTATAAACTTAGTATGCTGGACTACCCGGAGAAACCCAACTGTCCGATCTGGCGATCACCGTACCATCTCACATAATGATCGGTCCGAGAATCGAACCCGAGTATACCATTCCAAACGGCTGTGAAGTCACAATATATCCTAACATGTCGTAGCGACGTTAAATCGCCCCCTCTCTAACAATTAAAAAAAACCCATAAAAACAACAAACAGTTACCGATCATGTACATTTTGACAAATTTCAGGGCAACCGTAAAATTACATTATTAGGAACGTATGTAAAATAAATATATAATGGTTTGATAAACAAATTCAACAGATAACCGTAGGCTGTTGTAAAAATAAAAGTTTGTTTAATTTTATCGAATCTATATGCTTGACCCGTTATTATAAACACATACAAACCGGGTATGTGCCCACCCTAAGCTCTATACCAAGTGCGTGTACATTACTGTTGATGTTCGATTCCCTTTTGAGGCAATGCCTTAGTTAATAATAATAAATTGAAAAAAGGAGAGTAATCTTACTGCTGGTGGTTTACCAACATAGTATAAACCAGAGTGTAGCTTCACATACGTATGCCTCGTGCTACAGGTTTCCATTAAAAATGTAAAAAAAGAGTGTAAGTTAATGTTAATATGTGAGGATATACGCACCTCTGCCATAGAACATCCATATACAGTAAAACCTTAAGCAGCCAGTCAAGGGAATCACAGAATGTGGCTGCTTAACAAAGGTGGCTGCTTAATAGAGGTAAAGTGTATAATAAAACAATATATTGGGAATCTGGAAACTGGCTGCTTAATACAGGTTAGCTGCTTAATGGAGGTGACCACTAACACAGGTTTGACTGTATTACTATGTTGCACGCAATATAATATGTTTATAAATTGACAATTAACTTCTCAACTTATAATGTTTGACTCAGTCACCACTTCAGCCAAGATCTTAAAAGATATAATAATATTGTTATTACTCGGAACATAATAAACCATATTCACGATTTTGCTTTGAACCCCCAATTTAGTGTGTACTTAGACTGCGCTACACACCGATATACATCCACTTATAATATGACGAAAATTTGAATCTGATATTTACATTTTTCAATATAAATTTATTGAGATTTTATGTAAATTTTGAACATTTACCAACAAATGATTTTTTATGTGTGAAACTGCTCTTTGTGAATTACACCCCCCCCCCCCACCGCTTCTTTATCGATATTTATTTTTAGTGACAAGTAATTTTGTATATGATGGCTTACTCAAGTTAATACTGTGACAAATTTGTATTTGCATTTCAATTTTATGTGTCCCTCTTAAAAATGGGCATTTAGGTTATTAGTGGCAAATTTAGATTGTCCATGTATTTGAACTGAACTATATTACAGTCATCACCCAGGATCAGATCGAGAATGACCTAATTAACATCTTCTCCTTGCCTGTAGGATCAGATCGAGAATGACCTATTCAACATCTTCTCCTTGCCTGTAGGATCAGATCGAGAATGACCTAATTAACATCTTCTCCTTGCCTGTAGGATCAGATCGAGAATGACCTATTCAACATCTTCTCCTTGCCTGTAGGATCAGATCGAGAATGACCTAATTAACATCTTCTCCTTGCCTGTAGGATCAGATCGAGAATGACCTAATTAACATCTTCTCCTTGCCTGTAGGATCAGATCGAGAATGACCTAATTAACATCTTCTCCTTGCCTATAGGTCTGTAAAATGTCTGTATATGGCTTTTACAATATATAATAGTCCAATACTTAGCTTTACTTGTGATAATAATGATAATAATTTATGATAATAAGATAGTAACTTATGGTTGTCTGATTCGCGCCGTCGTTAGCACTCTCGCATCTCACCAATACAACCCGGGTTCTATCCTCGGACCGGGAAGTATGTGAGATGGTACGGTGGTCGCCAGATCGGACAGGTGGGTTTCCTCCCACATGAATGGCCACATGTACACGTTCATCCGTGTCACCGAGCGTGAATAATATAAGTTGTTTCGCAATCGTTGTAAACAAATAACGTTCAAGCTAAGAATGGCTAGGTGGTACGGTGGTCGGACAGGTGCGTTTCCTCCCACACGAATGACCACATTTACACTTTGTTGTAAACATACAGTTCAAGCTAAGAGTTTTTACGTTTATTTATCGTCGCTACCGGTTGCCCATATGAACGGCGCCTCCTGAAGAGAGTAGTAATTTTAGATTTTGGAGGATAGTGCAATGATACAGACAGAGACCCATTCCAGAGTCTCCTCTGGTTCTTTTACGTGTACAGTGTAAAGCACCGACACAAGACCTCGGTTTAAGTCCCAAATGAAATTGCCTATTGTTTTATAGTGCATGTATGCACTATGCTTTACTCTATGCTGTACATACAGGTAGATAAGTTATGATGGGGAACAACATCTATTCAAGTTACTATATTACCCTACTTGTAATAAGATTGATGATGAATATCATTTTCTAATGGAATGTCGTCTTCTCGCTGATTTATTTTAAATCATATTTTCCGAAATAGATGCAACATGCTTAAAACAGTTGAACTGTTAAAATCAGATAACAGACATATTTTAAGGAATTTAGCAGTTTTAGTATTTAAAGGATTTGAGTTAAAGAGAAGTGTCGTTTTTGAGGATACTTTATAAATACATATATTTATTTTATTGTTTTCATTGTTAACATTCTCCTGTCGTGTATTTACTGTTGTGAATCTGTCTTGTTTCGGTATTCACATTCTTAGTTACGTAAATATATCTCAATTTCAGCTTTCTTGAAGTTTATAAATTCCAGCGTCCATAGTAGTAGTATTTTAGTTTTTTAATAAATTTTATTATTGTTATTATTATAAACCACAAAATGGGCCTTTAACTGTTACATAGTTAAGCTTCCCGAATACTGTATTTTCCTCGCTGCATGAGGTATTTCTCGGTTTTATCTGATACTGAGCAGTAGCGATATTACCATTACAGCGTGCTATATTTATATTTCACACACGAGCGCCAATAATTTTAGGTTTTAATTTTTAATGTTTAAATAGTTAATGTGTATTAAGCTTAGAGTGCAATTGCGTTGTATATTAATTAAACTAATTACGGACTATACCGAAGTCTCGAGATTCGTACTATTTGGATATATAAGTTTCACAGTGATGTTAGAATACACGCTAACTCAGCCAGAGATGGAAACATAATTTGATGGATATTTGTATAAAGGTAATATTCTAATATGGCAAGATACTATTTAACATAGGTGGCTGCGACTAGGCGTATACTAACGCTACATATTGAGGATTTGAAAACTCACCGATGTAGGTTCAAATCCCATGGGGGTGAATTATTTCATGTGAGGAGCTTTCCAGCTTGCTTGTGAGGGGCAAACGGGGTCTTCCTCCACCAATAATAGCTGGAGTGTCGCGATATGACTTAAATTATTGGTGCGACATTAACCCCTAAAAACGAACGAACGAACGGAACGGAACGGAACGGAACGGAACGAACGAACGAACGAACGAACGAACGAACGAACGAACGAACGAACGAACGAACGAACGAACGAACGAACGAACGAACGAACGAACGAACGAACGAACGAACGAACGAACGAACGAACGAATACATGAGATTATTAGAATGAGAGATATTGGTAGGTTACTGCCCCTGAATACTCTTTAGAAAGAATATGTCTATTTAATTGGCTTCCTTTGTTTTCATCGTGGTTATCTTTGCACCACATGCTATAAATGATCATCCTTTTTATCATCTTATAAGTATTAACTTATTAAAAACCGACAGACGTCATACAAATATATCTTTCAATATCTGGCAATGGAGCAACCGTAAAAACAAAGGATTACAACTAAACGGACCAATATACATTTCGGGATAAATCGGACTTTATCTGTCAAGGGAGATAATAGAAAATTCTGCAATGTATCACATTAACAAATAATGTTGATAAACTTGATTGTGATTTTACAATAGAAGACTTAATAAAAGCCAGTTCCTCATTAAAGCTATGTGAATGCATCGATATTAATAAGCTAATACATGAACGTTGAAGTAGTGATAGCGCAGTGGTATCTTGACGTGTGAAAGGTCTGGAGTTCGAGCCCCGCTGGAGCCGTTACGATTGTGCCCCTAGGCAAGGCATTTCAATTCCACGTTTCCTCTTCTCCCTACCTCGAGGTGATGGATTCCATCAGGAATGAGGTCTCGAGAGTGATTAATATAAGTTGTAAGGTGAACTTGTTTCGCAATCGAGCTAAAATAAATTGGTATAAACTAATACATGAAACAGTTATCGCTAGTAAAATAATTTCACGAAACAAGAATCTATCTTTCACGAAACAAGAATCTATCTTTCACGAAACAAGAATCTATCTTTCACGAAACAAGAATCCATCTTTCACGAAACAAGAGTATATCTTTCACGAAACAAGAGTCTATCTTTCACGAAACAAGAATCTATCTTTCACGAAACAAGAGTCTATCTTTCACGAAACAAGAGTCTATCTTTCACGAAACAAGAGTCTATCTTTCACGAAACAAGAGTCTATCTTTCACGAAACAAGAGTCTATCTTTCACGAAACAAGAGTCTATCTTTCACGAAACAAGAGTCTATCTTTCACGAAACAAGAATCCATCTTTCACGAAACAAGAATCCATCTTTCACGAAACAAGAATCTATCTTTCACGAAACAAGAGTCTATCTTTCACCAAACACAAAGTGCTTTACTACTTTCACATTTATATTATATACACACACCAACTCAAAATAAAACGTGTATCTGTATATTCTATTATTTTCTAACGATATTTCCAATGATGGTGATGATGATGATGATGATGATAAAATATAGTGTGCAGCTGTGCATACAATTTATTAAACATTCAAATCTGGATAAATACATGAATGATCGTACCTTGTGTCAGAGTATTACACAATACGTATACTTTCAAGAAATGTAAAATCATGTAAAACTGGTATTGCCGTTTCCTGGAAATGATGTGATTTTATTACCATATTCTGAGTCGCCATTTATATTCTGCTGATATGTAATGTGTGCTATATTGTATATGATGCTTTTACAGTTCATTGTGTGTATGAGCCTAAGTTGTTGAATACAAATTGGAAAACGTTTGAAAAAGGATAACTAACAATACTCCTGTGTTAGTACTAGATTCATTTAATCCATCAGTCGACGTTGCTATGTGTTTCACATTATATAAGGGTTCGGTTGAAATGATATCACGTGATGTCGTTTTGGTGGAACTGGGTTGGTACTTGTTTATCCTGCCCATCTATAGCTGTGAGTTCTGCCATTCCTATGGGGTTTGTAAGCATATTAGTCCGTATCAAAATACGTCATCTGTCAACACAAAAAGATGGATGCTACCCGGATATTTATTTAGTTGTGCTAGAAATATTCACCAAGTTACCAAGTTACCAAGTTACCAAGTTACCAAGTTACCAAGTTACCAAGTTACCAAGATGTTCGCGGATATAAACATTCGCGGAAATGCACTGTCACAGATGTTGTTCAATATACATAATTCCAATGTGGGTGGGGTGTATGTAGGGCCGATTACTAATGTTGTCAGAACTTGTGACCCGGCCCACACAGATGTTGTTCAATATACATAATTCCAATGTGGGTGGGGTGTATGTAGGGCCGATTACTAATGTTGTCAGAACTTGTGACCCGGCCCACACAGATGTTGTTCAATATACATAATTCCAATGTGGGTGGGGTGTATGTAGGGCCGATTACTAATGTTGTCAGAACTTGTGACCCGGCCCACACAGATGTTGTTCAATATACATAATTCCAATGTGGGTGGGGTGTATGTAGGGCCGATTACTAATGTTGTCAGAACTTGTGACCCGGCCCACACAGATGTTGTTCAATATACATAATTCCAATGTGGGTGGGGTGTATGTAGGGCCGATTACTAATGTTGTCAGAACTTGTGACCCGGCCCACACAGATGTTGTTCAATATACATAATTCCAATGTGGGTGGGGTGTATGTAGGGCCGATTACTAATGTTGTCAGAACTTGTGACCCGGCCCACACAGATGTTGTTCAATATACATAATTCCAATGTGGGTGGGGTGTATGTAGGGCCGATTACTAATGTTGTCAGAACTTGTGACCCGGCCCACACAGATGTTGTTGTTCAATATACATAATTCCAATGTGGGTGGGGTGTATGTAGGGCCGATTACTAATGTTGTCAGAACTTGTGACCCGGCCCACACAGATGTTGTTGTTCAATATACATAATTCCAATGTGGGTGGGGTGTATGTAGGGCCGATTACTAATGTTGTCAGAACTTGTGACCCGGCCCACACAGATGTTGTTGTTCAATATACATAATTCCAATGTGGGTGGGGTGTATGTAGGGCCGATTACTAATGTTGTCAGAACTTGTGACCCGGCCCACACAGATGTTGTTGTTCAATATACATAATTCCAATGTGGGTGGGGTGTATGTAGGGCCGATTACTAATGTTGTCAGAACTTGTGACCCGGCCCACACAGATGTTGTTGTTCAATATACATAATTCCAATGTGGGTGGGGTGTATGTAGGGCCGATTACTAATGTTGTCAGAACTTGTGACCCGGCCCACACAGATGTTGTTGTTCAATATACATAATTCCAATGTGGGTGGGGTGTATGTAGGGCCGATTACTAATGTTGTCAGAACTTGTGACCCGGCCCACACAGATGTTGTTGTTCAATATACATAATTCCAATGTGGGTGGGGTGTATGTAGGGCCGATTACTAATGTTGTCAGAACTTGTGACCCGGCCCCACAGATGTTGTTGTTCAATATACATAATTCCAATGTGGGTGGGGTGTATGTAGGGCCGATTACTAATGTTGTCAGAACTTGTGACCCGGCCCACACAGATGTTGTTGTTCAATATACATAATTCCAATGTGGGTGGGGTGTATGTAGGGCCGATTACTAATGTTGTCAGAACTTGTGACCCGGCCCACACAGATGTTGTTGTTCAATATACATAATTCCAATGTGGGTGGGGTGTATGTAGGGCCGATTACTAATGTTGTCAGAACTTGTGACCCGGCCCACACAGATGTGTTGTTCAATATACATAATTCCAATGTGGGTGGGGTGTATGTAGGGCCGATTACTAATGTTGTCAGAACTTGTGACCCGGCCCACACAGATGTTGTTGTTCAATATACATAATTCCAATGTGGGTGGGGTGTATGTAGGGCCGATTACTAATGTTGTCAGAACTTGTGACCCGGCCCACACAGATGTTGTTCAATATACATAATTCCAATGTGGGTGGGGTGTATGTAGGGCCGATTACTAATGTTGTCAGAACTTGTGACCCGGCCCACACAGATGTTGTTCAATATACATAATTCCAATGTGGGTGGGGTGTATGTAGGGCCGATTACTAATGTTGTCAGAACTTGTGACCCGGCCCACACAGATGTTGTTCAATATACATAATTCCAATGTGGGTGGGGTGTATGTAGGGCCGATTACTAATGTTGTCAGAACTTGTGACCCGGCCCACACAGATGTTGTTCAATATACATAATTCCAATGTGGGTGGGGTGTATGTAGGGCCGATTACTAATGTTGTCAGAACTTGTGACCCGGCCCACACAGATGTTGTTCAATATACATAATTCCAATGTGGGTGGGGTGTATGTAGGGCCGATTACTAATGTTGTCAGAACTTGTGACCCGGCCCACACAGATGTTGTTCAATATACATAATTCCAATGTGGGTGGGGTGTATGTAGGGCCGATTACTAATGTTGTCAGAACTTGTGACCCGGCCCATTTGCTATTTACGTCTTTGTTTCAATCTTTGTATTGATAGCTACTTGTATATAACGCAATAACCGCGATTTGATCGCATAAAGCATATAAATGCTAAGAGCAAAGAATAAGTATGCATAATTACATACATAGTAAATACATGCAATTTTACAGAAGAGTTATTCAAGGGTAAATGGAAAAAGAAACTAAATGTCTGACTGTTTATTACGTTTGTTGTGTTCGCATTCTGTCTGCTGAATAAATAAATTTTGCTAAGTTGACTAATGACGTTTCCGATGTTTGATTCATTAATGTTATGTATTTATTAGATGTTGGCCATTTGCAAAAATAAGGCTTGAAATATTGTGATCTTAACTGTCTATATTTGGGACAAACTAAGATAAAATGGTATTCTGATTCTACTTGGTTCATATTACAATTTAAACATTTCCTATTGTTTCTATTTATATTTAAATATCTTCCTGTTTCGATGGCTAATTTGTGTGAACTTATTCTGAGTCTAGTAAGGGCATATCTATATTTATTTTCAACTATACTGTCTAGATAGTGTTCCAGTCCGAAGGTGTGCTTAATTGAACTATAGTTTAACAATTTCCGAGTGTTGCTGATGCTGGCATACCAACTTTGTTTATACATATCTAAAATTCTTTGTCTTATAGGGGCTATGTGTACATGTAGCGTGTTTTGATGTTCCCATATATCGGACATGCCGATGTTATTTAATAATGTTTTTATATTTGAAGCCCAGTTGTTTTTATTTTGAGAATGTTCATTTTCAGTATCTTGTATAAGCATTTTGTATATTTGCTTTGTTAGCGAATTTTCATTACTGTTTATAACCTTGATCCAGTATTTGATCATTATTATTTGTCTACAGGTATGTATAGTGTGGTACATTCTGTAATGTTGTGGGATTTTTTGCTCAAGTTTGATTTTTTGTGTTATTTAGGTTATTTAGATACCAAAGAGTAAAAAAAGTATTTTATACATTTTTTTCAATCACTATGTTGGCCATTTTCAACCTATTCTATACAATATCTCTACTTGTAGACAACCTAGGACCTTGATGTTGGTGTCTATGCCCACATTTTAAGGCTACAGGAATCTGAAAATGCCATTATTAAAGTGTTAGTACATATGGATGTTAATATAACAGCTATTTGGGGAATGTTTTTGTACATATTATAGGATTTTTAGCAAAATAAATTTTTTTTAATATTGCACATGAACTTGTATAATTTGTATGGCTTATGAATTTGGCTTACCCTCATTTAAAATATTGTGCAAAGTGACATTAATTTATTCCCCATCAGAATCCATATCTACAGTTTGTTGTGTGCTTAAGCAGTTGTCATCACCCTCACATTCACACATCTATGTACAGCACTGGCTAACTTTACAGTTGCACTTTAGTAGTTCTACGACTGCTGCTAAAGCAGCTTGCACAGCAGACAAAATTGGCACCAGCCTGTCATTGTCTTTCATCCAACCTAGGTTACATGGATCAAGGAGTGTTGGATCAAGTACTCTATCCTGAGCCCATATATTTGCTTGAAGGTGAGAGCGCAATATATGTTGATGGAAGCCGCTCAATGCCTTCATTTGCAGAAAGTCTTCTGTACTTATGCAACCTCGGGGAACCAGGATCACCACCAGAAACATTCTGTGTGCTTCCAAGCATACTAAGAAACTCTTTGCACCCAGTAATCACATCTTCATGTGGTGTATCACCTTCTCCAAGTTGCTTCAATAATATTTTGAGGAGCCTTCATAAACACTTTCAGTCCTGTTTTCTTTCCAACTCTACTAATGTGTCCTGTTGTATCTGTTCCAGTGATGGCATGGAACCCAGGCAAAGCAGCTGCCTTTTCTAACCCTAATTTTGTATAAATTGCTTCTAAGTCTACTCTTCTTCGATTTGCACTGGTGCCTGTTACAAACTTACAATACCAGACTTTAAACCCAACATATTTAGTCTTCGTAAAATGAGGACCCACCAGTCTGTGTCCTGTGTAAAGAAATCAACCTCATTATCATTTTCTTCATTCACCACCTCCAATGCATGTAGCATCATGAGATTGTCTGCTTCCTCGTGTGTGCTGATGTCTGTGGTTGGGTGGTAATTTGGTAAGTTGATAAGGACGTGCATGCGTGCTGCTGTAACTACTGGCTTCTTACACAGTGCTATTGCTTTCTCAGCTAAGAAGAAGGTAAGCTGATCTTTTAGTCTTCTTGCTAGACAGAAACTTTGTTTTGTCCTTTATAGGAGTGGAATTCTCAATATGTAGGTCTTCACTAGGGCAATCCTTCCCGTATCTGATGTCGTTCTTGATTTGTAATTTCTTGGCATAATTGTCAAAAATGCGTCCACCAGTGTATTCATTGAGCATGGCATCAATGTTATTAGCAAAAGTTTTGCCAAGATCTTCACATAACATAAATGGGACTGCATGAACCAATGCCTGAACAACTGCCATGTCATCTATAATGAGGTATCTCTTGTTGATGTTGGATGTAATAGATTGATTGTAATTTCAAGGCATGGATGAGGTCACTTTTAGTATTGGAAAACAGAAGACTTTCATCTGGGTTCATAAGCATGGGATTTACATTCAGAAATTGCTGACTGGAGGTCAAAGTCTCGTTCTGATCTGGCAATAACTAAGAGTCTGGAGAAAATTGTAGTTGTCGACTGTAGCTGATACTCTTTTGATTTTGATAAGTTATCTTCTTGGACAGATCATCCCAGTTTTTATATTTCAGTTTGGTCATACAGTCCCACAAGTTTACATCCACGTATACGGTTTTCGACAAAGGATTCCTTTGCATTTTCTCTTCTAAGTTAAGAACACTTTCCTGTGTTTCTTTTCCCAACACTTTCTTGCTCCTTTGTCTTTGAATAGCTTCATTGGCTCTAAGAATAGCATAAGGGATTCTATATTCTTGCCTTGCCCTATGTGATGAGATGTGGTGATCAGGACTGTGTGGAAACTCAGACACTCCTAGCATGTCTCTGGTTTCTTGAGACAGACAGCCTAATTCAGGAGCAGCAAGACAGTACTTCATTAAGGTTGCTGGCTTATTGGTAATCACTCCTAGACCAACTTCTCCTTTCCGGATCTTATTTTTTTGTTCCTGAGCTTGGTCTACACCAACACTTGTGAATGGGGCTTTCTTCGTTGTCACAGCAAACTCACCTGCCATGAGCATGTTCCATATATCAGGGTCAGTATCTTTAGCTGAATATGCACGTGAAGTGAATTCCACAATATTCTGAGCATAATCCAGTCTGTTGTAGGCAAACAAGTATGTGGAAAGTTTTTCCAAAGATGCTAAATACAATGGTAAGTTGGGATCTTTGACAGATCGATGGAAATTCAGAAGTGTCTGGCGTGTATATACGAATCCATCTATACATAGGAAATGCGTCAAAATCATCCAACTGTTTCTCTATATGTATGCTTTCTATCTGTACCACCTTTGTGGGCATTTTGAATAGCTGTTCTGTCAACATGGTCACCTCTACACGCTTCAGCCAATTCACTCAAGCTGCTAGTTAGAGCTAGTTGCACTAGAGAATTTTCAGAAAAGTGTTCCTGGAACCAAAGTTCAGATAACACTTGTAATGTTGTTTCATGAGCATCCACAGCTCGGTTGTAGTGGCTACCATTTATTATTTGATTGACAACAACTGAGCCGTACAGTCCCGATTGAACCCAGGTCTCATCGATACCACTATGCTCTGTAGTCTTCCCTAAACACCTGATAGCACAAAGACTGGTGTGGAAGGGGCCTGGCAATATACACCACTTGTCCTTGTCACTGAGATGCTCGAGTTTAACTGCCCTTTTGTAAAGGTCCATATCAAAAGTAACCACGACCTTTCTATTGTTCTCAGGACATACAACTCTGTTTAGCTGATATAAGTGTTCTAATGCTGTCACCAGTGTGGACAACTCATGGGCTGGATTATTTATTACGGACAGAGAGTGGGTATAGTCCACATTCAGTAACATTTTAATAGCATTCATTCATATTTTGTTAAACACCTATAAAACATGTTAAACCATCATCTTAGTACAATTTATATTAGTTTGATGTGTTCTGCAATATTGTTAATGCAATTTCCAGATTCCCAGACCCCTAAAATGTGGGTATAGGTACCAAAATCAAGGCCCTATATCATCTACAAGTAGAGATATTGTCCAAAATAGGTTTACAATGGTGGCCATTTTGAAATCCAAGATGGCCGCCAATATAGTGATTGAAAAAAATGTATAAAATACTTTTTTTACTCTTTGGTAACTAAATAACATAAATAACACAAAAAATCAAACTTGAGCAAAATTTCCCACAACTATTTTAAAATCTACAAAATGTACCACATATGTAACGGTGTTCTACTTAATTCCCCATATAATCCGTCAATACACGTGGATGCTTTTACGCCCAATATCTTACGACAAAACTTTGAATGTATACGTTCTACTTCAATAGCTTCATGGTTCCCCCATACCTCCGCGCAATAGTTTAACTTTGATGCTACCAATGTATCGAACAGTTTACATTTTTCCGAGATAGGTAATTCAATTTGGTGGAATATGATGAATAGATTGTGCATTGAATATGCTGCGTGTTGCGCTATTTTCTTTTTCGTTCTGTTCCAGTTTCCGTTTTTGAAAAAGTACACTCCTAGATATTTAAAAGATGTGACTATCTCTAAGTCAGTGTTATTCAGTTTAAAATTATATGTTGAGTGTATTTCAGTATTTCAAAACTTCTGGCTTTAATAGTATTTAATTTTCAATTAGCGACTGTTTCTCAGTTTTAATATGTAAATATAATAATAAAATTATGTTAGTAGATTGTGATAGTTTGATTATCTGTGATTAGATTAGTCTCTTATAATTCTTTAATAATGAATGGTGTTGTACTTTGCCACGATAATTTGTTGTGTATATGTTATGTGTTGTACACCGATGATACTGAGATAAAGAATAAACCTTCTTGTGTAAAATCATGTGTGAAAGCAAATGTATCGCTTTCTGATTACTTTCATAATTACATATGCATAGAGGTGTCATACAAGGGAAACCACTGTTCCATTTATTATTTATGTTTTTAATTAAAGGTTTCCTCCCACATGATGACCTCATTTACGCGTTCATCCGCGCCAATGAGAGTGATTAATACAAGTTGTATTGTTGTAAAATAAATAAATTTTAAACTTTTATTTTTTTATTTATATTTCGGGTTTTACGCCTGCATCAGCACCATTTCGGGCTATATCGCCGGCGGGCAGTTTACCTAACAACACATTTCCTGGGCAGGCTCCAGCGGTTAACCAGTACTTGGGTGCACCAACCTCCGTAAGAAACTGCCAACTTTTTCATATAAATGAAACTTTTATTACAAGCATGTTTAGTTTAATCATATTTTATTGCATTTATCAGTTATATCTATAATACAAAAGCTATAGATACAATACATAAAATGATGCTACATGCAAATTAATAAAACAACAACGGTTTTGGCCACACGTTTTGCCAATAGTAAACGGCCCGCACCAGAGTAAACGGCCCATACCAGAATAAACGGCCCGTACCAGAGTAAACGGCCCGCACCAGAGTAAACGGCCCGTACCAGAGTAAACGGCCGGTACCAGAATAAACGGACCGTACCAGAGGAAACGGCCCGTACCAGAATAAACGGCCCGTACCAGAGTAAACGGCCCGTACCAGAGTAAACAACCTGTACCAGAGTAAACGGCCCGTACCAGAGTAAACGACCCGTACCAGAGTAAACGGCCCGTACCAGAGTAAACGACCCGTACCAGAGTAAACGACCCGTAGCAGAGTAAACGGCCCGTACCAGAGTAAACGACCCGTACCAGAGTAAACGGCCCGCACCAGAGTAAACGGCCCGTACCAGAGTAAACGGCCCGCACCAGCATGCTTGTGAATTACTTACATCATCTGGTATGCAATATTTATATGTGTGTTTTTATTCAATTACGAAATATTTCATTATGCAAATTATACGGGTACTTCAAAATCATATCTTACACAGAATGTTAAATTTAACCGTGTGAATTTATTATAATATTATACATCGATATATTGTATTGAAACAGTTGGCATGTGGCTAATCTGTTGCTGTATGGAATCACAGTCACCCGATTGCATAGATACACAGATGCTCATCGTGGTCGTTGTATTGAACGATTGTTCAATTGAAAGGACACCGTCCTTGAAATATGGACACCACCTTCCACAAGATATAGCTTGATAGCGCTGTGGATGCGCGTTCGCTTCAGGTGCGAAAGGTCCGGAGTTCGAGCCCCGCTGGAGCCGTTACGATTGTACCCTTAGGCAAGGCATTTAATTTCCACGTTGTCTCTTCTCTCTCCCTCGTGGCGATGGATTCCATCAGGAATGAGGTCTCGAGAGTGATTAATATAAGTTATAAGAACTTGTTTCGCAATCGAGCTAAAATAAATTTGTATTAACAAGAGGGGGGGGGACAACATTGTGCAGAAAACATATACAAGATGCTATCTATATATAGGCGTATGCGAAATAGTTTAAGTGATACTGTGTCCTGGAAGATGGCATTATGTAGACTAGGTTCCTATAGTGGGGACAAGATGGTGGTTGTAAACAAACATGTAGTTTCAAGTTAACGTAATAGAACTTTGGTATAGTAGAACTTTTGTTGTGTATAATGTTTTTGAATATCAAGCTATGTGGATTGATCATCACACCATGTGTTATACTGTATATATGTGTCAAGAAACTGTGTCTGGCTTACGACAAGAAAACATGTTGTCTGCTCTGTTGCATTTCATAAAGGAAGGTGACATCACTGATGTTTGCCGCTGTCCAATGGTCCGCCAGGTTAGGTATTTGCTCATGTTGGTTGTGTGTGTGTTTTACGTTTATTTATCGTCGCTACCGGTTGCCCATATGAGCGACGCCCCCCGAAGAGATTAGTCATTTTAGATTTTGGAGGATGGTGCAATGATACAGACAGGGACCCATTCCAGAGTCTTCTCTGTGTAAAGCACCGACACGAGACCTCGGTTTAACGTCCCATCTGAAAGACTTAATTGTATTAGGGTCAGACGGGGATTCGAACCTGCGATCCCTGGATTACTAGTCCAGCGTGTTACCACTGGACTACAGCTCCGTCTGTAACTCATTTTGGTCACTCTACTGGTATACGTGTAATTAGATTATTGTAGTCATTGGCAAATTCACTATGGTGTCTCATCTAAATGTACGATGGCCGACTATTACCCGGAGTACCGTATGTACACATATAATCTAAACTTACCCCGATTCCTGACACGTCGCTCCGTTGCCATATTGAGACTCGACGACCAGTCGTGTCGTGACAACATACACCAACAGTTCACAATAAACCCACTGGATGTATTACATCGTAAGCTGGTCAGAACAACACGCGCGCGCGAATTGATTTTATTTCACGAACATATTGAATTTGAATTTCCTGAACACGGCGGTATATTACTGCACTGTTGAAAATAGTGTTCATTTCCCATACTTTCTCAAAGAATGGTGTCAGCGTTTGCTCTTAGCAAGTTCAGCAGTCTATCTACGTTTTTATTATTATTCAAAAGATCTATATAAATCCATAAAATCGACATGTACTATTCACTGATTGAAATACACGACTAGTACAAAGTATCACAGTCTACACATGCTGTCATTGAACCATGCTTTTAACACCGTCCACAATATATTCACACGAACGGAACACACGCCTTTGAATTAACATATAGTACTTACCGACCTCACACTATGATAGGACTAGACTATTTGCACGAGCGAAACGGACACATTCTCCCAACGTGGTGACCGAGATGCGTTTAGAACCTCTCCAAATAAACAATGACTGGACTGCACGGTGTTTGCGTGCTCTGTACATTTGACAAATTCTCCCAACGTGGTGACCGATACGGTTTAGAACATCCCCAAATAGCCAATAAATGAACTGCACGATGTTTGCGTGCACTGCACATTTGACAAATTCTCCAAACGGTGTTTACGTTAAGTTAAAACACTGTCGTGACGTCATACCTGTGTACTTGCAGTCCTTTATTATGTATAGGTCAGAGTATTATATTAAATCTTACGCGTACATGGACGAAATTAACAATTAGTAGGATCTTGTTATATAAGTGTGTGTTTTAAGTATTGAATATAAGCCTCAAACGTATCCAAAATGAAACGCGCCTCACACAGTCCAATATTTTACATATTGGATCGTTTTCGATGTGTTTTAAGTCAGATATAAGCCTCAAATGGATCCAATATGTAACGCGCCTCACACAGTCCACTATTTTACATATTGGATCGTTTTCGGTGTGTTTTAAGTCAGATATAAGCCTCAAACGGATCCAATATGTAAAATATTGGTACTGTCTTCGGCAATACGCGCCTCATATACCGGTAGTCCAATAGTTTACATATTGGATCGTTTTCGGCTTATATTCTATACTTACATCTAACATAGCGTCGGTGAAGAGAGGGTTTGTTAGATCTGCGCGTGATCAAATCGTGCTTTCCATGGATCGTCGGTGAAGAGAGGGTATTAAAATATATAAAATTGATAGACGTAATGTGAACGCTCATTCGATCCATGCATCTGTATATGTCTGTGTCTTTAAAATCTGTCAAATTCAGCGCCTTTATGAGTATATCTTATTTCCTATGAAAGTTTTACTGGTTACTGTTTACATGTTTCATTATTTCATGTTTTAATTTGTTGAGGGCCTCATTGTAGCTTGACTTAATTGTTCAAATAAGTTATCTCGTTAAATAAAGTCTTTATTATTATTATTATTACTATTATTATATAATTTATTTATTTATTGAATGTATCTCGTGTTTATTTACAAACTGGGATTATGAAAATAGACTTGACACTTATAACAATGAACACGTAATACATACATTTGAATACAAGCAAAGTTATGTGATAAATACTAGTATATAATGTTATTGTAAAACTGTATGTGCAATGTTGAATACTTACTTACTATGGTGATGCAAGTTGACTGGTGCGTTTGGAAATTGAATTATAGTGGATACGGAAAGATGATCATGGGGTATAAATTAGATTTAAATCTGTGATTTCACAGGCAGATGTTGGTATTATCTGTTGAAGTAACCAAGCAGAAAGATTACAACAATCCGCAATATACCCAAACACGTGTAAACATCTCGGTAATGTTCAAATTAAATCCCCAAACATATTGGCAAACGTACCTTAAATTTGAACGAAACGAATCTCAAATAGAATCAGATTTAAAGTCCCATCTTGACCGTTTTGTTTCAACTATTGATAATATGTATACATGAGTGTGTTTTACGTTTATTTATCGTCGCTACCGGTTGCCCATATGAACGACGCCATCCTGAAGAGATTAGTCATTTTAGATTTTTGGAGGATAGTGCAATGATACAGACAGAGACCCATTCCAGAGACTTTTCTGGTTCGTTTACGTGCACGGTGTATAGGACCGACACGAGACCTCGGTTTAAAGTCCCTTCTGAAAGACTGTTAATTGTATTAGGGTCAGACGGTGGGTCGAACCTGCGATCCCTGGATTCCCAGTCCACCGTGTTACCACTGGCCTAAATATCCATCAGATACTTGTGTTTTTACGTTTATTTATCGTCGCTACCGGTTGCCCATATGAGCGACGCCTCCTGAAGAGTTTAGTATTTTAGAGGAGTGCATGATAGAGACAGAGACCCATTCCAGAATCTCCTCTGGTTCTTTTTACTTGCACGGTGTAAAGCACAGACACGAGACCTCGGTTTAACGTCCCATCTGAAAGACTGTTAATTTTATTAGGATCAGACGGGGGATCGAACCTGCGATCTCTGGATTACCAGTCCAGCGTGTTACCACTGGACTACATATCCGTATGTATCACAGTATGCTCACCTGTTGAGGCTTGACCCCGACGTGTATCCCTCACGTCTTAAAGATATATTTTGTAATACCAAAGGGATAAACTTTCATAAAAACAGCTGATTTTGGCGCTATGTATTTAATGCCTAAAGTTTGTATAATTTAATCTCAAAGTATGACGGTTGCACTGATGGTTAATGAAACCAGTGTAGTGTGCTTCCGTTGGTCCTACTCTTGTTTCTTTATGTTTATAGACGTGTATCCTGGGTTTCGACAGCATTATTGTGTTCTGTAGTCCGGGATCGATTCACTTGTGATAATTTTCGAATTTCGAATCTTTGAAGTTCTAATAATCTAAAATTTACTTTTTTGTTACGTCTGAAAGTTTTATGTGCATTCGTACTGCCTGTTTTACTAAGAAATGGCCTTTAATGTATGATCTAGATTATATGCCACAGAAAGAACTACAAGCCCATGCATTTCGGGTTCTTGGCGCGTGTTTTGTGTCATCCGATCAATATATGTTGAATATGCTTTCTTATCACATGTGTATTTGCATATGTGCAAACATGTCCTTCTGTATGTCAGGTGCTGTTAACAGTGGTACTTGCCATGTATAAGTTAGTGTTTATACCATGCGACTCGTTTTAAAATGGCTTCCCATTTGTGATCGTCCAGATCCCAGATTAGATTGAACAGGTGTTACATCTGTGTTGTGATATCTAGTACTGTGTATATTTTTATTGTATTATTTTATATATAATACTAGTATTTATGGTATTTTTGTTCTGTTTTTTGTTTGTTTTTCGTATTGTATATTGGTAGTATGTACATATATATATATATTGTAAGAACACTTACCCACTCACATTGATGCGTATGCACCTGTCTGTACATATATATACATACGCCTATATATGTTCTTACATTTATATAATCATTTTTGGTGTTTTGTTTTTGTTTGTTTATTTATTCACCCGGTATATTGGTAGTATGTACATATATATACAAAAATAATTCTTACCCCCCCCCCCCACACACACGCACGCACATGTCTGTATTTATACATATGCATACATATGTGTGCATACATAACTACATACACATATAAATACACAAATATAGAATCACCCAAATACACATAGCTATGGTCTATATAATTTATGACTACACCCATTCATCTATTCATACTGATATACACACGTGCATTGTAGTCGTGAGTGACTGGGGATTTATTAATGGCTACCGATTTGTTCTACGGTTATGTAATTTTATCAGAGGATTTAATCTTTATTTATGTCTCATCCATGTACATTACATAAAATATATACATAAAAGCTTACACATTAACAACAGTACATGGCCATTCTTCAAAGAATTATAAGAGACTATATATCACAGTACGACTATCACATAATTACAGTACAATTCACCAAGGTATTTACAACATAAAACCAAGAAACAGTTGCTAATTCTCTTGTTGAATATGAATTAAAATACATAAGTTTCAAACACTGAAATGGAAAAGAGGGCACTAATGTGCATATTAAGAAATATTTTAAAAGATCATTTATCAGCCTCGATCAGATCGAGAATGAACTAATTAGCAGCTGTTTCTTGTGATAAATAAAAGGTATCAACACATATATCTAAAAAATAAAAATAAATCATATATTATTTACAAAGGTAAAAGTAGCGTCGTTGAAGTATATTAAAACAGGTCTTGGCACAAATTCTAATTAGATATGGATCAGTAAACAGAAAAATAAGTTGATCAGTTTTGCTTAAATTAAGGAAGTTGAATTCATACAACACTGCCTTTTCAAAAAGAACAGTTCTAAGGTCAGTGTATATGATACATTCTAATAGTACATGGCGTTCATCTTCCAAAACACTACAAAACGGACATTTGTGATCTTCTAAATGTAGATTTTCATACCTTCCAGTTTCTATGCGAATTGGGGCAACTCCACACCTAAATTTACTATATGCAGACCTATGTCTTGTAGGTAAAATTAGGTTACAATATTCCTCAGTTCGAAAATCAGTTTTAAATGTACAATATGTTCTTAATTTATTGCGACCTCTTCCGGATGTACCAGAAACGCTAGTTATAGAGGAAGACCACTCTGCTACATATTTTACCATATCAGATTTTTCTACACGATCTACAAATGTGTGTTTAGATATGGGTACAGACAAATTACAAAATTCAACCAAATTATGATCTGCAAAATGCTTCTTGACGAAATAAAACCAGTTTTTGCAATTAGCAGATTTAATGTTTGCCCAGAGTGCAATACGTTTATTCAGTCTAGAATTGTTCGTATTAGCTAACCGTGTCCAAAATAAGCAATAGACTTCCATTGACGGACAGTAGGTGGAATCCAACCCATTTCTCCTGAGACCGCAGCATTAGGCGTGTATTTTCCAACACCCAGAAAAAATCTCATAGCTTGGTTTTGGACTGCATTTATACATGTAAATGTTTTAAAACCCCAGACTGAAGCACCATAAGCAATTACAGGCCAAACGATTGAATCGTATAATTTGGTAAATACGTTATAAGGTACTCCACCTATCATTTTGCATTTAGCAATCAGTAAACCTAATGCACGACTTGCACATTGAGCAACCATTTTAGCTGTAACATTTAGATCTAGGTGCTCATGCAGCACAACCCCGAGGTAAGTATATCTATCAACAGTTGCCAACTGGTCATGTCCACACTTAAATAAATAATCAGATCTATTTTCACGTTCTGGACGAAAATGTATAATGTTACTTTTACCAATATTAATTGACATATCATTAAGACAACACCAATCGTATAGTGAGTTTAACAATACGTGTAGATCTTGTGCGTTTTCAGCTAGTAAAACGATGTCATCAGCATATAGAAGTATACAGACAATCTCATCATCTATTTTAATACCAACATTAAGTGATTTTAAGTAAATTGCTAAATCATTAACGTAGAGGTTAAACAATAATGGTGATAACACACAGCCCTGTCTCAGTCCACAATGAACATCAAACCATTCAGTTTTAAAATAATTGATTCTAACACATGAGGCGACAGATGAGTAGAGTGACTTAATGGCTAATAACATTTTACCAGAAACACCCGTTTCATTTAACCTTGTCCATAATTTAGACCTATTAATAAAGTCATATGCTTTACGAAAATCGATAAAAGCAGTAAAGGTAGATTTTCTGAGCTTCTTTCGTGTTTCAATTATATTTACCAAAGAAGAAATTTGATCCGAAATACTACGTTTTTTCCGGAAGCCATTCTGCTCATCTGCTACAATGCCACTATCTTCTACCCACGAACTGAGTCTATTATTCAAAATATTACAGTATATCTTATACATTGTACATGCTAAAGCAATTCCTCTATATGACATAGGGTCTCTAGGATCAGCTGTTGTAGATTTTGGTATTGGGTTAATAATACACTGACTCCATATAGTAGGAACAATGCTATTTTCAAAACAAATATTATATAAGGCGTGCAAAAATATAACAGTAGTATCGTTCTTTAATACTTCAGCTGGAATTTCATCTATTCCGCAAGCTTTACCACGCTTTGCGTTATCTACAGCTTTCTTGACTTCTAATAGAGAAATAGACTCATTAAATGGTATGTCATCATTATTAAGATCAGGCTGAGTTGGCAGCGAATCATTTACATTTACTTTATCATGTCTATTAAACAGAGAACTGAAATCGCTTTTCCATTTATGTAAAACGTCATCAATACATGAGGAAGTAGAACCATCATCCAGAATTATTTGCATAGGTATTAATTTATTTTTACAGTGACCAACTCCAATCTTTCCAATTGACTGCCAAAACTTAGATTGGTTAACATTACAATCTGTTAAAAGTTCATTTTGCATAGTAAACCAATAAAATCGTTTGGCTTTTTGAACTTCCTGGTCAAATAGCTTACGGGCTTGTACATATTCTGCTTTAAATCTAACTTTGTCATTTCTATTACAACAATTCAGCCATTTACGTTCTACAATACATAATTTAGACCATAAATTTGTTAGATAACCACTCCACCAAGGTTTACCAGGTCTATGTTTTTTATTTTTACTGCTACTTACAATAGTTTTATAAGGAATGTCATTATACATGTTCTGTTTCAAAATTGTACACCATTCACTATATACAAGATTAATATCATTCTGAGTACGAAATCCCTGTTCCAACGTATCAATGACCTTATTTACTTGTACTAATATTTCAGAACTACTCATGAAAGAATTATTAACATTTCCAAGGTCAAACTTATCGTAAGAATGATGCTCATGTATATCATATTCCTCTGTAAATGCGTTACTAACAATATTCCATGACAGCATTGAATGATCTGGCATACTAGTTGGTGTTAACGAATGAAGATAACCAGAGGTATTTACTAGTTGTGACGTTAACGTAACCGAAAAGTCAGTCAGATTGCACATATTATCATGTGTAGTAATACAGTAATCAACTACGGATGACCCTTTCACAGAAACAGAAGTAAATTTATCTACAGAACCACTTCTACCATTTAGCATACGCATGTTTGTGTTTACCAAAAAATCTATAAAAAGTTCACCGTAAATTTTTTTGGTGAAATCTATGACATTACGCGGCTGTATATCATCTACACCGGCAATAAAGTCATTCAGGTCTCCGCATCGGCTATTGAAGTCACCACAAACATAAATCATACCATCATATTGAAATGTATAAATATCAGTCAAAAGACAATCATAAAAGGTGTTCACATCAAAATAACGTGATGAGTTTTCAGGCGGCAGGTAACAGACGCATGGCATTAAGGTGAATTTTTCATATTTATGGACCAACTTGAGCCATAAAATACCTTCGTGTGTATCACTCAAAATAGTGATATCAAAATGATCACATATTATATTCCTAATCAAAAATCCTACTCCACCCGAACCTGTCCTGGCATTTTTATGAATATGCTTCCGATTATGTCCGAACCAGCGGTAACCATCAACAGTTAAAACATTATCATCTATCAAATGAGTTTCTGCAAGAGCTAAAATGTCAAAATTACACTCTAAAATACAAGAAGATCTTAAATTAAAATTGTCAGAATCTGAATTCATATTAAAACCTCGGACATTCCAAAACCCGGCGTTGTATTAATAACGATTGTTCCTGAAGCCCACACGTCGTTCTCCACCATTCCTTCTGTTGTGGTGTCGGCCACGACTGTCAACTCGTTCCCATCCACCTCGGTTACCACCACGATCACTACCTGAGTGATCGTCTCGTACCTGATTAGGTGGTCTTCGATTGTCATTGTCATGTGAATGAGACATGTCACTATGCTGGTCCCTACCAACGCGCACAACACGAGAACCCTTCACTGTAAGATTGCTCTGTTTCATGGCACTCAAGATTGTGCGAAAATTACTGGTTATAAGTCTGTCAGCATGAGACTGGTCATGGTGAATAAAAACATCTCTATACTGGCGATTGTTACCAAGGTTTGACTTTTTAACCATCACTTTGCGTTTGTCATCATGTGATTTGAACCTGGCAATTACGATACCTGGCTTTGATGAGTGTGCTGATTTCTTTCTTTCAACACTAGCACACGTAACATCAGAAACCTTTAATCCTTCACGGAATAGAAAGTTCACTTTATTATTGGTATTTTCACCGGTTGTTTCTGGTAGTCCTCTAATCAAAACATTGAGGCTCACATCCGGCCCTGAATTTGAATTGACCGATGAACTATTCGACAAAGTCCTCATCTTATCGTTGATATCATGCAGGTCAGCGGAGATGTCAGATTTAAGTTCCTCTTTAAAGGAATCGAATTTTTCATCTATGTCCTTTCGTATTCGGTTGAGCTCGGTGCTGACCCTTTTGTCTAATAGTTGAGCTATTTTAGTTGAGATCCGCTGCTCCAAACTAGACTCTAACTTGTCCATCCTCTCGTTCATAGCACTAAACTGCATATGGATATCAGCTGCGAGGTTGGCTATTAACTTTTCCACTGGGGGAACTGAGTCTGTATGCTTATCTGGGTCCTCAGTAGACACCGACGTGTAAATAGTACGCTTAGCCTTAGCTGTTAATCGTGCCTTCTTCACTGTTGAGTCCGTACTGGTGTCCGAATTGCAAGGTTCTGAAGCATTACGCTTACGCCCACTTTGAACAGGTGTAGTCACTCGTGTAACCTGTTGCGAAGACATTATCGCATCTACATATTCTGCAGCATCATTGCTATCATCAACATTCGACATACTCGTACTACCGTGCAGGGTAAATCAGCGAGCGGTTCAGTCAAGCGTGACGAAATGACCGCCGTAGGAGGTGTTACACAATAACGGTTACTGATCAATAAATCCAATAATACAAGTGTCAATACTGATACTATAAATAGTAACACAGGTAATAACATCAGGTTATAAATTAGTCAAAATCACCTTTCTCGGCACAAAATGCCACAACGTTCGATATATAGTTCATAAAACACCTCAACAACGTCTCATGTAAATATCATTTCCTAAAATGACTGGAAAAGCTTCCAAATAACTGAAAATTATCTCCGCAAAAAGTAAACACAAACTATTTTCACTACCGGAAGTTACATGTATCAGATGCTTGATGATGATATACGTTTATTTACCCTCGCCACCGGTAAACCATATGGGCGAGCTTTCTAAGACGATTATTCTCTGTGATGTTTATGATGACATCCTCAGATGGCTCCTTCCTTCTTTCTGTGCCAGGGTGACAAGTCCTGGTCTATAAGCGATCCTTTTCAGGGCCACATCCTCCACGATTAGTCGGCTCACAGCAGCAAAATGGCTCGGTTGTTCCGTCGTTTCCACCCCGTTGACGCATCCGGGGTCGAATCCCTCCGTCTCCAACCGCTCGCCCGTTGTTGGAGACAGATAAAAGAGTTCGAGGCGACGAGTGCGCCATCCACGCGAAACGACTGCCGTCTTCTCCTACCCAGTCACTCGTCGCTTCTTCAACGCCCCAGTGTCAGCTGTCGTTGATCCAGGTAAGTGTATGACACTCAAAAAGAGTCGATGCGGGTCCTCGTCCGTATGCGTCAGCGGCGTGGATTGGTCACTTCGGAACAGGTGATCCAATTTCCTGCTGTGAGCTGTGCCTTGTTCCCGACGTGCACGGTGTGGAGGTACGAACAAGTCTCAGATGCTTATCCTATTGTTACGTTATTTAAACAAACATTTCTAAAGATAGTGATGATTATGCAAATTGATATGCATAAAGGGAGGTAATAAAAACGAATACATGCATATTGACAATTAGATATCTAGAGTTAGTATACACAGTTAGTATATACAATTAGTATACACAGTTAGTATACACAGTTAGTATACACAGTTACTATTCACAGTTAGTGTATACAATTAGAATATGGAGTTAGTATGTACATTTAGTATATACAATTAGAATATAGAGTTAGTATGTACATTTAATATATACAGTATATAGTGTTAGTATGTACGGTTAGTATATACAATTAGAATATAGAGTTTACAGTTAGTACGTACAGTTAGTATATACAGTTAGTATGTACAGTTAGTATATACAGTTAGTATATTCAGTTAGAATATACGCGTACATATGATATACGTGTTTGAACTTATATAATAATGGTAAATATTCTCGTGATTAATAAGGCATATACAGATGTCAACTGATTGTTTCATTTTATCTAGCAAAACGAATTATAGAACACTATATTTATTTATCTGGATCGTAATGGCGCGAGATGTAATTGTCCGTGACTGATGGGACAATTTGGTGTACAATTTATTACGTGACATCCATGTTTCTTTAACACTTTGTCCACTTATCTACTATAATGCTCGTGTTATGTTATATATGATATTGAGGTATATGAGGTAATAAAATGAACAGTTCTGAGACGCACAGCGTCGAGACGTGATTATTTATGTTCGAACAATTATTTGCTATATAGTGTTTGGATCAGAGACAATAACAGTTTAGTTCAAAGTTTATTAGGCATTAAACACATAAATAAAACAAATCGCACCCATTGACCTGAGCACTGCCTTGTTGCATTGTCTACTGTAACATACACTGTGTTGGGTTCTTTCAGCATTAGTTAAACTCACTGTTAAAGAGTGTTGACCGTACTCACAATGTGCAGAAATTCACCCATGCGTTTAGCTGGATGTCCGCACTTGCCGATAATGCACCGACATAAGTTCACACGTTCAGTTATGACATAAGTTCACCCATGCGTTTAGCTGGATGTCCGTCCTAGCCGATAATGCACCGACATAAGTTCACACGTTCAGTTATGACATAAGTTCACCCGTGCGTTTAGTTGGATGTCCGTCCTAGCCGATAATGCACCGACATAATTCACCCGTGCGTTTAGCTGGATGTCCGTCCTAGCCGATAATGCACCGACATAAGTTCACACGTTCACCGTGCGTTTAGCTGGATGTCCGTCCTAGCCGATAATGCACCGACATAAGTTCACACGTTCAGTTATGACATACATTCACCCGTGCGTTTAGCTGGATGTCCGCACTTGCCGATAATGCACCGACATTAGTTCACACGTTCACCGTGCGTTTAGCTGGATGTCCGTCCTAGCCGATAATGCACCGACATAAGTTCACACGTTCACCGTGCGTTTAGTTGGATGTCCGCACTTGCCGATAATGCACCGACATAAGTTCACACGTTCACCGTGCGTTTAGCTGGATGTCCGCACTTGCCGATAATGCACCGACATAAGTTCACACGTTCACCCGTGCGTTTAGTTGGATGTCCGCACTTGCCGATAATGCACCGACATAAGTTCACACGTTCAGTTATGACATAAGTTCCACACCATCAGTTATTCTGTAGTATGTGATTTACATTTCCATTTGTTTTCAATAACTATACATGTATATAAGTACATGTACTCTGTCTTTGATGCCACCCGGAAGCTCGTGATTATCTACGGAATCGTCGTATACATATCTCTAATCTGTGATACAAGAACATGCACGTTGTAGTCGTATTGGGGTCGGCGAAATATAAACTAGAACGTCGAAGCACAAGAAAGTCGTCAGTGATTCAGATACATGGCATTCACTATGTAACTTTATCAGGTCTGTGAAGTGGGCTTGTAGATGGTAGTTGGTTATTCAGATGTTTATTGGCGAATACACAGACAGGTGTTTATTGAGATCTGAATAACCAATTACCATCCGCAAGCCAACTTCACACACCTAACGTTATGTAATAGCCGTGCCTCCAGCTTGGATGTCCGTAAAATAAAAACAATCTAAAGGCTGCATTGTTTTATTACTACGATTAAGCGAAGCTGAAAGGAACATCTTCGGAAGACTGGTTGCTCCATTTAAGCACCATCTAATTGGAAATCATGTCAGGCAAATACTGGAACAATTATGAAACGGCTGCCATTTTAAATATTTGTTGGTGGAAGTCGTGATAGCGCAGTCGATGAGTGTTCGCTTCAGGTGCGAAAGGTCCGGAGTTCGAGCCCCGCTGAAGCCGTTAGGATTGTGCACTTAGGCAAGGCATTTAAATTCCACATTGCCTCTTCGCTCCCTCTCCCTCGTGGCGATGGATTCCATCAGGAATGAGGTCTCGAGAGTGATTAATATAAGTTGTAAGAACTTGTTTTGCAATCGAGCTAAAATAAATTTGTATAAACTAAATATACTATGAATGTAAGAAATAACGGCTGCCATTTTGAATAATTGTTGGTAGCTATATATGATGTAATAACTAAGCATATAAAATGATTTATTGTTAGTCAAAATAAGTAAAACACATGAAACTGAAACAAACAAGAACTATCACAATAGGTGATGCCTCCGCCATAGCCGAAGAAGTTACAGCCCAGACTAGACATATTGACTCGGACGGACGGGCGGTGATAAAACTGTATGTCTCCGTTCGGGGGTAGAAAAAAAGGAATGCTGTTGATTTAGTATCTATGTAGCTACACAAGAAGCTTTTAATACATGTTTTGCTTCCGGTGCGAAAGTTCGAGCCCCGCTGGAGCCGTTACGAGTGTGCCCTTAGGCAAGGCATTTAAATTCCACATTGCCTCTTCCCTCTCCCACGTGGCGATGGATTCCATCAGGAATGAGGTCTCGAGCGTGATTAGTATAAGTTGTGAGAGCTTGTTTCGCAATCGAGCAGCTAATACATGTTAAATTATACATTTATGTTTGATACAATGAGTATAATTTGATTTATTTTAAAAAGTCACGTGACTTGGTTAATCCAAGATGGCCGAGATAAACAACCTATCATAACGTCTTTATTTGAGGCGTTTCTCCACATTTTATGTTTCAGTGAGCGTATTTTTCATGATTAACGTGAATCTTGTTGATGGTGTTCCTTTAAAGTCGCTCTTGAAACCAACTCCAGATCTAGATAACCGGTTTGATAATACATTGCTAATGGGTTTATCAAGTTTAAATCGTATGTCGGAAATAATCTTCTCTTTCATAAAAAAGTTAAAATGTAGAGTATTTAGTATTAAATAACAGATGCTATTCTTGGCACTTCTCATTAGATGAAGATTATTCATATCAGATTTAGCAACACATCAACAATTAAAGTTCAGGAATTTTCACTGCACAGTTTCCTTTGACGCAATCATCGATTAGAACAGATACTACATCCAGGTTTGATAGTTTCCTGCAGAGATGCAGGCATACATAACCGTAAGACGCCATGCACGTTTTTATCTATTGCAACTATTCCTATGTTATGTGCCATTCTTGAATAAAATATTGTTTAAACTAACGTTTTTATCTCCACTATTCGAATGAGGGTTGTTCTACCCACCCTGGCATCGGCGTTAGTGCAACACATTGGTTTAAGGGTGATTGAATTTCAACATTGACCAGCCTACTGAACAGGTGCCCGACAGACCTACCGACATAACAGCTCAGGTGATCGACAGACCTACCGACAGAACAGCTCAGGTGATCGACAGACCTACCGACATAACAGCTCAGGTGATCGACAGACCTACCGACAGAACAGCTCAGGTGCTCGACAGACATACCGACAGAACATCTCAGGTGCGACAGAACATCTCAGGTGCTCGACAGACCTACCGACAGAACAGCTCAGGTGCTCGACAGACCTACCGACAGAACAGCTCAGGTGCTCGACAGACCTACCGACAGAACATCTCATGTGCTCGACAGACCTACCGACAGAACATCTCAGGTGCTCGACAGACGTACCGACAGAACATCTCGGGTGCCCGACAGACCTACCGACAGAACATCTCGGGTGCTCGACAGATATACCGACAGAACAGCTCAGGTACCCGACAGAAATACCGACAGAACATCTCAGGTGCTCGACAGACCTACCGACAGAACATCTCAGGTGACCGACAGACCTACCGACAGAACATCTCAGGTGCTCGATAGACCTACCGACATAACGTCTCAGGTGCTCGACAGACCTACCGACAGAACATCTCAGGTGCTCGACAGACCTACCGACATAACATCTCAGGTGCTCGACAGACCTACAGACAGAACATCTCAGGTGCTCGACAGACCTACCAACATAACATCTCAGGTGCCCGACATATCTACCGACAGAACATCTCAGGAGCTCGACAGACCTACCGACAGAACAGCTCAGGTGCTCGACAGACCTACCGACAGAACAGCTCAGGTGCTCGACAGACCTACCGACAGAACATCTCAGGTGCTCGACAGACCTACCGACAGAACATCTCAGGTGCTCGACAGACCTACCGACAGAACATCTCGGGTACCCGACAGACCTACCGACAGAACATCTCGGGTGCTCGACAGACCTACAGACAGAACATCTCAGGTGCTCGACAGACCTACCAACATAACATCTCAGGTGCCCGACAGATCTACCGACAGAACATCTCAGGAGCTCGACAGACCTACCGACAGAACAGCTCAGGTGCTCGACAGACCTACCGACAGAACATCTCAGGGCTCGACAGACCTACCGACAGAACATCTCAGGTGCTCGACAGACCTACCGACATAACATCTCAGGTGCCCGACAGATCTACCGACAGAACATCTCAGGTGCTCGATAGACCTACCGACATAACGTCTCAGGTGCTCGATAGACCTACCGACAGAACATCTCAGGTGCTCAATAGACCTACCGACATAACATCTCAGGTGCCCGACAGATCTACCGACAGAATATCTCAGGAGCTCGACAGATATACCGACAGTACATCTCAGGTGCTCGACAGACCTACCGACAGTACATCTCAGGTGCTCGACAGACCTACCGACAGTACATCTCAGGTGCTCGACAGACCTACCGACAGAACAGCTCAGGTGCTCGACAGACCTACCGACAGTACATCTCAGGTGACCGACAGACCTACGACAGTACATCTCAGGTGACCGACAGACCTACCGACAGTACATCTCAGGTGACCGACAGACCTACCGACAGTACATCTCAGGTGACCGACCGACCTACCGACAGAACATCTCAGGAGCTCGACAGACCTACCGACAGAACATCTCAGGTGACCGACAGACCTACTGACAGTACATCTCAGGTGACCGACAGACCTACCGACAGAACATCTCAGGTGCTCGACAGACCTACCGACATAACGTCTCAGGTGCTCGACAGACCTACCGACAGAGCATCGCAGGTGCTCGACAGACCTACCGCTCATGTGCTCGACAGACCTACCGACAGAACATCTCAGGTGCTCGACAGACCTACCGACAGAACAGCTCAGGTGCTCGACAGACCTACCGACAGAACATCTCAAGGTGCCCGACAGATCTACCGACAGAACAGCGCAGGTGCTCGACAGACCTACCGACAGAACAGCGCAGGTGCTCGACAGACCTACCGACAGAACAGCGCAGGTGCTCGACAGACCTACCGACAGAACATCTCAAGGTGCCCGACAGATCTACCGACAGAACAGCGCAGGTGCTCGACAGACCTACCGACAGAACAGCGCAGGTGCTCGACAGACCTACCGACAGAACAGCGCAGGTGCTCGACAGACCTACCGGCAGAACATCTCAAGGTGCCCGACATATCTACCTACAGAACAGCGCAGGTGCTCGACAGACCTACCGACAGAACAGCGCAGGTGCTCGACAGACCTACCGACAGAACAGCACAGGTGCTCGACAGACCTACCGACAGAACAGTGCAGGTGCTCGACAGACCTACCGGCAGAACAGCGCAGGTGCTCGACAGACCTACCGGCACCGATGGAAATGTGTTTGGCTAAGAGGCATTTAGCATAGAGTTATATTACAATTATATCTGGTTTATTGCCACATTGCAATAGCATGCAAGCATGATATATTGGTGAGCCAAGACATAATAATTGTTTGTGATTGTATTTATACAAAATGTATCTACATATACAATAAAATATGGTTAAACTAAATTATTAATAATTTAATGATTAATAGTTTAGCGAGTAAAGATTTCTTTCAAATAAGAATTATGAGAAATAGTCTTGTATTTTAGCGTGTTAATGTTAATGTGTCGGAACATAACAAGTATGGCTATATAGTAGACGATACTTTCTCCGTGACAAGCTAACCCACATGTGCAGTTTTCACTTATAGTCCTTGCATTTGATTTGTATACACTGAACCGAATTTCTAAACTTTGTATAACAGTTGAAGACGATCGACAAGTAAAGACCATAGTAGAATGCCGTCTGTTGAAAAGTCGTGCAACCTGGAAACACGATGGAAATCATTTAGAATGATATTAAAATATGACATGGTATGATTCATTACAAAGTGTACTTGAAATATCGAATTTAATTACAACGCTGAACATACCTGTCTGATAGAAGTGCCCGTATCAAGCATACCGACGGCTCTCCCGCTTTCCTCAATGGTCATTCTCGCCATATTTTCTGTTTTTTTTCGGTTACGGGTCGCACATAGAATAAATTGTAATCAAATTGAGCACTCACCATCCCGTGCACGTGGTCCTCATGCCAAAACTTAGGATTCGAACCTTCCGTTCCGCTTGGTTAGCCATGACAATAAATTGGTGTTTTTTTAGTGTACATTGATAGAGTATGGTACAATAGACTACCAATAGTTGTACTAATACACATACCCGTTACCCTAAACTCTTATTAGGTGGACGTTTAGAAATTCGGTTCAGTTGCATTTGATTTGTATATATGTTGATGGCCTCATGGTAGATTAACTTTTGAGTTCTCTCGTAAAATAAAGTCTTTATTATTATTATTATTATTATGCGTGCTTTATGTTGTTTATTTATCGCCGCTATCGGTTGGCCATATGAGCGATGTCTCATGAAGAGATTAATCATTTTAGATTTTTGGATGATAGTGCAATGATACAGACAGAGACCCATTCCAGAGTCTCCTCTGGTTCTTTTACTGCACGGTGTAAAGCACCGACACGAGACCACGGCTTAACATCCCATCTGAAAGAATGTTAACCAGCAATATCCCGCCCCAATATAAAATATAAAAGAACCCAAATGAAACATATGAAGCATACGTATTTTAAAAAGGAAAGGAAAGAAAATCGTCTGCGAACACGGAACATAATATAGCAACTGTTATGAAACGAGACCTCCGTTTTAAGTCCCATCTGGAAAACAGTTAATAGATGGCCAGACAGACAGCGGTAGCCTGGGAACAGGCATATATATAGTTTGCCTATTACCTTAGACAAGTGGTAGTCGTGATAGCGCAGTGGATGCGTCTTCGCTTCAGATGCGAAAGTTCCGGAGTTCGAGCCCCGCTGGAGCAGTTACGATTGTGCCCTTAGGCAAGGCATTTAAATTCCACGTTGCCTCTTCTCTCTCCCTCGTGGCGATGGATTCCATCAGGAATGAGGTCTCGAGAGTGATTAATATAAGTTGTAATAACTTGTTTCGCAATCGAGCTAAAATAAATGTGTATAAACAAAGTGTTAGGCTGACAACCTGGAGGTCACATACATTCTGCACAACATAAAAAGTCAAATTCACATTTCTGAAAGCATCGACATTTAAACATCCAATACGTAATTTAAATGCTTCAGTGTGCACCAATGACGTTCTATGATTCCACATGTCCTTGGGGAGCAGATGCTTCTAGCAAAGTCATACCCCTTGGTGCTCAATTTATTAGTCGGACATTCAAATTAAAAATCGCTTGCTACGTCTTTGTAAGTTTTGTGTTTCATTACAACTTCAGTTTTACGGTCGAGATCTAGATTGTATTTATTTTATTATATATCTACAACTTATAACTTTTGTGCGTTGTGTGTTGTCCTGTATATCGTTCTAACTCCCGTGCGTTGTGTGTTGTCATGAATACCGTTCTAACTCATGTGCGTTGTGTGTAGGCATGCATACCGTTCTAACTCATGTGCGTTAGGTGTTGTCATGGATACCGTTCTAACTCATGTGCGTTAGGTGTTGTCATGGATACCGTTCTAACTCCTGTGCGTTGTGTGTTGTCATGGCTACCGTTCTAACTCCTGTGCGCTGTGTGTTGTCATGGATACCGTTCTAACTCCTGTGCGTTAGGTGTTGGTATAGATACCGTTCTAACTCCTGTGCGTTGTGTGTTGTCATGGATACCGTTCTAACTCCTGTGCGCTGTGTGTTGTCATGGATACCGTTCTAACTCCTGTGCGGTAGGTGTTGTCATGGATACCGTTCTAACTCATGTGCGTTAGGTGTTGTCATGGATACCTTTTCAACTCCTGTGCGTTGTGTGTTGTCATGGATACCTTTCCAACTCCTGTGCGTTGTGTGTTGTCATGGATACCGTTCTAACTCATGTGCGTTAGGTGTTGTCATGGATACCGTTCTAACTCATGTGCGTTAGGTGTTGTCATGGATACCGTTCCAACTCCTGTGCGTTGTGTGTTGTCATGGATACCGTTCCAACTCCTGTGCGTTGTGTGTTGTCATGGATACCGTTCTAACTCATGTGCGTTGCGTGTTGTCATGCACATCTGTCTAACCCCTGTGCGTTGTGTGTTGCCATTGGATACCTTTGGGGCGCTTCTGGTTGAGAATGCTTGAAATAATAAGCGATCTGACAAAAAGAAAGCTGGTAATAATTATATTTAGCCACGTTTGCAATCCAGTCTGTCTGCCTGACACATAATTGATGTATTGCGCAATGGCTGCAAGATGTTTTTGCACTAGTGCTAAATTGGTTCAAAGAAAGTTAGTATAGAAGTGGTATGTGGATAGCAGTTTAGTTCTGAGCAAGACGATGCAGTGACGATAAAATAAAATGCAAAAAATAACACACATAATTAACACTCTAAATGGAAGTATTATTAATTCATGCTCGTGATGCACAATCAATATAATCCACAATGCAAACATGGAAGGAAGCAACACTCATTCAATGCATAATTAGAAGATAAACTAAAGCTATATCTAATCACGCATACGCAGCGATCCTAATGACGGACCTCGTTGGCTTTTCTATTACCTCCCTCGGCAGATAAAGTCCGATTTATCCCGAAGTTATAAATAAGTTAGAATCCTTTGTTTTTACTGTTGTTCGCTACCACAATGTTGCGTTATGATACATGTGATTTTTATCCAAATCATGTTAGTTAATTGATACAATAAATTTGCTGATATGTACCCATTGGATATACTGTAGGATATATGTCGAGATATAGCAACATAATAATTATAAGATGAGTAATTGGATGAAAATTGATAGCATGTTGTGCAAAGGAAACAACGATAAAACAGAGCAAACCACTTAAGAGGACCTACATACGTTTAGGGAATATTCAGGGGCAGTAACTGAGCGATGTCTCTCATTACACTCCAGCAATGGTAATGTGTGATTTTTTACGATCGAGTTACCAGACTGAGCTTATACTTTAATCGATGTGGTCTTTATATGGGTGTGACCACTATATGGAAGTGAACTTAATATAGAGGTAGTCTTTATATATGGAGGTGTTCTTTATATGGAGGCTGTCTTAATATAGAGGTTGTCTTAATATGGAGGCTGTCTTAATATGGAGGTTGTCTTAATATGGAGGCTGTCTTAATATGTAGGCTGTCTTAATATGGACGATGTCTTAATACGGAGGCTGTCTTAATATCTTAATATGGAGGCTGTCTTAATATGGAGGTTGTCTTAATATGGACGATGTCTTAATACGGAGGCTGTCTTAATATCTTAATATGGAGGTTGTCTTAATATGGAGGCTGTCTTAATATGTAGGCTGTCTTAATATCTTAATATGGAGGCTGTCTTAATATGGAGGCTGTCTTAATATGGAGGCTGTCTTAATATGGACGATGTCTTAATATGGAGGCTGTCTTAATATGGAGGCTGTCTTAATACGGAGGCTGTCTTAATATCTTAATATGGAGGCTGTCTTAATATGGAGGCTGTCTTAATATGTAGGCTGTCTTAATATGGACGATGTCTTAATATGGAGGCTGTCTTAATATGGACGGTGTCTTAATATGAACGGTGTCTTAATATGGAGGATGTCTTAATATGTAGGATGTCTTAATATGGACGATGTCTTAATATGGAGGCTGTCTTAATATGGAGGCTGTCTTAATACGGAGGCTGTCTTAATATCTTAATATGGAGGCTGTCTTAATATGGAGGCTGTCTTAATATGGATGCTGTCTTAATATGGAGGCTGTCTTAATATGGACGGTGTCTTAATATGGAGGCTGTCTTAATACGGAGGCTGTCTTAATATCTTAATATGGAGGCTGTCTTAATATGGAGGCTGTCTTAATATGGATGCTGTCTTAATATGGAGGCTGTCTTAATATGGAGGCAGTCTTAATATGGAGGCTCTCTTAATATGGAGGCTGTCTTAATGTGTAGGCTGTCTTAATATGGAGGCTGTCTTAATATGGAGGCTGTCTTAATATGGAGGCTGTCTTAATATGGAGGCTGTCTTAATATGGATGCTGTCTTAATATGGAGGCTGTCTTAATGTGTAGGCTGTCTTAATATGGAGGCTGTCTTAATATGGAGGCTGTCTTAATATGGAGGCTGTCTTAATATTGAGGCTCTCTTAATACGGAGGCTGTCTTAATATGGATGAATTAAGGATGCTGTCTTTTGATGTTTGCATCGTCTTGACACTTATGTGGTGTTCATCGTGAGATCATCTTTACACTTTTAGCACGGGTTTGACTGTACTACTAAATACGCACTGTTACATACCCATACACTCTGTATCTACTAAACTATTCTACGCAAGAGCTGTTTAACCGCTCCATTTGTTTAAAACTTCATTCATATCAGATGCTGCAAATAGGTTATTGTCTTATTGACATTTTAAAACAGATCTAAAACAGTTAAGCATTTCTTCTAAATTAATATCACAATAAACTACGGTTTTCATTGTTTTGCGCGCGTTTAGCTTGTCATAATTAATGCGCAATTGTTTACAGTGGATTAAATACGTAACATTGCGGATCATACAAATTGCATCGTTATTCTATAAGTTATTTGGTTATTCAATTCAATATATAACCTGTGATCTTTTGTCCCAATGTTTATCTTACGGGTAGATATTTTTTTGTAATGAAATCTTTATACAAGATCTTTATTCTTGTTGTATGTATGGAGTAAAATGTAGTAAATAGAAGTATTGATAATATATCTTAGATAGTTATCTACCGGAAATATATTTTAAATATGATTTAAAGGGGTTTAATATGTATTGAAAGCACATTTTAGAATACAATTGAAAATAAAGAAATATCATTTATCCTCCATCAAATATGGCTAATGGCTGGTACATACGCGTGCGATTTACGTTTATTTATCGTCGCTACCGGTTGCCCATATGAGCGACGCCTCCTGAAGAGGTTAGTCGTTTTAGATTTTTGGAGGATAGTGCAATGATACAGACCCATTCCAGAATCTCGTCTGGTTCTTTTACGTGCACGGTGTAAAGCACCGACAGGAGACCTCGGCTTAAAGTCCCATCTGAAAGACTATTAATTGTATTATGGTCAGACGGGGTATCGAACCAGCGATCCCAGGATTGCCAGTCCAAGACCAGCGTGTTAACAACTGGACCAAAGATCCGTCTGTCTGGCACATACATACATGTAACACGATTTGATAGAATTTTTAAAATAAGGAAGCTTACGAGTGGCTATTGATTTATAACACCAAACACCAACTAGAATGTTCATCCTCTATATGAAATTAGAATACAATGGCAATACGATAGCTTTATTGATCACAGTTGTTTAAATGTATATATTATATATGTACGTATGTTCATTTTAGCAGAGTTCGTAAAAGTAAAACATACATGGCTCAATCAATCAACATCTGATCCGCAATCAATCAATTAATCAATCAATCAATCAACAGCTAATCCTCAATCAATCAACATATCATCCTTAATCAATCAATCAACATCTGCTTCTCAATCAATCAACATCTGCTTCTCAATCAATCAACATCTGCTTATCAATCAATCAACATCTGCTTCTCAATCAATCAATATATCACCCTTAATCATTCAATCAATCAATCAATCAATCAATCAACATCTGCTTCTCAATCAATCAACATCTGATCCTCAATAAATCAACATATCACCCTTAATCATTCAATCAATCAACATCTGCTTCTCAATCAATCAACATATGATTCTCAATCAATCAACATCTGATCACCCTCTTGGTGACGCATGTATCATATTTCTGCAATGCTTTTTCTGCAAACAGCAATTACCGTTGCAGGAAGAGCTGCATCTGTATTGTAGAATACCATCCAGAATCGATACGCACCATTGAAATAGAATGTGATATAGAAAGCATAGTAAATGATCTACCAGTCAGCTCGTTATGCTATCAACGTGTACAAATGTATCTGTTTCCATATTTTCGTTCTTATATCATACATAATAATTCTGTTTTGTAGTAAACTAAAGTGACTAGACTCGGTATTTTGACTAATTATGCAGGCATAGGCCGAGTATTGAACCCGCGTCGTCACGTCGACGTCAACGGGAGATAACGAATATAACGTCAATGTGATTGTACCATCGTACCACCAGACGGGTCTGTAGTCCAGAATCAGAGGAGGCTCTGGAATGGACAGAGACCCATTCCAATGTCTCCTCTTGTTCTTTTACGTGCACGGTGTACAGCACCGACACGAGACCTCGGTTTAACGTCCCATCTGAAAGACTGTT
Source organism: Archivesica marissinica (assembly GCA_014843695.1). NCBI lineage: Eukaryota > Metazoa > Mollusca > Bivalvia > Venerida > Vesicomyidae > Archivesica > Archivesica marissinica. Next base: position 70,960,801 of record CM026395.1, on the reverse strand, counting down.
AATTATATTAGGGTCAGACGGGGGATCAAGCTTGTTACCACTGGACTACTGATCCGTCTGTAACCGGGTGCTATTCTCTAGCTACCAACCGTTTTAACAAATTAGAGCGTAGACATGATTAGTGTCGCTGAGTATCGGTTATGATTAGTTTGAATGCTATAATACATACTATAATAACTATACGCCTGGTATTTGAGGCGCTTGTGATTCTCAGAGTATTTATATATACCGACGGAGTGTGGCGTGGTATATACCATGTACAGTAAGCTATGAAACTTGCAGTAGTGCACAACTGCGTGTAGTTTACTAGTGACACACTCAGAAGGTGTATATGGAGTTCACGCTTTCATTTACCTTAAACGGTATATCATCTTATAGTTTTGATGTTGTACACTTTTGTGTATTATTTTGTAATTCATACATTTTAACTACATTGATTAAATTATGAATTTCGGAGGATATAATTACATAGTGTTATGTGTCTAGTGGTTAAACGTTAGGGTTAAACGTTGATTGAAATAGGAAAATGATGGAATACTATAAGGAATATTAGGTATATTTCAAAACAAGGTGAGGGCATTTATTTATTAGGTGGCTATTTGTGACCAGAAAGTATTGTAGATATATATGCTTATTGATAGCAGAGAAAATATGGTTTGTGTTTAAATAACGTAAATTGTTACGTCAGAAAAAAAAAAGGTTTGTGTTTAAATAACGTATACTGTTACGCCAGAAATATAATAGTTTGTACTTAAATAACGTAAATTGCTACGTCAGAGAAAAAATGGCTTGTGTTTAAATAACGTAAATTATTACGTCAGAGAAAAACTGGCTTGTGCTTAAATAACGTAAATTGTTACGTCAGAGAAACAATGGCTTATGTTTAAATAACATAGCTTGCTACGTTAGAGAAAAAATGGCTTGTGTTTAAATAACATAAATGGTTACGTTAGAGAAACAATGGCTTATGTTTAAATAACATAGCTTGTTATTTCTGGGGAGAGACATGTATACAACAAGTATTCTTCATTGGAAATAAATAAGCATAACAATGCAACAACAGCAACAACAACAACACAACAACAACAACAACAACAACAACAACAACAACAACAACAACAACAACAACAACAACAACAACAACAACAACAACAACAACAACAACAACAACAACAATACCTTTATTGCATTAAACATTCATACAATGTATATAGCAAGTACATGTATACATGTAGGTAACGACATGGATTTACAAAAGAGCAAGATGTTAATATATTCTCTGCTTATACTAATTTTAGTTTTTATATAAAATTGCGAAATATATGTATTTTGCTAAATTTCTACCAATAGTATTTGAGTTTTCTGACATCAAATTAGTGAATTTATTAATAGTTGGCCATGTATAGATATAAGTAAATTATGTATTTGGAAACAGAACATCTAATTGGGCTTACACATAAGCAATATTAGATATGTATATATTACATCTTCTGTTGCTTAGCAACAAAGCGTTTGCACATATAGTAGATCACGCCATTATGCCATAGATAGCAACTGAACGTGTGCACATATAGTAGGTTACGCCATTATGCCGTAGATAGCAACTAAACGTGTGCACATATAGTAGGTTACGCCATTATGCCGTAGATAGCAACTGAACGTGTGCACATATAGTATGCTAAGCCATTATGCCGTAGATAGCAATTGAACGTGTGCACATATAGTCTGTTAAGCCATTATGCCGTAGATAGCAACTAAACGTGTGCACATATAGTCTGTTAAGCCATTATGCCATATATAGCAACTACACGTGTGTACATATAGTCTGTTAAGCCATTATGCCGTAGATAGCAACTGAACGTGTGCACATATAGTCTGTTAAGCCATTATGCCGTAGATAGCAACTGAACGTGTGCACATATAGTCTGTTAAGCCATTATGCCACAGATAGCAACTGAACGTGTGCACATATAGTCTGTTAAGCCATTATGCCATAGATAGCAACTAAATGTGTGCACATATAGTCTGTTAAGCCATTATGCCATAGATAGCAACTAAACGTGTGCACATATAGTTTGTTAAGCCATTATGCCATAGATAGCAACTGAACGTGTGCACATATAGCCTGTTAAGCCATTATGCCGTAGATAGCAACTGAACGTGTGCACATATAGTCTGTTAAGACATTATGCCGTAGATAGCAACTAAACGTGTGCACATATAGTCTGTTAAGCCATTATGCCGTAGATAGCAACTGAACGTGTGCACATATAGTCTGTTAAGACATTATGCCGTAGATAGCAACTGAACGTGTGCACATATAGTCTGTTAAGACATTATGCCATAGATAGCAACTAAACGTGTGCACATATAGTCTGTTAAGACGTGCCATAGAATCTGCATATATTTTGAAACTGTGTGTTTCTAAACTTCAAATTCCATGTTTTTATAATAAGTCAAATCACGTTTGTTATCAACATCTTGTTCATATATATTTATTTATGGTTTTGTAATTGCCTGGTGCTACTTTTCCTATACATACACTGCGTACAATTGTAAACATTGCACTTGTTAATATAACTAATATCTGGGCCTGGCGCTTGTTTGTAATTTTTTACAATTATGTAAGCATGTTTATATATCTAAATGCTCGTGCCATAATAATAACATATTTACTTACTTACTCTTACTCGTGTACCATGTTTATTTAAAAACTAAAAAGTAAAATAAAAGTGAAGTGTTTGTTTATTATAGTGTCACCCCTATTTAAAGGGCCAGCCATTTCTGACTTATGAGACACCTCTTTTTATGAACATCAGTACTTCCCGGATCCTATGCTTGTATGCCAGGCGCCAGGCTGGTAGGCAATCATTATTTAACTAGCTGGCGGCTCACCAACCGGCCATATCAGAATGAACCCCTGACGAGATTCGAACCATCGACCTCCCGTCCCGTAGACGGACGCCTTAAACACTAGGCCACGGAGTTTGCCAATATAAATATCTGGTAAAGTGTGCAATTAGAAACAAACAAAAGAGGAAATCGTATTTTTAAAAATGAGGACAACATAGTTTAACGTTTTCGTGTGTAAGTGTTTTCGCTGACGCCTACTGTCATGCTCACAGTTTACTTAAGATTATTACAAAAACATTATAAATGTGAAACGCAATATATTGCTTGTATAATATTATGCTAACATTAGAACATTATTTAGGTTAAACTCAAAACAATTATATCTCGACTTGTACAAAGCGTCCCAGTTTAATGTTGAAATTTGATATAGATGAAGAATAGATGGTTTATTAATTGACGTGTATATACGAATTGTCCGAGGACATCAAACTATTCAAACTATACTGACACCATGTGTTTTACGTTTATTTATCGTCGCTACCGGTTGCCCATATGAGCGACTAGATGAAGAGATTAGTCATTTTAGATTGTGGAGGATAGTGCATGATACAGACAGAGACCCATTCCATAATCTCCTCTGGTTCTTTTACGTGCACGGTGTAAAGCCCGACACGAGACCTCGGTTTAATGTTCCATCTGAAAGACTGTTAATTTGATTTAGACGGGGGCTCGAACCTGCGATCCCTGGATTACCAGTCCAGCGTGTTACCACTGGACTACAGATCCGTCTGCACTGACACCATAAAACAACTGTGCACTTTTATATTGAGCGTTACTGTTTCGTTACAAATATTAGAATTATGGATTTTACTATGAGTGAAGAAAATAATACTTCACACATTACACTAACTTACCCAACGTTCGCACATTTTGATACCAAATTTGTCTATATATTTTCTAAACGAATATAAAAGTTTACCTCAAAAGCAAGTGCACAGTTTCTGTTTAGTATATATTTGTCATTCCTAATTGATACTAAATACAGTATACATCCATTACGTCAAATTCGATTATGTCGAATTCTCCGGTTATCTCGAAGTCGGATCAAAGTCCCGTTTCAGACACTATCATGTTACATATAAATGGCTCCGTTTATTTCGAATTTCGTTAAGTCAAGCTTCGATTATGTCGAAGTATTTTGTTCGGTCCTGTGGAATTCGACATAACGTATGTAAACTGTATACATGAGAGACATTTCGTCTATTCGAGGGTTCATAAGTTTTAATTCCATTAACTTTGGGATTGTTTGTATAATCCAATAATATTAATCGCTTCAATTTATATGTCTTAATATACTGACACCAAAAAGAAGCCATGCACTTGCCTTGGCTGTCCGATTAGCGTAGTGGTTAGCGCGCGCTCTTCTCACCAATGCAACCAGGGTTCGATCCTCGGACCGGGAAGTATGTGCGATGGTACGGTGGTCGCCAGATCGGACAGGTGGGTTTTCTCCGGGCACTCCGGTTTCCTCCCACACGAATGATCATATATACGCTTTCATCCGCGCCAACGAGAGTGATTAATATAAGTTGTTAAAATATTGCTTCGCAATCGTTGTAAAATAAATAAAGTTTAAACTTTAGAGGTAACATTTATATTCTTATAGAAAAAATATAAGTATACAGTCAAACCTGTGTTAGTGGTCACCTCTATTAAGCAGCCAACCTGCATTAAGCAGCCAGTTTCCAAATTCCCAATATGTTATTTTATTAAGCAGCCACATGTGCTAAGCAGCCACGTTCTGTGATTCCCTTGACTGGCAGCTTAAGACAGGTTTGACTGTATGCAAATTTGGTATAAATGGGTAAATTAGTGCAATGTGTGAAGAATTATTATCTTCACTCATGATAGTAGAATCCAGAATTCTAAAATTTGTAGCGAAAGAGTAACAACTGAACAACTTTCTCACATGAAATAATTCAATATCCAGTAGGATTCGAACCTACCGCGGTCATATTAAAGGCAGGCGCGTAGCTAGGCTTACGCATGTACGCACGTACGTAAGATTTAGCTCGTGAAAATGAAATTAAATCATTGCGAACAATGCAATAACAACTGGAACGTAAGAGGGTAAGGGGGGGGGGCACTGACTTTGATCATTTACAAGAAAGCAGACATGAACAAAATGCCAACAGATATTGATTGTAGCTGATGTTCATAGTAGGCAAACGTCACCTGAGCGGGGGGAAATCTCGCCTAGAATGGTGCGGAATCCATATTTAGGCCTAGCTACGCGCCCGAAAGGACCAATATGTTTTGAAGTGAACGACCTCAACCACTCGGCCACGGAATCCAATTAGCTTATGATTGTCATCTCCGATCATACTTTTACCCTGTTTGGATGTTTTCTTGGTGGAGAACCCTGTACTGAAGGTATTTGTGGGTACACATTATAAGCTTACTAAGCATGTGGTATCTCTGATGCTCGGATAACATTCGGTATGGTTCGGTGCATGCTGTTCAAGGCCATTGCGAAGGCTAAATTGTCAATATATTGACTTTCATTTTGTCCATATGTTTTTCTTTCTTTCTTGTATCTCGATAGCATTGTATAACCCTACATTCTTTCAAAAGCAGATACTCTGTTCCTTATATAGATGCAACCTACTTTAGAGTCTGGCAACTGTTCCCTGGCGTGTTCTTACGTTGTAATGTTATATTGCGCACACTGTTATACAGCAAGTATCTCATAAGCTTGTTGAAGAAGCCGGTAAATATGATAATGTATGTAGCAATTTATTTTGTCTATTTTGTAATCAATTCAAAATCGAGTCAGAATTCCATTTTCTTTTAGTATGTCCGAGATGTAAAACAGACAAGATATGTAGTCCAGTGGTTAACACGCTGGACTGGTAATCCAGGGATCACAGGTTCGATCCCCCGTCTGACCCTAATAAAATTACACAGTCTTTCAGCTGGGACGTTAAACTGGGTACGTTAAACCGAGGTCTCGTGTCGGTGCTTTACACCGTGCACGTAAAACAACCAGAGGAGACTCTGGAATGGGTCTCTTTCTGTATCATTGCACTATCCTCCCAAATTTAAAATGACTAATCTCTTCAGGAGGCGTCGCTCATATGGGTAACCGGTAGCGACGATAAATAAACGTAAAACACACACACACAGACAAGTAATACTACCAGGATCTATTGTATGCCTACTTTAAATACTAACAGTAAAAGCAAATAAATAAAATTAACAAAATGCATGTATATACAGTCTACATCCGTTATGTCGAATTCAGTCGGACCGAACAAAATACTTCGACATAACCGAAGTTTGACGTAACGAAATTCTATATAAACGGAGCTAGTTATATGTAAAATGGGACTTTGATCCGACTTCGAGATAACCGGATAATTCGATATAACTGACTTTGACATAACGGATGTAGACTGTATAGTCTTGTTTTGGCTTTAGTCGTATAGATGTCCAATGAACGACATCGCTATATAGTTGTTCTATTACCTCCCTTGGCAGATAAAGTCCGATTTATCCCGAAATGTCTATTTGTCATTTTACCCGGAACCCTGAGTTTTATTGTTGTGCTCTAACCAAATGTTGCTGTATAATAAATATTATTTATCAAAATCATGTTCATTTATTGATAACTCTGTACAGTAAAGTATCCATTGTACAGACTGTATCTGTCGAGATTTAATCATTTAATAATTATAAGATAAGCATACAAATGATAATTTAGCTTATAGTATATGGTAGGCCCTATAAAGGAAACAACGATAAAAGTAGAGGAAAACCAATTTAAAAGAACATACCTCCATAAAGAGTGTTCGGGGGCAGTAACTGGCCAGTGTCACTCATTAGGCGGCAGTGCACAGTTATTTCACTCCACGGACAAACATATCATAGCAATCTTCAGATTCTCTGCCACAGTTTCCTGCGTGCAGATCTGAAATAAAGAAAACATTGCTTCACAAATACATGATATAAATGAACCAATTCAAATATAGTCCTACTTTTATTTATACATATTTTCATGTTTATACCACGAAAACAGGTGACAATCTGAGGCAATTTTACCAACTTGGTCAACTATTCACAAAGAATTCTGTCAAAGGAAACAGTTTGATTGCATCAGTGTTTGCTTCTATATTTACTCAATCTTAAAATAAACCGTGCAAATAGGTGGTCGACCACCTACTTTTCCCCTATTTGCAATTATTGTTGCCATATTTAAATTCACATGCTGAAAAATGGCTACCCGAAGTTATCCGCCCATTTTACCTATTTTTTAAGTGGCCCAAAACTGTCCAGCCATATGTCATATGCCAATAAGTGGGCCGGACTACAAACAGTATAGAAGAGATCCATAACTGACTGGATGGTGATCTGTGGAATACATCAGATACTGCCTAGAACAGCTATACGGCTCGATGCATGCTATTGCTGCCGTTAAGCACAGCTTATGTAATTATCAGGGGCTAAGAGAATTCTCAAAATGTGATCGAGATAACGCAGCAGATGTACATTTCATATTTAATTTGATATTGCACGTGTTTAGCCTATCGGTGTATTCGTTTATACTGCGGATCATAAAATTGGCTAATGTGGATGCATGATTAACTATCCGGAATGACAAGTTGGTTAGTTGCCATTCTAATAATACGATATAGTTTATGTTTATACTACTATCCAGATGAAATACCGCTGTGATCTTTTGTTTATATACACTATATGTATGCGCTATACTTACTTCTGTATCACCTAGTTTGGAACTTCATTTGACCAATACAATATGCAGCCAAAATTAGGTTGATTTTTTTGTCATATGAGCTTTCGTGGTTGAGTGATCTAGCACACCGTTGGTTGGTAGAGCTCGCCTTTCATCGCTATCTTCGGGGATTCGTCGCAGGTTTGATCTCTATCATGGCCAAATGATAAAATATTGATATGTGAGAAACTTCGTCAGTCGCTTGCGGAGATTGGAACATTGGGTTCTGGTTTCTACGCAGGACATGTGGATGGTTCACAACAGACTGACTTTGTGTAAAATTCTTAAAATATATGTAAAATATACATTGGAATGCACGTGTGATGTTCATAACAGTTATGTGTTCATGCTTTAGCATAATGCCATCGAGTTGGCCCAGTACACATATCAACTGCATACGCTCTTTTTGCTTGCTTCGACTGTGGCCTATATTGAAATAGTGCACTTTCGATCGGAGGAAATATATTCAAATTAAATACTTCAATAATAACATAACAATGAATATGCGTATTGCTATTGTATTTAAAGCACAGATTAATAGTTAATATATGGCTTTACATTACTATTAAGTACGCTATAAGAGTCGTCTATGCACATACAATTACGTACGCTTATAAGATCAAACATGCAAACCCTGATTTGAATAAGAGAACGGATCGAATATAAAATGACAAAACACAAATCTGCGGTTGGGGATTAAAAGCAGATGTTCAAGGGGTCAAGTTGTTGTGAACTGGACACTATCAGTAATACCATAGAAATAGTGTGGTTAACAGTGGGATTGATGACCAGCAGGTGGGTGTGACCTGGATTGTGGTGTTTAATTTAAGGTTGCGGGAGGATTAATACATGTGGTTGTAGTCGAACAAGCAGACATAGGCCCAACTCAGATTCAACTAAACATAATTTATAATATCGTTGATTTCAATTTTAAAGTTTAAATTTTAAATTTTATTCATTTTACAAGGATTGCGAAGCATGTTTTAACAACTTATATTAATCACTCTCGTTGGCTCGGATGAACGCGTATATGTGGTCATTCGTGTGGGAGGAAACCGGAGTACCCGGAGAAAACCCACCTGTCCGATCTGGCGACCACCGTACAATCTCACATACTTCACTGTCCGAGGATCGAACCAGGGATGCATTAGTGAGAAGAGAGCACCCACCTGTCCGATCTGGCGACCACCGTACTATCTCACATACTGCACGGTCCGAGGATCGAACCCGGGATGCATTAGTGAGAAGCGAGCACGTTAACCACTGCGCTAATCGGACATATTTCTATTTTAGTATATATTTACCACTATTCGTAAATACAGAAATGCGTTACGAGTGTATTCTCATAGATTAGCTGTTGAATCTGGAAGATGGAGAACACCAGTAGGCGTTCCTGTAGAGGAACGATTATGTCCATTTTGTAACGTTTTAGAAGATGAATATCATTTTGTACTTAAAAGATCTTCGTGTAAAATAAAGAAACAATATTGTAACCAGCCTAATAATTCTATGTTTGTTGCATTAATGACAACTGATAATGCTTCAGACATAAGAAAGGAAAGTCGTGATAGCGCAGTGGATGCGCGTTCGCTTCAGGTGCGAAAGGTCCGGAGTTCGAGCCCCACTGGAGCCGTTACGATTGTGCCGGCAAGGCATTTAAATTCCACGTTGCCTCTTCTCTCTCCCTCGTGGCGATGGATTCCATCAGGAATGAGGTCTCGAGACTGATTAATATAAGTTGAAATAACTTGTTTCGCTATCGAGCTAAAATAAATTTGTATAAACTAAATTAGACATAAGAAACTTAAGCGTATTTGCATATAAAGCATCAAAGGCAACAGATGCAATATGTGGTATGCTAGCCATATATTTGGCATATCTAATGTTAATTACTATGTATATATATATTAGGTTAGTTTTATTTCACAAACGTCAATAGACCAGTTTGGTTCATGGGACAACATAATTACAAAACATTTACACATTGTTACAATCACATGATTGGTGAACATGTTATTCATCAACAATATTGTACATAATATACACAAATATACACATATTCAACCTTGAAAATTCAACATATCAATCTGCGTTTGTTTAATTCACGTGTACGTAACTGTTCACACAATTATTTCAGGGAGAAGGAAAACGCATTAATTTTGATATAATAACTCATTTCTCAGCTTAAACGCTTTATAAATATATAATCCTAAGTTGAAAAGTTTTATCGCATTTTCACTTTTAAAAAGTTGCATACATTTGTACATACTAGCTCTGTGAAAATTAAACCTATTAGGCATATTATAATGTAGGTGGTGTTTAACGTTTATTTATCGTCGCTACCGGTTGCCCATATGAGCGACCCCTCCTGAAGAGATTAGTCATTTTAGAATTTTGGAGGATAGTGCAATGATACAGACAGATACCCATTCCAGAGCCTCCTCTGGGTTTTTTACGTGCACGGTGTAAAACACCGACACGAGACCTCGGTTTAAAGTCCCATCTGAAATACTGTTAATTGTATTAGGGTCAGACGGTGGATCGAACCTGCGACCCCTGGATTACCAGTCCAGCGTGTTACCACTGATGTAATATAGGTTATATCATCTTCTTCTTCTACTACTACTTCTTCTTCTACGTCTTATTCTTCTTCTTTTTCTGCATATTCTTCTCCTACTTCTTCTTCTTTCTCTTCGTCTTATTCTACTACTTCTTCATCATCTCCTTCATCGTCTACTTCTTCTTCTTCTTCTATACTATGCATATCTCTTGCGAGACTAATAGTCTGTCTATCCGACCAGTTCCATTCTTTCGTGATTATTTCCGCGCCATTTGAAGAGGACGGAGATACTGTATCATGTATTATGTCCGTCCGTCCCGCTACCAATTTAGGCTGCCAGTCTACTGAACAATGTTTTATTTGGTTAGGATTTGTTTATGCGACTAAATTTTGTTTATACGATTAAGTTTAGTTCATTGTGTAGTGTGGCAAATTTAATAACATAACGAATGTGTATATACACGTATATGAATCGATGTAGCTAATGTTCGTATGTACCACACGGCGGCCGTGTGCATAGCCTACGATCGCATTTCTAGTATGCATAAAGGGTGATCGTCCATCAATCAGATACTATCTTAATGACATGTTCATAACAAACATACCGTACCATTTTGCACAGGTTCAAACCTTAATGGTGTTTTAATCGCATGCCCATCAGAACACCACTATCTCCCCCATTATACTCGCACACAATGGCTTATTCCATACGAATAACTTTCTGCAAGATCAAAATCTTAATGTAAAAACTAATGAATTTCTAATGAATTTCTGTTATAAATATTCAAAATATAAATCAAACACGTATCCCGTGTACAATGAAATAGGAACACCAGCTGTGCTTAAATACAACATTTGCATCCAATTCAAATGATATGCGTGTAGTATTGTAGTATCCAATTCCAAGCAGGTAATGTTTGTAATTAAGTTGCTATAAAGTTTGTCCTATTAAAATATGTTTTAAAAAGCTGAATCAATCTTTAATCACTAAGGCTACATATGAAACATTTCTTAATGGGCAAATCGAGAGCTTAGAGGGCGAAACCACATCGATTTAGTGAAGGGGGTTGGTGTAGTTTTGCAAAGATACAAATACATTTTTTAAATTTCACTCAAGACATGTATATGTATACATGAAGATAATTTTTAACAGTACATGTTTATAAACGAGGCTAAACAATGTTATTTTCTTAAGTACACAGTTACGCCATGCAATATACATGTATAATGTTGTACAATGTTGTACAATGTAGCTTAAGCAAATCAGGTAATGTTATCGAAATACAAAACGACATAAGCACACTGAATGACAATCATTATATATATAACTTTCTAGTGTCGATATCTGTAAAATGTCTCCCCATGCGCATAGTCAGTGTTGTTTTAATGGCAGTATCGTGTAATGCACTATAAACGGACAACATACCACTAGAATGGGTAGTGCGCATTCTTTTATAGCATAAATGATATTTTCCGCTTTACGGGTATATTTTATATATAAATAAATTACATAAAATAACAAGATTGTTGAGAAATGATTGCGTTTTGCATTCCATTCCATTATATCTATTTATATATATATATATATACATTCCATATACAATACTATTGCTATGTATGTAGCGAATTACCATATTTCAAACAATCCAGTCATTTATAAATACATACAGAATGACGCTCGGATCTAATTGTCCATATAAGATGGCTAGTTTGATAACATTCAACTGGTTTTTAGCGACGCAGATATTCAGACATTACTTTTAAGCGTTTTATATAATTATGTCAACACTTTGAAACTGGTAAATACTTATACCGTCTGGGTGAATATTAGGGGCGGACCAGTGGTCCAGTGGATACCATGCTGGACTGCGAACCCAATGGTCGTGTGTTGGATACCTTGTCTCATATTATTAACATTCTTTCTGTTGGGACTTCAACACCAAGTAACTGACATGGACTGGTGCACATTATTAGACCAATATATTAATAAAAAATTACATGTGGACCAGTTCATTTAACAAATTGGGTAATTTTGTCTAGATATAGTAATATTACTGGCAAAAGGTGCAGATCCTGGTGAGATGGCTCGTCACGTTTTGTGAGCATATTTAGAGGTCTGTAGTGTTGAAAGTGTACCGTGTATCTGTGCTGTGTATCGGTACTGTACAAGGACCAGATATGCTTCTAACCAGATACGCTCCTGGAATCGGGGCGTCTTCTGTATATTGAATGATATTATAAACAAAGCATGACATGCCTCTAGATGCGTCGCCATATAATAATGGTTTATTCTAGAGTGGAAAAGGGGCAGGGTGGGTCAGACAAAGAGACAGGGTGCATTTTGAGTGGCGAAGGGTGTAGATGCGGGAGGGAGGGGTATATTTGAGAGTTACCCCATAGACAACGTTGGTAACAAAGATGCAGTATGGCAATACATATCAGTCAAAAGGGCGGACGAGATCGCGTATATAAAAACTAAGTTATTATTCGTTTTAAGGGGCAGGGCGGCCACCACAGTTAACCTGAGTTCGTTGTATGATGAGGACCCTATACAGATATGATATATACCATTAATATTGCACCTTTAAGAGAGGACCCTATACAGGTATGATATATACCATTAATATTGCACCTTTAAGAGAGGACCCTAATACAGGTATGATATATACCATTAATATTGCACCTTTAAGAGAGGACCCTAATACAGGTATGATATATACCATTAATATTGCACCTTTAAGAGAGGACCCTATACAGGTATGATATATACCATTAATATTGCACCTTTAAGAGAGGACCCTATGCAGATATGATATATACCATTAATATTGCACCTTTAAGAGATTACATTCAAGTGAATGTTTGCATTTCTAGCGAGTTACTTGAACCAATCCTACTTATTGGTTTTATAGCCAGATATGGACATAATTGTTAGTTTGTCTGTGAGCAAGTTAATATGTGAACAAGTTAGTCTGTGAGCAAGTTAATGTGTGAACAAGTTAGTCTGTGAGCAAGTTAATATGTGAACAAGTTAGTATGTGAACAAGTTAGTATGTGAACAAGTTAGTCTGTGAACAAGTTAGTATGCGAACAAGTTAATATATGAACAAGTTAATATGTGAACAAGTTAATATGTGACAAGTTAGTCTATGAACTAGTTAGTCTGTGCACTAGTTAATCTGCACGAAAGACTAGAACTGGGAATGAGGAGAACGTATTCTACGTATTGTAAAACTGACGTATTGGTTTCATACCATTACGCAGCTGCTATATGGCAAATGTTGCAATTCATCTCAACTGCTGGCACATCAGCTACGATCGTCCGTCCGTCTGTTATGCTAATTCAATAATTATAAAACATGAGCATTTCATTAAGCGTTGTCGAACATCCGAAACCCATTTCATTTTCATGAAATACGAAATACCCACGCACCGGTTGCACACATTAAACATAATAATAATAATAATAATAATAAAGACTTTATTTAACGAGAGTACTCATTTAACAAAAGTTAATCTACCATGAGGCCCTCAACATATATACAATCAAATGCAATCAAAAGATAAGTATCTATATAATTATTAACCACACGAATAATTTTATATTATAACAGCGATAGTGTCAATAGACATACTAGTAATTTGCTTATTTTTTATAGTTTGTAAACGGCGTTAGATGCATTTAATGTAAAGATATGTCACACGAATGACTGAGTTCCACTTATGGATTATGAGAGAATAAACAACAGTGTAGTCAAACGTGACTTCATATTATTTATCTACATAACATCTCACTTGCATATCTTTAATTTATAAATTAAACACATTTCTCATCGTTTCTAAATTTAATATTTCCCAATCCGGGTTCACAATACACCAGGGGATATAAACAAGACCCATTTGATTCTGGATACCGTTCAAACAGTATTTGTAGAGTATATAGAGCCAGATCAGCTGCCACGGAACGTTCCGTCTGATCAGGCTCTTTCAGTGCTGTTTGCTATTCTGATGATCTTGCTAAGACACGTGGCTATGTAGCAAACAACATAGATCCTGACCAGCACGCAGCGTCCCACACGAATGATCACATTTAAGCTTTCATCCGCGCCAACGAGAGTGATTAATATAAGTTGCTAAAACTTTCTTCGCAATCGCTGTAACATAAATAAAGTTTAAACTAATCACGGTAATACATCGTCTTCTCGTGTTTGCGCTGCGTTTGTTTACACTGGACTCAGGTACGTGACGCCATTCCTCGTGCAATACAGGACATACCCTGGCCTGGAGGTTATACAACATTTCTCCAATCTCAAACTCAGTCTCAAGTTTCTGATTGGTTGAGCTGGGTGTAAAACTCAGAATCAACCAATCATATTTCTTGAGCTCTAGTTTGAGATCTGAGAAAAGTTTTATAACCTCCAGGCCAGAACGTTCTGGAGCAGACACAAATATGCCACGTCTTGACGTCAGCGTAATGTATCCATCATGACGTTTTCAGGTGTCTACCATCTTTGGGTCGGTGTCTCAAACGTGTGCTTATACTCCTACTAACCTCGAGCTGCCTAGAAAACCCCGTCACCGACATTCCACCTATTAGCATGGTACTCACCAAATGACGTCGATCTAACGTCAGCCTGAGACGTCTTCCCATCTTCGGTAAAGTAAATATTTACGGCGGCGTTTTCTTAATCGGGCTTGAAACAAACTATGAAAACTAACGACGACTGAATAAACCGGCCAATGTACACACACGATTTGCATGTGTATAGAACCGTAATGTTGCACGCGGAAATCAAGCCAGACAGGGTTTTGACACACACACACACACACACACATGCAGTTAGATTGCTGTAGTATTTTGGAATGTTTGCCATGTGATAGATGAACAACGCAAGTAATCAAATCGCAACATTACTATATGTGTTGCTAAACATAGTTTGCATAGTATATATATAACTATTGTATAGAAATTATGTCAAGATCAATACATAATAATCAAGATATTAAAGGGTTGGTTCTTGGCGATAATGAAATAAAACAAACATTATTTGCTGACGATGCAAGCTTCACATTAGATGGATCTGAAAAATCATTCACCGAACTAATACAAAATTTAGAAATATTCTCAACAATATCTGGTCTAAAACTAAATAAGTCAAAATGTTCTGTCCTCAAACTAGGAACAACGAAATTTAATACAAGCAATTGGTGCAATAATAATATGTATAAATGGTCAATCGATCAAGCTACAACGCTTGGAATAATATTTGCAAATAAAAAAAAAAAAATTTGACTCCCAAAATTAAATCATTACAGCACTGCTTAAATAACTGGAAAAAATGGAATCTAACTCTAATTGGTAAGATAACAGTCTTAAAAACGTTTGCCTTCCCAAAGCTGGTATATCCATTAACAGTGCTCGAAACACCAGCAGAGGAAATAATTACAGAAATAAATAACATAATGTACGACTTTCTTTGGGATGGAAAACCGGATAAAATATCGAGGACAACTATCATACAAACATACGAAAATTTCGGACTTAAAATGATTAATATACATGCATTCATAAATTCCTTGAAATGTTCATGGCTTAAACGACTAAAAGGTAAACAAAGCCACTTAAATCTAGCATACAACGCTGAACTAGAGAAGTATGGAGGAGATTTGATATTTAAAAGTAATAGTAACCCAATAGATGCTAGTAAAATCACAAATCGTTTTTTAAATGATATAATAGTTGCATGGAGTAAAATTAACTATACTACAACAAGTATTAATATATCTAATACCATTTTATGGCACAATTCACAATTTAAAAACGCAAACAGTAATCCATTTTTCTACAAGGAATGGTTTAATAAAGGAATTATGTTCACACATCATATATATGATTATAGAATAAAAGACTTTTACACTTTTGATAACATTATAGCTTTATACAATATAGACAATAGAGATTTTATGAAATACTACACATTAATAGGAAACATAAAAAATGAATGGAAAATAAGGCTGAAGACAGAAGTAGCAGACAACAACATACCAAGCTATCTAATTAACAAAATATTATTATTAAAAAATATTAATAAAATATTATATAATAAACAAATTGAAGCAATGAGGTTAACACAATTGAAACACATTATTAAATGGGAAAACGAATTAGACAAACAAGATATAGAATGGAAGCAAATATTTTCAATACCATATAAATGTACAATAAGTACAAAACTTAGGGCATTCCAATATAAATATCTCATGCGAATTGTGCCGAATAACTCTTTTTTATTCAAATGTAAACTAAAACCATCTAATCTCTGCGAGTTTTGTCTGATGTCAATCGACTAAAATAAACATATGTTTTGGGAATATAATATGGTGCAACCATTTTGGTCTGAAATAAAAAAACTTCTACATTCTAGAAGATTGGAACTGTTATCAAATCTATCCTATGAAAATATATCATTCTGCAATGCAAAAACTGTAAATTCTAGTAAATCAAAACCTGTCATAAACTTCATATTTCTATTACCAAAATACTTTATTTTCAAGTGTAAATGTAATTCAGAATTACCATCAATTAGCATGTTTAATCTATATCTGAATCAAACTATAAAACTCGAAGAAACCATTGCAACAATTAAAGATAAAATGGAAATGTATGACAATAAATGGAAATACTTTTTCCAGTCAGTAATATGACAAGTCAATTATTACGTGTTACCCATTTATTAGCATAAAAACAGTCAAATATAAACACATTCATAAGGGTATGGATATATATAATACAGTGTCGATTATATATTATGAAATAATCTTCCTTAGGGCCCTCTTAAATTTCTTAACACTATAGTATTAATGTACATACACAATAATTATAACCAAGTTACGCCATGCAATATACATGAATAATGTTGTACAATGTAACTTAAACAAATCAGCTAATGTTATCAAAATACAAAACGACATAAGCATATTGAATGACAATCATTATAAATATAATGTGCTAGTATCTACCGATTAAAAAGTTGTTGTATCTTTACATTTTGTTTTGAACATATTTAAAGATGTGGATGTCTTTCATTTACACTTGATTTATTTTACAACGATTGCGAAGCAAGTTTTGACAACTTATATTAATCACTCTCGTTGACTCGTATGACAGCGTAAATGTGGTCATTCATGTGGGAGGAAACGGGAGTACCCGGAGAAAACTCACCTGTCCTATCTGGCGACCATCGTACCATCTCACATAGGATCGAACCCGGGTCGCATTGGTGAGAAGCGAGCGCGCTAACCACTGCGCTAATCGGACAGCCAGATATAATGATAATCTGGACGTCTTAATGTGTGTGTGTGGTGTGTGTGTGTGTGTGTGTGTGTGTGTGTGTGTGTGTGTGTGTGTGTGTGTGTGTGTGTGTGTGTGTGTGTGTGTGTGTGTGTGTGTGTGTGTGTGTGTGTGTGTGTGTGTGTGTGTGTGTGTGTGTGTGTGTGTGTGTGTGTGTGTGTGTGTGTGTGTGTGTGTGTGTGTGTGTGTGTGTGTGTGTGTGTGTGTGTGTGTGTGTGTGTGTGTGTGTGTGTGTGTGTGTGTGTGTGTGTGTGTGTGTGTGTGTGTGTGTGTGTGTGTGTGTGTGTGTGTGTGTGTGTGTGTGTGTGTGTGTGTGTGTGTGTGTGTGTGTGTGTGTGTGTGTGTGTGTGTGTGTGTGTGTGTGTGTGTGTGTGTGTGTGTGTGTGTGTGTGTGTGTGTGTGTGTGTGTGTGTGTGTGTGTGTGTGTGTGTGTGTGTGTGTGTGTGTGTGTGTGTGTGTGTGTGTGTGTGTGTGTGTGTGTGTGTGTGTGTGTGTGTGTGTGTGTGTGTGTGTGTGTGTGTGTGTGTGTGTGTGTGTGTGTGTGTGTGTGTGTGTGTGTGTGTGTGTGTGTGTGTGTGTGTGTGTGTGTGTGTGTGTGTGTGTGTGTGTGTGTGTGTGTGTGTGTGTGTGTGTGTGTGTGTGTGTGTGTGTGTGTGTGTGTGTGTGTGTGTGTGTGTGTGTGTGTGTGTGTGTGTGTGTGTGTGTGTGTGTGTGTGTGTGTGTGTGTGTGTGTGTGTGTGTGTGTGTGTGTGTGTGTGTGTGTGTGTGTGTGTGTGTGTGTGTGTGTGTGTGTGTGTGTGTGTGTGTGTGTGTGTGTGTGTGTGTGTGTGTGTGTGTGTGTGTGTGTGTGTGTGTGTGTGTGTGTGTGTGTGTGTGTGTGTGTGTGTGTGTGTGTGTGTGTGTGTGTGTGTGTGTGTGTGTGTGTGTGTGTGTGTGTGTGTGTGTGTGTGTGTGTGTGTGTGTGTGTGTGTGTGTGTGTGTGTGTGTGTGTGTGTGTGTGTGTGTGTGTGTGTGTGTGTGTGTGTGTGTGTGTGTGTGTGTGTGTGTGTGTGTGTGTGTGTGTGTGTGTGTGTGTGTGTGTGTGTGTGTGTGTGTGTGTGTGTGTGTGTGTGTGTGTGTGTGTGTGTGTGTGTGTGTGTGTGTGTGTGTGTGTGTGTGTGTGTGTGTGTGTGTGTGTGTGTGTGTGTGTGTGTGTGTGTGTGTGTGTGTGTGTGTGTGTGTGTGTGTGTGTGTGTGTGTGTGTGTGTGTGTGTGTGTGTATTTATCGTTGCTACCGGTTGCACCCTGATGCTGCTCTCTAAAAGTGGCGAATATGGTTGTAGTGTGTGTGTTTTTACGTTTATTTATCGTCGCTACCGACTGCACCCTTATGCTGCTCTCAAACAGTGGCGAATATGGTGGTGGTGGTGGTGTGGTGTGTGTGTGTTTTACGTTTATTTATCGTCGCTACCGGCTGTACCCAGACGCTGCTCTCAAAAAGTAGCGAATATGGTGGTGGTGTGTGTGTTTTAGTTTTATTTATCGTCGCTACCGGCTGCACCCAGACGCTGCTCTCAAAAAGTAGCGAATATGGTGGTGGTGTGTGTTTTAGGTTTATTTATCGTCACCTACCGGCTGCACCCAGAAGCTGCTCTCAAAAAGTGGCGAATATTGTGGTGGTGGTGGTGGTGGTGGTGGTGGTGGTGGTGGTGGTGGTGGTGGTGGTGGTGGTGGTGGTGTGTGTTTTACGTTTATTTATCGTCACTACCGGCTGCACCCTTATGCTGCTCTCAAAAAGTGGCGAATATGGTGGTGGTGGTGGTGTGTGTGTATTACGTTTATTTATCGTCGCTACCGGTTGAACCCTGCTGTTGCTCTCAAACAGTCTGCCTGTGGATGATAGCACGACATTTGTGTTGATCGTAATACATTCGTCTTATCATTTTGCAAGAAAACGCTACGAATGCAAACAAAAAGTTCAATATTTCTCCAGGCCAATAATCATATAATTTTCCACGAATTTAACGCGAATTAATGTTTATAACAAGGAATAGATATACGTCATAGTATGAGAGTACCATTACATTAGTTATCTTAGGCTATGGAGGATAGAGTTGATAATGCGGAGGATAGTGTTGATAATGCGGGGGATATTGTTGATATTGCGGAGGATATAGTTGATAATGTGGAGGATAGAGTTGATAATGCGGAGAGAAAAGTTGATAATGTGGGTGATAGAGTTGATAATGCGGAGGATAGTGTTGATAATGCGGAGGACATAGTTGATAATGTGGAGGAGAGTGTTGATATTGTGGAGGAGAGTGTTGATATTGTGGAGGAGAGTGTTGAAATTGTGGAGGAGAGTGTTGATAATGTGGAGGAGAGTGTTGATAATGTGGAGGATAGCGTTGATAATGCGGATGATAGAGAAAAATGAGAGAGAGAGATGAGAAAGAGATGAGAGAGATATGAGAGAGTGTGAGAGGGAGAGAGGGGAGTGAGAGAGAGGTGAGAGAGATGAGAAAGAGGAGAGAGAGAGAGAGAGAGAGAGAGAGAGAGAGAGAGAGAGGATAGCGATGAGAGAGAGAGGAGAGCGACGAGAGAGATATATGAGAGGAGAGAGAGAGAGTGATGAGAGAGATGAGAGAGAGATGAGAGAGAGAGGAGAGCGACGAGAGAGATATATGAGAGGAGAGAGAGTGATGAGAGAGAGAGATGAGAGAGATGAGAGAGATAATTATATATGAGTAAAGAGAGAACAGACGTAACTGTTAAGCACTATGCTTCCATGGTTACTATGCAATGATGATGTTTTGTTCAGTACTATGCTTCCATGGTTACTATGCAATGATGATGTTTTGTTCAGTACTATGCTTCCATGGTTACTATGCAATGATGATGTTTTGTTCAGTACTATGCTTCCATGGTTACTATGCAATGATGATGTTTTGTTCAGTACTATGCTTCCATGGTTACTATGCAATGATGATGTTTTGTTCAGTACTATGCTTCCATGGTTACTATGCAATGATGATGTTTTGTTCAGTACTATGCTTCCATGGTTACTATGCAATGATGATGTTTTGTTCAGTACTATGCTTCCATGGTTACTATGCAATGATGATGTTTTGTTCAGTACTATGCTTCCATGGTTACTATGCAATGATGATGTTTTGTTCAGTACTATGCTTCCATGATTACTATGCAATGATGATGTTTTGTTCAGTACTATGCTTCCATGGTTACTATGCAATGATGATGTTTTGTTCAGTACTATGCTTCCATGGTTACTATGCAATAATGATGTTTTGTTCAGTACTATGCTTCCATGGCGACAATGATCAATATGTCTGACGAATAGCCTACATACTATTCTAGATTTACACCTAACGTCAATGTTGATTATGTAAACATATTCTTGCATTTATATACTGCAGATTCCTGTATTCCACGTGTAATGTTTATGACGTCACATGAAACGATAGTACACAACGTTGATCATCGTGCATCCACCGACAAGGACAAGATGCGAGAATTCCGGAGACCTACCCTGTGTGTGATTGATGAAAGTGGCCTTGAAATCACCCAGAATGAGGATATTAAAAATATACCCGGAAGTGATGCAGATATTCCCGGAAATGACGTAAAACTATCAATAACTGGATACACATCACGTGATTGTAATGCCAATGTGACTACACTGGAAGCTTCTAAGTTACTTTCTCCAGATGCTTGCTTAGAAAAAGACTTAGATTTAACGGAATTGAAGGCCACAACTGCCAGATTAAAACTGTCCACCAGACGACAAAGTACTGTTGCTTGGCAACAACAATATCTGAACACATCATGTGACCCCGTGAAACCAAAGTTTGATGTGGATAAGTTAAATCAAAATACAGACGATACTCTTACAGAAGAACGAAAAAATAGAATAAATGAAGCCCTTGCATGGTTGCGATCAGAACTGGTAAGAAAACAGTTCCAAAATTCAAACAGATTAATTTATATAAATTATAAATATGAGCGATTCCGTATGTTGCATTGAGAGAGGTGCATTGCAATCGATTTAGTTTATACAAATTAATTTTAGCTCGATTGCGAAACAAGTTCTTACAACTTATATTAATCACTATCGAGACCTGATTCCCGATTCTAATTTCGTGTTTAACTCTGTACGAGTGTCAGTACCATAGCCACGCAAATTTTAACCGAGGCAATCTAGGGCACAGGGATTCGGCACGTTTGGGGGTACTAGTATATATACTTAAATATATATACTAGTACCCCCAAACGTGCCGAATCCCTGTGATCTAGGGGGGATCCGGGGGTATGTTCCCCCTTATAATTGTTGGGGTATAGAAGCGAGTTCCTGCTTTTGTATTTAATGAGTTTAGACGTATAAATATGAACTGACCTTAGACGTAAACTGTAAAGTTTAAGTCTTAATAAAGCATTCTCCTCCTCCGTATAATTATGAACTGACCTTAGACGTAAACTGTAAAGTTTAAGTCTTAATAAAGCATTCTCCTCCTCCGTATAATTATGAACTGACCTTAGACGTAAACTGTAAAGTTTAAGTCTTAATAAAGCATTCTCCTCCTCCGTATAATTATGAACTGACCTTAGACGTAAACTGTAAAGTTTAAGTCTTAATAAAGCATTCTCCTCCTCCGTATAATTATGAACTGACCTTAGACGTAAACTGTAAAGTTTAAGTCTTAATAAAGCATTCTCCTCCTCCGTATAATTATGAACTGACCTTAGACGTAAACTGTAAAGTTTAAGTCTTAATAAAGCATTCTCCTCCTCCGTATAATTATGAACTGACCTTAGACGTAAACTGTAAAGTTTAAGTCTTAATAAAGCATTCTCCTCCTCCGTATAATTATGAACTGACCTTAGACGTAAACTGTAAAGTTTAAGTCTTAATAAAGCATTCTCCTCCTCCGTATAATTATGAACTGACCTTAGACGTAAACTGTAAAGTTTAAGTCTTAATAAAGCATTCTCCTCCTCCGTATAATTATGAACTGACCTTAGACGTAAACTGTAAAGTTTAAGTCTTAATAAAGCATTCTCCTCCTCCGTATAATTATGAACTGACCTTAGACGTAAACTGTAAAGTTTAAGTCTTAATAAAGCATTCTCCTCCTCCGTATAATTATGAACTGACCTTTCAGCTCTCTAGCAGTCAACATTTTATACAGCAAAGTGATATTTTTTGCATTTTATTTATTTAATTTTTTATTTGGGGGCTTTGGAAATTTTAACAGAGGAAGCTGCCTCAGTGTGGCTACGGGCCTGATGTGCAACTTCGGTTAATTAACTTATAATAGAATTTCGTGTTTAACTCTGCACGCTTGTGGTGAAAATAGCAATCAAACATGTCATGGGATTTCATTAGAGTTGTGTCGTTACCATGACATGACATATTTCCAGAGTATTCAGCTACAAATAATAAAAACACATTAATAAATTTCTCGTCTGCTATAATTATATGAGTCCGCCTCCGTGGTCGAGTGGTTAAGGTCGCTGACTTGTATACCACTGTAACCTATCATCACTGATGGTCACGGGTTCGAGCCCCGCTCAGGCCGTGTCTCATTTATATGAACAAGTTGGCAATTTCTTACGGAGGTTGGTGCACCCAAGTACTGGTTAACCGCTGGAGCCTGCCCAGGAAAGGTGTTGGGCCCGCCGGCGATATAGCCCAAAATGGTGCTGATGCAGGCGTAAAACCCGAAATATAACATAACATATAATTATTTGAAATATTTAGGGGCGGCCCTTTATTTTACCCAGTATGCAACATGTTAACAATGTAGTTAATAATTATTGCCTCAATGTGTTTCCAGCGTTGTAGCATACATGTGTACATACATGCAGGCCCGTAGCCACACTGAGGCACATCGAGGCAGTTGCCTCGGTTAATATTTCCAAAGCAAAAAAAAAAGTAAATGAAAAATTAAATAAATAAAATGCATAAAAATATCCCGTTGCTGTATAGAATGTTGACTGCTATAGAGCTGTCAACAGGAAAACCCGGGGGATATCTCTTCTATACCCCAGCAATTTTAAGGGGGAACATGACCCCGGACCCCTAGATTGCCTCGTTTGAAATTTGCCTCTGGCTATGGTACTGCATGTTATAATACACCTTCCAGTCCACAGGGATTCGGCACGTTTGGGGGTACTAGTATATATATTTAAGTACTTACAGGGATTCGGCACGTTTGGGGGTACTAGTATATATATTCGGCACGTTTGGGGGTACTAGTATATATATTTAAGTACTTAAATATATATACTAGTACCCCCAAACGTGCCGAATCCCTGTGTTCCAGTCAGTTACATAAACATTCTTATTTGTAATTCCATAGCAACAGATGCGCAGCGATGACGAGGTACTAGCGCGGAAGCTCTTGTCAATACGTCACGATATACATCAACTGAAGTTGCAACGCAGTTGGGAGCAACACCAAGACATGCTTGATGACGTCACGATGGACATGGAAGAAAATAGTGAGCTGAACGAGATTTCCGACTTTCCTTTCACAGCCTCTGTGCACGACACGCCGTTGAGACATTTAGGCGTGACAAGAATGCATTTAAGCGCTAGGAGATTTTCAACATGTTGAATGATTTGTAATATCTAAAGGAGATCCAAAATATAAGCACGTAGATAATGAATTGAGTAGTCCGGAGTGGATTGACAGGAAGTGGAATCAAGTTCTCAAATCTTGACAATGCGCATGCTCACTAAACACTCCTCTGCCTCAGGGGAACATGTTGTATTTATGTTCTCAAAACATGACCACTACCAAGCAGGTTTCGGTAACAGCACACTGCTCACAGGGGCGTAGCTTGGCTGGAATCGATGTGTAGGCCAACTTAAAACTTAAGACGGGAAGGGGTCCGGGTGTCGTCACCAGGAAAACTATTTATAGCGTATATAATTTAATCCTGACCTCCCGATTGTTGTTGGAGATTTAGAATTTTTATTTTTTCGGGGAAAAGAGTAGGCCATGGCCTGTAGGAAGCTACGCCAATGGCTCGTTGTCAGTATCAGTAAATTGCTCGTTGGTTATGTCTGATTTGCGATTTGGAGATGGATTCTTGAGAGCATGTATACGCTGTGCATAATGGAAGCACGTGTAACATCCAGCGCTAGATACTGCTAGTCTAGCAACCGAAATCACTCGATGAAAACATACTATTACCAATTTAAGAACCAATTTGTAACTACAAAGCCTGTATTGGAACCCTTTAAAGAATGCAACACATTAAGTAGATTGGGTGTGGTATAGGATTTACTATCACGTGCACACGATGTGGACATTATATTAGGTGTTTCCTAAGCACACAATAAGTCTAATTCAGAGCTTACAGTCCAGGCTAAGTTGTTCCTAGCACGTTGCCAGGAAACATCTTGCAAACACTGAAATTTGTTTGTTACATCCGGATTTTGTGCAATTTCCATGCTGTTTATGATGGCAGTTTTTCACGATAAGATCAGATTGTTGTGTTGCAATGCATGTAATTAATGTTGTTTGTTTCGTCATGCAATGTTGCATTTTTTGCGCGAGATCAATACCGTTATGATGATTGGCAAGACATAGCTTTAGTATCTTTCATAGTTAAAATCAACTATTACTGTTGTAGTCGATAAATATTTATTTTTTGGATACGCTTATATATTTTTGCCCCCCCCCTTGCTAATCGGGGTGACTCATCCGGAAATATGTTAAGTCATTTTATTGCGGTGAAGGTACTGAGACCTCAGCTTATAGTACCATCTATTTATATTATTAGGGTCAGTCGAGGATCGTACCTGTGATCCATGTATTCGCAGTTCAACACACACACCCGTTAGTAATTATGTCCCACAAACTGATAGCTATGTAATACCGCTATTTATCAGAGGAAGGGAGACAATCAAGATAATATATGTGGTGCACCAACCTTGCACATGGGTTTAATTTCGCATCAACAGCTTCAGTGTGTGTGTGTTTTACGTATATTTATCGTCGCTACCGGTTGCCCATATGAGCGACGCCTCCTGAAGAGATTGGTTATTTTAGATTTTGGAGGATAGTGCATGATACAGACAGAGACCCATTCCAGAGTCTCCTCTAGTTCTATTACGTGCATGGTGTACAGCACCGACACGAGACATCGGTTTAAAGTCCTATCTGAAAGACTGCTAATTTCATTAGGGTCAGACGGGGGATCGAATCTGCAATCCCTGGATTACCAGTCCAACGTGTTACCACTGGACTATAGACCCGTCTGTAATGAGACCACGGCTGATAGTCCCATCTATTTATATTATTAGGGTCAGTCGAGGATCGTACCTGTGATCCATGTATTCGCAGTCCAACGTGTTAACTACTGGATCAGTCCAATATGGTATAATTATGTCGCAATTCGTCCTAGTTTAGACACTGGTAGAATGTTGACAATTGTGTGAAAGTGTGTGACCCACACCATGGCGGACAGTGACATTCGGACGTGTATGTGTCTATGACGCAATGTGCAATATATCAGGGATCGCAGGTTCGATCCCCCGTCTGACACACATAATAATAACAGTCTTTTAAATGGGTCTTTAAACCGAGGTCTCGTGTCGGTGCTGTACACCGTGCACGTAAAAGAACCAGAGGAGACTCTGGAATGGGTCTCTGTCTGTATCATTGCACTATCCTCCAACAATCTAAAATGACTAACCTCTTCAGGAAGCGTCGCTCATATGGGCAACCGGTAGCGATGATAAATAAATGTAAAACAAGTGAAATATATGTATTGTTTATATCCATCTATTATAATCAAATATAAAGAAACACAGATATGCATACCTGCTGGATACTGTACGAGATCGCTGGATACTGTACGAGATCGCTGGATACTGTACGAGACCGCTGGATACTGTACGAGATCGCTGGATACTGTACGAGATCGCTGGATACTGTACGAGATCGCTGGATACTGTACGAGATCGCTGGATACTGTACGAGATCGCTGGATACTGTACGAGATCGCTGGATACTGTACGAGATCGCTGGACTGGTAATCCAGGGATCGCAGGTTCGATACACCGTCTGACCCTAATAAAATTAACAGTCTTTCAGATGGGACTTTAAACCGAGGTCTCGTGTCGGTGCTTTACACCGTGTACGTAAAAGGACCATAGGAGACTCTGGAATGGGTATCTGTCTGTATCATTGCACTATCCTCCAACAATCTAAAATGACTTATCTCTTCAGGAGGTGTCGCTCATGTGGGCAACCGGTAGCGACGATAAATAAACGTGATGTACACAATACAAACAAATATACATACTCAATCAGTTTTCTGTTATGAACATGTAACGTTCGGTGAAAACACACACACACATCCGTTAGCAATTATATCCCATAAACTGATAGCTAAATACCGTTATTTATCAGAGGAAGGGAGACAATCAAGATAATATATGTGGTGCATCCACCTTGCACATGGGTTTAATTTCGCATCAACAGTTTCAGTGTGTGCGTTTGACGTTTATTTATCGTCGCTACCGGTTGCCCATATGAGCGACGCCTCCTGAAGAGATTAGTCAATTTAGATATGTGGGTGATAGTGCAATGATACAGTCAGACAACCATTCCAGAATCTCCTCTGGTTCTTTTACCTACACGGTGTACAGCACCGACACGAGACCTCGGTTTAAAGTCCCATCTGAAAGACTGCTAATTGTTTTAGGGTCAGACGGGGTATCGAAGCTGCGATCCCTGGATTACAAGTCCAGCGTGTTACCACTGGACTACAGATCCGACTGTAACAGTTTCAGTCATATGGCGACTCTACTGGTGCAAGGAGACACCGGAAGCTCATTCGAGTTCCAACACAGAGGGGAATCTGGGTAGATAACTTCCTCACATGAAATAAAGTGTAGCCAACCAGTTTAAAAACAGCTTGCCAATTGGCACGGTAATGTTCTCACACGGTAGGGTTCTCAAACGGCAGGGTTCTCAAACGGCAAGTAATGATTTAGTTTTACAATTAGAATCAAACAAAGCGGAAGTAGTTATGTTCCCAATTCAATTCAAACGTTTGAATTATGAATTTGAATTTAATGGCAGCAAGAAAGAATCAGTCGATCTTCCTCCACCAATAATAGATGGAGGGTCGCCACATGGCCTAAGTTGTTGGTTTCTAAACCCCCAAAACAAACAAATAAACAAACAAAACGTCATTTACATTAAAATAAGTATTTATAACATAATTTGCCTAATAAAGGCAATAAAACCCAAACTCATATTATCGTTCTACCTTTATTTATTTTAGACTATAATTATTATTGCAACAATATGAAAGTAAAAGAGCACTTGGAAGCGATGGGTCCCGAGTTCGATACTCGGTCAGTTAACCGCTTAGTTAAAGGAGAGGACAACCATAAGCTGTATAACTTTCTGTCCAATTCCTTATTTCAATTGTTGTAAATAACCATATACATGTACATGATAGAAAATAAATATGTTAAAATCAACCGCTTGGTTCGTCTATACCTGCCCGAATCAACAAGACTTAGTGTCGAGGTCCTCGTAATGACATAAATGGAAAATGGAATAAAAAAATCAATAAAAATGAGCGAACACAATCGGGTAATGTTCAACAGACACAGGACTACATGTCACCAAGAAGGCTAGCCTGGAAACAGACGGTGATATAGTTTGCCTGGTCAGTCAAATAAATATATTTTTACTTTACACCGAGACTATTAATTGGGCCGTATTGAGTTTCTGATCATATCCATAAGTTAAAAAGTGATAAACGAACAAACTGGAACCCAGACTAATATAGGACCAGCGGCTAGAGATACACACCTGTGTCTAACACTACTATCATCGTAATTTGATTGTTTTATGTCATTTTGCCTGAAGTTAAAAAGTGAAAAATCGACAGACTGGAACCCAGGCTACAAGAAGGCACGTGCCTGTAGTCAGGCCCGTCGCTGGGCATACGCAAGTACGCACGTGCGTATCATTGGTCTCAGAAAACGAAAAAAATGAAAACTCCAAAAATGCATTAAAACCCCGGGGGTGGGCTTGTAGGGATACATAGGCGCCGGGATGTGTGTAGTGGTGGAATAATTGATCCCATTGCAAATATTGTGCATCTCAAAATTTAGTTTGTGCTATTTTACGTGCTTGTTTAATTGATAAGGGCGATATATCATGTATATTATACATCTAGCCTTAATTTATACCTTTATTCGGATTGTCGTAAGAACTTTAGTCCTGCAATTGTATGTTACAAAATGCAAGAAATTGCTTCATTTCAAAAAAAATCCGGGGGGCATGGCCTCGGACCCCCCTAGCGTACTCGCTCGCTATGCTCACTCGATAAACAAGCATATTTTGGCCGTGCGTATCATCAAAATAGCTCCAGCAACGGCCCTGGTAGTACATACTAATGTAATATAATTGTATGTAATAAGTGAACTAATATCTCGGTAATTATATAATCATTTAATCATGCATGCATATTATGGTCAATCCTATATACAAACAATAAC
The DNA here is from genome assembly GCA_014843695.1 of Archivesica marissinica. NCBI lineage: Eukaryota > Metazoa > Mollusca > Bivalvia > Venerida > Vesicomyidae > Archivesica > Archivesica marissinica. Next base: position 70,931,709 of record CM026395.1, on the reverse strand, counting down.
TTATAGATGAAACGTCAATATTTACACCGGCATAAATACTAGATGCATGTGTTAAACTGTTACTAGAATATAATATGCAATGTCTGCAGACACAAAGATTAAACTGCGTTCCAGTCTGACGAATTTTCAATTTTTTTATTATTGATAAATTAACAACCTGGAGATTGTGAAATTAATAAACTTGGAAATTTGGAATACAATGTACTTGGGAAACCTGTTTTTCGAGCGTAGCGTCATCTATATATACATACCAGCATAGCGGGTATTGTCATAAACTTAATGGGGTCCTTAACTCTTTCAACCCCAAGTAACTGACATGGACTGGTGCATGCTATTTTTAGACCAATAAATTAATAAGAAAATTACCTTTGGACCAGTTCATTTATCAAAATGGGTAATTTTATCTAAAAATAGTAATAATTATTACTGGCAAAAAAGTGCAGATCCTGATGAGACGGCTCGTTACGAGCCGGCTCATCTGGATCTACACTTTTCATAAGCCTATTTAGAGGCCTGTGGGGTTGAAAGGGTTAATGTGGCTTTAATAGTAATTGGTGGGGTCAGTGCAGAAAAGATAAAAAGTATCTGTAGGTAGGCGGCGACTTATGAATATCAATTATTAATGTAGTTGTGGCGTTTGCTTTTAAACGATAAATTCCATACGTAACCCTAACCCAAGCTACTTAACCGTAAGCCATAACCTGGTCAGCCCAGACACAAACGGATACTGGCTTATAGTCTAGCAATCACAAACGGATACTGGCTTATAGTCTAGCAATCACAAACGGATACTGGCTTATAGTCTAGCAATCACAAACGGATACTGGCTTATAGTCTAGCAATCACAAACGGATACTGGCTTATAGTCTAGCAATCACAAACGGATACTGGCTTATAGTCTAGCAATCACAAACGGATGTTGATTCGATGGGATCAAATAACACGGGCAGTTTACCAAACAACACCTTTCCTGGGCAGGCTCCATCGGTTATCCAGTACTTGGTCCGACTTACAGAGGAAGTGGCAAGTATTTAATGTTAATCTTTATAAATAAAGGCGCAAATAAGCATACTTACATTTTTTTGTTCGTACAAACAAAATGACAAACATAAACTGAACAATAATGTAAGCCATATGAGTTTTGTTCATCAATAAAATGCAAAAGAAATAAAAAATAATATTCACAACACGCTAACGACAACTTGTACAGTTGCAAAATAAAAATCCTGTTCCATATACGACGCCGCACGCCAACAATAGTTACTGGTATAGTTAGCGCAGATTATTAATAATAATAAAGACTTTATTTTACGGGGGAGCTTACATAATACATGGCTAGTACAAGTAAGGCCCTCAACATATATACAATGACATAGAAAACATATTAATTAAATTTGACCTGCTCCTTTTAGAGGTTTGCCGAATATCCATAGGACATAGCCTATTGTTGAACACAGGTAGCAGCATTGCGCATCGGTATATATACAGAGGAAATAAAGGAGGATCTGTAGTCCAGTGGTAACACGCTGGACTGGTAATCCAGGGATCGCAAGTTCGATTGCCCGTCTGACCACAATAAAAGTAACAGTCTTTCAGGTGGGACTTTAAACCGAGGTCTTGTGTCGATGCTTTACACCGTGCACGTAAAACAACCAGAGGTGACTCTGGAATGGGTCTCTGTCTGTATCATTGCACTATCCTCCAAAATTCGAAAATGACTAATCTCTTCAGGAGGCGTCGCTCATATGAACAACCGGTAGCGACGATAAATAAACGTAAAACACACAAAGGAGGTAATGAGGGCAGTGAAATCTGCGCTAACTATAACATCTCTAGTAGTTCATAGTATATGTAGTCTATTGTGTAATTCTAATATATATATTATTATATACGATCTTCAAAACTCGATGGTACGGTGGTCGCCAGATCGGACAGGTGGGTTTTCTCCGGGTACTCCGGTTTCCTCCCACACAAATGACCACATTTACGCTTTCATCCGCGCCAACGAGAGTGATTAATATAAGATGTTAAAACTTGCTTCGCAATCGTTGTAAAATAAATAGTTTAAACATTTATTAAAAGTATTAAAATTAATGTTTATGGGCGGCATTGCACCATCAATGCATTTTTATTTTCATTTTCAACATCCGTGTAAAACATATTATACATGTCAAACCTACGAGTGCATCCTCAATTTGGAAGATCTTATATACGTATATACTTATATATGTATGCACTGTTAATGATAGAATGATCTTCTTAATATAAGCATCAAGCTCAATGGCATAGCATTAGGTTATATTTCGGGTTTTACGCCTGCATCAGCACCATTTCGGGCTATATCGCCGGTGGGCAGTTTACTTAACAACACCTTTCCTGGGCAGGCTCCACCGGTTAACCAGTACTTGGGTGTACCAACCTCCGTAAGAAACTGCCAACTTTTTCATATAAATGAGACACGGCCTGAGCGGGGCTCGAACCCGTGACCATCAGTGATGATAGATTACAGTGGTATACAATTCAGCGACCGTAACCACTCGACCACGGACTCAATGGAATAGCATAGAATCCTACCAAGCTCCAAATAACAAAGACAACCGATGCATTTAAATCGCAGAAATTGAATGTTGTTTTTCAAATCATCTTTGATTTTCTGGACGAATGGGAATGAATGGGATAATAATTAGTGCTATGTATTCGTATTATAATTGTTGTCCAGTTGTTTTCAGGGAACTAGTTCGAAGCTTTCACTGGTGTGCGCATAGAAATATAGACTTGAGCTGGACTCCAGAAATGGCCAGGTCAATCAATCTATTTACGTAGTTGGAATTCTGCAACAATATTTGGTTCCCATATGATTCGCGGATGTTCCAGCAGGGATGTGGTATTTACTATTATGTTGGGCAGGGTTTCATGTTATTGTCAACATGCTTGCATTTCATTTAATTACTAAATTACTTCACATTTTAATCTATGTACACTATCAGAGTGTGTAGTATGCAGAGTGAGTTTTCAATCGTCCTTCGTCCTTCTATTACATATTTATATGTAATATTACATAGTTGTTCTTGTTCATTTCCGTATCCACTATGTTGGTTTTCTAACAGCATGGGTGATTTTCGTAACATTATTTAATCATAACAGGAAGCTTCATGTTTAGATGAGATCCGTTTGAACGTTTCTATCTATTTAATTGTGATGGCGAAAGTCGCGTCCCATAGACCATAGTGCTATTGACAAGAGTTTGCGCCGCATTACGCGAATATACATTATGCTATTATATCCACAGGGATTCGGCACGTTTTGGGGTACTAGTATATATATTTAAGTAAAAATATATACTAGTACCCCCAAACGTGCCGAATCCCTGTGATTATATCCTTCATTTTCAGATATTTAATTTCAAGCTATATTGATATCATTCTAAAGACAGTTTTGCCATTATGTTCGAGAATCGGTTGGATATAACTACGATATGATCTAAGATTTTAATTAGAACACCAAAAATGCTCATTAAGCAAAACTTTTATTTTTTACCAAAAAAACGCTTGTCGTTGGAACTCGTCTTCAGCGCTATATGCGTTAAGTTCACTCCCTATCAAGATATATGAGGTTACTGATGAATGATATATGCACAGTTGCAGGTTCGATCCCCCGTCTGGCTCTAATAAAATTAACAGTCTTTCCGCTGGGACTTTAAACCAAGGTCTCGTGTCTGTGCTTTACAACGTGCACGTAAAAGAACCAGAGGAGACTCTGGAATGGGTCTCTGTCTGTATTATTGCACTATCTTCCAAAAATCTAAAATGACTAACCTCTTCAAGAGGCGTCGCTCATATGGGCAATCGGTAGCGACGATAAATAAAAGTAAAACACATATGTGCACAAAAGCGACACACGCGGGCATGTCCGGGAAAATGCCAATTGGGAAATGCGATCGTTGTCTAGACAAAATGCAACAAACCAGTACGATCGCCATCGGATTTTGAATTGAATGGTCCCGGTGGGTTCGATATTCGGTGATATGTAGTGTTATTGAGCAAGGCACCTCACACACATTGCTTAGTACTGGTTATTCACTTCAGTCTAGGTTAACGCAAGGGGTTTGACTCGGTTACAACTCTGTATCGAGTAATTACCCAAGCGTGTTTCTGTGCCGTTTTGGAACGTTCTCAGTTTCTGCGTAATACTATGGCAGAACATGTCAACTTCCAGTTTACAGTAACTCGAGCAGACGATGGGAACTCTTATGGAATATTTTCTGAAATGTTTATTTCCATCATATTACAACGGTGGCGCTGAGGGTTGTACGTTCTCGTCATTATGTGACGTCATCATATGCCCATCTGAGCCTTGAGGTTTTCTGTTTTGATCCTGAAGATATCTGATCTGAAATTAGCCAGATGAACAGTTACTATACTGTTTAGTATTTTATTCTGGTCGTTCTTTGGGAATGGGCGGGGTAATACGAGAAAAGCGTAAGCGAGCCGAAAGCGGTCAATGTTGTACAGCCTATCGATAACATGTACGAGACAAGTGTATACATTAAAAAGAACATAAAACTTACAGATCTGTCAGGAGGGGATGGGTCTCACCAAACTTACAGATCTGTCAGGAGGGGATGGGTCTCACCAAACTTACAGATCTGTCAGGAGGGGATGGGTCTCACCAAACTTACAGATCTGTCAGGAGGGGATGGGTCTCACTAAATGATCCCATGCAGAATTGATCAGTCATCACAGTGTAAATTTTTGTGATACATATATTTTTGCATGTGTGTATTGTTGAACCAATCTCCAAACGCTAGGTTGCATTGAAAGTGTGTATTTTAAATATTTACATTTGTGAGTTATTTCGAATGTTGTGCAATGATTCAACATCGACATTTGTAGTCTGTGTATAATATGCATTTCATTGTATGCATTGTTCAAAATAAGTAGGAAAAAATCACATGCATCGATATAGAATTATATACTGACTCCATAAAAAACCTGTACACTTTTATATTGAGTGTTACTTTTTCTGTACAAATTTTAGAATTATGGATTTTACTATCATGAGTGAAGAAAATAATCCATCACACAGTCCACTAATTTACACAATATTTCGCACATTTTGATACCAAATATGTCTATATTTTTTTTCTAACAGGATATAAATTTTGGCTCTAAGGCAGTTTCTTTTTGGTCTCCGTATATATAGAAATGTAAGAGAAACAGTATGTTTGTTTATACATGCTACCATACCTGAGATGGGTCTTTCACGCAGGATTCGTAGCTTGGGGGCGGAGGAGCGGTTGATGATGAGCATGGAGGAGCAGGTGAGCGTGGATGTGGAGGAGCCGTTGCTGGTGAGCATGGAGGAGCAGGTGAGCGTGGATGTGGAGGAGCCGTTGATGATGAGCGTATGTGTTCTTGTAGTTCCATCTGTTGTTGTTGAAGTGCTATTTGTTCACGTAGTAATCTATTCTGTTCTTGTAGGTCGCTCACAGACTCATTTGTCGTGTAACCACGAGCTCCGGTTTGTGGTGGCAGGTGACTCTCATTGCGCTGATCCGAGTATTGCGGAAAACCAGTAGGTGGGTGAATCACAGTTACAGGTGACGGCTGAATAATAGCCCCTGAGAAACCGCCACCATGCGTGTCCATAACGTTACCGTCAACTATGATCTGCCTATCTCTACTAAACCCTTCATAATCACGATGTCTACCATGTCCTCCGACATACATTGCAGTCTCAGGTGGCGGTGCCGTAACGACATTCCCGTAATTAATTCCGCAGCTGTTACCACTATTAAGAGGGTATTGTTGTGGTGTGTATGGCGTTCGAAACTGAGTGTTACGACCTTGACTTTTACATTTATTCAGCTGTACGATGATACTGCCTATATTAAGAATTTCACTGACGATTAGAAATAATAATATAGCTGTTGCAATACTGCGGTTCTCCGACATATTAACCGTATAGTTACAAAAACTTCCAAAGTTACTTGGTTCACAGTCTGGGATTCCAAACAGAGCTGTGATTAAGACACCAATAAATCCACCAATGATAGCAATGACAGTAATTAAGCATTCAATGCCGATCTGAAAGATACAATGATATTGAAGACTATGTTGTTATACATTGTAAATAATCACAGACGGAGCTGTAGTCCAGTGGTAACGCACTAATCGGACAGCCAAAGTGGTACTGTAGTGTATTACCCCCGGGGTAGGGGTTCCAGGAGAGGGGGTCCAGGGTAGGTAGCAGATACCTGTTCCTGTGTAATCATACTCATTAATCAGTCAGAGAGCAAGCTTGATAAATGACTTATTGTTTGGTCGGGCTGGTTCCCGAGTATGTTATGTTAGTTCGGGTTTTACGCCTGCATCAGCACCATATTGGGCTATATCGCCGGCGGGCAGTTTACCTAACAACACCTTTTCTGGGCAAGCTCCAGCAGTTAACCAGTACTTGGGTGCACCAACCTCCGTAAGAAACTGCCAATGTTTTCATATAAATGAGACACGGTCTGAGCGTGGCTCGAACCCATGACCATCAGTGATGATAGGTTACAGTGCTATACAAGTCAGCGACCTTAACCACTCGACCACGGAGGCGGACAATGTTCCCGAGTAAGCAACATCTTATTACGATACGATATATATGAAGGTACCTTCAACCTTGTATATGACAACATTAATGTAACAGCTTGTGGAATTCGTGATAGCGCAGTGGATGCGCATTCGCTTCAGGTGCGAAAGGTCCGCAGTTCGAGCCCCACTGGAGCCGTTACGATTGTGCCCTTAGGCAAGGCATTTAAATGTCACGTTGCCTCTTCTCTCTCCCTCGTGGCGATGGATTCCATCAGAAATGAGGTCTCGAGAGTGATTTATATAAGTTGAAATAACTTGTTTCGCAATCGAGCTAAAATAAATTTGTATAAATTAATGTAACAGCGTAAAACAGAGCAGCACTTTGTGTTAATTCCACACGCATAGAGGCGGTGTCGCACAACAATTAAGTACATCATAGTTTATACACATTTATTTTAGCTCGATTGCGAAACAAGTTCTTACAACTTATATTAATCACTCTCGAGACCTCATTCCTGGTGGAATCCATCGCCACGAGGGAGAGAGAAGAGGCAACGTGGAATTTAAATTCCTAGCCTAAGGGCACACTCGTAACGGCTTCAGCGGGACTCGAACTCCGGACCTTGTTAAAGTACGTCATCACAACTGGGTCGATACACCTCTCATCCTATACTTACATATTGCGACATTTCCTTAGCATTATCGGATCCTTGACGACGACGACAGTACACGAGCATATCCACCAGACCAGCCACACTATCCTGATAAATAAACCAAGGTAGTAATTGAATATAAGTGTTACGAGGCTCTCGCGGACAATTTTTTCTCCGGGTACTTCGGTTTTCTCCCACAGGAATGATCACATTCCATCTGCGCCAAGGAGAGTGATTAATATAAGTTGTTAAAACTTGTTTTGCAATCGTTGTAAAATGACTAATAAGCCATGCCCCACGACTTTGAGGTTGACCTCTATGATACAATATGTATTGTTCATGACATGGTAAAATGAGATTATATGTATTGAATTGGCATGGTATGTGTATACATGTATACTAGAGGACACAGAAAACACACACTTCGGATAAGTGTGTTTTTACATGAAAAACAATAACTATATAAATACATAGTTTTAAACATTTTGGAATATTTTTAGTTGTTCAGTTTGTGTTTTGTAATAAATATGTGATATATCTTTGATGGAATCCTTCGTGTTTCGTTTGCATGTAATAATCATATAATGTAGGTGTGCGTTTTCTATGTCCTCTAACATAAGTGTTTGTGTTATGAGGGCCTCGTGAACAATTTTATTTGAAGTTATTTTTAGCGAAACGATACTGAGTTCAAACGTTAAGCAAAAGCACCTTACATAGATTTCTTGTGGAACCTGCCGCATGGCATGTATGTAGTCTAGTCGACCATCAAACAATGTTAACGTAATGTATTGAAAACAAACTATAACTTAAAGCGACATTACATCGCAAAAAAAAAGCCCCCAAAAAAATGCATTTGTTAACGTATACATGCATTGCTACTAAAAATTCTTCTGAATACATTCGAACACTAACATTGAATCAATAAACAGTGTTTTTGTAGTCTACACACTTTCAAAAGTGAAGAGGTTCTGACCCTAATAAAATTAATGGTCTTTCAGATGGAACGTTAAACCGAGGTCTCGTGTCGGTGGTTAACACCATGTACGTAAAAGAACCAGAGGAGACTCTGGAATGGGTCTCTGTCTGTATCATGCACTATCCTCCACAATCTAAAATGACTAATCTCTTCAGGAGGCGGCGCTCATATGGGCAACCGGTAGCGACGATAAATATACGTAAATCACAACACAACGAGTACGAGACAACAGACTAGCTTTATACGATAATGCACAAGTACAGGCCCTATGCCAATGAAAGGGAGACGAGAAGATTTAATAATATTTTATTGCATTTTTACCATATGAAATTATATTAGGATTTAGTAGTATTGCTGTATACGATTTAATCTGGGGGACAAAAGCAAATGGGTTGGGCTACAAGTTATGACAACATTATTTACAGCCGACGAGAAGAATAACCAAAAACTTTAATAATCAAGACTATTACAGATGTAGAAAACGATGTTAACATTATTAGTATAAATAGCCGGACACGCTGGGAAATAGTTAAATATGAAATTAAAGAAATATCAATTGCTTATTCGAAGAGAAAAGCCAAAAAGCGACGCGATAATCTAGCAGAAATAGAGGAGCAAATTAAATACTTAAACGTATCTTATGAACAAAATAACTGTTGATACTTTAAAACGAATAAAAGACATTGAAACGGAAATCGAAAATTTGTATAGTATGAAGGTTAGTGGTGCAAAGGTTAGATCCAGGACACAGCTCATTGATGATGGAGAGAGAAACTCTAAATATTTTCATTTGATCGAAAAATCTAGACAATCGCGAAAAGTATTAAATAGCTTACTTGTCAACGGAAAACTAACTACAAACTTTGATGACGTCCTTAAAGAAGAAGTAAGATTTTATAGTGATTTATATACAGAAAAGTGTCAGCATGAAAATATTGACAAATATCTCGATACAGTTCGATTTAATAAAACACTTACTGAAAATGAAGCAAATACATGCGAGGGACTAATAACTTTTGAAGAGTGTAAAATAGCTCTTTCAGAAATGAAACGAAATAAAAGTCCTGGCTATGATGGTCTATCTGTTGAATTTTATGCCACATTCTGGAACGATATAAAGCATTTATTGATCAAAAGTTATAACGAGACATATAAACACAACGAATTGTCGGAAACTCAGAAAATAGGTATTATTTCACTACTATACAAAAAAGGCGATCCGAAAAATATCGAGAATTATCGCCCCATATCTCTTTTAAATAACGATTATAAGTTACTTACCAAGATATTAGCAATACGGTTACAAAAGGTTTTGCCTTCAATTATAGATTTAGATCAGCAAGGCTACATAAAAAGTCGATTTATTGGAAATAATATTAGACAGATATATGATATTTTACACTATTGTGAAGATACTAATATAGATGGTGCTATTCTTTTTCTAGACTTTCGCAAAGCATTCGATACCGTAAATCACGATTTTTTTTGTATGAAACTTTTTGTATTAAACTAATGTTCATAAACTGGATAAAATCTCTGTACAACAACATCATCTCATATATATCAAACAACGGCTGGCTATCTCAAAGTTTTAAGCTATCGCGAGGCCTCCGTCAAGGCTGCAGCATTTCATCACTTCTTTTCATCATCGTTGCTGAAGTTCTAGCAAATAAAATACGCGATAATACTAATATCTCTGGTATTCCTGTTAAAGTTAACAAAGAGCTTTTCAATATAAAACTAACACAACTAGCCGATGACACTAGTTTATTTGTAAAAAACAAGACTGACATCAATAATGCATTTTCAACTATTAACACATTCGGAAAATATTCAGGTTTAACTCTTAACATAAATAAAACTGAAGGCATGTGGATTGGCAAATCTAAATTATCAAATGAAAATGTAGGCGACATTAAATGGAAGAAAACAGTTAAAGCTTTAGGAGTATACTTTAGAACTGATAAAATGGAATGTGAAAAATTAAATTGGGAATCTAAAATTGAATTATGTAAAAGTCTCATTAACCAGTGGAGCAAAAGAAAACTATCGTTTTATGGTAAGGTTACAGTTATAAAATCTATCCTTCTTCCAAAATTTACTTATTTGCTCCAATCTATACATCTACCTAAATCTGTCAAGAATAATCTAAATACTTTAGTTTTCCATTTCATATGGAGTAATAAAAGAGAAAAAATCAAAAGAAGTATACTGATAAATAAGATTGAAGATGGCGGAATCAACATGATCGATTTAGATAGTTTCACAGCCATGTTACAAATAAAATTGGTAAAATCACTGCTATCATCAGAAAATGCCAATTGGAAAATAATCCCAAAATATTATTTCGAAAGTTTTGGTACAGATTTCCTCATATTCTACATGAACTTTAACTCAATGAAAAACCTGCCAAATAACATCTGCACATTTCCTGAGTTCTATAAAGACATCATTCTCAATTGGATAGCCTTTAGAAATATTAACAAACAGGAAATATTAACAAACAGCAACCTAAAACATTAATTTATATGATATACAACAGGAAATAATTTGGGGAAATGAGTCAATTAAATACAAAAATAAACCTATACTGTATTAAAACTTGGATTAACTCTGGTATAATTTTTGTAAATAGACAACAATGGTAAAATTAGCGAAAACATTATTCTAGGCAAATTACGAAATCATTCTAATTGGATATCAGAAATAATGATTCTTAAAAACGCAATACCCAAAACATGGTTTAAGAAAATACAAACGGAAGAATCAACATGAACACGCGTTAAAGTGAATCTAAGACTTCCATTTTCCATATCAAATTTAAAATCTTTGAATAATAAAGCGATATACAATACACTTTTGCAAAGAAAATCATCGAAACCATACTTGCTATCATACTGGGAGAATAAATTTGATCTCAAAATACCATGGAAACAATTGTACTCACAAACAAATATGTGTATTGATAACAGATATAAACAGTTTCGATACAAGCTAATTAATAACATTATTGCAAACTGTCATAACCTATATAAATGGCAAATAAACGAAAATCCAAACTGCAGCTTTTGTAAAGTACCAGACGATTTAGACCACTTCTTTATTGAATGTCATTTAATCAAACCATTTTGGAACAGATTGACGAACACATTTAAATCACTTGGGATTCAGAACAATATACACAACTTAAAGAGTGTTGTGCTAGGATACAATTTTGACAATAGTAATTATTGGGAATTTAACACGATTTTGACCATATCGAGCTTTTGCATTTACAAGTCATTCTTCCTAAGTAATCAACGTTCAAATGAATTGAACATTGTTTATACATTTCTTCATGAAATGAGTACATTTAAAGACCATCTAAAATACAAGCGAAAATCGTTTGCATTGATAGACACATTCATAGAGAAATTTTAGTATTCTTACCATTCAAAGTTTTAGTATTCTTACCATTCAAAGTTTTAGTATTCTTACCATTCAAAGTTTTAGTATTCTTAGTTACCATTCAAAGTTCTGAGCTTATTTTAATACAATTAGATTATAAAGAAAACTACATGCTCATCTGATTCAATGTATAATTATGTTTAAATGCTTAAGAGATTGCTTATAAGAGATTCGTTGTTTTATTGAAATTGTCAAACTGTTTGTTGATAAATGTTGTTATGTAAATGTTGTTATGTAAATGTTGTTATGTAAATGTTGTTATAATCTAAATAAAAGAAAAAAAAACCAAGGGCGGCCGATAAATAAATGCTTAATGAACCAAACAATAACAAATAATAAAAAGATGACCTACCGCACAGCCCACGATAAATGCCCCAATATAATAAGATGGCCCGAATGTCGTCCCTCTCTGACCGCTAGTGTACCTGACAGCCTGCGACCCGAGTATCAACAGTATGATACCCAACACCAATTTCGAAATGAAGAGTATTAAATATTTTCGTCTAGAACCAATCAATCCACCTGAAAAACATGCACACATATTTATTTTTTATATATTTATTTTTATATATTTATTTTTATATATTTATTTTATAACGATTGCGAAGCATGTTCTAACAACTTATATTACGCATCCGTCTGTATATGGTGGCGAATGTGCTCATGAATGCAATCAATTCACAATGTAAAAGGTAAAAAGTTTAAACTTTATTTATTTTACAACGTGAACGATTATGAAGCAAGTTCTAACAACTTTATTAATCACTCTCGTTGGCGAGGATGAAAGCGTAAAGGCCTATGTGGTCATTCGTGTGGGAGGAAATCAGAGTACCCGGAGAAAACACACCTGTACGATGTGGCGACCACTGTACCATCTCACATACTTCCCGGTCCGAGGATCGAACCCAGGTTGCATTGGTGAGAAGCGAGCGCGCTAACCACTGCGCTAATCGTACAGCCCATCTTAGGGGACAATTCATGTTAGTACATACGACATAACTAACTACAACATGAACTACTAATCTACAGGATCAACTCTGCACTCGACTAGTATACATGTAGACATCAACGCACTTCACTCAACTCGTCGAATAATTGGCACTTAAATTCCACATTTCCTCCTCTCTTTCCCTTATGGCGATTGATTCCATTAGGAATGAGGTCCCGAGAGCGAAACATATAATTTTGTAAAAACTTGTTTCGTAATCGAGCTAAAATATTTATGTTATAAAAAAAACAACCAAAATATAAAAAAACATAATCGACGGTACCTAACACTAACTGATCGCTATGTGGTAGCGAGGGTAAATAAACTTACACATCATCATCATCATCATCATCACAACCATCACCATCATCACAAACATCACCATCATCACAAACATTGAACTCTCTAACTAGTTCTAATAGGTATTCGTACATATATTTAATAGACATTGTTTTTGCCAAAACAAATATCTTTATTCGGGCCATGTTGCTTATCTTCGGAACGCAAATGACGTCACCGCTGTCATCAACAGGTGCTTGATGTACGACTGTCAAACAAGCAAACGCGCAAAAGAAACCAAAGCTAAGATTGACATTGTTATTTCGAAAATATGTAAATATTGATGTTTTCATTAATCTCATATTTAAGTGTACTGTGCTTTCAAAGTAAAGTAATAACGGTTGTAAACAAACATTCGATACACTGTTGCATTATAGGTAAGTCAGGTATAACCCATTAAACAGTAAATCACAGTATATGTAAGCTATCGTATATTGCCTTACCTATACAGTAGTGTAATATTCCAACGGTTTGAAAGCACAGTAGGCGACCATATAAACCGCATAGATATCTGTAGTCCAGTGGTTAACACGCTGGACTGGTACGACCCTAATAAAATTAACAGTCTTTCAAATGGGACTTTAAACCAAGGTCTTGTGTCGGTGCTTTACACCGTGTACATAAAAGAACCAGAAGAGACTCTGGAATGGGTCTCTGTCTGTATCATTGCACTATCCTCCAACAATCTAAAATGACTAATCTCTTCAGGAGGCGTAGCTCGTATGGACAACCGGTAGCGACGATAAATAAACGTAAAACACAAGGTAGATATAAAAGAATATGTGTTTCTCTTTGTAAATGAGGAACTTTCATGCATGGTACACTATGCAAGGTCACATGAAGTCATTCACATGAAGTCATATGATAATGCCAGAAAACACATTTATGCTACATGAAAGTTGAATAAAATAGGTGGTTGTTCATGGTTGTTTATGTTAGCCATAAGCTGCTTTATTTTAAAAAATGTCAGGCGCGTAGCCACACTGAGGAAAATGAGGCACTCGCCTCGGTTAGAATTTGGCAAGTAACGACAGGTGTATTGGAAAACTGGTAAAACTGCCTTCAGAATGCACAGACAAACATACACAAACATAATTAGGCGGCGGTGTCGCCTCGGTTATTTTCATATTCTGGCTACGGCACTGGATGTTATGCAATCTGAGTTTAGTCAAGCGCATTAGACGCATGCATTATCACGCTACGTAGTTATATTATTTCATCTACTGTAACAGAGACTGACTACACGTTATTCACCCGTAAACATTAGAGGCCCGAAAACCGATAAGATACACGTTACAGTCAGACACGTTATTTCGCGTTGTATGTATATGAGAGTGAGGCTAAAAATACGATATAAACATTTTTACATTACAACACAGGTCCATGACATAATGCCAATACACTGATATACTAATACTTAGTATAGGCCTATGGTGGGGCTTGGGGATGGACTGGCAATGTGGCATGGTCCTGTTATCTACAATTATACCAATATTTATTATATTACACATAAATCATAAATGCCACTTACTTTGTTCGTTCTGTTGATTCCTATTCTCCGCCATTGTTGATTGTGTAGTTAGATGACCTATCTCATTTTCCATCCACAATGCATAACTAAATACATATACATGTATATATAACACATACAGTAGTTTACAGAGAAGGCCCGTTACATAACCATAAACACAATTCGAGGTCACACATACAGGAGTGTAGTCGGTGAGTATCGTAATGTTTACATTCTGTGGAAATGGCAAAGTTGGCTTGCCACGGGTGGGGGAAACTATATGATATATAATACATGTATATGTCTATCGGCGTGTAGGCTACATATGCATGTTATGCAGTTTAAAGTTTAAACTTTATTTATTTTAACAACTTATATTAATCACTCTCATTGGCGCGGAGTTTAGGTTTAATGTTCTCAAAAAATGTAACTCTTATTTATATGTATTGTCTCGTATAAAAAGGTATCTCTCTATTCCCAATCGCAACCTCCTCTACAATGCTTACATATTGCCTCACTTAGACTTTTGTTGTGTGATTTGGGGTAACTGCAACTCATCTTTAGAAGATAAAATAGTTCGGTTACAAAAGAGAGCAGCTAGACTAATTCTAGATCAGGACTTTGACACTCCATCGCAATTATTATTCTCCCAACTAAAATGGATGACCTTTCCAGAACAAGTCATATTTCAGAAGGCTATACAAATGTATAAAACATTACATGGAGCTGCTCCAGACTATTTAAAATCGTCCTTCACTTTTACTTCTGATATACATCCTAGAATTCTTAGATCAACCTCAGAATATCAATTATACACACCAAGACCAAATTGTGAATTATTTCGTAATACATTTGAATTTTCAGGATCATCTATTTGGAATTCATTGCCTCACTCAGTTCAAAATGCTCCAATTATCCAACAGTTCAAAATTCTCTACTTAAGGTGGAACTATAACAATTCAAACTAATCGCGTACTTCTACTGTTATTATAAACGTGTATTGCCATTGCTATATTTATTAGAATCGGAAAATTGCTGTCCTTAGTTGATTTCATACATATTTTGAAGATACCACTACAAGTCAAATCTGCACATTGTTAGATAGATCTAGTATCATTAATTGTCTCATTCCCATTTTCTACTCTGCTAGCCAATTCCATATAATTATCTTTTCATTTCCTAAACTTTTTTGGTTTGTTTATTGTTGTTTTTTGTTTCTAAATTCTTATTACCTAAAATGCTGCTTATTCTCTTAATCATTTTACCCTTTTTCTATTAGTATCATTAAATTAGTAAAGTACTAGCACAACTCTTGTATTCAGTCTCTTTGTTAATTACAATCTAGTCTTATGGGGAGGGCCGTAACTAATGTTGTTAAAACTTGTGGCCCAACCCATTTGCTTCAACATATAATGACAATCCTTGAGCAAACAATGCCACAAATCATGCATTATGGATAGTTATACATGTTTGTTCATTTGTTTTGTATTGTACATTGTATATATAGAATGCAATAAAATATGATTAAACTAAACTAAACATATTAAATATAGTTTCTCTATTTTTCAGCTTTTACATTGCTATATTATTCCAATGTGCAGTTCTCACTTATAGTGCTATCTTTTGATTGCATTTGATTGTATATATGTTGAGGGCCTCATGGTAGATTAACTTTTGTTAAATGAGTACTCTCGTTAAATAAAGTCTTTATTATTATTATTATTATTAAACGTTATTTATTTTACATCGATTGCGAAGCAAGTTTTAACAACTTATATTAATCACTCTCGTTGGCGCGGATGAAAACGTAAATGTGGTCATTCGTGTGGGAGGAAACCGGAGTACCCGGCGAAAACCCACCTGTCCGACCTGGCGACCACCGTACCATCTCACATACTTCCCGGTTCGAGGATCGAACCCGGGTTGCATCGCCGGTGAGAAGCGAGCGCGCTAACCACTGCGCTAATCAGACAGCATTGTAAATTGACAAATGTGTTCGCATTCAAAGCCTTTCATGTGCGTAGTGCCCATATAAAGAGTTAATGTAGTTATGCTTGTAACCAAGCATTTAAAGT
This sequence comes from Archivesica marissinica, assembly GCA_014843695.1. Taxonomy (NCBI): domain Eukaryota; kingdom Metazoa; phylum Mollusca; class Bivalvia; order Venerida; family Vesicomyidae; genus Archivesica; species Archivesica marissinica. The sequence goes on along the minus strand of CM026395.1, from coordinate 70,915,143 downwards.
TAGCTAAGTAAATATTTTACAACACGTTTTGTTCTCAGGGGCGTATCTGGTCGGTTTCCAAGTAGCAGTTGAAATCCGAAACGAGTTGCTCTTAGCAGCGAGTCGGGAGTATGTGGGTGTGCGAAATGATGCGTATTTACCCTCTCGTTGGCGCGGATAAAAGCGTAAATGTTGTCCGTCATGTGGGAGGAAACCGGAGTACCCGGAGAAAACCAACCTGTATGATCTGGCGACCATCGTACCATCTCACATATTTCCCGGTCCGAGGATCGAACCCGGGTTTAATTGGTGAGAAGCGAGCGTGCTAACCACTGCGCTAATCGGACAGCTTGAAATGTTGCCGCTGCATTGTTTAATTCAAATGGTATTATGAGCATTTCAAAGAGTCCATATGTGCATACGAATACTGCATTATTATGGGTGTCTTTCTTCTTCAATATAATCTGAAAGAACCTACTTGTCAAATCAAATGTTGAGGAAAATGTTGACAGCATCTAAACACTCTTGCACCCTTGACTATGGAAATCCATCTGGTTAACAAGTGCCTTACGATAGCCAATACAAGGTCATATGTGGCAATACGTTTTGGTTACCAGGACGATGGGACTTGCCCATGCTATGATGTGCTATTTATTCCACTATATACATTCAGGAAACAATACATGTACACGAAATCAAAGAAGTAAGTATATAGGAAAGGATTAAAACGGAAGCAGTGTTTATACAGTTTCTCAGCTTTCTTTTGGCTTAGTCTGTACACATTTATTTGAGATCGATTGCGAAACAAGTTCTTACAACTTATATTAATCACTCTCGAGACCTCACTCCTGATGGAATCCATCGCCACGAGGGAGAGAGAAGAGGCAACGTGGAATTTAAATGCCTTGCCTAAGGGCACAATCGTAACGGCTCCAGTGGGGCTCGAACTCCGGATCTTTCGCACCTGCGCTATCACGACTTCCACATATTATTGATGTGCTAGTAGATCGGCGGAAAGCAGATGAATACTTAGAACATACTTCATGACATATCACTTTATAGACACATATCCCATACACTTGTCTGACGTCCTAGTGGATAGTACTCTCTTTTGGTGCTCGGCATAGGCCCTAGGATTTCTTCCTCGTAGTTGCTAAGCAACCCCTGATTTGATTGAACGCTCAGTCAATGTGGTTTAAACTTTATTTATTTTACAAGGATTGCGAAGCAAGTTCTAACAACTTATATTAATCACTCTCGTTGGCGCGGATGAAAGCGTATATGTGGTCATTCGTGTGGGAGGAAACCGGAGTACGCGGAGAAAACCCACCTGTCCGATCTGGCGACCATCGTACCATCTCACATACTTCCCGGTCCGAGGATCGAACCCGGGTTGCATTTTTGAGTCAAGCTGGTGAGCTCCCGGTCAAGGTCATTCACCGAAGCACTGCCCGAGGATCTTGTATCAAGCTGTACAATTGCTTGTCTTTCTGGTGAACTGCGGTTCTTCGAAGCACGTTCGAATAAGGACTTTAAATAGTTATGGATATCGCTTAATTGGAGCTACCCCAGTATATTTGCTCACTGTCACCGACACACATAATCATTGGTAATTTTCTCTTCCGGGTGTTCATAACCTTTAAGTGTGCACGTCATTATTTCTATCTTTTCTGCCTGACCTAGTATTGCATCTTCATTAATAGTGGGGAATGGGTTCAGCACATGTACTTTGCTGGTGGGTCTCCCGTTACTATCCACTAGGACAGCAGACATGTGTATGGGATATGTGTCTATAAAGTGATATGTAGGCTCAATCATCAACTCATTCTGTTCTAAGTATTCATCTGCTTCATGTCGATCTATTAGCACATCAATAACTGCTTCACACTGTCCCGGTATGGTATAGTTATCTGCTGCTCTCACTTTCCTTATTTCTTTTGCCATACCTATTTGAATGCAAGGAACCTCTTCCTCTTTATGACTAATGATTCGTTTGGTCAACAGTATGTCTGCAGGACCGCCATCATCATTTTGAAATATGTCAATGCCCAGAAGGCCTTCATCTTCTATTTCTGCTACTATCAATTCTTTCTTTAGATTGACTGACCCCAGTTGTATATCGAAGACGGCGTTGCCCAATTATTTCAGTGGTAATCATCCTGTGACAGTTAGACACGCTGTTCTCACAAGTCTTAATCGGTTTGCAGGATATATTTTGTTGTAGATCCTGTCTGAGTTAATACTTTTTGTCTCACCTGTGTCTGCTGTAAAAATAACTGGTAGATTATGCACAATACCCACCACTGCTGCAAGGTATTCTTCATCTTCTGATTACTATCGGATCTGCCGATAATGTTTCTGTGTTTTGGCCCTTGCTACTGTCTAGAACCTCCCCGCCAGATGGCGTGGTCATTTCATGTTTAAGGAGTGATTGTACATGGGTACATGGACATTTAACCGCTGGCCATTTGGATCATGACTGTGATGCCTGATTGCCCATGTATTGAAGAAGAGCGTTTTTCATCCATTTGTCCGAACTTTTATTACGGTTTGCAGGCTGACTTCCTGTTTCACATTCATAGCCAAGTTAAAGATGATATGTTTAAAATTTGCTTTCTCTGTCTATTTGTTGAATAGAGACCTTCCTGTTTTTGTTGAGTGAATGACCCATCTTTATGTACATTAACTTCTGTTGAAGGACAATTCATGTTCTTGCTCCGTTTCTGAATTGTCGACCCCTAGATCTAAGCTGAGAAAGAGATCACACCGCTGCCACCATAAATGTCGCATGCCGATGGAGAGGGGGGGGGGGTCATATGATTAGTGGTAGCGTTCTATTTCCTCAGATCACCTACTAATTAATATAGTATGTCAAAAGTAAAAATGCACTAGTGGACTCTGATCACGGCCCACTAAAATAAGAACTATAATCCGAGCGGAAGTATAGTATAGATATAATAAAAGAAATACAGAATTAAATGAATCAACAAGATTTATTCACCAACTAGAACAATCTAGTAATTATTTATTTCAAATTAACAAAATTAATAATCATACTAAAACATAATGTATTTGCACGTTATAATATCTTAAATATACAAAACAAAAAACAGCTGTAGTTTGTGGACATATAGCTACAATTGTATTCTAATACTAAATGCAATTTATTATGTAAGTAATTCTAAGGATATAAAACAATAATTTTCAAAATAACAAGAATTAGTTATATTGTACATAAGAAATGAAAGTTTGGAGTCCCTTACGACGACGATGATGATGATGATTGAGCTTATTTACAATCGCCGCAGGCGAACCATGTGGGCTATTAAGCACAAACCGCACACCACGATGTTCAACCCACAATAGCACCTACCCGTAACCGTAACCCGTACCCGTGAGCAGAATCCAGATCAATATGGCTACCTGGATCCCAAAACTGTTTATATGATAAAAATAAATTAAAGCTTTAAAAATCTTATAATGAGATTAATATATAAACATTATATCGCATTAACGTTACATTGATATAAAAAATCTCGACTGTTTCCAGTGTATAAATAAACACATGATTTAAAGTGTCATCGTGCCAGTGGCTAACACGCTGGACTGATAATCCAGGAATCGCAGGTTCGATCCTCCGTCTGCCTAATAAAATTAAGTCTTTCAGATGGGACTTTAAACCTAGGTCTCGTGTCGGCGCTTTACACCGTGCACGTAAAACAACCAGAAGACTCTGGAATGGGTCTCTGTCTGTATCATAGTACTATCCTCCAAAAAATCTAAAATGACTAATCTCTTCAGGAGGCGTCGATCATATTGGCAACCGGTAGCGACGATAAATAAACGTAAAACAGACATGAGTATAATGAATCGGATACACATTTATATCGAGTAACATCCCTCAATTCTCTAACGTTCTTAGTTTCTGACGCGAGTCTGCTCATCTTTGGAATTGCCTCCAATCTTTTGAGAATACTATGTGGTAGATCATGGCAATGCCCAGTCTATGGTAAGTCGGCCATAAATGGAATATTCTCTGAAATGTGTGTCCATCATATTACAACGGTGGCGCTGAAGGTTGCACATTCTCGCCATTATGTGACGTCATCATTTGCCCATCTGATCCAGGAGTAGATAATATGGAACGTTCACTTTCTAATGTTTTGTTTAGATCCTGGAGATATTTTATCTGAAATAGCCAGATGAACAGTTAGTGACTTACTGGACAGATCAAGAGTTTCAATCTATGATCGCTTTCAACCGGGGTTTTGAGAATGGGTGGGGTAATTCAGTAAGTAGACCTAGCCATGGGGCTATAGATAATTGGTACACAGTACACATACAATATAACAGGAAATTACATTCTGTAGAAATGTTCTTGTTTTCACCGATATAGTATCCCATTAAGAGAAACAGTTTGTTTATGCATCATACATACCTGGGATGGGTGTTTCAGGCAGGACTCGTAGCTTGGAGGCGGAAGAGAGGTTGCTGGTGAGTGTGCGTGTTCTTGTAGTTCCATATGTTGTTGTTGAAGCGCTATTTGTTCGCGTAGTAATCTATTCTGTTCTTGTAGGTCGCTCACAGATACATTTGGCGTGTAACCACGAGCTCCGGTTTCTGATGGCAGGTCACTCTCATTGCGCTGATCCGAGTATTGCGGAAAACCAGTTGGTGGGTGAATCGCAGTTTCAGCTGACGACTGAATAACAGCCCCTGAGAAACCGCCACCATGCGTGTCCATAACGTTACCATCAACTATGATCTGCCTAGCTCTACTAAACCCTTCATAATCACGATGTCTACCATGTTCTCCGGCATACATTCCAGTCTCAGGCGGCGGTGCCGTATCGACATTCCCGTAATTAATTCCACAGCTGCTACCACTATTAAGAGGGTATTGTTGTGGAGTGAATGGCGTTCGCAACCGATTGTTACGACCTTGACATTCATTGCACTGTACGTAGATACTGCCTATATTAAGAATTTCACTGACGATTAGAAATACTAATATAATTGTTGCAATTATGCGGTTCTCTGACATATTAACCGTATAGTTACAGAAACTTCCAAAGTTACTTGGATCACAGTCTGGGATTCCAAATATAGCTGCGATCAAAATACCAAAAAATCCAGAAATGATGGCAATGAATGTAATTGAGCATTCAACGCATACCTGAAAAATACACCAATAACGAATAAGTATGTTAGACGCACACATCACTGGAACTACTGTTGCTCATATGTCAACCAGTCTTTTTCTATTATGCTTTCCAAAGAATGATCGAGTTTTCTCAGTGAAAGAAAACGCCATCTTACACCGCTTTGAAACAGTGAAAGATGGCATATTCTCTGCCACCGGAAGCGTTTTGTATTCCTGCGCGGATAGATGTACGTTTGTATTTTAGCTATTTTCTTATTAAGTAATATATTCTAAGGAATTTGTTTTGTCTGTAGTTTTTAATTATGACAGCACTCGTGGACAAACAAATTTCGGCGATCACTTGATGAAATAAAATCCTATGTTACACTAATATACATACATATCCTCTACGTTTTGTTTCTTGGGGTTTAAATCAAACAGTTTATGTGGTGAAGTGGCGACTACCCAGCTATTTATTGTGGCGGACTGTGTTGCTCCGAGTAGTGTTTCAAACACAGACGAGCATCCATATAGAACCATCGACCTTCCACAAGCCAGCTGGAGCATGGATAGCTTCCTCACGTGACACAATTCGATGCCCTCAGTGATTTGAAGTCAACGACCATTCAGTCACGGGTGTCCATAGCCGTCTTGGCACGGCGTAAAGGAAATAGATGCATCCAAGAGCTAAATGGAGAGTTGAGTGTTGATTCAGTCATCCAGGCTATGTTGCTGGTCATCTCTCCGCCACAACAGACTCACACCCCCAGAGAATCAGAGAATGATAGGAAATAAATTAAATAAACATGTATGCAGATATTTGTGTTGTGTTCCAAGGATCTGCGCTACCTATGTGGAGCTTCCGTGGTATAATGGATGTGATGTCTTCCTCGCAACCCGATGGTTAAGTTTGAGCCCAACAATAACCACTGTCACGGTGTCCTTAGGCAAGACACGTTAATCGACTGTGTCGCGTCTCTCTCCAGCATGGGGATGGATTGCAGAAATGAGATCTCAATGGTGATTAGTCTAAATGCGTAAGAACTTGTTTCACAATCTCAAAATTGGACAGCATGGATACTGGGTCGTTTCTCACTTCAATTCGCAATATTTACATGATAACATCGCGATTGTATTTCCTTCTTGTTTGTATCCATTTGTGTATGAATTTCCTCACTATGACGTGCAGCTGACATGCGTACTCGAAGTTACGGTCATGCGCATTCACAGTGTTGGGCAGCATTCCTCCCAATAAGAGGCGTGTCTTACAGTTTACATTGTTCCAATGGTGATCTATTTACATGATCCGACACACAGTAAGTCACAAATCTGGACTAAATAGATTTTAATACAATAGTTGTCACTGTAAAGAATAATTAATGTAGGTAGGTATAAGTAATGAATCACGGGTTAATAGTTTTCATCTGGGAATGAACTACATTGGGCGTCTTTAATGTTAACGTGGATATAAAGAACATATTTGTTATATACTTCATGTTCACAGGAACAATTTGTTAAAATTGTATGTATTATTGTTAAGAAAATAGAAATAAGCGGGGTTACCTATATAATGAGGGCCTCAACACAAATGTTAGCGTGCATTAATTCGGCCTCCACATACTACACACATTCACAATGTAATTCATACCAAGATGGTAAAATAATATCCCACGATTCATTCCTTAATCATAACTTACATATTGCGACATTTCCTTTACGTTGTAGAATCCATCACGACGATGGTACACAAACGCATCCATCAGACCAGCCACTATATCCTAATAAATAAACCACGGTAATAAGTAGATTAAAAACACTGTCGTGACGTCATATCTTTGTACTTGCAGTCCATTATTATTAATATTGGACTGCGCATGTGTGCATTACGTTTATTTATCGTCGCTACCGGTTGCCCATATGAGCAACGCCTCTCGAAGAGATTAGTCATTTTCGATTTTTGGAGGATAGTGCAATGATACAGACATAGACCCATTCCAGAGTCTCCTCTGGTTCTTTTACATGCACGGTGTACAGCACCGACACGAGACCTCGGTTTAACGTCCCATTTGAAAGACTGTTAATTTTATTAGAGTCAGACGAGGGGTCAAACCTGCGATCCCTGGGGACACAGTGTCGCTCGGTTGTCTTCATTGTCTTCCTCTAGAATAGTATACGCTAATGATCCATGGTAGTCCCTGTGCAAATGAAAGGGAGAAGAATAACCAGGGGGAGTCGATAAATAAAGGCTTAATGAACAAAACACTACACAAGAGGGCCATGGTGTCCCTGTATCTCTCCCATTTACTACCCAGGGGTCACAATTTTAAAAACTTTGAGCATTGTACAACAATCATTTCTACCAAGATTCGTCAAAATCCGGCTGGCGGTTCGTGAGAATAATATTTGAATCTGAAGCTTAATCTGAACTGCAGGGCATCATGGTATATACGCAGCGGGATAGAGATGTGAACATAACTTAGTCCCGATGCAAATGGGCTGTTCTAATGCCCGTAACTGTCTCTGCGCACACAATGTCATCACTCAGATTGTTCCACAACACAGTGGCCCTTGGGAAGAAAAAATGTTTATATAATGACCTTTGTTAAGAATGTGTGCTATTTTTAGACAGTGGCCATATTGGATTACGTAATGACGTCATTTTAACACTTTTGTAAACGTACCCAAGTATGATCATAAATGGTGGACATAGACCCACTGGTTAATGAGGAGAAGACCTCTGAACTGGTCCACGGACGATGGACAGACACATTGCAATAACAATAGCTAACACCATGTGTGCTAAAAATAAACGAACACATACCGTACAGCCCACGATAACTGCCCCAATATAATAGGCTGGCCCGAATGTCTTCCCTCTCTGCCCGCCAATGTACCGGACAGCTTGCGCCCATATTAGTAATAATACGACACCAAGAACACATTTCGAAATGAAGAGTATTAAATATTTTCGTCTAGAACTAACCGATCCGACTGAAAAACATGTACAAATAGAATACATCATTAAGAGGTTCCACAGGGCATGGACTGCTGTCTCCTTAGATAACAGCGTACATACTTTGACATCGATATTGATTCTGAAATATATTCATAATTTCAAAAATGGCAATGGAATCCGATGCAACTATCAATGTGAAAAGTGGATGTTTGACTATTATTAGAAAGTTAGGAATTTGATAAGGAAATATATACTAGTATATGGGTCTAAAATATACACAACAATATCAGGGGAAAATAAGGAAAATAATACAAGGTGATTTTGCTGCTCCAGATACCCCCCCCCCCCCCCTCCAATCGCTCGATCTCACGACCTTATTGAAATGTTGTTGTCGCTGCTATATATTGCTAAACTTTTAGGATAACACATTTGTTTAGTTCAAAATACTGTTTGTTATTTCCAGATAGTAAATTTTCAGCTGTGCACACCGGAGATGTCCGAACATATTTTATCTACGAAATGCGTAGTTTGTACAGTACAAAATGAAGTGATTAACTGTTTCAACTTGGCCACAAGAACACAGCGTGGAGTCGATTAATGAAATCGTAGTTGAGTGAACTGAAAGATAAGTATGAGACGTGTATGTGTGTTTAAATTTTTTTTTAATTTAAGTTTATTTAACGTCGCTACCGGTTTCCCATTTGAGCGACGGGCAGTTTACCTAACACCACCTTTCCTGGGCAGGCTCCAGCTGTTAACCAGTACTTGGTGCACCAACCTCCGTAAGAAACTGCCAACTTTTTCATATAAATGAGACACGGTCTGAGCGGGCTCGAACCCGTGACCATCAGAGATGATAGGTTACAGTGGTATACAAGTGGTATACAAGTCAGCGACCTTAACCACTCGACCACAGAGGCGGTCTTTGTGTATGTGTGTTTCCTGGCCTCAACGTGAAATAGTGGATTTGGGGTACGGCTATTTCTTGGACTTAGTACATAACATGTGCTTAATTGATGTGGTATACACTAGGTGTGTAAAACAGTCTAATGCCCCGAAACACAAGAAAACTATTTTTGTAACCGGAGAAACCTCATTAGCAAGGTCCCGTGAAGTCATGTGAAAATACCGGAAGACACACTGTTGCTACTTGAAAGTTGAAAACAGGTGTCTGTTTATAACGCCATGTTGAATTCACATGTGCGTGCACTTGTTTATAACGCCATGTTGAATTCACATGTGAGTGAAATTGTAGTTTTATTTTAAAATATGTTATGCAATCTGAGTTTTAAGTGCAAGAATTATCACTTTACGTAGTAATATTATTTCATCTGCTGTAAAAGAGACTGACTACATGTTATTCACCAGCAAACCTTAGACGGCCGAAAACTGGTACCTCCATGATGCACGATACAGCCAGGCACATTATTTCGCGTTGCATGTATACGAGTGTGAGGCTAAAAATAATCGTAACGATGTTTACATTACAACAATGTCAAGACCATTATAATTATACTAATAGTAGTAATACTTATACTTATTAGATTAGTATACGAGGTGGTTAGGGGTGGGGAGGTTTAACAGTGTGCAGTGAACATGAGATTTACAATTATAGCAATATTAAAATTTACATATCAAAATCATCGGTGACACTTAGTGACTTACGTTGTTGATTCGTATTCTCATCCATTGCCATTCAGAGTGTAGTAACCTATCGCACATTCCATAATACATACATATATACATATATAAATATATATAGCATATACAATAGTTTAGACAGAGGACAAGCTACATAACCTTAAACCATAAACACCGATAAATCCATCTCTATGGTCGAGGTTACACATACAGGTGAGCATCGTAACATCTGTCATCTGTGCAAATGGTAAAGTTAGTTTGGATGTTGGAAGCTGTGTGATACATGCCTATCGTATGCATTCTAAATTGAAAGATGTGTTCGCATTTAAAAGAGTGGCATGTGCGTAGCATACGTTGCCCACTACAGACAGTTAATATAGTTATGCTTGCATTTCCCCCACTAAGTATTGCTCACTGTGCCTGTACTCAAAACTTGAACAGTTAAGCTGCGAAACGAGTTGCGTGTAGCAGCGAGTCGGTGGTAAGTGTGGGAGGCCGACAGGACAGGACAGGGAGTGGGGGGGGGGTGTTACCCTCCCGTTTGGTGTTTTGGGTAGCCTGGGTTCCAGTCTGTCGATTTTTCACTTTTTAACTTCTGGCAAAATGATATGATCAGAAACTCAATAGTTTCGGTGTTAAAATATATTTATTTGACTGTCCAGGCAAAACATACCGACGCCTGTTCCCAGGCAAATTATTATTGAATGCGTATTATTATGTGACGTATAGGCCCACGGGGCCCGGGTGCGTCTTCCTGTTGTTTAATATTTGCTATATATATTTGTTGAAATGTGCACATGTCACTTTAATAAAAACTTACTTAATACTTACTTATACAATAACACTCCTGTTATAAGACCACCTACGTGACTTCAAAAAAGTGGTCCTATTAGCGAAGGTGGTCGCATTACTGAGTTCACCGCCTTATTACAATAATGAAAGGAGATTTAACATATGCTATATATACTAAGAATAAATTGTTTTTAAACTGCAGAGAAAATTATAATTCCTAATAGACTATGATTGTAAATTTATTTTAAATTTCAGTGAGGTAAGAAATGTGGAATTATTTTATATTTTTGAAAACTGCACATTGAATGATTAAATATGCCTGCATGCATACACGACTGCATGGTTTATAGAATTCCTCTAATGATCTTTAAATTAGGTGGGTTTTATTAATACTAATAATAATAATAATAATAAAGACTTTATTTAACGAGATAACTCATTGAACAATTACGCCAATTTACAACGAGACCCTCAACAAATTAACAAGTTCATATCAATAATTAGGTCATGTAGGAAACTCAACGTTCATTCATTTATGACATGAGATGACACAATACACAGGTGGAAGTCGTGATAGCGCAGTGGAAGTCGTGTAAGCGCAGTGGAAGTCGTGATAGCGCAGTGGAAGTCGTGATAGCGCAGTGGAAGCGCGTTCGCTTCATGTGCGAAAGGCCCGGAGTTCGAGCCCCGCTGGAGCCGTTACGATTGTGCCCTTAGGCAAGGCATTTAAATTCCACATTGCCTCTTCTCTCACGAGTGTGTCCTTAGGCAATGCATTAAAATTCCACATTGCCTCTTCTCTCACGAGTGTGTCCTTAGGCAAGGCATTTAAATTCCACATTGCCTCTTCTCTCACGTGTGTGTCCTTAGGCAAGGCATTTCAATTCCACATTGCCTCTTCTCTCACGAGTGTGCCCTTAGGCAAGGCATTAAAATTCCACATTTCCTCTTCTCTCACGAGTTTGCCCTTAGGCAAGGCATTTAAATTCCACATTGCCTCATCTCTCCCTCATGGCGATGGATTACATCAGGAATGAGGTCTCGAGAGCGATTAATATAACTTGTAAGAACTTGTTTCGCAATCCAGCTAAAATAAATTTGTATAAACTATCACATTCTCTTGATTTTGGATGTGGTTATATGTAGTTAAAACTCTCATTAAGACCACCCCTATATTAAGACCACCCCTATATTAAGACCACCCCTATATTAATATCACCCCTATATTAAGACCATCCCTATCTTAATACCACCCCTATATTAATACCACCCCTATATTAATACCACCCATATATTAAGACCACCCCTATATTAAGACCACCCTGCTATTATACCAGTTTACCTCAGTCCGGACTAATTTAATTCTATAGTTCAATGGTCGCAAACCTGTGGAAGTCGTGATAGCGCAGTGGATGCGCGTTCGCTTCAGGTGCGAAAGATTCGGAGTTCGAGCCTCACTGGAGCCGTTACGATTGTGCCCTTAGGCAAGGCATTTAAATTCCACGTTGCCTCTTCTCTCTCCCTCGTGGCGATGGATTCCACCAGGAATGAGGTCTCGAGAGTGATTTATATAAGTTGAAATAACTTGTTTCGCAATCGAGCTAAAATAAATTTGTATAAATAAATGGTCGCAAACATACATGATACGTGAATACTAATACTAAGGTACTATACTAGCTAATACAGATTAAAAATCATAATAATAGCACAACACATATACATTTTATTAAACAATGAAGAATTCATAGATTACGAGGGTGAGGATAGCCTTAATGTTGATCATGGTGATGATGATGGCGCCGACGGTGATGGTAGTAATGGTTGTGTTGGTGATGATGGTGGTGATGATGATGGTGATGATTGTGCCGAAGGTGATGGTAGTAATGGTTGTGTTGGTGATGATGGTGGTGGTGATGATGATGGTGCTGAAGGTGATGTAGTAATGTTTGTGATGGTGGTGGTGATGATGATGGTGGTGGTGATGATGGTGCTGAAGGTGATGTAGTAATGGTTGTGATGGTGATGGTGATGCTGAAGTAATGTTTGTGATGGTGGTGGTGATGATGATGGTGATGATGGTGCTGAAGGTGATGTAGTAATGGTTATGATGGTGATGATGATGGTGATGATGGTGCTGAAGGTGATGTAGTAATGGTTGTGATGGTGATGATGGTGGTGGTGATGATGGTGATGGCAGCGATGATGCTGACGGTGGATGTAAGTGTTGATGGTGGTGGTGATGCTACTGCTGTTGGTGATGATACTGCTGTTGGTGATGATGATGTTGATGCTGCTTGTGATGATGATGATGCGGGTGGTGATGATGCTGATGCGGGTGGTGATGCTGCTGCTGCTGTGTGTTGGTGATGATGTTGTGGGTGCTGCAAGGAAACCGAGAGATGCTCCCCGAAGAGAAATGCCTGACAGTAAAAAACGCCAATTTGAAATGAGTTTGTAGTACCTTACAATTCTAAACTCGGGTTATCTTCTAAGTATGACACTCAGCGATAAATCATCCATGTACATGTCACAGCACAGTGTGAACGGATCTAGACGACTTAAAATATCCGTCAAATCATGTCATGATGTGACCTATATTCATCTTGATTTGTTTTTCTTCTATACACATTTATCTTAGCTCAATTGTGAAACGAGTTTCTACATTAGATGAATCGTTCTCGAGACATCGATCCTAATGTATTCCATCGCCATGAGGGACAGGGAAGAGACTATGTAGAGTTTCTACAGTAGATGAATCGTTCTCGAGACATCGATCCTAATGTAATCCATCGCCATGAGGGACAGGGAAGAGACTATGTAGAGTTTCTACATTAGATGAATCGTTCTCGAGACATCGATCCTAATGTAATCCATCGCCATGAGGGACAGGGAAGAGACTATGTAGAGTTTCTACTTTAGATGAATCGTTCTCGAGACATCGATCCTAATGTAATCCATCGCCATGAGGGACAGGGAAGAGACTATGTAGAGTTTCTACATTAGATGAATCGTTCTCGAGACATCGATCCTAATGTAATCCATCGCCATGAGGGACAGGGAAGAGACTATGTAGAGTTTCTACTTTAGATGAATCGTTCTCGAGACATCGATCCTAATGTAATCCATCGCCATGAGGGACAGGGAAGAGACTATGTAGAGTTTCTACATTAGATGAATCGTTCTCGAGACATCGATCCTAATGTAATCCATCGCCATGAGGGACAGGGAAGAGACTATGTAGAGTTTCTACTTTAGATGAATCGTTCTCGAGACATCGATCCTAATGTAATCCATCGCCATGAGGGACAGGGAAGAGACTATGTAGAGTTTCTACTTTAGATGAATCGTTCTCGAGACATCGATCCTAATGTAATCCATCGCCATGGGGGACAGTGAAGAGACTATGTAGAGTTTCTACTTTAGATGAATCGTTCTCGAGACATCGATCCTAATGTAATCCATCGCCATGGGGGACAGGGAAGAGACTATGTAGAGTTTCTAAATTAGATGAATCGTTCTCGAGGCATCGATCCTTATGCAATCCATCGCCATGGGGGACAGGGAAGAGACTATGTAGAGTTTATACATTAGATGAATCGTTCTCGAGACATCGATCCTAATGCAATCCATCGCCATGGGTGACAGGGAAGAGACTACGTGGATGTAAGTGTCATGCTAAGGATAGCAAACACGTGGTGTGTGTTTTACGTTTATTTATCGTCGCTACCGGTTGCCCATATGACCGACGTCTCCTGAAGAGATTAGTCATTTTAGATTTTTGGAGGATAGTGCAAAGATACAGACAGAGACCCATTCCAGAGTCTCCTCTGGTTCTTTTACGTGCACGGTGTACAGCACCGACAAGAGACCTCGGTTTAAAGTCCCATCTGAAAGACTGTTAATTTTATTAGGGTCAGACGGGGGGATCGAACCTGCGATTCCTGGATTACCAGTTCAGCATGTTACCACTGGACTACAGATCCGTCTGTAAAACGTGGTTATCACTGTGCTCGTTTTTCGTATTGTGACACTGATTTAGGCTCGACCAGAATCATTTCTTGATGTGACATTATTCTATAACTGTTATAATTACACAATGGCTTGATTGATAATTACAGTTTGGTATGATCACTTCTAGTTGTATCACTATCACCGGAAGCTTCTGTGTAAGGTGGCGGGGGGTTGGCAGGTAGCACACTTAATTCCAAGTCTGCATACTTTGGTGGATTTACTGATCTTGTCTGAATTGCTTCCACATTCTGTAAAGTTTGAACACCATCGCTAACTATGCTGACTTCCGTAGCTGCAAGGCTGTACGGTGGTGGTGTTGGGGGCTCGAAGCCAAAGTTTGTGAACCCCTGGCAACCTGGTGGCATGTTCGGGTATATAGTTTGATTATTAAGTTGTCGTTGCATCTCGGCGTTCTGTCGTCGCAGTTCGCCAATGACGTCAGCAGAGAACCCCGCGTATCTAAGGCCACCTTGTCGTCCCGGCGCCACTTCCAGTCCGAACGCTGCTCCAAACTTCCGTACGAGCAGGATGCTGACCAAGGCTATGCTCATACCTACACAGCCCAGTACAAACAACACGGTGGCAATTGTTTTGTTGGTGTTGAAATGGTTGCTATAGGAACACTCACTCTTGTTGGCGTAGCAGAGACCGTACCTCCAGATAATGGCAAGTCCACAGACACTAACGATAAACGTGAAAAAGGAAACACCTCGGTGCATATTGATCTGAAAAGAAAAATGATATACAGTATATATCCGTTATGTCGAATTCGGTCTGACCGAACAAATTACTTCGACATAACCGAAGTTTGACTTAACGAAATTCGATATAAACGGAGCCAGTTATATGTTTGCTTCTCACCAATGCAACCCGGGTTCGATCCTCGGACCGGGAAGTATGTGAGATGGTACGGTGGTCGTCAGATCGGACAGGTGGGTTTTCTCCGGGCACTCCGGTTTCCTCCCACACGAATGACCACATAAAATTATACGCTGTCATCCGCGCCAACGGGAGTGATTAATATAAGTTGTTAAAACTTGCTTCGCAATCGTTGTAATATAAATAAAGTTTAAACTGTAAGATGATAGTGTCTGAAACGGGACTTTGATCTGACTTCGAGATAACCGGGTAATTCGACATAACCGACTTTGACATATAATAGTGTGTTCTCAGTGCTACTCATGAAAGTTGCCATTTTCTGTACACAGCGCGAATAATTTCATCAAAATTGTTATTTAAATATAAATTACATTTTGTTTGGTTGTTTATATTTGGGTTTAAAGTCGCGCCTACAGCTTATTTCATATGGCGACTCCCCAGCTGTGGTAGCGGAAGACACCGGATCCCAATGGAATTCCAACATACAGCGACATTAACCACTCATCCACGGGGGCCCGTATGTGAATGACGTGGCTGAGTGGTTATAGTCAATTACTGCAAATCGATTGCCCCTCATCGCTGAAGGTTATAATCCCACTTGGCCCGTCGAATTAGTATTCTTTCAAGTGGGGGTGGTATTCAGCTGGCTAGCGGAAGATCGTTGGTTCTACCCGGGTACCGTCCGTCAGTGCCTGGGATACTGTCCGTCAGTGCCTGGGATACTGTCCGTCAGTGCCTGGGATACTGTCCGTCAGTGCCTGGGATACCGTCCGTCAGTGCCTGGGATACTGTCCGTCAGTGCCTGGGATACCGTCCGTCAGTGCCTGGGATACCGTCCGTCAGTGCCTGGGATACTGTCCGTCAGTGCCTGGGATACCGTCCGTCAGTGCCTGGGATACCGTCCGTCAGTGCCTGGGATACCGTCCGTCAGTGCCTGGGATACCGTCCGTCAGTGCCTGGGATGCCGTCCGTCAGTGCCTGGGATACCGTCCGGACGGGCACCAAATGGAGTATGTAGAAAGGCGTCATACGATGTAGGCTGTTGGTACAATATTAAACTGCAAAAACAAACCTATCGGAGTATGTAGAAAGGCGTCATACGATGTAGGCTGTTGGTACAATATTAAACTGCAAAAACAAACCTAACGGAGTATGTAGAAGGGCGTCATACGATGTAGGCTGTTGGTACAATATTAAACTGCAAAAACAAACAAACAAACAACAAACAAACAAACAACAAACAAACAAACACGTAAATTATACTATAAATGAGCAGTTACGAAATGAATATTCATGTTTACTAAGTACATGCCGTATATGATATTTGCGCACTAAAATCAAATTGAGAACACCACTGACAGCAACAATAGCAGCAGCAGCATTAAGTATGCTATAAAGTGATAAGCCCGCTGTATGTTCGAATCCCGCTGGGGGTATCGAATCGTTTCTAGACAGGAAACTATCCAGCTGGCGTGCGGAAGGTCGGTGGTTCTAGATGGATGCCCGTCCTTGCCTGAAATACTGCTCGTATGGGCACCCTGAATTTTCCTCCACAAATAATAGCCGGAAAGTGTGGCTATATAACATGCATCGGTTTGACTTTAAACCTCCAAAACAAACAAACAGAACCAACTACATGTATATAATTGTATACGAGTGTATGTGTAATTATGCTGTGATATTGAAGTTCGCTAAGTTTGACCCGTGTTGTGATACTAATGTCTGTAACATGATATAGCCACAAACATAACTTAGAATATATTAATACTTGTGAATTGATAATAAAGAAAACGGACATATCAATGACTAGAGATCTTACATTGTCATATCACGTGTTTCTGTTTTTTACGTCTATTTATCGTCGCTACCGGTTGCCCATATGAGCGACGCTTCCTGAAGAGATTAGTCAATTTAGATTTTTGGAGGATAGTGCAGCGATACAGACAGATACCCATTCCAGAGTCTCCTCTGGTTGTTTTACATGCACGGTGTACAGCACCGACACGAGACCTCGGTTTAACGTCCCATCTGAAAGACTTGATTTTATTAGGGTCAGACGGGGGATCGAACCTGTGATCCCTGGATTAACAGTCCAGCGTGTTACCACTGGACTACAGATCCGTCATATAGTCTAATGCTTTAATATACAATGAATCTCCGGCCACGCAAAACAAGTGTTTGTTTCTCGTCCGGTTGGTAAGTCTGGTTTGTTGGGTGAAATGTCGCTGTATTACTACATAAAACTTTATTTCTTTTACAACGATTGCGAAGCAAGTTTTAACTACTTATATTAATCACTCTCGTTGGCGCGGATGAAAGCGTATATGTAGTCATTCGTGTGGGAGGAAACTCACATAATTCCCGGTCAGAGGATCGAACCCTGGTTGCATTGCTGAGATGCGATCGGGCTAACCACTGCGCTAATCGGACAGCCTATTACTACATAAGTGTTCATCTATGTACATTACAACCAATATAAACACATCAAATTAACACCGGACATAGCCATTCAATAAATAGAAATACAAGAGACTTGTATCACAGTTACCGATATAATGACAGACGGATATGTAGTCCAGTGGTAACACGCTGGACTGATAATCCAGGGATCGCAGGTTCGATCCCCCGTCTGACCCTAATAAAATTAACAGTCTTTCAGATGGGACTTTAAACCGAGATCTCGTGTAGGTGCTTTACACCGTGCACGTAAAAGAACCAGAGGAGACTCTGGAATGGGTATCTGTCTGTATCATTACACTATCCTCCAAAAATCTAAAATGACTAATCTCTTCAGGAGGCATCGCTCATATCAATCAAAACTAGACATCATACTGGTGCTTCATGCCAAACTTGACGAAAAAGCCAAATAGTGTTTTGGAGATGAATCGTGAACAAACGTTCTTATAAATTTTTCAAATGGCCGTAAATCCGCAAAGAAATCATCCAACAGGAACAGGGTTAAAATATGCACAATTAGACACCATCCTGGTACTTGCTGTAAAGTTTGGTGACAATCCAACAATAGGTTTTGGAGATGAAGCACAGGAAATTGATTTATAACATTGGATAATGGAGTGACCTTTGTTAAAACGTATGTCAAACTCCAAAAAACATTTATTTAGTTTGTGTGGTGTTGAACCCGAAAACATTTGTCCAGACCCCAAGCGTTTGCGTGTCAAACAGTATTTATACGAGTAGAGATTTTAAGGTTTCAAATGTCGTAACATTAGCATTTAAAACTCCCCTTTCCGGTGAATTATAGGGAAAATTAAGTGTATGTTATGCAAATTAGCTTGCAATCTATAACTACTATCTTACATATTTATATTGTCTTCATACATTATTCATTAGAAACAGACGGATCTGTAGTCCAGTGGTTAACACGCTGGACTGGTAATCCATGGATCGCAGGTTCGATCACCCGTCTGATCCTAATAAAATTAACAGTCTTTCAGATGGGACTTCAAATTGATGTCTCGTGTCGGTGCTTTACACTGTGCACGTAAAAGAACCAGAGGATACGCTGAAATGGGTCTCTGTCTGTATAGTTGCACCGAATTAAGCACACACACATGTAGTTGTACCGAATTAAGCACCCACGCATGTAGTTGTACCGAATTAAGCACCCACACATGTAGTTGTACCGAATTAAGCACCCACGCGTGTAGTTGTACCGAATTAAGCACCCACACATGTAGTTGTACCGAATTAAGCACCCACGCATGTAGTTGTACCGAATTAAGCACCCACACATGTAGTTGTACCGAATTAAGCACCCACGCATGTAGTTGTACCGAATTAAGCACCCACGAATGTAGTTGTACCGAATTAAGCACCCACGCATGTAGTTGTACCGAATTAAGCACTCACACAATTTCCTGCATTGAATTAAAGCTAACCTGTATTGTTGACATACACATTATTACACCCATACACATAGGAGGCAAACCACTATACTTACTGGCACAGCACCTCTTTACGGGCCTCGACACAAGGCATATTACAAACCGCTATACTTACTGCCCACAGAACCTCTTTACGGGCCTCAACACAAGGCATACTACAAACCGCTATACTTACTGCGCACAGCACCTCTTTACGGGCCTCGACACATGGCATACTACAAACCGCTATACTTACTGCGCACAGCACCTCTTTACGGGCCTCAACATAAGGCATACTACAAACCACTATACTTACTGCACACAGCACCTCTTTACGGGCCTCAACACAAGGCATACTACAAACCACTATACTTACTGTGCACAGCACCTCTTTACGGGCCTCGACACATGGCATACTACAAACCGCTATACTTACTGCGCACAGCACCTCTTTACGGGCCTCAACATAAGGCATACTACAAACCGCTATACTTACTGCGCACAAAACCTCTTTACGGGCCTCAACATAAGGCATACTACAAGCCGCTATGCTTACTGCGCACAGCACCTCTTTACGGGCCTCAACATAAGGCATACTACAAGCCGCTATACTTACTGCGCACAGCACCTCTTTACGGGCCTCGGTTGTTTTTGGGTTTGGGTAACATAAGGCATACTACAAGCCGCTATACTTACTGCGCACAACACCTCTTTAGGGCCTCAACACAATGCATACTACAAGCCGCTATACTTACTGCGCACAACACCTCTTTACGGGCCTCAACACAAGGCATACTACAAACCGCTATACTTACTGCGCACAACACCTCTTTACGGGCCTCAACACATGACATACTACAAACCGCTATACTTACTGCGCACAACACCTCTTTACGGGCCTCAACACATGACATACTACAAGCCGCTATACTTACTGCGCACAGCACCTCTCTACGGGCCTCAACATAAGGCATACTACAAGCCGCTATACTTACTGCGCACAACACCTCTTTACGGGCCTCAACATAAGGCATACTACAAGCCGCTATACTTACTGCGCACAGCACCTCTTTACGGGCCTCAACATAAGGCATACTACAAGCCGCTATACTTACTGCGCACAACACCTCTTTACGGGCCTCAACACAAGGCATACTACAAGCCGCTATACTTACTGCGCACAACACCTCTTTACGGGCCTCGACACAAGGCATACTACAAGCCGCTATACTTACTGCGCACAACACCTCTTTACGGGCCTCAACATAAGGCATACTACAAGCCGCTATACTTACTGCGCACATCACCTCTTTACGGGCCTCGACACAAGGCATACTACAAACCGCTATACTTACTGCGCACAACACCTCTTTACGGGCCTCGACACATGGCATACTACAAACCACTATACTTACTGCGCACAGCACCTCTTTACGGGCCTCGACACAAGGCATACTACAAACCGCTATACTTACTGCGCACAGCACCTCTTTACGGGCCTCAACATAAGGCATACTACAAGCCGCTATACTTACTGCGCACAACACCTCTTTACGGGCCTCAACATAAGGCATACTACAAGCCGCTATACTTACTGCGCACAACACCTCTTTACGGGCCTCAACACATGACATACTACAAACCGCTATACTTACTGCGCACAGCACCTCTTTACGGGCCTCAACACATGACATACTACAAGCCGCTATACTTACTGCGCACAACACCTCTTTACGGGCCTCAACATAAGGCATACTACAAATCGCTATACTTACTGCGCACAGCACCTCTTATGGGCTCAACATAAGGCATACTACAACCGCTATAATTACTGCGCACAACACCTCTTTACGGGCCTCAACATAAGGCATACTACAAACCGCTATACTTACTGCGCACAGCACCTCTCTACGGGCCTCAACATAAGGCATACTACACGCCGCTATACTTACTGCACACAACACCTCTTTACGGGCCTCAACACAATGCATACTACAAGCCGCTATACTTACTGCGCACAGCACCTCTTTACGGGCCTCAACACATGACATACTACAAGCCACTATACTTACTGCACACAACACCTCTTAACGGGCCTCAACATAAGGCATACTACAAACCGCTATACTTACTGCGCACATCACCCCTTTACGGGCCTCAACATAAGGCATACTACAAGCCGCTATACTTACTGCGCATATCACCCCTTTACGGGCCTCAACACATGACATACTACAAGCCACTATACTTACTACGCACATCACCCCTTTACGGGCCTCAACATAAGGCATACTACAAACCGCTATACTTACTGCGCACATCACCCTTTACGGGCCTCAACACATGACATACTACAAGCCACTATACTTACTGCGCACAACACCTCTTTACAGGCCTCAACATAAGGCATACTACAAACCGCTATACTTACTGCGCACATCACCCCTTTACGGGCCTCAACATAAGGCATACTACAAGCCGCTATACTTACTGCGCACATCACCTCTTTACGGGCTTCGACAAATGGCATACTACAAGCCGCTATACTTATTGCGCACAACACCTCTTTACGGGCCTCAACATATGACATACTACAAGCCACTATACTTACTGCGCACAGCACCTCTTTACGGGCCTCAACACATGACATACTACAAGCCACTATACTTACTGCGCAAAGCACCTCTTTACGGGCCTCAACATAAGGCATACTACAAGCCACTATACTTACTGCGCACAGCACCTCTTTACGGGTCTCAACACATGACATACTATAAGCCGCTATACTTACTGCGCACATCACCCCTTTACGGGCCTCAACATAAGGCATACTACAAGCCGCTACATTTACTGCGCATATCACCCCTTTACGGGCCTCAACACATGACATACTACAAGCCACTATACTTACTGCGCACAACACCTCTTTACGGGCCTCAACATAAGGCATACTACAAACCGCTATACTTACTGCGCACATCACCCCTTTACGGGCCTCAACATAAGGCATACTACAAACCGCTATACTTACTGCGCACATCATCCCTTTACGGGCCTCAACACATGACATACTACAAGCCACTATACTTACTGCGCACAACACCTCTTTACGGGCCTCAACATAAGGCATACTACAAGCCGCTATACTTACTGCGCACAGCACCTCTCTATGGGCCTCAACATAAGGCATACTACAAACCGCTATACTTACTGCGCACAACACCTCTTTACGGGCCTCAACATAAGGCATACTACAAGCCACTATGCTTACTGCGCACAGCACCTCTTTACGGGCCTCAACATAAGGCATACTACAAGCCGCTATACTTACTGCGCACAGCACCTCTTTACGGGCCTCAACATAAGGCATACTACAAACCGCTATACTTACTGCGCACATCACCTCTTTACGGGCCTCGACATAAGGCATACTACAAGCCGCTATACTTACTGCGCACAGCACCTCTTTACGGGCCTCAACATAAGGCATACTACAAACCGCTATACTTACTGCGCACAACACCTCTTTACGGGCCTCAACATAAGGCATACTACAAGCCACTATGCTTACTGCGCACAGCACCTCTTTACGGGCCTCAACATAAGGCATACTACAAGCCACTATACTTACTGCGCACAGCACCTCTTTACGGGTCTCAACACATGACATACTATAAGCCGCTATACTTACTGCGCACATCACCCCTTTACGGGCCTCAACATAAGGCATACTACAAGCCGCTACATTTACTGCGCATATCACCCCTTAACGGGCCTCAACACATGACATACTACAAGCCACTATACTTACTGCGCACAACACCTCTTTACGGGCCTCAACATAAGGCATACTACAAACCGCTATACTTACTGCGCACATCACCCCTTTACGGGCCTCAACATAAGGCATACTACAAACCGCTATACTTACTGCGCACATCATCCCTTTACGGGCCTCAACACATGACATACTACAAGCCACTATACTTACTGCGCACATCATCTCTTTACGGGCCTCAACATAAGGCATACTACAAGCCGCTATACTTACTGCGCACAGCACCTCTCTATGGGCCTCAACATAAGGCATACTACAAACCGCTATACTTACTGCGCACAACACCTCTTTACGGGCCTCAACATAAGGCATACTACAAGCCACTATGCTTACTGCGCACAGCACCTCTTTACGGGCCTCAACATAAGGCATACTACAAGCCGCTATACTTACTGCGCACAGCACCTCTTTACGGGCCTCAACATAAGGCATACTACAAACCGCTATACTTACTGCGCACATCACCTCTTTACGGGCCTCGACACAAGGCATACTACAAACCACTATACTTACTGCGCACAGCACCTCTTTACGGGCCTCGACACAAGGCATACTACAAACCGCTATACTTACTGCGCACAGCACCTCTTTACGGGCCTCGACACAAGGCATACTACAAACCGCTATACTTACTGCGCACAACACCTCTTTACGGGCCTCAACATAAGGCATACTACAAGCCGCTATACTTACTGCGCACAGCACCTCTTTACGGGCCTCGACACAAGGCATACTACAAACCGCTATACTTACTGCGCACAACACCTCTTTACGGGCCTCAACATAAGGCATACTACAAGCCGCTATACTTACTGCGCACATCACCTCTTTACGGGCCTCGACACATGGCATACTACAAGCCGCTATACTTATTGCGCACAACACCTCTTTACGGGCCTCAACATATGACATACTACAAGCCACTATACTTACTGCGCACAGCACCTCTTTACGGGCCTCAACATATGACATACTACAAGCCACTATACTTACTGCGCACAGCACCTCTTTACGGGCCTCAACATAAGGCATACTACAAGCCACTATACTTACTGCGCACAGCACCTCTTTACGGGTCTCAACACATGACATACTATAAGCCGCTATACTTACTGCGCACATCACCCCTTTACGGGCCTCAACATAAGGCATACTACAAGCCGCTACATTTACTGCGCATATCACCCCTTTACGGGCCTCACACATGACATACTACAAGCCACTATACTTACTGCGCACAACACCTCTTTACGGGCCTCAACATAAGGCATACTACAAACCGCTATACTTACTGCGCACATCACCCCTTTACTGGGCCTCAACATAAGGCATACTACAAACCGCTATACTTACTGCGCACATCATCCCTTTACGGGCCTCAACACATGACATACTACAAGCCACTATACTTACTGCGCACAACACCTCTTTACGGGCCTCAACATAAGGCATACTACAAGCCGCTATACTTACTGCGCACAGCACCTCTCTATGGGCCTCAACATAAGGCATACTACAAACCGTTATACTTACTGCGCACAACACCTCTTTACGGGCCTCAACATAAGGCATACTACAAGCCACTATGCTTACTGTGCACAGCACCTCTTTACGGGCCTCAACATAAGGCATACTACAAGCCGCTATACTTACTGCGCACAGCACCTCTTTACGGGCCTCAACATAAGGCATACTACAAACCGCTATACTTACTGCGCACATCACCTCTTTACGGGCTCGACACAAGGCATACTACAAACCACTATACTTACTGCGCACATCACCTCTTTACGGGCCTCGACACAAGGCATACTACAAACCACTATACTTACTGCGCACAGCACCTCTTTACGGGCCTCGACACAAGGCATACTACAAACCACTATACTTACTGCGCACAGCACCTCTTTACGGGCCTCGACACAAGGCATACTACAAACCGCTATACTTACTGCGCACAACACCTCTTTACGGGCCTCAACATAAGGCATACTACAAGCCGCTATACTTACTGCGCACAGCACCTCTTTACGGGCCTCGACACAAGGCATACTACAAGCCGCTATACTTACTGCGCACAACACCTCTTTACGGGCCTCAACATAAGGCATACTACAAGCCGCTATACTTACTGCGCACAGCACCTCTTTACGGGCCTCAACACATGACATACTACAAGCCACTATACTTACTGCGCACAACACCTCTTTACGGGTCTCAACACATGACATACTATAAGCCGCTATACTTACTGCGCACATCACCCCTTTACGGGCCTCAACATAAGGCATACTACAAGCCGCTACATTTACTGCGCATATCACCCCTTTACGGGCCTCAACACATGACATACTACAAGCCACTATACTTACTGCGCACAACACCTCTTTACGGGCCTCAACATAAGGCATACTACAAACCGCTATACTTACTGCGCACATCATCCCTTTACGGGCCTCAACACATGACATACTACAAACCGCTATACTTACTGCGCACATCACCCCTTTACGGGCCTCAACATAAGGCATACTACAAGCCGCTATACTTACTGCACACAGCACCTATCTATGGGCCTCAACATAAGGCATACTACAAACAGCTATACTTACTGCGCACAACACCTCTTTACGGGCCTCAACATAAGGCATACTACAAGCCACTATGCTTACTGCGCACAGCACCTCTTTACGGGCCTCAACATAAGGCATACTACAAGCCGCTATACTTACTGCGCACAGCACCTCTTTACGGGCCTCAACATAAGGCATACTACAAACCGCTATACTTACTGCGCACATCACTCTTTACGGGCCTCGACACATGGCATACTACAACCGCTATACTTACTGCGCACAACACCTCTTTACGGGCCTCAACATAAGGCATACTACAAACCGCTATACTTACTGCGCACAGCACCTCTCTACGGGCCTCAACATAAGGCATACTACAACCGCTATAATTACTGCGCACAACACCTCTTTACGGGCCTCAACATAAGGCATACTACAAACCGCTATACTTACTGCGCACAGCACCTCTTTACGGGCCTCGACACAAGGCATACTACAAACCGCTATACTTACTGCGCACAGCACCTCTCTACGGGCCTCAACATAAGGCATACTACACGCCGCTATACTTACTGCGCACAGCACCTCTTTACGGGCCTCAACACATGACATACTACAAGCCACTATACTTACTGCACACAGCACCTCTTTACGGGCCTCAACACATGACATACTACAAGCCACTATACTTACTGCACACAACACCTATTTACGGGCCTCAACACATGACATACTACACGCCACTATACTTACTGCGCACAACACCTCTTTACGGGCCTCAACATAAGGCATACTACAAGCCGCTATGCTTACTGCGCACATCACCCCTTTACGGGCCTCAACATAAGGCATACTACAAGCCGCTATACTTACTGCGCATATCACCCCTTTACGGGCCTCAACACATGACATACTACAAGCCACTATACTTACTGCGCGCAACACCTCTTTACGGGCCTCAACATAAGGCATACTACAAACCGCTATACTTACTGCGCACATCACCCCTTTACGGGCCTCAACATAAGGCATACTACAACCGCTATACTTACTGCGCACATCACCCTTTACGGGCCTCCACATGACATACTACAAGCCACTATACTTACTGCGCACAACACCTCTTTACGGGCCTCGACACAAGGCATACTACAAACCGCTATACTTACTGCGCACAACACCTCTTTACGGGCCTCAACATAAGGCATACTACAAGCCGCTATACTTACTGCGCACAACACCTCTTTACGGGCCTCGACACATGGCATACTACAAGCCGCTATACTTATTGCGCACAACACCTCTTTACGGGCCTCAACATATGACATACTACAAGCCACTATACTTACTGCGCACAGCACCTCTTTACGGGCCTCAACACATGACATACTACAAGCCACTATACTTACTGCGCACAGCACCTCTTTACGGGCCTCAACATAAGGCATACTACAAGCCACTATACTTACTGCGCACAGCACCTCTTTACGGGTCTCAACACATGACATACTATAAGCCGCTATACTTACTGCGCACATCACCCCTTTACGGGCCTCAACATAAGGCATACTACAAGCCGCTACATTTACTGCGCATATCACCCCTTTACGGGCCTCAACACATGACATACTACAAGCCACTATACTTACTGCGCACAACACCTCTTTACGGGCCTCAACATAAGGCATACTACAAACCGCTATACTTACTGCGCACATCACCCCTTTACGGGCCTCAACATAAGGCATACTACAAACCGCTATACTTACTGCGCACATCATCCCTTTACGGGCCTCAACACATGACATACTACAAGCCACTATACTTACTGCGCACAACACCTCTTTACGGGCCTCAACATAAGGCATACTACAAGCCGCTATACTTACTGCGCACAGCACCTCTCTATGGGCCTCAACATAAGGCATACTACAAACCGCTATACTTACTGCGCACAACACCTCTTTACGGGCCTCAACATAAGGCATACTACAAGCCACTATGCTTACTGCGCACAGCACCTCTTTACGGGCCTCAACATAAGGCATACTACAAGCCGCTATACTTACTGCGCACATCACCTCTTTACGGGCCTCGACACAAGGCATACTACAAACCACTATACTTACTGCGCACAGCACCTCTTTACGGGCCTCGACACAAGGCATACTACAAACCACTATACTTACTGCGCACAGCACCTCTTTACGGGCCTCGACACAAGGCATACTACAAACCGCTATACTTACTGCGCACAACACCTCTTTACGGGCCTCAACATAAGGCATACTACAAGCCGCTATACTTACTGCGCACAACACCTCTTTACGGGCCTCAACATAAGGCATACTACAAGCCACTATACTTACTGCGCACAGCACCTCTTTACGGGTCTCAACACATGACATACTACAAGCCGCTACATTTACTGCGCATATCACCCCTTTACGGGCCTCAACACATGACATACTACAAGCCACTATACTTACTGCGCGCAACACCTCTTTACGGGTCTCAACATAAGGCATACTACAAACCGCTATACTTACTGCGCACATCATCCCTTTACGGGCCTCAACACATGACATACTACAAGCCACTATACTTACTGCGCACAACACCTCTTTACGGGCCTCAACATAAGGCATACTACAAGCCGCTATACTTACTGCACACAGCACCTATCTATGGGCCTCAACATAAGGCATACTACAAACAGCTATACTTACTGCGCACAACACCTCTTTACGGGCCTCAACATAAGGCATACTACAAGCCACTATGCTTACTGTGCACAGCACCTCTTTACGGGCCTCAACATAAGGCATACTACAAGCCGCTATACTTACTGCGCACAGCACCTCTTTACGGGCCTCAACATAAGGCATACTACAAACCGCTATACTTACTGCGCACATCACCTCTTTACGGGCCTCGACACATGGCATACTACAAACCGCTATACTTACTGCGCACAACACCTCTTTACGGGCCTCAACATAAGGCATACTACAAACCGCTATACTTACTGCGCACAGCACCTCTTTACGGGCCTCAACATAAGGCATACTACAAACCGCTATGCTTACTGCGCACATCACCCCTTTACGGGCCTCAACATACGGCATACTACAAGCCGCTATACTTACTGCGCACATCACCCCTTTACGGGCCTCAACACATGACATACTACAAGCCACTATACTTACTGCGCGCAACACCTCTTTACGGGCCTCAACATAAGGCATACTACAAACCGCTATACTTACTGCGCACATCACCCCTTTACGGGCCTCAACATAAGGCATACTACAAACCGCTATACTTACTGCGCATATCACCCCTTTACGGGCCTCAACAATGACATACTACAAGCCACTATACTTACTGCGCACAGCACCTCTTTACGGGCCTCAACATAAGGCATACTACAAGCCACTATACTTACTGCGCACAGCACCTCTTTACGGGCCTCAACATAAGGCATACTACAAGCCACTATACTTACTGCGCACTGCACCTCTTTACGGGTCTCAACACATGACATACTACAAGCCGCTATACTTACTGCGCACAGCACCTCTTTACGGGCCTCAACATAAGGCATACTACAAGCCACTATACTTACTGCGCACAGCACCTCTTTACGGGTCTCAACACATGACATACTACAAGCCGCTATACCTACTGCGCACAACACCTCTTTACGGGCCTCGACACATGGCATACTACAAGCCGCTATACTTACTGCGCACAACACCTCTTTACGGGCCTCGACACATGGCATACTACAAGCCGCTATACTTACTGCGCACAGCACCTCTCTATGGGCCTCAACATAAGGCATACTACAAGCCGCTATACTAACTGCGCACAACACCTCTTTACGGGTCTCAACACATGACATACTACAAGCCGCTATACTTACTGCGCACAACACCTCTTTACGGGCCTCGACACATGGCATACTACAAACCACTATACTTACTGCGCACAGCACCTCTTTACGGGCCTCGACACAAGGCATACTACAAACCACTATACTTACTGCGCACAGCACCTCTTTACGGGCCTCGACACAAGGCATACTACAAACCACTATACTTACTGCGCACAGCACCTCTTTACGGGCCTCGACACAAGGCATACTACAAACCACTATACTTACTGCGCACAGCACCTCTTTACAGGCCTCAACACATGACATACTACAAGCCGCTATACTTACTACGCACAACACCTCTCTACGGGCCTCAACATAAGGCATACTACAAGCCGCTATACTTACTGTGCACAGCACCTCTTTACGGGCCTCAACATAAGGTATACTACAAGCCGCTATACTTACTGCGCACAACACCTCTTTACGGGCCTCAACACATGTACTGAAGTACGGACCCTTGTTGTAAACTCGGAAAGCTATCATGCCTGCTACTATCAACTGAAATATTAAAACAAACCTCTGAAACAAAAGAAAAAGAGAACAATGTATGCTGTTAGGTCCATCTTAGACCGGAAGTCGCACTGCGCATATTCGTTGTCATGTTCCGGTTTAGTTTGTCAAACCATGTCTGATTGGAAAATAGTTCTCGTTCATACAGGTACTTTGTGAAATATGTGCCGAAGGTTGGGCCTCCGTGGCTGAGAGATCATTTTGTTCACGCTACTTCCTGAAATATGAACGGATTCGTCTTGGAACACGGTTTATGACGTCACCCTTCATATACAACAAACAACTCCGAACAAAAGTCCGACGACAAGCATTTAGAGCACAGCAGTGCGTGCTTAAGTTTATAAATATAAATGTACATGCATGTACTGTGACAGAAAACTGTAGTGTGCATCAAAACATTAATATTACACGACACTATTTGGAGAACGTTTCTATGTAGATATTTTCTTCACAGTATTACAGTAGAATGTGTATGTGCATGCCACCCGATACAATAACAATGTCGTAAATGCGAACAGTTCATATAACTAAATATTAACATCGATTACAACAACTATGTGTGTTTGTTTGTTTGATTGTTCGGGTTTTACGCCTTCATCACCACCAATTTAGGCTATATCGCCGTGTGTTTTTACGTTTATTTATCGTCGCTACCGGTTGCCCATATGGGCGACGCCTCCTGAAGAGATTAGTCATTTTAGATTTTGGAGGATAGTGCAATGATACAGAGAGAGACACACGCACGCACGCAACACGCACGCACGCACGCACGCACGCAACACACACGCCCACACACATCATATGATTAATTGTTTGTTTGTTGGGGTTAATGTCACACACGCAACTTATACCATACAGAGACTCTCTAGCTATAGTTGAAGGCAGACCCGGGCGCCCATCCGAGCAGTATTTCCGGCACAGATTTACACACGGATAGAACCTTCCACGAGTCAGCTGGAAAGCTTCCTCATACGAAATATTTCGACATCCCCACTAATAAAAATATAAATATGGGGGGGGTGTTATAACAGGTTTTACTGAATACACGAAATACTCTACCATTCCAGCAATTGCAAAACCTCCGGAAAAATACGGAACTCCTTCTTTAGATCCATAATGCACAGCGACAGACGAGAATGCGAATAGAGCCAATCCTAAAATGACTTGGGCAATGGACACGGCCAAGTAGACCCGTATAGCCTTCTTCCTGGATCGCTCGGCTGAGCCCGAGTCTGCCAGGCCGTGATTGCGGATATCTGTAAGACAATGAGGTATATTATATAGTTACAGGTATTCTGAGCTTGTCTACCCTAATTTTACCGCGAGAAGGTGACAGACATGTTCTCCATATTCAAACACAATACACACGGACGATTAAATCGTTCCACTCTCTCAGTATAATCAAATACACAGGGAAGACTAAATCGTTCCACTCTCTGAGTATTATCAAATACACACGGAAGACTAAATCGTTCCACTCTCTGAGTATTATCAAATACACAGGGAAGACTAAATCGTTCCACTCTCTGAGTATAATCAAATACACAGGGAAGACTAAATCGTTCCACTCTCTGAGTATAATCAAATACACACGGAAGACTAAATCGTTCCACTCTCTGATCTGAGTATTATCAAATACACACGGAAGACTAAATCGTTCCACTCTCTGAGTATTATCAAATACACAGGGAAGACTAATCACTACCATGATTGATTATTACGAATACCCAAGGAAGTCTAAACAACTACCCTGTTTGAGCATAACAAATTGCCCTGGGAAGTCTAAACAACTACCCTGTTTGAGCATAACAACTTGCCCTGGGAAGTCTAAACAACTACCCTGTTTGAGCATAACAAATTGCCCTGGGAAGTCTAAATCCCTCCCATGTATAACAAGATACACAGGGAATTCTAAATCCCTCCCCTGTCTGAATATAACAATATACACAGGGAATTCTAAATCCCTGTCCTGTCTGAATATAACAATATACACAGGGAATTCTAAATCCATGCCATGTCTGGGTATAACAAGATATACAGGGAATTCTAAATCCCTGTCCTGTCTGAGTATAACAATATACACAGGGAATTCTAAATCCCTGTCCTGTCTGAGTATAACAAGATACACAGGGAAGTCTAAATCCCTGTCCTGTCTGAGTATAACAAGATACACAGGGAATTCTAAATCCATGCCCTGTCTGAGTATAACAATATACACAGGGAATTCTAAATCCCTGTCCTGTCTGAGTATAACAATATACACAGGGAATTCTAAATCCCTGTCCTGTCTGAGTATAACAATATACACAGGGAATTCTAAATCCCTGTACTGTCTGAGTATAACAATATACACAGGGAAGTCTAAATCCCTACCCTGTCTGAGTATAACAAGATACACAGGGAATTCTAAATCCATGCCCTGTCTGAGTATAACAAGATACACAGGGAATTCTAAATCCCTACCCTGTCTGAGTATAACAATATACACAGGGAATTCTAAATCCAAGCCCTGTCTGAGTATAACAATATATACAGGGAATTCTAAATCCCTGCCCTGTCTGAGTATAACAATATACACAGGGAAGTCTAAATCCATGCCCTGTCTGAGTATAACAATATACACAGGGAATTCTAAATCCATGCCCTGTCTGAGTATAACAATATATACAGGGAAGTCTAAATCCCTACCCTGTCTGAGTATAACAATATACACAGGGAATTCTAAATCCCTGTCCTGTCTGAGTATAACAATATACACAGGGAATTCTAAATCCCTGTCCTGTCTGAGTATAACAATATACACAGGGAATTCTAAATCCCTGCCCTGTCTGGGTATAACAATATACACAGGGAATTCTAAATCCCTGTACTGTCTGAGTATAACAATATACACAGGGAAGTCTAAATCCCTACCCTGTCTGAGTATAACAAGATACACAGGGAATTCTAAATCCATGCCCTGTCTGAGTACAACAAGATACACAGGGAATTCTAAATCCCTACTCTGTCTGAGTATAACAATATACACAGGGAATTCTAAATCCAAGCCCTATCTGAGTATAACAATATATACAGGGAATTCTAAATCCCTGCCCTGTCTGAGTATAACAATATACACAGGGAATTCTAAATCCATGCCCTGTCTGAGTATAACAATATACACAGGGAATTCTAAATCCATGCCCTGTCTGAGTATAACAATATATACAGGGAAGTCTAAATCCCTACCCTGTCTGAGTATAACAATATACACAGGGAATTCTAAATCCCTGTCCTGTCTGAGTATAACAATATACACAGGGAATTCTAAATCCCTGTCCTGTCTGAGTATAACAATATACACAGGGAATTCTAAATCCCTGCCCTGTCTGGGTATAACAATATACACAGGGAATTCTAAATCCCTGCCCTGTCTGGGTATAACAATATACACAGGGAATTCTAAATCCCTCCCCTGTCTGAGTATAACAAGATACACAGGGAATTCTAAATCCATGCCCTGTCTGAGTATAACAATATACACAGGGAATTCTAAATCCATGTCCTGTCTGAGAATAACAATATACACAGGGAATTCTAAATCCCTACACTGTCTGAGTATAACAATATATACAGGGAATTCTAAATCCCTCCCATGTCTGAGTATAACAAGATACACAGGGAAGTCTAAATCCCTCCCCTGTCTGAGTATAACAATATACACAGGGAATTCTAAATCCCTACCCTGTCTGAGTATAACAAGATACACAGGGAAGTCTAAATCCCTGCCCTGTCTGGGTATAACAAGATACACAGGGAAGTCTAAATCCCTGTCCTGTCTGAGTATAACAATATACACAGGGAATTCTAAATCCCTACCCTGTCTGAGTATAACAATATACACAGGGAATTCTAAATCCAAGCCCTGTCTGAGTATAACAATATATACAGGGAATTCTAAATCCCTGCCCTGTCTGAGTATAACAATATACACAGGGAATTCTAAATCCATGCCCTGTCTGAGTATAACAATATATACAGGGAATTCTAAATCCCTGCCCTGTCTGAGTATAACAATATACACAGGGAATTCTAAATCCCTGTCCTGTCTGAGTATAACAATATACACAGGGAATTCTAAATCCCTGTCCTGTCTGAGTATAACAATATACACAGGGAAGTCTAAATCCCTACCCTGTCTGAGTATAACAATATACACAGGGAATTCTAAATCCCTACCCTGTCTGAGTATAACAATATATACAGGGAATTCTAAATCCCTGCCCTGTCTGAGTATAACAATATACACAGGGAATTCTAAATCCCTGTCCTGTCTGAGTATAACAATATACACAGGGAAGTCTAAATCCCTACCGTGTCTGAGTATAACAAGATACACAGGGAAGTCTAAATCCCTACCCTGTCTGAGTATAACAATATACACAGGGAATTCTAAATCCCTACCCTGTCTGAGTATAACAATATATACAGGGAATTCTAAATCCCTGCCCTGTCTGGGTATAACAATATACACAGGGAAGTCTAAATCCCTGCCCTGTCTGGGTATAACAAGATGCACAGGGAAGTATAAATCCCTGCCCTGTCTGGGTATAACAAGATACACAGGGAATTCTAAATCCCTGCCCTGTCTGAGTATAACAAGATACACAGGGAAGTCTAAATCCCTGTCCTGTCTGGGTATAACAAGATACACAGGGAAGTCTAAATCCCTACCCTGTCTGAGTATAACAATATACACAGGGAAGTCTAAATCCCTGTCCTGTCTGGGTATAACAAGATACACAGGGAAGTCTAAATCCCTGCCCTGTCTGAGTATAACAAATTACATTTGGACAAGTTCATTTATCAAAAATGGGTAATTTTGTCTAAAAATAGTAATATTACTCGCAACAAGTGCAGATCCAGATGAGCCGACTCATCTGGATCTACACGTTTTGCAAGCCTATTTAAAGTATATCTCTAAATAGGCTTGCAAAACGTGGTGAAAGGGTTAAGCAAAGTCAACAAGTCCTTTCAAGTACTAGTTGGTAAGACAATAAATATGTGTTTGAGAACATGCGTAGTATGAACACCAATACTAATAAATTGATTGTTATTGAGTGCGCTAGTATTAGACAGGTATGAAAACATGCGAGCTTTGCTTAGTTTCGTAGTAATGTCTTCACTCTGGATTGACCCTTATCATTGTTCATACAACTGATAAGCCATGTAATGTATATACAAACTGTAGTATATATAGTGAACTAGTGCATAAACACGTGACACACTAAATATTAACGATTTTGGTTAGATAAAATTCAATGATATTGTGATGGAGTTTCAGACAACATTGATAGATTGATAGTCTACTAAACAAAAGGTTACGCCGTGCATTTAAGTATATAAATACTAGTAGCGATCGTCTGCCTCTGGTTGTCTGATTACACCTGTCGTATTAAAAGTGTGTGTTCCCTATGGCAACGCATTGCAATAAATAGCCCATATTCTATTGGTCAATTACTATCTATTTATCTGGCCATTATACACTTGCTACACCTGCTATTCCGGGCACATAAAAGAACCAGAGGAGACTCTGAAATGGGCCTCTGTCTGTATTGCAAAAATCTAAAATGGCCAATCTCTTCAGGAGGCGTCGCTCATATGGACAGCCGGTAGCGACGATACATAAACGTAAAACACTCGCATACACTTGCTACACATATGTTAGCTCGATTGCTCGATTACGAAACAAGAGTTTACGATATTAGTTTAATCGATCTATATACGTCATGTCTTGACGAAATTCTCCACAATGAGGGCAGGGCGGAGGGAGAAATCATTGTGGATGTTTAAGTGTCTTAAGGGGGAAATCACCGTGGTTCTGGTGGGGGCTTGGACATATATCCACTACGTTCGAGACGGACACCGTATTTAGCTTAATTTATACACATTTATTTTAGCTCGATTGCGAAACAAGTTCCTACAACTTATATTAATCACTCTCGAGACATCATTCCTGATGGAATCCATCTCCGTGCACAAGGGAGGGAGAAGAGGCAATGCGGAATTTAATTATCTTGCCTAAGGGCATAATCGTAACAGTAACAGCTGGGCTCGAACTCAGTGCAGCTGGGCTCGAACTCAGTGCCTTTCGCAACTGAAACGAACGCTCTACCACTGAGTTATCACGACTTCCACCATATGTATTATAACAACAACAACAACAACAATAACTAGTACTAGTGTTTGTAATGTATTGGAAGACATGTTTTGAACTTGAATATGTCGAAATGCATATAACTGAATCTGGATGAAATGTTTCACCTGCCAGCTGTCTTATCATCAATACTGTTTTTGGGCAATGCATTACGAGATTGAACGATACTATGAATTTTGTTGGGCATTATTTTAGAATATACGCTGATTCATTAGAGGTTATTACGTGGCTAGTTTCATATACTAGAGGACATAGAAAACGCACACCTACATTATATACTAGAGGACATAGAAAACGCACACCTACATTATATACTAGAGGACATAGAAAACGCACACCTACATTATATACTAGAGGACATAGAAAACGCACACCTACATTATATACTAGAGGACATAGAAAACGCACACCTACATTATATACTAGAGGACATAGAAAACGCACACCTACATTATATACTAGAGGACATAGAAAACGCACACCTACATTATATACTAGAGGACATAGAAAACGCACACCTACATTATATACTAGAGGACATAGAAAACGCACACCTACATTATATACTAGAGGACATAGAAAACGCACACCTACATTATATACTAGAGGACATAGAAAACGCACACCTACATTATATACTAGAGGACATAGAAAACGCACACCTACATTATATACTAGAGGACATAGAAAACGCACACCTACATTATATACTAGAGGACATAGAAAACGCACACCTACATTATATACTAGAGGACATAGAAAACGCACACCTACATTATATACTAGAGGACATAGAAAACGCACACCTACATTATATACTAGAGGACATAGAAAACGCACACCTACATTATATACTAGAGGACATAGAAAACGCACACCTACATTATATACTAGAGGACATAGAAAACGCACACCTACATTATATACTAGAGGACATAGAAAACGCACACCTACATTATATACTAGAGGACATAGAAAACGCACACCTACATTATATACTAGAGGACATAGAAAACGCACACCTACATTATATACTAGAGGACATAGAAAACGCACACCTACATTATATACTAGAGGACATAGAAAACGCACACCTACATTATATACTAGAGGACATAGAAAACGCACACCTACATTATATACTAGAGGACATAGAAAACGCACACCTACATTATATACTAGAGGACATAGAAAACGCACACCTACATTATATACTAGAGGACATAGAAAACGCACACCTACATATATACTAGAGGACATAAAAAACGCACACCTACATTATATACTAGAGGACATAGAAAACGCACACCTACATTATATACTAGAGGACATAGAAAACGCACACCTACATTATATACTAGAGGACATAGAAAACGCACACCTACATTATATACTAGAGGACATAAAAACGCACACCTACATTATATACTAGAGGACATAGAAAACGCACACCTACATTATATACTAGAGGACATAGAAAACGCACACCTACATTATATACTAGAGGACATAGAAAACGCACACCTACATTATATACTAGAGGACATAGAAAACGCACACCTACATTATATACTAGAGGACATAGAAAACGCACACCTACATTATATACTAGAGGACATAGAAAACGCACACCTACATTATATACTAGAGGACATAGAAAACGCACACCTACATTATATACTAGAGGACATAGAAAACGCACACCTACATTATATACTAGAGGACATAGAAAACGCACACCTACATTATATACTAGAGGACATAGAAAACGCACACCTACATTATATACTAGAGGACATAGAAAACGCACACCTACATTATATACTAGAGGACATAGAAAACGCACACCTACATTATATACTAGAGGACATAGAAAACGCACACCTACATTATATACTAGAGGACATAGAAAACGCACACCTACATTATATACTAGAGGACATAGAAAACGCACACCTACATTATATACTAGAGGACATAGAAAACGCACACCTACATTATATACTAGAGGACATAGAAAACGCACACCTACATTATATACTAGAGGACATAGAAAACGCACACCTACATTATATACTAGAGGACATAGAAAACGCACACCTACATTATATACTAGAGGACATAGAAAACGCACACCTACATTATATACTAGAGGACATAGAAAACGCACACCTACATTATATACTAGAGGACATAGAAAACGCACACCTACATTATATACTAGAGGACATAGAAAACGCACACCTACATTATATACTAGAGGACATAGAAAACGCACACCTACATTATATACTAGAGGACATAGAAAACGCACACCTACATTATATACTAGAGGACATAGAAAACGCACACCTACATTATATACTAGAGGACATAGAAAACGCACACCTACATTATATACTAGAGGACATAGAAAACGCACACCTACATTATATACTAGAGGACATAGAAAACGCACACCTACATTATATACTAGAGGACATAGAAAACGCACACCTACATTATATACTAGAGGACATAGAAAACGCACACCTACATTATATACTAGAGGACATAGAAAACGCACACCTACATTATATACTAGAGGACATAGAAAACGCACACCTACATTATATACTAGAGGACATAGAAAACGCACACCTACATTATATACTAGAGGACATAGAAAACGCACACCTACATTATATACTAGAGGACATAGAAAACGCACACCTACATTATATACTAGAGGACATAGAAAACGCACACCTACATTATATACTAGAGGACATAGAAAACGCACACCTACATTATATACTAGAGGACATAGAAAACGCACACCTACATTATATAATAGAGGACATAGAAAACGCACACCTACATTATATACTAGAGGACATAGAAAACGCACACCTACATTATATAATAGAGGACATAGAAAACGCACACCTACATTATATACTAGAGGACATAGAAAACGC
>CM026395.1:70835075-70874835 GCA_014843695.1 Archivesica marissinica | reverse complement strand
CGAATAGCTATAACGCAAAAGACACCACCTTCTGTAGGCTGGTGAAAACAGTCCAGATTCCTTGCACAATTTGGCTATACATATACAGTGAGAATAGTAGCCAAATTGAGTTTTAAAAGAAATATCTATAAATTGCACTTACGTGATCAAATCCGCATTTCGCTCTGACCAATTCTCATAACGTTTGCTCCACTCACGGTCAGTTCGTGTTGTCTCGTTTGAAGTGAATGGTAATATGTCAGGTCTCTTACTGTGTTAAATAGTTGTTCAGCCCATGCTAATCTCACAATTCACTAAATCCCTGTGCTACCGTTATCATGTGATATGTAAAATAAACTAGTTTATAGAGGCCCTGGTATATGGATTTATTACAATCGGTTACACCGAAATAAACCTTATTATGTTATATCTGTCCGATATTATCCAGGAAACGCTTTAAATAATTCCCCTATAACATCCAAGAAGATTGGATCCTCTTAGATCACTATACCTCCCCTTATACATGGATCTTTGAAGATGTGTTTACCTTTATTTGGAAAACCCCTTCTATAAAATGGGAAAATGAGGCCCCGATTTAGGGTTATAATAATGTGTTCATTAATACAAGAGTCATTTTGTGACAACACGTTCCCCCCTAGAGAACAAGTGGATACACTTGTTTCCGACTCACACAATTACTCTAATATTGTCCTACCTACCTATATACAACTTACCACCTACAATTTACACTACTATTCCTTCTTACCTCGCATTACAAGCGACTGAGATAATCGGCTCCAATATTCTCACGTCCTGGAATAGCCATGATTCTCATTCGGTACGGTTGGAGTGCCAAAGCCCATCTCATCAGTCTAGCATTTGCCATCTTTGCTTTGTTGAGATACGTCAATGGCTGATGGTCTGTTTCAAGGAGGAATTCTTTCCCATATAAGTATCGATGAAACTTGTTGACTCCCCACACCACTCCCAGGCATTCCTTCTCAATCACGGCGTAGTTCCGTTCTCTGGGAAGTAGTTTCCTGCTAGCATACGCAACTGGCAGTTTTTCCCCATTCTGGTCCTGAAGCAACACCGCTCCTAACCCAAAATCATAAGCATCTGTTCTTAGAATGAATGATTCATCTAAATTTGGCAATTTCAGAATCGGTGGACCTACTAACCTAAGTTTAAGTGTCTTAAATGCGTTGTCTTGGGGTTCACCCCATTCAACTATGTTTGGTTGTCCTTTTTTCGTCAGATCGGTCAAAGGTACTGCAATCGCTGAAAAGTTTGGAATAAACTTCCGGTAAAATCCTACTACTCCTAAAAATGACTTAACAGCTTTCTTGGTACGTGGTCTCGTTGCCTCCTGTACACTCTGGACTTTTGATGGTATTGGTTTCAGGGTGTGTTCCTCACCGATCACGTGTCCCAAACACTCATTATCAAAGTACCCAATGCTACACTTTGATGGCTTCGCCGTCAGTCTAACTTCTCGTAATCTGTCAAATAGATTTCGCAATGCTGCGACATGCTCGTTCCAATGCAATGTGAAAATCATGATGTCATCAACAAAGCTGTCTGTACTTGGTAGTCCCTTAAGTACCTTTCTCATGAGTCTGCAGAATGTTGCTGGCGCATTGACTAATCCGAAGGGCATTGTTCTAAACTGGAACAACCCGTCTGACGTCTCAAACGCCGTCATCTCCTTTGCGGACTCTGAAAGTGGTACCTGCCAATAACCTTTGCTAAGATCAATTTTGGAAAAGTACTTGTATTTAGACAGTTTCGAAAACATCTCTTCTATGTTTGGCATTGGTTCTGCATCGAAGATGGTCACTTTGTTCAGCTCTCTGAAATCTATGCAGAACCTGATTGACCCATCTTTCTTTTTAATCATTACAACTGGTGAGGAAAATGGTGCCTTGGACGGCTCTATCACACCTAATTTTAACATTTTACTCACCTCTTCCGCTACCGTTGTCTTCGTGTAGAACGGGATAGGATATCCTTTCACCCTGATTGGATCCGTTGTCGTCAACTTGATGTCATGCTCCATCAGGTTCGTGATTCCTGGATGATCCGTCAGTACATCCCTATACTCTGCCAACAACCCCTCCACTTCGGTTCGTTGTTCGCTTGGTAGCGTTGGTGACACGTCGACATCCTGTACGGTCTCTGTTCCCTGTGTAGATGGACATACCATCGGCATGTCTACGCCCAGATCAGCTTCTTCTGTATCATCAACTGTGTCCAGACTCTCATCAATAACTGCAGCACACACTACTGTCAGTACACCGTCATGTCTCTGTGCGTCTCTCTCTGTGTAAAGCTTCAACATATTAGCATGAAAAGTTCTGAGCTTCCCTTCTACATCAATCCTATAGTCTAATTCATTCAGCACCTGTTTAACCTCATATGACCCTTCCATTGCAATAAAAGTTTATTGTGATTCACCGGAAGTAACACTAAGGCCTGATTTCCCACTACAAACTTACGATTCCTAGCCTTCCTGTTGTAGTACTTCCGGTATCTACCACTCGCTTTTCGCAACTGGTCCTGTGCCATCTTACATGTCTCTTCCATTCTCGTTTGTAAGTCTAACACATACTGGTATGTCGTCTTGACTTCTGCATCCCCGACCTCTTTTGACCATAATTCTTTGAGAATGGACATCGGTCCTCTCACCTTCCTGCCGTACAATAACTGAAAAGGCGAGAAACCCAAACTCTCCTGAGGTACTTCTCTGTAAGCAAACAACATAGAGTTGATGAATTTGTCCCAATCTTTCGGTCTTTCTGCGCACATTCGTCGTAGCATCTGCTTCAGCGTTCCGTTAAATTTCTCCACGAGTCCATTACACATCGGATGGTATGGTGTTGTGGTCAACTGCTTCATTGATAGTAGTCGGCTGACTTCCTTCATCATCGCAGATGTACACTGTGTTCCACAATCTGTTAACATTTCCTCTGGTACACCTAACCTGCTCAACATGTCTACAAGTGCCTCAGCTACACGTTCGGTTTCTATACTGGGTAAAGCAATCGCTTCCGGATACCTTGTAGCATAATCAACCATGGTTAAGATGTATCTATTCTTCCTATCCGTCATAGGTTCAATAGGTCCTACTATATCTACAGCTACCCTTTTAAAAGGAATATCAATAAACGGCATATACCCCAACGGAACTTTCATTGTTTTTCCCTTGGAAATGGTCCTCTGACAAATGTCACATGACCTACAATATCTAGTTACGTCCATGCCAACCCCGGGCCAATAAAACTCTGATAAGACCCTATCCATGGTCTTCCTAATCCCCAGATGTCCTCCCATGAGAGAGTCATGTGCCAACTTAAGCACAGCTTCCCTACCCTCAGTTGGTACAACTAACTGATGCGACTTCCTCTCATCCTGAGAACTAAATTCCCGATACATTAAAGACCGCTTCAAGACAAATGTTACTGTCCCCGATCCCTTACATTTTCGTTCTTCCCCTGTGTTCGCTAAGCTCCTAAGTTTATCTAACCCTTTATCATTAGTCTGCTTTTCCGCAAATTCCTGGCTGGACATATCTAACACTGGACTAGGGACACCCAATTTACGATACGGTTTTTGTTTAGCCTGTGACCGTGTCTC
This sequence comes from Archivesica marissinica, assembly GCA_014843695.1. Lineage (NCBI taxonomy): Eukaryota > Metazoa > Mollusca > Bivalvia > Venerida > Vesicomyidae > Archivesica > Archivesica marissinica. The sequence continues at coordinate 70,871,220 of CM026395.1, read as the reverse complement.
TACAGCCTGTACCACTACATCATTAGACTCTGGATACTTTGCCCCTGCAATGTTCCCTAACACAACATCATACATTGCATTGTCTACGCATAACGCCTCTGTTCGCCCACTAAAGTACGGACAGTTAATCTCTACCATTGCTAGCGGAAAATATCTAACACTACCATCAATGTATCGACACGCTCTATCTTTCCCCAGAAACTGGTCTGATGCCACTAACTCACGTCTCACTACAACACAAGTACTTCCCGTATCACGCATCACCTCTACCGGTCTTCCATTCAATCTGCCGGCTTTGGACGGACAATTCCGATCACTTAAAGCTCCCAACTCTTCCCATGTATCATCTGTATCTGACACACAACAGTTACCTTCACCACGAGGAGGATAACCTCTACCTCTAAGACGACTACGTGGCCTAAAGTTTCCTCTACCTCTAAACTCATAAAAGGTGCTATTCGGGCGTTCATCCGACACCATCGCTACCTTATCATTCCTCCGTCTACAGTCTTCTGCTCTGTGATTAGTCATCCCACAGTTATTACACTTCCTATATGGTGCGACCTTCCTACTATAGTCTCTATTCTGCCGAGGAAATACAGGAGTAGGGTTCTCACTTCCATTAAAACCTTTACTATCTCGGGTTACTACATTCTGAGCACCACCTCTGACCTCTGAGAACAAATCTGCTTGTATAGCCATGTCATTGGACTGGGTAAACTGTTTCTCCTTGAGAAATACATACAACTCTCTACTACATATACCAAGCAACAGATCTCTGATCAAATAATATGTCACCGCCTCATACGTCTGCTCTACATGTCCTAATTCTAGCCATCTATCTAAATAGTTCCTAGACCGCCTTAAAAACTGAACAAACGTTTCCCCTTTCTCCGGTTTAGCAAATGTAAACCTGGTTCGGAATCCTTCCTCGGTTAGCTCAAACCGTTTAAGTAATGCTACCTTAAGCTTATCATAGTCAAGAGAGTCATCAAATGGTAACCTGGAATACACATCTAGAGCTTTTCCCTTTAGTAATGCACTTAAATGCAGGGACCACTGATTTGGTTCCCAACCCTGAACTTGTGCGTAGCGTTCAAATCTCGACAAATAACTATCCATGTTATCCGTGTCTGCCTCAAAGGGAGGTAATTTTGGCCCTTTCACGTGACTAACACCCCCTGACTTTGATACACTAGGCTTACTGTCCTTAGCTAACTCTGCTAACTCTATGGCTCTCTGATGTTCCATACCAGCTACTTCTAAAGCTCTCTTATGTTCCTCATCTGCTCTAACTCGGTCAGCTTCTATTTTATCTTTCTCCATCTCTAGTTCTATTTCTAACTTATGTTTCTCTGCTGCTCTATCTAGCTCTATTCTCCGATTTTCTAATTCATACTTCTCCTTCTCAGCGTGCCTAGCTAATTCAAACTTCTCTCTCTCAGCTTGCCTAGCTAATTCAAGATTCTTATTTTCTAATTCTAACTTCTCCTTCTCAGCCCGTCTAGCTAATTCAAACTTCTCCTTCTCAGCGTGCCTAGCTAATTCAAGATTCTTATTTCCTAATTCTAACTTCTCCTTCTCAGCCTGTCGATCATTCAATCGGGCCAGTCTTTCTTTCTCTTGTTCCTCTGAAACAAACTTCCTAAGTTCATCATCTTTATACCCGAGCTCCTTTCCTAGGACTGCCAAATCCTTAAGGCTACTCATGTTTCTACACTGTCTACTACCCACTAATTTCAATAACACTAACCCACCTTATTAACTCTAGGTTAAGGGTATATAAATCCCTGTACTCTACCCTATTTTATGAATACACAACACAGTACTCACTAGTTACCCGTTGGTTACTCGCCCAATGCTACTCTACACCTATTGCGCTGTCTCATTAATCACCCTATATTCTAGCATCGATGTCCCGCAATTAAACCACAACAATTCTTATAGGTATACACATCTATAGATTAACCCACTATAAATATAGAACCCTCACTGTCTGTAAAGACAATGTGCTTTAAATACGTAGTCTCTCCAATAAATAGAGTCACAACATTCGTCAATAATTTCCACCTACACGCTGGTAGGGTTTACAACAGGTGGGACACCTTACAGGAGACGTTCGGCTACGAGTATATAGCTCTCCGTAATATGTGATGCAGTCCGTCATACAAGATAAAAAGGAACGACAACCCTCAGCACGTGTTTAACTACGCAACCTGGGAATCATCATAGGGTCTTCCTTAATATATTGAACTCACCCCAGGACACATTTCAGGTCAGTAGAGTTGTCTGTTCTGTCTTGTCTGCGACTGGAGCACACGTCTACAATATCAAAGTGTAAGCCGTTTAAGATAACCGAAATATAACTATCTGTGCAACATTAAAATAGAAGAGCCTTTACAAATAGGTAGTTAGTGTATTCTACCATAGATCGTAATCGACTGGATATCCCACTTCTGACACCATGACACAAGATGATCCAAGGGGGATTACTCACTATGGTCGAATACTAAGACAATGTACAATATCTACAATTTATTTACATATAAATGACCTATATATAGATGTAATGACTGAAACGTTATGTGGCGGCCTGGAAAAGTTCACGTGTTCCGTTGTTAGTTCTCTTTGCTGGTTAGACACTTGTTGATTTATTTAATCATTCGCGGACTATTTCAATGATGTAACGTTTTACATATATCTGGGTTGGTCCGATCTTCGCGTGTCGGGCCAACCTCCTATGCCGGTTTCCTGGTTGTCCGGTCACGTGGTAACTCCGGGTCGTTCCGGTCTGCAGTTCCACTGTTAGTTGCTTAGCCTGGTGGGTCTGTCGTCGCTCATCTGGCGATTACGTGGGTGACGTCCTTTGACGGCTATCCACACATTGGCAGTTCCCCAGCTGTTAGCATCTCACACTCCATGTTGCGTGCGGCTACAATTTTATAATAAGTACGTCATATTAAAGACGAGCATCTAGTATGCATGTTCATTGGTATTCCATACCTGTGACTTAAACCAAGTCGGTTCCACCTGGTGTAGGCTCAGCTCCTATCTCATAGTGCCCTTCGCATCTAATTCACCAGTTTCCGCGTAAATACATACAGTTTCGTGACCTCTTATCAATTATGTGATTACATCGACAAAGTTCCATTATATCAATCAAGTTCCCTCATACACGAGTATATACATAATACGTCAATTGTACACTGTAAGCTGTGTACATAACACCTTAATTATTCACTGTACGCGGTGTATGGTTACATTAGTTCATAACGGACGGATGCCGTATAACGTATCGGACTGGCACCATTCATACATCAGCCGGACGATATCTCACAGTGACATTCACATTTATACATTCATGACAATATAAAGTAACAATATAAAGTAATTACATTCAAAGTATGCAACATAGTAACATGCCTTAGACTCCTTATTCCAATGGAACATGTTTCGCCATCGGGCGAACTATAGTTGTATAAATAACCACCTGGTTACTAATTTACAATGAATGAAACCCCGGTCAGTTCTACATAATGAACTTGTTGCGTAATCAAGTGAATGCATCGTAATCAAGTGAATGCAAACTGCATACCAAGTTCTATATACTGAACTTGTTTCGCACTCGAGTGAAAGTAAACTATATACTAAAGCATTGCAATAATTTACTCGAATAGCTATAACGCAAAAGACACCACCTTCTGTAGGCTGGTGACAACAGTCAAGATTCCTTGCACAATTTGGCTATAAATATACAGTGAGAATAGTAGCCAAATTGAGTTTTAAAAGAAATATCTATAAATTGCACTTACGTGATCAAATCCGCATTTCGCTCTGACCAAATTCTCACAACGTTTGCTCCACTCACGGTCAGTTCGTGTTGTCTCGTTTGAAGTGAATGGTAATATGTCAGGTCTCTTACTGTGTTAAATAGTTGTTCAGCCCATGCTAATCTCACAATTCACTAAATCCCTGTGCTACCGTTATCATGTGATATGTAAAATAAACTAGTTTATAGAGGCCCTGGTATATGGATTTATTACAATCGGTTACACAGAACTAAACCTTATTATGTTATCTCTGTCCGATATTATCCAGGAAACGCTTTAAATAGTTCCCCTATAACATCCAAGAAGATTGGATCCTCTTAGATCACTATACCTCCCCTTATACCTGGATCTTTGAAGATGTGTTTACCTTTATTGGAAAACCCCTTCTATAAAATGGGAAAATGAAGCCCCGATTTAGGGTTATAATAATGTGTTCATTAATACAAGAGTCATTTTGTGACAAATCGACAGCGATAATATACTAGAGGATATAGAAAACGCACACCTACATTATATACTAGAGGATATAGAAAACGCACTCCTACATTATATACTAGAGGGCATAGAAAACGCACACCTACATTATATACTAGAGGACATAGAAAACACACACGTACATTATATACTAGAGAACATAGAAAACGCGCACCTACATTATATACTAGAGGACATAGAAAACGCACACCTACATTATATTCTAGAGGATATAGAAAACGCACACCTACATTATATACTAGAGGACATAGAAAACGCACACCTACATTATATCCTAGAGGATATAGAAAACGCGCACCTACATTATATACTAGAGGACATAGAAAACGCACACCTACATTATATACTAGAGGACATAGAAAACGCACACCTACATTATATACTAGAGGACATAGAAAACGCACACCTACAATATATACTAGAGGACATAGAAAACGCACACCTACAATATATACTAGAGGACATAGAAAACGCACACCTACATTATATACTAGAGGACATAGAAAACGCACACCTACAATATATACTAGATGACATAGAAACGTACATCTACTTATATATTATTATTACATTAAAAAGGAAATACGAAGGATTCCATCAAAGATATATCACATCCTTATTACAAAGCACAAACTGAACAACTAAAAATATTCCAAAATGTTTAAAACTATGTATTTATATAGTTATTGTTTTTCATGTAAAACACACTTATCCGAAGTGTGCGTTTTCTATGTCCTTTGGTATATGAATAATACACAGCCTCAGAGTGAGCGCAATCATAGTTTCATAGTATAACTCAATCCGAATGATTGAATCAATGGCAGACTGGGGGGCTAATCAGGCCCGTAGCCACACGGAGGCACACCGAGGCAACTACCTCGGTTAAAATTTCCAAAGAAAAAAATATAAACGAAAAATTAAATAAATAAAATGCAAAAAATATCCCTTTGCTGTATAAAATGTTGACCTCTAGCGAGCATATTTATACGTCTAAACTCATTAAATCAGAAAACGCAGGAAATCGCTTCTTTACCCCCAACACCTTTAAGGGTGAAGTTGCCCCCCACCACCTAGATTTCCTCGGTTTAAATTTGCCTCTGTCTACGGCACTGCTAATATAGCTACTTTCTATAGTTTCTCCATATCTCTCTGTATATACAATACGTTTTTCAATGTGATACTGTTAGTGCTGCTGTTTCTGTTTATATTGGAAAGGGATGTTGCTAATGTTTTCAATCCGTTTGCACTTTGAAAATAGCATGTATATGTGTATTATCAGGTTTTATGTTCGTTGGAAATGTGACAGTAATATTATTGTGATATGTAATTGTAAATTCTATTCCTCATTACGAAAAAAGTTGCAATAAAATATTATTAAATTAATTATTTATACTGTGTAATACAACAATGATTAGGATCCGGAGTTCGAGCCCCACTGGAGCCGTTACGAGTGTGCCCTTAGGCAAGGCATTTAAATTCCACGTTGCCTCTTCTCTCTCCCTCGTGGCGATGGATTCCATCAGGAATGAGGTCTCGAGAGTGATTTATATAAGTTGAAATAACTTGTTTCGCAATCGAGCTAAAATAAATTTGTATCAACTAATGATTAGGATATTTACATTTTGTTATTTTTAAAAATTAATCGTACACGCCGTAAGAAAACACAATTAGAATTATGAAATATTAAAAAAAATACTGAAAAAAATGCCCATACTGGGATTCGAACTCGATCTGCTCTATTCATTATGCTCAATCTCTGAGTGCATCTGACACATGTTAATTACATACATATTTGCAGGTTCGCGTGCGTTCTTGCTAAGCGTTCTTGTAAACTGAATATAAAGGCAGCCATTTTTCTCCTGATTCGATAATTTAAATCGTTATTATTGAAGATAAACTATTTCCATCGATGGTGTCATTACTTTCGTCCATTTTACATATATTTTATTTGCCGAAATAAGTTTTGAATTCATTCGATTATCAAATTGTGTCTGAATGTCGTTTAATTGCTTCAAATTTTCTCTCTAACCTCGCGTTGTGTACAATAAAGCGAGAGCGATATCACCCTCTCGATATCACGGGTGGCGTGCACACTTTGAACTTTGCATATGTGTGTGTGTTTCACGTTTATTTATCGTCGCTACCGGTTGCCCATATGAGGGACGCATCCTGAAGAGATTAGTCATTTTAGATTTTTGGAGGATAGTGCCATGATACAGAGTCTCCTCTGGTTCTTTTACGTGCACGGTGTAAAGCACCGACACGAGACCTCGGTTTAACGTCCCACTGAAAGACTGTTAATTTTATTAGGGTCAGACGGGGGATCGAACCTGCGATCCCTGGATATGTGGACGGAATAGGTAAATACGTACTTATGACACGATAGCAAAGTACTTGTTGTGACGTCATAGTTGCGTGCTTCAAATCACATGATTGACAAAATAATATAAATGTTGTATGTAGAATGCACACTGTTGTTTAGAATAAATAAACTGTCATGTTTATAAAAATGTCATGAATATAAAGTCTACAATGTACGCAAACGAGTCTTCCAAGCGGTTCACACCTTCATCGAACAATCCACAATGTACGCAAACGAGTCTTCCAAGCGGTTCACACCTTCATCGAACAATCCAGATTATTACCTAATGCTCTATGTAACTTGTAATTCGTTATTTTTGCCTGTTTCATTGCATTTTTTATCCTTCGCTCAGGTCTGGGCAACAGTTCGAACTGTTGACCGGGCAATAGTTTGAACAGTTTCATACTAGACTTTTGAACCAATCATACTCTGAGTATGCTTTCACTGTGTGCAGTAGGATGCGCAATAGGGTGTTATGGAAGTCAAAGTAAAAAATACGTCCCGAATACATTTGAGCTCTGACTGCGCTTGAAGTCATCGATATACATTATGTGAAGCCCTCCTTTCCGTTCATTAATTCCTTTCCGTATTTTATTGCATACTTACCGGCGTAACGGCTATTAGACCAAAACCAAGCGTTTACAAATGATGATTGATTAGTCATCAGCCGACAAACTGGGAAAAACAGAAATTTGTCTTGAAGTATGGCCCAGGCTAGGTTTGAAGACATGACTGAGGATGAACTCAATGTTTTATTAGAAAATAGGGACTCTCTGGGTACAAAAAACGCTATAAAGCATTAGGTAATAAAACAGTTATTTCATGGGTGTTTGGGGAACAGTCAAAACTATCGTCCCTCGGTATCAGGGAAGACATTTCGAACTGTTGCCCTCGGTCTAACGGCCTCGGGCAACAGTTCGAAAATCTTCCCTGATACCTCGGGACAATAACGGCCTCGGGCAACAGTTCGAAAGTCGTCCCTGATACCTCGGGACAATAGTTTTGACTGTTCCCCAAACACCCATGAAATAACTGTATACTGTCCGATTAGCGGGCAATCGGTAGCGACGATAAATAAAACAGTAACACCCCGTTGCACGGTTAGATGTAACATTGTACAGCAAATGAAGGTATGAATCTCAATTTGTTAATAAATTAGCTGGTGGGAATAGCGCAGTGGTTAGCGCGCTCGCTTCTCACCAATGCAAACCGGGTTCGATCCTCGGACCGGGAAGTATGTGAAATGGTACGGTGGTCGCCAGATCGTACAGGTGGGTTTTCTCCGGGTACTCAGGTTTCCTCCCACACGACTGACCGCATATACGCTTTCATCCGCGCCAACGAGAGTGATTAATATAAGTTGTTAAAACTTGCTTCACAATCATTGTAAAATAAATAAAGTTTAAGCTAATCCAAACGCTTCGACTACCATACATTCCAGTACTCTACATGGACTTCTTCACCAACAGGCGTTCCATATTTACTTTCTTTTCTAATTCTTACTCTCCTATTCTTCTTAGCAGTCAACTTAAAGCGACACTACATCAGTGAAACTGTAAATTTCTACAGAATATAACATGTATTTTTCTATCATATGGTATAATTCTCTTCCAAATAATTGCCGTAAAAACTGAGTATTTCAACTAATAAACAAACGTCGTATACGCGGTTTGTTGACATAACAAAATAACGTAAATAGCGTAATAAAACGCTTGTATCCTGAATAACACGATTGATGGTACATATTTACCGTTATATCTCGCATTTGTGCCTATGCATATTTATTTGTAGACTAACCTTTAAGTTAGTTAAATTATCTCTAAACGACAGTATCATGCGTTTGGTGTTGACTCCAATGACAAACAAACGTCAAATCAGAGACATCCTACTTTGACTTTTGAAAGTGTGTAGACCGCAAACACACTGTTTATTGATTCAGTGTTCGAATGTATTCGGACGGATTTATACGTGAAAAATGCTCTGTTTTTGCTTTGTGTTGTGTGATGCAATGTCGCTTTACACTTTAGACTATAGTATAACTTATCGTATGCAAAATATGTGTGTCCTTTGACTGCTTGTTATCAACTATTAATGCTAAACTTACCATTCTTACGTTTATATGTGTACTTTCGTCAATCATATACAGTTAAACCTGTCTTAAGCAGTCAGCCAAGGGAATCACAGAAAGTGGCTGCTTAGCACAGGTGGCTGCTTAATAGAGGTCAAATGTATAATAAAACAGCAAATTGGGAATCTGGCAACTGGCTGCTTAATACAGGTTGGCTGCTTAATGGAGGTGACCACTAACACAGGATGTACTGTATACATAAATATCGCCATACCTTGTACCGATATCTAGTATATATGCAGTGGAGAGAAATCCAATAAACGTTTAGCTTTCAATTCAATCCACTTGTATTTATTGTGTACATAATTATTTGTTGTAAATGTTATGTTTTTTTATAATGTCGAATAAACATGTTTAAACCAATAAATTACAAATAAATGTGAGTATTATGTGAACTACTTTCTGTTGCGTTTACTATTAATTAACTATCCACCGATCGCATAACGTACATTGATTGTAACTGAAGCACAGGTACATGAAACTTTACAACTCAGTTTATTTACAGTGACCGATATGGATTAGCAAACGCTGGCCGAATGGTTAACGTCGTTTGCTTCCCACCACTTACCTCTCACCGATGTAGGTCTGAATCTCATTTGTGTTGTCGAATTATTTTATATAAATCTGTAGTAGTACACGAGCAGGCCCGTCGCTGGGCATACGCAAGTACGCACGTGCGTATCATTGGTCTCAGAAAACGAAAACTCCAAAAATGCATTAAAACCCCGGGGGTGGGCTTGTAGGGATACATAGGCGCCGGGATGTGTGTAGTGGTGGAATAATTGAGCCCATTGCAAATATTGTGCATCTCAAAATTTAGTTTGTGCTATTTTACGTGCTTGTTTAATTGATAAGGGCGATATATCATGTATATTATACATCTAGCCTTAATTTATACCTTTATTCGGATTGTCGTAAGAACTTTAGTTCTGCAATTGTATGTTACAAAATGCAAGAAATTGCTTCCTCATTTCAAAAAAATTCCGGGGGGCATGGCCTCGGACCCCCTAGCGTACTCGCTCGCTATGCTCACTCGATAAACAAGCATATTTTGGCCGTGCGTATCATCAAAATAGCTCCAGCAACGGCCCTGACGAGTCAGCTAGCGGGGTACATATCAACAGTGTGCGTTCTGCATGTATAGTATTATGTCAATTGTTTGAATGGAGCACGAGCGACTATGACATCACAACAATACTTTAATATGACGTCATAACAAGTAATATTTACCAAGTCGGTTTTACATTGGAATTGCTACTGTTGTAATATAGTTACCTTTTGCCTTGCGCCTATATACATGTGTAATGATTAATTACCTTATGTTTTGATGACTTTCTTAATTTAATTATTTAAACATGTATGATTATATTATAGGACTAACAGTCTTTTCAGTGTGTGTGTGTGTGTGTGTGTGCGTGCGCGCGTGCGTGCGTGCGTGCGTGCGTGCGTGCGTGCGTGCGTGCGTGCGTGCGTGTGTGCGTGCGTGCGTATACATGTCTGCACTTGATAAAATGGATGGTTAATTCCATTGTTTGGATCACGCGACCATCATATGGGATTTCGCCAGACATGTGGTGGATGGTTGTAGAGTGCTTACTAAGCATCGTACACACAATGACTTGACTGGTGCAAGCCGGAATTAATGCATGGTTTGCAAAGGTGTTGCACTCTCTCTGGCAGTAGACACGGACGGGGTCATAGGGTCATGGAAACGCATGCTCGTGTGATCAAGTCTATTTGCTATTCCATGCCAAATTGTCAACAATTGAAAAGCTAAATGAATTTGATTAGTTAAAAGAATTGTGGGCAGAGCTTATAGCTGTCTGTAAAACAATCTCGGACAGCTTTGGCAGGGGGAGAGCCTGGTTGGTTACTATTGAGATTAGCGTCTCTGTGTTGGTCATAATGCCGGCTCTGAGATGTAATTAAATACTATTAAGACTTTGTTGTTGCTGTGATTACGTCTGGAGAGTCTCGCCGAGTCCACATCGTAACATTGTAACTGGACATGGTGGCTATTCAAACATTCAGATAGATCAGGATATGTAGTGTTACTAGCCCGTAGTGCAGGACTTATAGTGTCCATAGCTCGAGGATGACTTTCAGTGACACCAGAATTGCGATGCCATGTTGGTTACTTATTTTGTTTGCGCAGCGTATGAATACATACCATTTGCATAGCTATTACACTAGGTGTAATGCGGTAAATATGCAGACGGGTTTGTAGTCCAGTGGCAACACGCTGGTCTGGTAATCCAGAGATCGCAGTTTCGATCCCCCGTCTGACCCTAATACACGTAACAGTATTTGGGCGTTAAACCGAGGTCTCGTGTCGGTGCTTTACACCATGCACGTAAAAGAACCAGATTCATTGCACTCTCCTCCAAAAATCGCTCATATGGGCAACTGGTAGCGAGGTTTAATAAACGTAAAGCACACACAAATATGCAAAGACGATATCGAGGCTGTCTGCACAAATTATGGTATTAAAGTAAATATGTGATGGCGGTATTACACTGAATAAATGCAAAGTTATGTCATAAATGCATTTAATAATCGTATATTTGTTGGTTTGAAAGTTTATATAATGCTACGGCTCTAACGTCCCATGCTTAATACAATTGATGATATACGGTCTACATCCGCTATGTCGAATTCCGTTGGACCGAACAATATACTTCGACATAGCCGAACTTTGACTTAACGAAATTCCATATAAACGGAGCCGCTTATATGTAACATGATAGTGTCTGAAACGGGTTTTGATCCGACTTCGAGATAACTGGAGAATTCGACATAACCGACTTTGACATAACGGATGTAGACTGTATATATATTGTATGTCTAATAAAATGGTTCGCTTGAAGCGCCTCCAAACAACATTCTTGGTCTCTCTGGTCCCGTAGAATAGTCTGTGCCGCGCGTATTAATGGTCCCGCAGAATATTCTGTGTCGCGTATTAACGCTGTATTTCTATTCCTGACCTCTTTTTGACGTACATTTTTGCCGAATAAACATACACGTTAGTGGAAACATATTTTATTGATAATGTTATTCACAGTTAAAACTCTCCCATCGAAGATATTTTTTTGTTGCTGACAGAACCCGTGTCCTAGTATGGAAATGTGACCTGCTATGGCCAATGTATGTGGCAATTGTTTGCAAAGTATACATGCATGCAGCTTAAAGTTGTGTTTTATTTGAAGAACAATATAAAGACTCGGGATAGGCGTTATATTCGGACAGATTTGTACAAAATTGTTTCAGATAGGGCCATTTTACTGATCGATGCGAAATCTGACATCCCACAGAGTATAATCCCTGTACTTAAATATATATACTAGTACCCCATGTGTACAAGACCTAGCAATTGAAAAGGGAAGATACTCAAATTTAAGTAGAAATTTACGAATTTGTAATAACTGTAATACCAACATGATAGAAAATGAATTTCATTTCCTTTTAGCCTGTCCGAAATTTAAAGATTTAAGAAGAAAATATTTAAAACGTTATTTTTGTTCTTGGCCTAACATGCATAAATTCTTATCTCTAATGACTTGTCAGTCACAAACACAGATCTTAAACCTTGCTAAGTATATTTATTATGCAAATCACAAAAGAAATCATTCCTTACATTGCTATTATACTGTTATAGTTCATGCTTCTCTGTAAACTGTGTATATATGTGATGCTATAAACATCTTCTGATGTTTAATGCAATAAATATTGTATTGTATATACAATGTAAAGAACAACAAATGAACACACTTGTATAATTATGCATAGTATATACGATTTATGTCATTGTTTTGCACAAGAATTGTCAATAAATGTTGAAGCAAATGGGTTGGACCACAAGTGTTAACACCATTAATTGCGGCCCTCCCCAAAATACTAGATTGTAACAAACAAAGTGACTGAGGAGTTGTACAACACTTTACTAAAATTGATGATTACTAATATAAAGGGGAAATGAAGACAAAATTAGCAAAATATAGAACCACAAAACTAACAATACCAACAAAAACAAGGGTTAAGAAATGCAATTGATTATAGCTACTACAATCAAGTACTCCATCGTACAAAGTTCCCCCAGCCAGCCACACCCGTCACACTACGAGATGACAATAATACAGTGAAAATACGTTTCTTTCGAAGATATTTCGGCCGGAAAAGACTACGAACAGAACAGAACTGACTAAACTAGTGCCACTCAGATTAACCATGTATGTCAATGTATATAAATCCATATATATATATATATATAATTCCCCAAACGATGTATCCGACTTGATGACAGTTTATTTCATTTGTGTACATACAGTTGTACGACTATTCGAATACTGTAATAATATTCGGATATTGAGATGTTCGAACGAATATTCGAATATTCGTTACCAACACTAGTTACGCTGCATATCTTTCAGCATAACACTATCTTATTGAACATCATCAATACAGGTCTAAGAAAATATATAATTACACATATTATAAAAAATATACTGACACCAAAAAGAAACGGTGCACTTCCCTCAGAGGTACAAGTATGTATACATGCCCTTTTTGAGAACTAATATAGGCAACTGTGTTATTCCGTTAAAACATTGCCAAACACTAACGTTAATTACTCATATTCTTTCTTTACGGAATACCAAATTTGCCTATATTTCTTACTAAAATGATATAATAATAAAGAGTTTTACCCTAAGGCAAGTGCACATATTCTTTTTGGTTTCAGTATACATAATAGATGAGCTTCCACGTATTGCTGAATACTGTACTTAACATGTAGTGTTTCTTTAATTAATATGTTTTCTATGTCATTGTATATATGTTGAGGGCCCTGTTTGTATTAGCCATGTGTTATGTTGAGAGCCTCATGGTAGATTAACTTTTGTTAAATGAGTTCTCTCGCAAAATAAATAGAGGATATTTGTTTGTTTTGAGTGAATATGGAACATATCTCACTGAGAAGTGAGAACATTTCAAATATTTTCTCACTTCGAGGTGAGATATATTCCATATTCACTCAAAACAAACACATTTTCTTTTTATTTTATGCTAATTGGTGAAAAACAAACACAAACTGAAGAAATTAAAATAGCTGGCCGCCGTGTTTTTTTGCGGATGAATACATTGACGACTATACGTCGTGATTCGATACACAAATCTGCCGCCATCTTGAATTTAAAGTTGAATCGAGGAAAAATACATGAACACATTTAGTGGATTTATTGTTACAATTTGCAGTGACAAAATTCGAAACATTGTCAGTTGTATTTCGCTTTTGATTTATTTCATAACAAAAACAATAATACAGGTAAATAGTGTAATTGAAGCCAGGTAAACGGTGACAATTAAATGACACGTGACACGGTGCACGTTGGTGAAAAAAACAGCAACATCGGATGATGAACTTATTTTCACTTGATTCAAAGTCCGTGTTTATTCATTTGAATCTGAAATATGTCTTATTCGTTTCCAGCGTTTAATTTCTGGAGAGGAGGAACATGATCGTTCCTGTGTGCAGACAACTGTTTGCGTGTGTGTCATGGGAAGGGGGGTAATAAAAAAGGTAGTCCGACAAAATACAGTGAGCGATATGCAGTGAGTGATATGGATTATATCTCACTGATAGAACACTGTATTTCATCAATTAGCATAAAATAAAGTATTTTATTATTATTATACATTATATCACCACATATAGGTCATACCAGTAATGTTCATCAATTCTTTATTATATGGATCGAAGTACTCCCTTAACGCTCGTAGTACTATTGGCTTAATATCCGGATGCGGGCGCCCCTTTTCGTTTCCAAAACAAGACATGTCTAATTCTGTTTGAATAGAGGATTGAATCTTCATACAATAAAACCCTTTTTCCTCGTTAAAGTAGAGCTTATCTTTCATATTTATGCTACTAATCTTGAGAAATTGTTCCGCCTTCCGCAAGCTGTGCATTGGCCTCTCTTTGAACGCATCACCATCCACAATTAAAATGTGTTTGCGTGGAAAGTAGTTCATCCAGTGTTTGAATATAACGCTGTATGTTGACTGCACGATATACGGACTAGTATCTCTGATAGTGTTTGTCTTGTAGTCATAGATACAGTCTTCGAATGTTTCCGATATCAAACGGTCCTGGTGGGAATATTGTTGCTAAAATATAGTAAGTATTTAAAACAATTTGTAATAATTTCGAACTTGCATTGATACTATGACGTCATATTGTGTGGCGTCCGTGGTCCAGTGGTAGAGCGTCGGATTTGGAATTGAAGGGTTCTCTGTTTGATACTCGGGTCGGGGCACGTATGTGGTGTCATTGAGCAATGTACCTCACACACATTGCTTAGTACTGTTTAACCTCTTAGATCGGCTAAGCCTTCCCAGGAAAACAATTATAGGTCCCCGTTCCCAGGAAAACAAGTATAGGTCCCTGCTTCCATGACAATTATAGGTCCCCGCAAGGGGCTTGACATTAATGAAACATACATACATGACGGTAACTTCGGAACAACGTCACAAACAGCAACGCTGACAATAACTTTCAAAACAGTGGGTTGATTGTTCAAAAGTTCCGTTTCAGACACTATCATTTTAAATATAATTGGACCTGTTTATATCGAATTTCATTAAGTCAAACTTCGGTTATGTCGAAGTATTTTGTTCGGTCCGACGGGATTCGACATAACGGATGTAGACTGTACTTGAATCTAGATTTCAGTTTCATTTTATAAATGACATTACATGACATGGTGTTTTGCAATATTGCGCGGTTACTACATAGTTCATGGCTACATGTTGCACAACTGTCAACAATACGGAGTACAATAAGTGGGACACGGTGGTTTGCAATATTGCGTGGTTACTACATAGTTCATGGCTACATGTTGCACAACTGTCAACCATACAGAGTACAATAAGTGGGACACGGTGTTTTGCAATATTGCGTGGTTACTACATAGTTCATGGCTACATGTTGCACAACTGTCAACAATACGGGCCGGAGTACAATAAGTGGGACTCTCCAGCTATAATTGATGGGGGAAACCCCCGGATGACCCTCCGAGCAGTATTTCAGGTACGGACCGGCACCCGGGTTAGAACCACCGACCTTCTACAAGCCAGCTGGATAGCTTCCTCAATTGAAAAGAATTCAACAACCCAACCCCCAATGTGATTCGATGCAACAATGAGGGACACGACAGGTTACCGATGCCCTCTCTTTGCATATATAAGTTAGTAGTTGGGTTTATAACAATTAATAAAGTGTATTGATTTTTTCAACGATTGCGAAACAAGGTGTTACAATTAGCTTATATTAAACACAATCGTTGGCGCGAATGAAAGCATATATGTGTGGTCATTCATGTAGGAGGAAACTGGAGCACGAAATCACACCTGTCTGGCGACCACCGTACCTTAGGCACCTATCACATACTTCCCAATCTGAGGATCGAACCCATTGAAACTGGAGTTCGCTGAGAACTGTCTTGCGACCACCGTACCATACCACATGCTTCCCAGTCTGAGGATCGAACCCGTTTATAACAAGTATAGACCAATCATGTATTTCTTGTGTGGGAGGAAACTGGAGTTCACTGAGAACTGTCTTGCGACCACCGTACCATATCACATGCTCCCCAGTCTGAGGATCAAACACGTTGATAACAATTATAGACAAATCATGTTTTTCTTACTTGTAGGAAATGTGAATGTGCTCTTGCTATTGGGTCTCGAACAAGAAGAATCAGTTTCATGTCGGGGTTCATTTGGTGGATCCGCTGTGGTGCAAGCGGAGAAGAAAAGTACTGTGGCGATTTCTCCATGGTCACCTGATCGTTCGTGCTACACATCATTCGCTCCCTGTACCATTCGTACCCATTTTCGTACTGAGGACCACTGAAGAACGCCATTGCCGGGAATCGAAACTGCATTGCCACCTACATGTATATGTGTGTGTGTGTAAGCATTTTAATTTGATACACATGTACACATGTATTAACACATTTTAAACTTTATTTATTTTACAATGATTGTGAAGCAAGTATTAACAACACATATTAATCACTCTCGTTGGCGCAGATGAAAGCGTCAATGTTGTCATTCGTGTGGGAGGAAACCGGAGTACCCGGAGAAAACCTACCTGTCCGATCTGGCGACCATCTTACCATCTCACAAATTATCCGGTCCGAGGATCGAATCTGGTGTTGCATTGATGAGAGGCGAGTGCGCTAACCACTGCGCTATTCCCACTCGCTAATTTATTAACAAATTGAGATTCATACCTTCATTTGCTGTACAATATTAAGTCTAACCGTGCAACGGGGTGTTACTGTTTTACGTTTATTTATCGTCGCTACCGGTTGCCCATATGAACGACCCCTCCTGAAGAGATTAGTCATTTTAGATTTGTTGGAGGATAGTGCAATGATACAGACATAGTCCAATACCAGAGTCTCCTCTGGTTCTTTTACGTGCACGGTGTAAAGCACCGATACGAGAACTCGGTTTAAAGTCCCATCTAAAAGACTGTTAATTTTATTAAGGTCAGACGGGGGATCGAATATGCGATCCCTGGATTACCTTACAACGTATGATACATATTTATAGTCGTACATATTATTTGAACTCTGCTTGTATGTAGTGTGTGTGTGTGTGTGTGTGTGTGTGTGTGCGTGCGTGCGTGCGTGCGTGCGTGCGTGCGTGCGTGCGTGCGTGCGTGCGTGGTGGTGCGTGCGTGCGTGCGTGCGTGCGTGCGTGCGTGCGTGCGCGTGCGTGCGTGCGTGCGTGCGTGCTGCGTGCGGCGTGCGTGCGGCGTGCGTGCGTGCGCGTGCGTGCGTGCGTGCGTGCGTGCGTGCGTGCGTGCGTGCGTGCGTGCGGCGTGCGTGGTGCGTGCGTGCGTGCGTGCGTGCGTGCGTGCGTGCGTGCGTGCGTGCGTGCGTGCGTGCTCGTGCGTGCGTGCGTGCGTGCGTGGGGCGTGCGTGCGTGCGTGCGTGCGTGCGTGCGTGCGTGCGTGCGTGCGTGCGTGCGTGCGTGCGTGCGTGCGTGCGTGCGTGCGTGCGTGCGTGCGTGCGTGCGTGCGTGCGTGCGTGCGTGCGTGCGTGCGTGCGTGCGTGCGTGCGTGCGTGCGTGCGTGCGTGCGTGCGTGCGTGCGTGCGTGCGTGCGTGCGTGCGTGCGTGCGTGCGTGCGTGCGTGCGTGCGTGCGTGCGTGCGTGCGTGCGTGCGTGCGTGCGTGCGTGCGTGCGTGCGTGCGTGCGTGCGTGCGTGCGTGCGTGCGTGCGTGCGTGCGTGTCCTCCTAAAGAGATTAGTAATTTTAGATTTTGGATGATAGTGCAATGATACAGACAGAGACCCATTCCAGAATCTCCTCTGGTTCTTTTACGTGCACGGTGTAAAGCACGAGACCTCGGTTTAACGTCCCATCTGAAAGACTGTTAATTTTATTAGGGTCAGACGGGGGATCGAACCTGCAATCCCTGGATTACCAGTCCACTGGAATACGGATCCGTCTGTGTCATACATTCTTATATGTGAACACGTTTAATGGAAGGAATCTGATTGGTCACAGCATGACATTGACAGCTTGCAATATACAAATTCGAAAGATACAGTGTTGTCCATGCATTATTTGTTGAAATCAACTGCTTAGATCAATAGAATGTTCAATATGCACTAGTGATATACAGTGATTAAACAAACGTGCCTATTATTTGGATGAAGTTGTTATCAGGGACAATTTACTTGGGTCAGAAGGGGGATCGAACCTGCGATCCCTGGATTACCAGTACAGCGTGTTAGCATCTGTATATTGCCCACACCATACTTTGATAGTTGTGGGTGCGAACATAAAGAAATGCTAACCCTTTGCATACTGGGTAAAATAAAGGCTATAAATAAATCAAATAATTGTAGCAGATATTCATGAATGTGTTTTTCTATTTCTACAGTGAAACCCATTTTTGTATACAAATTTATTTTAGCTCGATTGCGAAACAAGTTCTTTCAACTTATGTTAATCACTCTCGAGACCTCATTCCTGATGGAATCCATCGCCATGAAGGAGAGAGAAGAGGCCATGTGGAATTTAAATGCCTTGCCTAAGGGCACAATCGTAACGGCTCCAGTGGGGCTCGAACTCCGGACCTTTCGCACCTGAAGCGAACGCATATCCACTGCGCTATCACGACTTCCAGTGAAACCCATTTAAACTGAACACCTCGTACCAGAGGTAAAGTTTGGTTTGGAGGGGTTACGATTTAGAGGGGTTTTCATAGTTAGGTAGATCTCTGCTAACTAACTATATTGTTCACATACTATGAACTTTAAAAAGATGAAGAAAGAATTGAGTATTAGAAACACTAAAATTATACATGCATGTTTGATGTGAAAGATTCATGGTCACATTTTAAAATTATATTTGATAAGCGATGTACTTTATAGATCGACTATTAGAAGACAGTTCTTGTTATATAGCATGGTGTTAGTATATACACTATGTTTTTGTTAGATTATAGATGTGAGGAATACTGTTTTTTAGGAATGATAAACTGCATGTACGTACATTATTTTGTGTAACTGGCTTTTATAGCACTAAATAGACAAAATCTACCATAACCTATTCTACAAAACATAACTGTATCTTAGAATGTATAACAATTTGTTGTTGACACGAGAGCTTCTACCGTATTTATCTAAATATTATTTGTACTATTCCGCAATAACATGAGTATTAAAGTATGTACATTAAACGTTAGGGGAATTGGAAACACATTAAAAAGAAAACAAATGTTTCATGGCTAAAACTACAAAATTATGACATATATCTTCTGCAAGAGACACACTCAATTTTGAGCAAAGCAGATACCTGGAAGGCAGACTGGGGAGCTGGCGTATGTTTCTTATTAAACAACCGGCTGCAATATACCAATATTAAATTTACAGAATTGATATGCGGCAGACTTATAGCATTTGAATTTCGATATGACGGGAACAACTTTGTAATTATTAACATTTATGGACAAAACATAGATGACATTTCAATACATGAACAGATAATTAAATTTCTCGCTGAAAATGAAGATAAACATTTAATATTAGGTGGCGACTTTAACACAATGTTAGACCCTGCTTTAGATAAAAAGAATGGGCGTAAAGATACACATGAAAAATGTAGGTCAAAAATACGAGAAGAAATGGAACAGTTTAATATCTCAGATATATGGAGAATAAAAAACCCACAGAAACAAAACTACACATGGCATTCAAATGATAAAATTCCAATATTTTGTCGGTTAGATTACTTCTTGATATCTCAAAACCTTGTTAATTGCACAGTTTCCTGCAAAATAGATATTGGATTCAAATCTGACCATTCCCTTGTAAGCCTAGAACTAAATTTGCAAAAACAACCAAAGGGTAAGGGGTATTTTAAGCTTAATAACAGTCTTTTGCTGAAAGAAGAATATCAAAATATTATAAGAAATACAATAGGTGAAACTGCAAAAATAAATAAAAAAGCCAATCCGAATACTATGTGGGAAATCATTAAGGGCAATATAAGGAATGAAACAATTAAATATGCGTCACATGTTAAGAAAGAAGAATCTAAAATTGAGAATGATATTAAAAATAATCTTGAAAGAACAGCGTCAGAAATATTTAAAGAAACGGATGTATCTAAATTAGAAAAACTCAAGTACGAACTCAGCCAATGTCATGAAAAACTTAATAAATTATATGAACAGAAATTAAACGGAATTATCTTAAGATCTAAAGCACAACAAGTGGAGTATAGTGGGGGGAAAACAGTAAACTATTTGCTAGAAAAAAGAAATTCTGAAAGAAAAACAATGAATCAAATAAATGTAAATGGCTGTATAATTACAGACCAAAAACAAATCTTAGAGCAACAACAGCTATTCTATGAAAATTTATACAAAAATATAACACAAACGACTTTCAAAATTTCAACTTTATGGATCCAACAATGACTAAATTAAGTAATGAAGAAAACGAAATATTAAACTTACAAGTTTCAGAAATTGAATTTACCACAGCTTTAAAAGACATGAAAAATAACAAAAGCCCTGGCTCAGATGGATTAACAACGGAATTCTATAAAATATTTTGGAATGACATAAAACAATATTATATCGAATCTATTTTGTATTCTTACGAACATCGAAACTTAACAGACTTACAGAAGCAAAGTATAATAACATTACTGCCTAAAGAAAATAAAGATACTCTACACATAGACAATTGGAGACCAATAAAACAATAGCAAAAGTTATTGCCAACAAAATTAAGAAAGTGTTGCCTTCAATAATAAATCAATGTCAATCCGGTTTTATTAAAGGTCGATACATAGGTGAAAATATTCGACTTATTTTCGAAGTTTTGGAAAATCTGGAAAATTCGGATCAAAAATCTATTTTATTCTTTTCAGATTTTATGAAGGCATTTGATAGCTTAAACCACACTTTTTTATTTGACACGTTTATTTTTTTAATTTTTGGGATTCTTTGACACAGTGGATACAACTATTTTATAAAGATCCCAATAGTTGTGTTATAAATAATGGTCATAAATATTATGTCGGATTTCTTCAAAATCGAAAGAGGTGTCCGCTAGGGATGCCCCCTCTCCCCATATCTATTTATTATCTGTGTTGAACTATTGTCAAACTGCATTCTAAAACATAAAGATATTAAGGGCATTGCAATTAATCATATTGAAGTTTAAAATGTCCTATTCGCTGATGATGCAACCTTTGTCACAGATGGGTCAAAGAAATCTTTCGAAACATTAATAAATGTTCTCGACAATTTTATTCATGTCTCAGGGTTAAAACTTAACGAAAATAAATGCCATGTGCTAAGAGCTGGTTCATTAAGAAACTCAAACATAAAGTTGTGTTCAAATAAATATTTTAATTGGACATCTGAATGTGCCCGCTCTTTAGGGATAACTTACTACACCGACACTTTTTTATCGTATCAACGGAATCTGGATACACAGATTAAATATTTTAAAAATTGTTTGAAGCAATGGCAACATCGGAAACTAACACTTCTTGGCAAAATCACTGTCATAAAATAGTTTGCACTTACGAAGCTGATATACCCTATTTCTGTTTTACCTTCTCCGGACAAAAAAATAATTATGTCCTTAGAAAAAAGTATGTTTGAGTTTATATGGGATGGAAAACCGGATAAAATAAAGAGAGAAACTATTAAGAAAGACTATTTACATGGAGGAATTAAAATGGTAGATTTGAATAAATTTATATTAGCAACGAAAGGAACCTGGGTAAAACGTTTGATAGATGAAAAAATTGCATCTCATATAAAAAATATATATTTAAAAAAAAAGTCAGATTATGGGGGAGCGATGATGATTCCGTTTATTTACCCTCGCCGCCGGTAAACCATATGGGCGAGCATGGGGGAGCTCTATTACTTGAGTGTAACATAGATAAACAAGAAATAAAAAAAATACTTTAAATGTTTTATGTATGTGCATATAGAATGGGGGGAAAAAAAAAAAAAAAAAAAAAAAATTCTGCTAAGTTAACAGATCAACTTTGAAATGCATAGAAGTAGTCTGAGACATGTTAATAGTTAGCAAAGAACTGATTAATTTTAAGTGTACAATATGATGTTCTGAAAATAAAATAGCTGATAGTTGTACATTTTAAGTTATGTGCGTTACGTTAGTATGTCTCAGAACGTATGTCTTAACAATACTTGGCACAGCAGTGTGTGTGCGAATTATTAGTGTAGATATAGATGATCACATGACTGTGAGTGCGTGTTTGGTCATGTGTGATATTGCTCGATTGATCGTCAGTTTCATGCTAGGCTTAGATCGTTTTGCAAGCAATTTCGCTTTTCAAATTCGAATTGTTTCGAGAATGAGATGCAATGTATATGAACGGGTTTCCATATACATGTAGATTTAAATGTTAAAATTGAATTCAGATTCGTTATGAGTACCATGCAGTATATCGTAAAACCAAGTACGAATATGTTATCGTTTGGAAAATATTATTTTAACCTATAAACAATCAAAGATATGTTGTTAGTAAAATATATGCAATTTCCCTGAGGTACATTAGATACAGTTTTCCATTGTTAGTAAAATATATGAAACATCCCTGAGGTACATTGGATACAGTTTTTCATTGTTAGTAAAATATATGAAACATCCCTGAGGTACATTGGATACAGTTTTCCATTGTTAGTAAAATATATGAAACATCCTGAGGTACATTGGATACAGTTTTCCATTGTTAGTAAAATATATGAAACATCCCTGAGGTACATTGGATACAGTTTTCCATTGTTAGTAAAATATATGAAACATCCCTGAGGTACATTGGATACAGTTTTCCATTGTTAGTAAAATATATGAAACATCCCTGTGGTACATTGGATACAGTTTTCCATTGTTATTAAAATATATGAAACATCCCTGAGGTACATTGAATACAATTTTCCATTGTTAGTAAATATATGAAACATCCCTGAGGTACATTGGATACAGTTTTCCATTGTTAGTAAATTATATATGAAACATCCCTGAGGTACATTGGATACAGTTTTCCAGAGGTTTTTTTACATTATCATTAATGCTTTTTTATATCTGGATGTTTACCCTGGTCCCGTGTATCTCGGTCTGCGTCGATGCTATGTATCATGTAGTCGACTATATGTACGTAGTACAGTCAAAGAGATTTGAAAACATTTGTTTTGTACTTGTAATTAACCTCGTCATTACATTGAAAAATACGATCGCAAGTCTTGCCCATTGCAAACCGAGTTTGGGTTTTGTTGGTGGTTTAGTTAAGAATGTAAAATCATATCCAGTTTCATATTTGATGAAGACCAGTTGCTGTTCGGTTTACAGGGGTAAATTACAGTTGAAAATGCACATATATTTTAACAGTCTGTTCGGTATTCTAAAAAGAAGGATGTCCTGTTTACAGAGGTTTTTTTTACAATGAACAAAGAAGGGGCCAAGAAATGTGTTCGGTTGGGAGGGAATTCCAGCTTAAAGGGGTTCGAGTTATGAGGGATTTCATTGAAAAATCTGAAAATAGTCCACGGAATTTCATTAAAAGTGAACAATTATTTAGGAATTCCAATGACATGCCATGACTTGTTTTACTGTTATTTATACAAAGCAAGCATGCAACGATTTAATAAACAATAATAAATTTAATAAACAATAATACAATGTAAATGTTTACCTGCGGATTAGAGCCAAGAAATGTCGCAAAAGCTTCTGTGCCTGCTTTCATAACGCCTATTATAATACATTGTGGTAGCTTTTGAACACACGTGTCATTCTGCAACTGATTAACCCTTCCCGTCTGGATTAGTTTCTTCCGAAGCCTATCTCTGTTTATTTTGATATGGTTTGGAATGTTTGTCTCGTTTAAAGTATTTGTGTATTGACGAATAATCATCTCAACTTTATTGTTATCGTTATTAGTAGGTTCATCCACGTGTTCCTGCATCGATCCTCGCACAATACCTTGATATTCTGGTATGATTGTGCCTTCGTTTGCAGAGTGCACGGTGTTCACGGTAAGTGTGTCCAAGTCCGGATGAACAAACGCGTTCATTTTGTTTGCGTTTGACTCTTCAGTATTCACTCTTCCATCTAGCGTATTCGGATCAAACATTTGTATCTGCTGTTTCACCTCACCAGGTTCTTCTTCAAGCGTATCCATAGACACGAGAGTCTTAGAATGGATACGTTCTAACTCATTTGATATCTTATTGAACGTTAATGCAGGTGTATCTTTGTTTTCAGCTTGTTCAGGTTTGAATTCAGTTAACAGTGGACCTGCAATGGACTGTGGCAATTTGTCCCGTTGAGCTATGTTTACATTCTGTTCCAAATGCACTGCCGCATTATTGACAGTGTCTGCATGTAGTGCATCCACACCAATAGACCGATTCAGATCTGTTTTAGATTGTTTGGGCAGTTGCACTAATGTGTTATCAAGTATATTGAGCATACTATTTTTCTGGTCATGTTTTCCTTCCTCATCAATTGAGTCTAATTGATTAGTTAATTGACTGTTGTTAGTGGGTTCGGTAATAACAACGTTGGCAGTAGTGCTTTCTGTAATATTGTGATTGGATGGGCTTGTATTAGACCTCTGCGAGTCTGTAATAGAATAATTGACATATATATTAGCCATATGTACTCACACGAAACAGTCGTGATAGCGCAGTGGATGCGCGTACGCTTCAGGTGTGAACGGTCCGGAGTTCGAATTGTGCCCTTAGGCAAGGCATTTAATTCCACGTTGCCTCATCTCTCTCCCTCGTGGCGATGGAATACATCAGGAATGAGGTCTCGAGCGTGATTAATATAAGTCGTAAGAACTTGTTTCGCAATCGAGCTAAAATAAATTTGTATAAACTAAAACACGAAAAAGAATGTGTGCACTTGGTTAGAGTGGAAATTATATACTTATACTCACACGTAAAACAGTGTTCTGATAATTATCAAATTTCATTTAAAGGTCTAACATCGTGTAGCTAATACATATTTGCACATTTTGATACTAAATTTGCCTATTTATTGCTTCTATATATATGTATAAAATGTTCCCTCTAACCAAGTGTGCACACTTTCTTTTTCGTGTGAGTATATTACATCTTGCTATCTACATTAAACTAGTATGGCAGAATGTTTCAGGTCCATGATGAACACCTGCCCCTGGCCGTTGCAACTTCGAATTCCACTGCGTGTGTCTAATTATTTTTATTTGAGGGATTATAAAATAATATAATAAAACGATTAGCGCAGTGGTTAGCGCGCTCGCTTCTCACCAATGCGACCCGGGTTCGATCCTCGGACAGGGAAGTATCTGAGATGGTACGATGGTTGCCAGATCGGACAGGTGGGGTTTCTCCGGGTACTCCGGTTTCCTCCCACATGAATGACCACACATACGCTTTCATCCGAGCCAACGAGAGTGATTAATATAAGTTGTTAAAACTTGCTTCGCAATCCTTGTAAAATAAATAAAGTATATATAAAATATATTGTGGACGGTAGATTGTACTACCCATGTACGTGCCTGAAATACTGTTCGGAAGGTTGTATCATGGGTCTGCATTCACCAAATAAAGCTGGATAATCGCTATAACAGCAATGATCAAAGCTGTTGGCGTGACTCAAAATCAGCAAACAAACGCAGGAAGAAATGTCATATATAGTAAATTCAATACATGTTTATTTTAAGCTTTACTATGGGAGTATAGAAATTTATCATTGGATTAATTAGAGGTTATTACGTGGCTAGTTTCATATCAGCATGTATCGATTCAAGGTACCTGGAGTAAGGCATTTAATTCCACGTTGCCTCTTCTCTCTCTCCCTCGGGGCGATGGATTCAATCAGGAATGAGGTCTCGAGAATGATTAATATAAGTTCTAAGAACTTGTTTCACAATTGAGCTTAAATAAATTTGTATAAACTAAGGTAACTTGACCTTCAAGTTACCGAGGATCGATACCTAGGCTGATATGAAACTAGCCACGTAATAATGTCTTTATTACTTTGATATGAATTTGAACATTTAATAATCGAAATCCAATGTAAATCACAATTACTGAATTAGAGAAATGAAAACGATTGAAATACTAGTATTACCACGGAACAAAAACATATGTTTTCTGTCAGTTTTGACACTACGGGAAGTAAACAAACTAGCACCGAGTGCGCATGCGTTATTGTCACTGGAATTAGCTATGATACGGCGTTTTCTGATTTGGTACGGGCTCGTGACCGTATCAAAACAGCAAACGTAATATCAGACTGGAAAACACAGCGTATCAACCTGGGTGGTAGACAGTATTGTGGTAGGTAAATAACGGCAAAAATAGGTTAATATTCATATCTACGTAATAATAACACATAATCGACTTAGTATAAACTTTATTTTATATCGATCATGAAAATTGCCTTAAACAATTTATACTAATCACTCTCGTTGGACTGGAAACACAGCGTATCAACCTGGGTGGTAGACAGTATTGTTGTAGGCAAATAACGGCCAAAAATAGGCTAAAGTTCATATCTAAGTAATCAAATGTGTTATTCCACTGCTTGCACGTGTGGTACCCAGCCGCTACATGTTTAAAAATTGTCAACGCGAACGTTTACGGACTCAAACGTTCAGTGATGTCATTAATGATGTCCTTTGTGACGTCATTTATGGTACTCTAAGCATGCTATTCTAGCGCCATTTAGCGTACGGTTGCATCATGTTCTATCATGAAAAAACTATTTAGCCTAAAATAAAACGACTATTTATTTGCCGTTCCGTAGCAAATTTCAACCGAGGAAATCTAGGGGGTCCGGGGTCATGGTCCCCCTTAACATTGTTGGGGCATAGACGCGATTTCCTGTGTGTTCTGATTTAATGAGTGTAGACGTATAATTATGTACTGATCATTCACCTCTCTAGTAGTCAACATTTTATACAGCAAAGGGATGTTTATACATTTCATTTTTCATTCATTTTTTATTTGCTATGGAAATTTTAACAGAGGCACCTGCCTCGGTGTTCCTCAGTGTGGCTACAGGCCTGGTGTGTTTATGTGAATGATCGAATTGTGTATTTACGTTTATTTATCGTCGCTACCGGTTACCCATATGAGCGACGCCTCCTGAAGATATTAGTCATTTTATATTTTTGGAGGATAGTGCAATGATACAGACAGAGATCCATTCCAGAGTCTCCTCTGGTTCTTTTACGTGCACTGTGTAAAGCACCGACACGATACCTCGGTTTAACGTCCCATCTGAAAGACTGTTAATTTTATTAGGGTCAGACGGGGGATCGAACCTGCGATCCCTGGATCCGTCTGTGATGATCGAATTATAGTTCACCCATGAACACAAAGCTATTAGATCTATTATCACACGTGGCTAACGCCAATCATGATAATAATGCTTTCAGTGTTCATTCGATCGTTCACTCAAACAAAGAAATATTCTCATAATCTTTGATACCTTCATCCAACGTGTATGTATTGCTTACCTTATTACCTGAGTACGTTTAGACACTTTCCAGTTGGTTGTACATTTTCTTTCATGTACCTTATTTATCAAATAATGGGTTCTGCTAATGCTAATTAAGTCAGTCTGTTCGATTACTGCAGTGGCTGGCGCGCTCGCTTCTCACCACACCAATGAAACCCGGGTTATGAAATCCTCGAACCGGTAAGTATGTGAGATGGTACGGTGGTCGCCAGATCGGACAGGTGCGTTTTCTCCGGGTACTCCGGTTCACTCCCACACGAATGACCACATGTATGCTCTCATCTGCGCCAACGAGAGTGATTAATATGCTTCGCAATCATTGTAAAGTAAATAAAGTTTGAAGTCAGTGTGTATTGCAGTAATTGCAATTCGATTAACATTACCATCATTATCCTGTGCATGGGTTACTTGGTGTTACTTGATGTTGAATGGGTTACTTGGTGTTGAATGGGTTACTTGGTGTTGAATGGGTTACTTGGTGTTGAATGGGTTACTTGATGTTGAATGGGTTACTTGGTGTTGAATGGGTTACTTGGTGTTGAATGGGTTACTTGGTGTTGAATGGGTTACTTGATGTTGAATGGGTTACTTGGTGTTGAATGAGTTACTTGATGTTGAATGGGTTACTTGGTGTTGAATGAGTTACTTGATGTTGAATGGGTTACTTGGTGTTGAATGAGTTACTTGATGTTGAATGGGTTACTTGGTGTTGAATGGGTTACTTGGTGTTACTTGGTGTTGAATGGGTTACTTGATGTTGAATGGGTTACTTGATGTTGAATGGGTTACTTGGTGTTACTTGGTGTTGAATGAGTTACTTGATGTTGAATGGGTTACGTGGTGTTGAATGGGTTACTTGGTGTTGAATGGGTTACTTGGTGTTGAATGGGTTACTTGGTGTTGAATGGGTTACTTGGTGTTGAATGGGTTACTTGGTGTTGAATGGGTTACTTGGTGTTGAATGAGTTACTTGGTGTTGAATGAGTTACTTGATGTTGAATGGGTTACTTGGTGTTGAATGGGTTACTTGGTGTTGAATGAGTTACTTGGTGTTGAATGAGTTACTTGATGTTGAATGGGTTACTTGGTGTTGAATGGGTTACTTGGTGTTGAATGGGTTACTTGGTGTTACTTGGTGTTGAATGGGTTACTTGGTGTTGAATGGGTTACTTGGTGTTGAATGGGTTACTTGGTGTTGAATGGGTTACTTGATGTTACTTGGTGTTGAATGGGTTACTTGGTGTTGAATGGGTTACTTGGTGTTGAATGGGTTACTTGATGTTGAATGGGCTACTTGATGTTACTTGGTGTTGAATGGGTTACTTGGTGTTGAATGGGTTACTTGGTGTTGAATGGGTTACTTGATGTTGAATGGGTTACTTGGTGTTGAATGGGTTACTTGGTGTTACTTGATGTTGAATGGGTTACTTGGTGTTGAATGGGTTACTTGGTGTTGAATGGGTTACTTGGTGTTGAATGGGTTACTTGGTGTTGAATGGGTTACTTGATGTTACTTGGTGTTGAATGGGTTACTTGGTGTTGAATGGGTTACTTGGTGTTGAATGGGTTACTTGATGTTGAATGGGTTACTTGAATGTTACTTGGTGTTGAATGGGTTACTTGGTGTTGAATGGGTTACTTGGTGTTGAATGGGTTACTTGGTGTTGAATGGGTTACTTGGTGTTGAATGGGTTACTTGGTGTTGAATGGGTTACTTGATGTTACTTGGTGTTGAATGGGTTACTTGGTGTTGAATGGGTTACTTGGTGTTGAATGGGTTACTTGATGTTGAATGGGCTACTTGATGTTACTTGGTGTTGAATGGGTTACTTGGTGTTGAATGGGTTACTTGGTGTTGAATGGGTTACTTGATGTTGAATGGGTTACTTGGTGTTGAATGGGTTACTTGGTGTTACTTGATGTTGAATGGGTTACTTGGTGTTGAATGGGTTACTTGGTGTTGAATGGGTTACTTGGTGTTGAATGGGTTACTTGGTGTTGAATGGGTTACTTGATGTTACTTGGTGTTGAATGGGTTACTTGGTGTTGAATGGGTTACTTGGTGTTGAATGGGTTACTTGATGTTGAATGGGCTACTTGATGTTACTTGGTGTTGAATGGGTTACTTGGTGTTGAATGGGTTACTTGGTGTTGAATGGGTTACTTGATGTTGAATGGGTTACTTGGTGTTGAATGGGTTACTTGGTGTTACTTGATGTTGAATGGGTTACTTGGTGTTGAATGGGTTACTTGGTGTTGAATGGGTTACTTGGTGTTGAATGGGTTACTTGGTGTTACTTGGTGTTGAATGGGTACTTGGTGTTACTTGGTGTTGAATGGGTTACTTGGTGTTACTTGGTGTTGAATGGGTTACTTGGTGTTACTTGGTGTTGAATGGGTTACTTGGTGTTGAATGGGTTACTTGGTGTTGAATGGGTTACTTGGTGTTGAATGGGTTACTTGGTGTTGAATGGGTTACTTGATGTTGAATGGGTTACTTGGTGTTGAATGGGTTACTTGGTGTTGAATGGGTTACTTGGTGTTGAATGGGTTACTTGGTGTTGAATGGGTTACTTGGTGTTGAATGGGTTACTTGGTGTTGAATGGGTTACTTGGTGTTGAATGGGTTACTTGGTGTTGAATGGGTTACTTGGTGTTGAATGGGTTACTTGGTGTTACTTGGTGTTGAATGGGTTACTTGGTGTTGAATGGGTACGTTACTTGGTGTTGAATGGGTTACTTGGTGTTGAATGGGTTACTGGTTACTTGGTGTTGAATGGGTTACTTGGTGTTGAATGGGTTACTTGGTGTTACTTGGTGTTGAATGGGTTACTTGGTGTTGAATGGGTTACTTGGTGTTGAATGGGTTACTTGATGTTGAATGGGTTACTTGTGTTGAATGGGTTACTTGGTGTTACTTGATGTTGAATGGGTTACTTGGTGTTGAATGGGTTACTTGGTGTTGAATGGGTTACTTGGTGTTGAATGGGTTACTTGGTGTTGAATGGTGAGTTACTTGGTGTTGAATGGGTTACTTGGTGTTGAATGGGTTACTTGGTGTTACTTGGTGTTGAATGGGTTACTTGGTGTTGAATGGGTTACTTGGTGTTGAATGGGTTACTTGGTGTTGAATGGGTTACTTGGTGTTGAATGGGTTACTTGGTGTTACTTGGTGTTGAATGGGTTACTTGATGTTGAATGGGTTACTTGGTGTTGAATGGGTTACTTGGTGTTGAATGGGTTACTTGGTGTTGAATGGGTTACTTGGTGTTACTTGGTGTTGAATGGGTTACTTGATGTTGAATGGGTTACTTGGTGTTGAATGGGTTACTTGTGTTGAATGGGTTACTTGGTGTTGAATGGGTTACTTGGTGTTGAATGGGTTACTTGAAGGGTTACTTGTGTGAATGGGTTACTTGGTGTTGAATGGGTTACTTGGTGTTGAATGGGTCTTGGTGTTGAATGGGTTACTTGATGTTGAATGGGTTACTTGGTGTTGAATGGGTTACTGTTGAATGGGTTACTTGGTGTTGAATGGGTTACTTGTGTGAATGGGTTACTAATGGTTACTTGGTTGAATGGGTTACTTGGTGTTGAATGGTTACTTGATGTTGAATGGGTTACTTGGTAAACTGGTAAGTTACTTGATGTTGAATGGGTTACTTGGTGTTGAATGGGTTACTTGGTGTTGAATGGGTTACTTGGTGTTGAATGGGTTACTTGGTGTTGAATGAGTTACTTGGTGTTGAATGGGTTACTTGGTGTTACTTGGTGTTGAATGGGTTACTTGGTGTTGAATGGGTTACTTGGTGTTGAATGGGTTACTTGGTGTTGAATGGGTTACTTGGTGTTGAATGGGTTACTTGGTGTTGAATGGGTTACTTGGTGTTGAATGAGTTACTTGGTGTTGAATGGGTTACTTGGTGTTGAATGGGTTACTTGGTGTTGAATGGGTTACTTGGTGTTGAATGAGTTACTTGGTGTTGAATGGGTTACTTGGTGTTACTTGATGTTGAATGGGTTACTTGATGTTACTTGATGTTGAATGGGTTACTTGGTGTTGAATGGGTTACTTGGTGTTGAATGGGTTACTTGGTGTTACTTGGTGTTGAATGGGTTACTTGGTGTTACTTGATGTTGAATGGGTTACTTGGTGTTGAATGGGTTACGTGGTGTTGAATGGGTTACTTGGTGTTGAATGGGTTACTTGGTGTTACTTGATGTTGAATGGGTTACTTGGTGTTGAATGGGTTACTTGGTGTTGAATGGGTTACTTGATGTTGAATGGGTTACTTGATGTTGAATGGGTTACTTGATGTTGAATGGGTTACTTGATGTTGAATGGGTTACTTGGTGTTGAATGGGTTACTTGGTGTTGAATGGGTTACTTGGTGTTGAATGGGTTACTTGATGTTGAATGGGTTACTTGATGTTACTTGGTGTTGAATGGGTTACTTGGTGTTGAATGGGTTACTTGATGTTACTTGATGTTGAATGGGTTACTTGATGTTGAATGGGTTACTTGGTGTTGAATGGGTTACTTGATGTTGAATGGGTTACTTGATGTTGAATGGGTTACTTGGTGTTGAATGGGTTACTTGGTGTTACTTGATGTTGAATGGGTTACTTGGTGTTGAATGGGTTACGTGGTGTTGAATGGGTTACTTGGTGTTGAATGGGTTACTTGATGTTGAATGGGTTACTTGGTGTTGAATGGGTTACTTGGTGTTACTTGGTGTTGAATGGGTTACTTGGTGTTGAATGGGTTACTTGGTGTTGAATGGGTTACTTGATGTTGAATGGGTTACTTGATGTTGAATGGGTTACTTGGTGTTACTTGGTGTTGAATGGGTTACTTGGTGTTGAATGAGTTACTTGGTGTTGAATGAGTTACTTGGTGTTACTTGGTGTTGAATGGGTTACTTGGTGTTACTTGGTGTTGAATGGGTTACTTGGTGTTGAATGGGTTACTTGGTGTTGAATGGGTTACTTGGTGTTGAATGGGTTACTTGGTGTTGAATGGGTTACTTGATGTTGAATGGGTTACTTGGTGTTACTTGGTGTTGAATGGGTTACTTGATGTTGAATGGGTTACGTGGTGTTGAATGGGTTACTTGGTGTTGAATGGGTTACTTGGTGTTGAATGGGTTACTTGGTGTTACTTGGTGTTGAATGGGTTACTTGATGTTGAATGGGTTACGTGGTGTTGAATGGGTTACTTGATGTTGAATGGGTTACTTGGTGTTGAATGGGTTACTTGATGTTGAATGGGTGACTTGATGTTGAATGGGTTACTTGATGTTGAATGGGTTACGTGGTGTTGAATGGGTTACTTGATGTTGAATGGGTTACTTGGTGTTGAATGGGTTACTTGATGTTGAATGGGTTACTTGGTGTTGAATGGGTTACGTGGTGTTGAATGGGTTACTTGGGGTTACATGGTGTTGAATGGGTTACTTGATGTTGAATGGGTTACTTGGTGTTACTTGGTGTTGAATGGGTTACTTGGGGTTACGTGGTGTTGAATGGGTTACTTGATGTTGAATGGGTTACTTGGGGTTACGTGGTGTTGAATGGGTTACTTGATGTTGAATGGGTTACTTGGTGTTACTTGGTGTTGAATGGGTTACGTGGTGTTGAATGGGTTACTTGATGTTGAATGGGTTACTTGGTGTTGAATGGGTTACTTGGTGTTGAATGGGTTACTTGGTGTTGAATGAGTTACTTGGTGTTGAATGAGTTACTTGGTGTTACTTGGTGTTGAATGGGTTACTTGGTGTTACTTGGTGTTGAATGGGTTACTTGGTGTTGAATGGGTTACTTGGTGTTGAATGGGTTACTTGGTGTTGAATGGGTTACTTGGTGTTGAATGGGTTACTTGGTGTTACTTGGTGTTGAATGGGTTACTTGGTGTTGAATGGGTTACTTGTTGTTGAATGGGTTACTTGGTGTTACTTGGTGTTGAATGGGTTACTTGGTGTTACTTGGTGTTGAATGGGTTACTTGGTGTTGAATGGGTTACTTGGTGTTGAATGGGTTACTTGGTGTTGAATGGGTTACTTGGTGTTACTTGGTGTTGAATGGGTTACTTGGTGTTGAATGGGTTACTTGGTGTTACTTGGTGTTGAATGGGTTACTTGGTGTTACTTGGTGTTGAATGGGTTACTTGGTGTTGAATGGGTTACTTGGTGTTGAATGGGTTACTTGGTGTTGAATGGGTTACTTGGTGTTGAATGGGTTACTTGGTGTTGAATGGGTTACTTGGTGTTGAATGGGTTACTTGGTGTTACTTGGTGTTGAATGGGTTACTTGGTGTTGAATGGGTTACTTGGTGTTGAATGGTGTTACTTGGTGTTGAATGGGTTACTTGGTGTTACTTGGTGTTGAATGGGTTACTTGGTGTTGAATGGGTTACTTGATGTTACTTGGTGTTGAATGGGTTACTTGGTGTTGAATGGGTTACTTGGTGTTGAATGGGTTACTTGGTGTTGAATGGGTTACTTGGTGTTGAATGGGTTACTTGGTGTTACTTGATGTTGAATGGGTTACTTGATGTTACTTGGTGTTGAATGGGTTACTTGGTGTTACTTGATGTTGAATGGGTTACTTGGTGTTGAATGGGTTACTTGGTGTTGAATGGGTTACTTGGTGTTGAATGGGTTACTTGGTGTTGAATGGGTTACTTGGTGTTGAATGAGTTACTTGGTGTTGAATGGGTTACTTGGTGTTACTTGGTGTTGAATGAGTTACTTGGTGTTGAATGAGTTACTTGGTGTTACTTGGTGTTGAATGGGTTACTTGGTGTTACTTGGTGTTGAATGGGTTACTTGGTGTTGAATGGGTTACTTGGTGTTGAATGGGTTACTTGGTGTTGAATGGGTTACTTGGTGTTGAATGGGTTACTTGGTGTTGAATGGGTTACTTGGTGTTACTTGGTGTTGAATGGGTTACTTGGTGTTACTTGGTGTTGAATGGGTTACTTGGTGTTACTTGGTGTTGAATGGGTTACTTGGTGTTGAATGGGTTACTTGGTGTTACTTGGTGTTGAATGGGTTACTTGGTGTTGAATGGGTTACTTGGTGTTGAATGGGTTACGTGGTGTTGAATGGGTTACTTGGTGTTACTTGGTGTTGAATGGGTTACTTGATGTTGAATGGGTTACTTGGTGTTACTTGATGTTGAATGAGTTACGTGGTGTTGAATGGGTTACTTGGTGTTGAATGGGTTACTTGATGTTGAATGGGTTACTTGGTGTTACTTGATGTTGAATGAGTTACGTGGTGTTGAATGGGTTACTTGATGTTGAATGGGTTACTTGGTGTTGAATGGGTTACTTGGTGTTGAATGGGTTACTTGGTGTTGAATGGGTTACTTGGTGTTGAATGGGTTACTTGATGTTGAATGGGTTACTTGGACATGTTGAATGGGTTACTTGATGTTGAATGGGTTACTTGGTGTTGAATGGATTACTTGGTGTTGAATGGGTTACTTGATGTTGAATGGGTTACTTGATGTTGAATGGGTTACTTGGTGTTGAATGGGTTACTTGGTGTTACTTGGTGTTGAATGGGTTACTTGGTGTTGAATGGGTTACTTGGTGTTGAATGGGTTACTTGGTGTTGAATGGGTTACTTGGTGTTGAATGGGTTACTTGGTGTTGAATGGGTTACTTGATGTTGAATGGGTTACTTGATGTTGAATGGGTTACTTGGTGTTACTTGATGTTGAATGGGTTACTTGATGTTGAATGGGTTACTTGGTGTTGAATGAGTTACTTGATGTTGAATTGGTTACTTGATGTTGAATGGGTTACTTGGTGTTACTTGATGTTGAATGGGTTACTTGGTGTTGAATGAGTTACTTGGTGTTGAATGGGTTACTTGATGTTGAATGGGTTACTTGGTGTAAGTTACTTGGTGTTGAATGGGTTACTTGATGTTGAATGGGTTACTTGATGTTGAATGGGTTACTTAGTGTTACTTGGTGTTGAATGGGTTACTTGGTGTTGAATGGGTTACTTGGTGTTGAATGAGTTACTTGGTGTTGAATGAGTTACTTGGTGTTGAATGGGTTACTTGGTGTTGAATGGGTTACTTGGTGTTGAATGAGTTACTTGTTGTTGAATGAGTTACTTGGTGTTGAATGAGTTACTTGGTGTTACTTGGTGTTGAATGGGTTACTTGGTGTTGAATGGGTTACTTGGTGTTACTTGGTGTTGAATGAGTTACTTGGTGTTGAATGAGTTACT
>CM026395.1:70626252-70834075 GCA_014843695.1 Archivesica marissinica | reverse complement strand
AACGCACACTACATTATATACTAGATGACATGGAAAACAAACACCTACATTATATACTAGAGGACATAGAATACGCACACCTACATTATATACTAGAGCACATAGAAAACGCACACTTACATTATATACTAGAGGACATAGAAAACGCACACTACATTATATACTAGATGACATAGAAAACGCACACCTACATTATATACTAGAGGACATAGAAAACGCACACCTACATTATATACTAGAGGACATAGAAAACGCACACCTACATTATATACTAGAGGACATAGAAAACGCACACCTACATTATATACTAGAGGACATAGAAAACGCACACCTACATTATATACTAGAGGACATAGAAAACGCACACCTACATTATATACTAGAGGACATAGAAAACGCACACCTACATTATATACTAGAGGACATAGAAAACGCACACCTACATTATATACTAGAGGACATAGAAAACGCACACCTACATTATATACTAGAGGACATAGAAAACGCACACCTACATTATATACTAGAGGACATAGAAAACGCACACCTACATTATATACTAGAGGACATAGAAAACGCACACCTACATTATATACTAGAGGACATAGAAAACGCACACCTACATTATATACTAGAGGACATAGAAAACGCACACCTACATTATATACTAGAGGACATAGAAAACGCACACCTACATTATATACTAGAGGACATAGAAAACGCACACCTACATTATATACTAGAGGACATAGAAAACGCACACCTACATTATATACTAGAGGACATAGAAAACGCACACCTACATTATATACTAGAGGACATAGAAAACGCACACCTACATTATATACTAGAGGACATAGAAAACGCACACCTACATTATATACTAGAGGACATAGAAAACGCACACCTACATTATATACTAGAGGACATAGAAAACGCACACCTACATTATATACTAGAGGACATAGAAAACGCACACCTACATTATATACTAGAGGACATAGAAAACGCACACCTACATTATATACTAGAGGACATAGAAAACGCACACCTACATTATATACTAGAGGACATAGAAAACGCACACCTACATTATATACTAGAGGACATAGAAAACGCACACCTACATTATATACTAGAGGACATAGAAAACGCACACCTACATTATATACTAGAGGACATAGAAAACGCACACCTACATTATATACTAGAGGACATAGAAAACGCACACCTACATTATATACTAGAGGACATAGAAAACGCACACCTACATTATATACTAGAGGACATAGAAAACGCACACCTACATATATACTAGAGGACATAAAAAACGCAAACCTACATTATATACTAGAGGACATAAAAAACGCACACATACATTATATACTAGTGGACATAGAAAACGCACACCTTCATTATATACTAGAGGACATAGAAAACGCACACCTACAGTATATACTAAAGGACATAGAAAACGCACACCTACATTATATACTAGAGGACATAGAAAACGCACACCTACATATATACTAGAGGACATAAAAAACGCAAACCTACATTATATACTAGAGGACATAGAAAACGCACACCTACATTATATACTAGAGGACATAGAAAACGCACACCTACATTATATACTAGAGGACATAGAAAACGCACACCTACATTATATACTAGAGGACATAGAAAACGCACACCTACATTATATACTAGAGGACATAGAAAACGCACACCTACATTATATACTAGAGGACATAGAAAACGCACACCTACATTATATACTAGAGGACATAGAAAACGCACACCTACATTATATACTAGAGGACATAGAAAACGCACACCTACATTATATACTAGAGGACATAGAAAACGCACACCTACATTATATACTAGAGGACATAGAAAACGCACACCTACATTATATACTAGAGGACATAGAAAACGCACACCTACATTATATACTAGAGGACATAGAAAACGCACACCTACATTATATACTAGAGGACATAGAAAACGCACACCTACATTATATACTAGAGGACATAGAAAACGCACACCTACATTATATACTAGAGGACATAGAAAACGCACACCTACATTATATACTAGAGGACATAGAAAACGCACACCTACATTATATACTAGAGGACATAGAAAACGCACACCTACATTATATACTAGAGGACATAGAAAACGCACACCTACATTATATACTAGAGGACATAGAAAACGCACACCTACATTATATACTAGAGGACATAGAAAACGCACACCTACATTATATACTAGAGGACATAGAAAACGCACACCTACATTATATACTAGAGGACATAGAAAACGCACACCTACATTATATACTAGAGGACATAGAAAACGCACACCTACATTATATACTAGAGGACATAGAAAACGCACACCTACATTATATACTAGAGGACATAGAAAACGCACACCTACATTATATACTAGAGGACATAGAAAACGCACACCTACATTATATACTAGAGGACATAGAAAACGCACACCTACATTATATACTAGAGGACATAGAAAACGCACACCTACATTATATACTAGAGGACATAGAAAACGCACACCTACATTATATACTAGAGGACATAGAAAACGCACACCTACATTATATACTAGAGGACATAGAAAACGCACACCTACATTATATACTAGAGGACATAGAAAACGCACACCTACATTATATACTAGAGGACATAGAAAACGCACACCTACATTATATACTAGAGGACATAGAAAACGCACACCTACATTATATACTAGAGGACATAGAAAACGCACACCTACATTATATACTAGAGGACATAGAAAACGCACACCTACATTATATACTAGAGGACATAGAAAACGCACACCTACATTATATACTAGAGGACATAGAAAACGCACACCTACATTATATACTAGAGGACATAGAAAACGCACACCTACATTATATACTAGAGGACATAGAAAACGCACACCTACATTATATACTAGAGGACATAGAAAACGCACACCTACATTATATACTAGAGGACATAGAAAACGCACACCTACATTATATACTAGAGGACATAGAAAGCACACCTACATTATATACTAGAGGACATAGAAAACGCACACCTACATTATATACTAGAGGACATAGAAAACCACACCTACATTATATACTAGAGGACATAGAAAACGCACACCTACATTATATACTAGAGGACATAGAAAACGCACACCTACATTATATACTAGAGGACATAGAAAACGCACACCTACATTATATACTAGAGGACATAGAAAACGCACACCTACATTATATACTAGAGGACATAGAAAACACACACCTACATTATATACTAGAGGACATAGAAAACGCACACCTACATTATATACTAGAGGACATAGAAAACGCACACCTACATTATATTCTAGAGGACATACATTATAAGATTATTATTACATGAAAACGAAATACGAAGGATTCCATCAAAGATATATCACATCTTTATTACAAAACACAAGGTGAACAACTAAAATATTCCAAAATGTTTAAAAACTATATATTTATATAGTTATTGTTTTTCATGTAAAAACACACTTATCCAAAGTGTGCGTTTTCTATGTCCTCTAGTAAATCAACATAGGTATAGACCCAAGGTACCTTGATATCAGCCCGAGACCAAAATGAAACTAGCCACGTAATAACATCGTTATTACTTTGATATGAATTTGAACATTTAATAATCGAAATCATGCTCTCCGTTACCCAGTTACCAAATCACAATGATTGAATTAGATACACGAACACGATTGGAATATTACCACGAAACTACAAACATGTCATCTGTCAAATTTGACACACTGGTGCGCTACGGGAAGTAAAGAAACTAGCATCTAGTGCGCATGTGTTATTTTCTCAGGAACTAGTTATGATACGGTTTTATTCTGGTTTGATACTGACACGGGAAACGTAATATCAGACTGGAAAACACAGCGTATCGACCTGGGTGGTAGACAGTATCGTGGTAGGCAAATAACCTGGGTGGTAGACAGTATTGTGGTAGGCAAATAAAGGCCAAAAATAGGCTAATATTCATATCTAAGTAGTAAGTAATCATATGAACGTAAATGCTATTTTGAAATTGAATACATTAATGTCCCTGTCCACGCTGTGCTACCCATTTATTACCAACTCGCCAATGTTTATTTTATACCAACTAGCCTTTTTTTAACCAACTCGCCAATGTTTATTTTACACAAACTAGCCAATGTTTATTTTACACCAACTAGTCTTTTTTTAATCAACTCGCCAATATTTATTGTACACAAACTCGCCAATGTTTATTTTACACCAAACTCGCCAATGTTTATTTTACACCAAACTCGCCAATGTTTATTTTACACCAACTGTTTGTATACCAGTGACTGACCTGATTAATCGGACAGTAACTACTAATGCGTAATCATATACAGTATACATCCGTTATGTCGAATTCCGTCCGACCGAACAAAATACTTCGACATAACCGAAGTTTGACTTAACGAAATTCGATATAAACAGATCCAGTTAGGCTATATAAAACATGATAATGTTGATAATGAAACGGGACTTTGATCCGACTGATAACCGGAGAATTCAACATAACCGACTTGTGACAAAACGGATGTAGACTGTAATTAAACAAAACGCAGTCAAAACAATAATCCCAGCTCACAACGGTGCGAAATGTCCGGAGTTCGAGCCCCACTGGAGCCGTTACGATTTTGCCCTTAGGCAATGCATATAAATTCCACGTTGCCTCTTCTCTCTCCCTCGTGGTGATGGATTCCATCAGGAATCAGGTATCGAGAGTGATTAATATAAGTTGCAAGAACTTGTTTCGCAATCGAGCTAAAATAAATTTGTATAAACTAAGGTGGGGATTGTGACGG
The DNA here is from genome assembly GCA_014843695.1 of Archivesica marissinica. NCBI lineage: Eukaryota > Metazoa > Mollusca > Bivalvia > Venerida > Vesicomyidae > Archivesica > Archivesica marissinica. The sequence goes on along the minus strand of CM026395.1, from coordinate 70,829,137 downwards.
TTACTCGGTTTACGGTTGCATTGAACTTTCTACAAACAGACTTCAAACAGGCAGGCTAGCCACTTAACATTACATAGTTGTTACTCTGAAATTTACTAATATTAATTGTATCTGAACACGTACTAAATATTAGCGTCGGACTTTAAAGATAAGATCAATTTTATTATGAATCGGTAAGATAACAACAGTATAACACAAGCTCTGATTGAGCTTTTGAACCGACTATATGAGCATATGAGGGGGCTGAGTCTGATCACAGCCTAGATCCACTCCTGCTATGTATGTTTGTTCCAATAATGTCAAACCCCTTGCGGAGACCTAGACATATTTTCCTGGGCAGGCTTAGTCGACCATAGCAGTTAACCAGTACTAAACAATGTGTGTGAGGTGCCTTGCTCAATGACACTACATACGTGGTCTGACTGAGTATCGAACCCGGGCCGTTCGATTCCAAATCCGACGCTCTACCATTGGATCACGGACACCACACAGACCACGGACGCCACACGGCTAGCCACTTAACATTACATAGTTGTTACTCTGAAATTTACTAATATTAATTGCATCTGAACACGTACTAAATATTAGCGTCGATAGATCAATTTAATTTCAGTGGGCAAGATAACAACAGTACAACACAAGCTCTGAGTAAGCTTTTGAACCGACTATATGAGCATATGAGGGGGGATGAGCCTGCTCACAGCCTAGATCCACCCCTGCTATACTTAGTCAGACAGTGAAACAGTGAACATTTTTGGCGTACCTATTTCGGACATGTTCCTAGGAAAAACACACTGCATGCTTATAATCCGTTTGTTTACACCTTCCGTTGTTAAATGTTGCGACACAATGAAGCATCCAACCACTTCGCATTTCCATATTAAAATGAGACATTTTCTATCTCCCCATATATATCCACTATTTACAAGTATATTGAATCAAAATGGTACCCATTTATTAGGTTAAAATCTAATCTCTGAAACACGTATACGGTATGGGCCGGGTACAAAATCATCGGCGTGACAGAATCAATTTGTTTTAACTGTATGGTAACTGCTACAGCGAGTATGATTAACTGAACGCAATTCAAGTGTACTGCGATACCTGGTGTAAAGACGAACACAAATACATATATATATCATTATGAAGTCTTTGCTTGGGGGCATGCACTTGTGTTATTGTGTAAGTCGAATTGTGTTCGTCGCATTGAAAAGAAAGCAGATTTATGTATAGGAAGGATATCAGCCGACAACGATCCAATATGTAAACTATTGGACTGCGTGAGTCTGTGAGGCGCGTAGCTCCGAACACAGTGCCAATATTGTACAGAAACAAAAACTACAGAATTTGGATTGGGCGTCCATGCTGAATGGAAGAGTGTATGCACTTTGAGTTATGTTGCATGTTGAAAACAAATACAGAATTTGGATTGGGCGTTCATGCTGAATGGAATATTAGACACTTTGAATTATGCTTCATGAAAACAAAAATGTGCAATATAGAAACATCTTAATAAACCATTTTGCCAAAAGTTAAAAAGTGACAAATCGACAGACTGGAACCCAGATTAGCTTATATGAAGATTAATGTGAGGAAGTTGTCAGCCGCCCTTTGAGGTTTGGAGAATTGGGTATTTGTTGAGAACTGGCCCCGAGGTTATAAACCGTATTTCAGATCTCAAACTCAAATGATCTGATTGGTTGATTCTGAGTGTTACTGTCAGCTGAACCAATCAAGCACTTGAGACTGAGTTTTGAGATTGAAGAAGAAAAGTTTTATAACCTCCAGGCCTGGTTTCTACCCAGGAATTGTGAGTGTTATGTTATATTTCGGGTTTTACGCCTGCATCAGCACCATTTCGGGCTATATCGCCGGCGGGCAGTTTACCTAACAACACCTTTCCTGGGCAGGCTCCAGCGGTTAACCAGTACTTGGGTGCACCAACCTCCGTAAGAAACTGCCAACTTTTTCATATAAATGAGACACGGCCTGAGCGGGGCTCGAACCCGTGACCATCAGTGATGATAGGTTACAGTGGTATACAAGTCAGCGACCTTAACCACTCGACCACGGAGGCGGACTTAGGAATTGTGAGTGGTCTTCTCCACCATAACATACTGGCTTTGTACGGTAATACTCACGGCTGGTCAAATATCCCTAAACAAGCCAGTGTAGCACAGCCAGTGAACACTTTGCGGGGGATGTGGGGGTGGGCACAACAACAACAACAACAACAACAACAACAATAACAATATCAGAAGCAACAACATGTACATTCCATTTATATTTTTATTTGCTATTTTACAAATTGAATGTGTATATTATGTCTGTACATGTCTAAGCATACATAATGTTAGTATACATTCACGATAAAGAAAAGATAACGTAAACTGTCATCCACGCCCCATTCGATCTATGATATTGCAATTACTACATATACACTTGCAATGTGGTCGTTATACGTATCTTTGTTTAAAGGAAAACCATAATCAAGATTCAAGATTTTGGTACAACGAACATTGCATATAAAGAAGTTATGATAGGTTGACTATCTCAAATACAAAAATTTACGGCCATTTTGGATTAACCAAGTCACATGATATTTTGTAAAAAATAAGCTAACAGGAAGTCTTTTACAGGAAGTCAATTTTAATGCAGCTATGACATCATAGCTACCCACAAATATTAAACATTGTAGCCATTTTGAACAATATTTCATGTTATCAAATTATTTGACACTTGAAATGATATTCCCATTATGTTGCGTCCGTGGTCCAGTGGTAGAGCGTTGATTCGGTTGTATTTGTGTTATTGTTAGTGAAGACTCGCCTGTCTCTTCTAGAGGTCATACGAATATTCATAAGGAATAGCTTAAAGCAGCATTACATCGTAATAAAGGATGTTTTGGGTAAAATATAATACTAATGTGTGTGTGTTTACAAAAATCGAAATAGTCGCTCAGAAACGATAAAATTCCAATAAATTTAAACCGTCGTATACGCGAATTTGTTTATCAACACACGAAATATAAACACGCACAGGGTGCATGCGTGAAACAACAGAGGATGTAGAAAACAACGTATATATTTTGAACATGAAAGACTATCTATCTTCCTCTAATGTCGAACCCCTCGTGGGGATGTGGAAATGTCCCTAAAAGACTTAGCTAACAGAGGTATGAATCAACATATCAAGTAATTTAATTAAAAATGACAACGTGGGACAAATGGGGACGATGCATTCCGAATGCAAACAAGTGCGGACGATGCGTTCCGGATGTAAACAAGGGCGTGACCGATCGACTCGGAAAGTCCTACTTTCGGTTTCGAGTTTGTTTTATCGCAAAAAAACACTGTTTACCAAATGAACATAAGCATACAACGTATAATGTTAGAATGTGTAGCAACATTGCTACCCATACGTAAACATTGATTTTTTTCAAATATCTTTTATTTCATACGATGCAATGCTGCTTTAATGTTGAAAATAAGTAACTGTTGGCCTGTGTTGGTTAAAGGTAAATGAGTTCCACTCAGTTCGCGTAAATTTAGAATTGTCCATAGTCCTATAATACCCACTTCATTAAATCGACAGTGCATTGTCATGAGCTTCAAGTTCTACCAACATTAGCTACAGCCTTCACAAACGTGGTGCAGATGGTGATATTTAAACAATCGTTTCTATCTGGAATGGAGGAATACTTTTATTCCATGTTTTGCTTTCATCACCAACAATGGTTGCCGCACCACCTCGTGAGTTGTATCAAGCTCAATACGAAATCTGGAAAGAAACGGCATACATATAGTTTAACGTCTGCTGCTGATATATACACACACGTTTTTGGATATATGTAAACAGCGGCGTAGCCAGCTGAAAATGATGTGCAATGCCATTTGAACTATTAAGCACCATAGGTGCGAACGCGCTAGGTGGTCTTTGAAATCTAGACACCATTTGGGCAAACATTTAAGTTTTATTTAGTATTATACTAATAGATATGCGCAAGTGAAAAATAACTAACAACTTATGAGTATACTAAACAATCTAGCATCTCAATGAGAAACATTAGTCAGTTACTGCCCCTGAATACTCCTAAAAGTATATTGGTCCTCTTAATTGGGTTGCTCTGTTTTTATCGCTGTTTCCTTTGCACCACATGTTTTCCATTCTTATCCGTATTCGAGTCTTATAATTATGAAATTATTAAATCTCGACAGATATCCAATGGATACCTTACTGTAAAAATTGGTTCAATTAATTAACACGATTTTGATAAAATTACATTTATCCTAACGCAACATCTGTTTAGACGACAACAGTAAAAACAAAGGATTCCAACTAAAATGACCAATATACATTTAGGGATAAATCTGACTTTATCCATCAAGGGAGGTAATAGAAAAACCAGTAAGGTCTCTCATCGGGATAGAGTTTATCTGCCAAGGGAGGTAATAGAAAAAACAGTAATGTCTCTCATTGGGCTAGAGTTTATCTGCCAAGGGAGGTAATAGAAAAAACAGTAATGTATCTCATTGGGCTAGAGTTTATCTGCCAAGGGAGGTAATAGAAAAACAGTAATGTCTCTCATTGGGCTAGAGTTTATCTGCCAAGGGAGGTAATAGAAACACAGTAATGTCTCTCATTGGGCTAGAGTTTATCTGCCAAGGGAGGTAATAGAAAAAACAGTAATGTCTCTCATTGGGCTAGAGTTTATCTGCCAAGGGAGGTAATAGAAAAAACAGTAATGTCTCTCATTGGGCTAGAGTTTATCTTCCAAGGGAGGTAATAGAAAAAACAGTAATGTCTCTCATTGTAATGACGCTAAATTGTCTGAATTGACTTCCCATATGATATTTATTTAAGCTACGTACGTTTGGGCAAGGCGGGTCAAAATCACCTTCTGTTCATTCAGTGCGAAGTTCTGGCCTATACAATTCCTGAAAAAATACATTATGAATATACTATTACATACATTGTATGTTTATGTTGGAACGTGAAAGATGATCAACGCAGGGGTGTATCAGTGATAGCATAAATCTCATTGTTGTACAACATGTTAAGAAAATGTTGACGATCCTCCGCCGGATGTATTCCAAGTCCCTAGATAGAGATATGCACACACTTAGCACTGCAGCCTTACAAACTAACCTGCGTGGTTCGACCGTAAATACAATTTGTATTGCTTGTGCAATCGTGGTTCAACCATAAATACAATTTGTATTGGTTGTGTAATCGTGGTAAAACAATAAATACAATTTGTATTGGTTGTGCAATCGTGGTAAAACAGTAAATACAATTTGTATTGGTTGTGCAATCGTGGTAAAACAGTAAATACAATTTGTATTGCTTGTGTAATCGTGGTTCGACCGTAAATACAATTTGTATTGGTTGTGTAATCGTGGTAAAACAGTAAATACAATTTGTATTGGTTGTGTAATCTTGGTAAAACAGTAAATACAATTTGTATTGCTTGTGTAATCGTGGTTCAACCGTAAATACAATTTGTTTTGGTTGTGTAATCGTGGTAAAACAGTAAATACAATTTGTATTGCTTGTGTAATCTTGGTAAAACAGTAAATACAATTTGTATTGCTTGTGTAATCGTGGTTCGACCGTAAATACAATTTGTATTGGTTGTGTAATCGTGGTAAAACAGTAAATACAATTTGTATTGCTTGTGTAATCTTGGTAAAACAGTAAATACAATTTGTATTGGTTGTGCAATCGTGGTAAAACAGTAAATACAATTTGTATTGCTTGTGTAATCTTGGTAAAACAGTAAATACAATTTGTATTGGTTGTGTAATCGTGGTAAAACAGTAAATACAATTTGTATTGGTTGTGTAATCTTGGTAAAACAGTAAATACAATTTGTATTGCTTGTGTAATCGTGGTAAAACAGTAAATACAATTTGTATTGGTTGTGTAATCGTGGTAAAACAGTAAATACAATTTGTATTGCTTGTGTAATCTTGGTAAAACAGTAAATACAATTTGTATTGCTTGTGTAATCTTGGTAAAACAGTAAATACAATTTGTATTGCTTGTGTAATCGTGGTAAAACAGTAAATACAATTTGTATTGCTTGTGTAATCTTGGTAAAACAGTAAATACAATTTGTATTGCTTGTGTAATCGTGGTAAAACAGTAAATACAATTTGTATTGCTTGTGTAATCGTGGTAAAACAGTAAATACAATTTGTATTGCTTGTGTAATCTTGGTAAAACAGTAAATACAATTTGTATTGCTTGTACATGTATAATCTTGGTAAAATACAATTTGTATTGCTTGTGTAATCATGGTTTACATGTGTTTAATGCTGTTTTATATTTTCTTATTTTACCTTGCGCCTGCGGAAAATGGTATAAAACTGAATGGGTCCCTTTCTGGGGCTGATTCTGAGAACCGCTCTGGCCGAAATTCCTGTAAAAGAATATTAGGTTTCGGAAATAAACTGGTATGCACTCGTGTAATCTTCATACATTAACTGAGCTATTTCATTGTACGTCGTTCCATGTACGTTGTAACTGCCCCATTGCAATATGATTGCTTATGTTGCAAGATTTAACATGCCTATATTTTGGGAAGTTTTGTCTACAGTCAACCCTGTGTTAGTGGTCACATCTATTAAGCAGCCTGTTGCCAGATTCCCAATATGTTGTTTTATTATATATGTGCTTTCATTTAAGCAGCCACCTGTGCTAAGCAGTCATTTTCTGTGCTTCCCTTGGATGGCTGCATAAGACAGGTCTGACTGTATATCACAAACATATTTCCTAAAACTCCATAGAGATTTCACTAGCAACAGTATCTCATGGTAAGGCGGTTCAGTGCAAACCCCCCGCGCTTGTACAAATGCTGGAAGTCGTGATAGCGCAATGGTAGCGTGTTTCATACTTATATAAACAAGAGAGTAAATTAATATACGTTTGGAGGCGCCACCCCATGGAGGAGCAGCCGTGAAAGGGGAGATAAATAAACGCCTATCAAAACGAAAGAATATACCTGATGATCCGGCCATACTGACGGGTTGTGATTGATTGCAAATATGTTCATTGATACCGCTGACCCTGCAGGCAGTGTAACACCATCTATAGTTAGCGGTTTCCCGAGAACCCTGTCTATCACGGGAACAACGTTATACATGCGCAGCACCTCTTTGATGAAGCTTAAGAGGAACTTGAGCTTGCTCAAATGCTCCCTGGAAATATAAATATCCGGGTGTACATAATGAAATATCCGGGTGTATATAATGAAATACCCAGATGTATATAATGAAATACCCGGATGTATATAATGAAATACCCGGATGTATATAATGAAATACCCGGATGTATATAATGAAATGCCCGGATGTATATAATGAAATACCCCGGATGTATATAATGAAATTTCCGGATGTATATAATGATACTCAATACATACGGGCAGTATGTCCAGTCTGCTAGTATATACGATTACAATATACAATGTATATTGACATGAACTGAAGTATGAAATATTGATACAGATGTAGTTTTGGTCGTTGACTTCAAGTCGCATTCAAGTTGAATTATTTCAGGTAAGGAAGCTATCCGTGTTGGCTTGCGGAAGGTCGGTGGTGCTATCCAGGATACCGGGTGCTCACTCTTTTGTTGAAATACGGCTCGGAACGGTACCCGGGGTCTTCCCCCGAACAATAACAACTGGAAAACCGCCAATTGAACAACGCTGTCGGTGTGACGAGTGTGTACCCTTCCCGCTCTAGGAATCAACCCTCTAGCAAAATCACATACTTGCGTGCTTAATTTATTAGTCGGACCTACACATGAAAAAACCTCTAGCTACGCCCCTACATGTGCTAGCAATGAATACGCGTACATACTGTTCTACTGGCTCGTTTCCTACCACTTCCATGATCTCCTTGTATATTTGTTCTTGTACAGCCGGGTACTTTGCCAGCGCATATATCCCCCAGCTAATTGCTGAACTTGTCGTATCGTGACCTGACATATTAAACATTACAATACAGATGGTGTTGGTGTCAACACTATAGAGTTATATATATAGTATTCTTTGCTTACATTTCATCATTGTATTTAGGGATGTCAACGAATATTCGCTCGAACGTCCGAATATCCGAATACTATTCCATTATTTGAATATTCAGAAAAAATATTATATTTGCAAAAAATGAAATAAACTGTCATAAAATCAGATACTTTGTTTTCTTTTGAAACCGTCATAAAACCTTCCAATAGAAAAGAAATCGCTCCATGATGTGTGAATAAATTATGTTGTGGTTGCATCCATCGCAGGTACACCATGTAATCGGATAAGTATGTAGGTGTTAAGGTAGGTAGTTTTAAATTGTAATATATCATTCTCGTACAAAGACGAGATAACGATAATTAATAATTATGATGTCTAAACTGTTTAGACAGAGAATGATATATTACAGACACGTTGCAACAACATCCACCCACACGTACATGTATCATAACATTTTAAAGAACTCTGGTTTTATTTGTGAGAACACCCATGGATGTATATCCTATTCAACCACTTTTATTTATATTAATCTCTTCTTCTCGTGCTCCGATTTCATATTTCACGTTCTTGAGCTTTCTTCAAATATTCCTTTAAATATTAACCATTTTCCTTTTAACATCCAAAACTATATTGACTCACTAATACAACAACTTCTGAAATTCTTTAGCACATACCTAGAATAGATTTCACTTCTTTTATTGTTTGTTATTATTCTCCTGTCTATTGTATATCAATCAATTGATAGGGAAAAGAACTGTGCATGTTTACTTTCTTTCTAGTCCCTTTCAGTATACTGCTGTTAAATTATATGTAAAATGTTAGAATAAACAATGTTTAACCCATTCAACCCCAAGTAACTGACATGGACTGATGCGTGATATTTTCAGACCAATAAATTAATAAGAAAATTACCTTTGGACCAGTTCATTTATCAAAATGGGTAATTTTATCTAAAAATAGTAATAATTATTATTGGCAAAAAAGTGCAGATCCTGATGAGACGGCTCGTCACGAGCCGGCTCATCTGGATCTACACTTTTCATAAGCCTATCTAGAGGCCTGTGGGTTGAAAGGGTTAAACCAATGTACAGTGGCCGATAACAATAACTGAATGAGTCGTCGTCATATTTACATGGCCTTACATGAAGATGACTTTTACGCACTTTTTATAAGAGTTTGAGTGATTTTGAGTTTTTGATAGAATTCTATCGAATATTTTTCGAATATTCGAATACCTCCCCGACCGAATATTCGAATACCAAAATCGCTATTCGTTGCCATCCCTAATTGTATTTTTAAAAATACATACAATATTTACAATATATTTACACGTATAGGTTACATCATAACAGTACAATGCCACTCCAACATGGAGTTATAAGAGATGAACAAAATTATACATACTCATTTATCACAGTAGTAGTAGTAGTAGTGGTAGTAGTAATCTTTATTTACATCTCATCATTGTCCGTACAATATTTACAATAATATTACATGTATAGTTTACCTAATAAAAGTACAATGCCACTCCAACATGGAGTTATAAGAGATGAACAAAATTATACATACTCATTTATCACAGTATTTTAGGGATAAAGCTGCAATATCCCTGCTAATAGGATATTGAAAACTGCTCTAAGACAATTATAAAACACTGAACGGCAAACTATGTACTATTGCACACTGATTAAGAATTGGTTATTTGAAATCTAACTTCGCTTTGAACAGATCATAGCGAATATGATTAGCAGACATATTACAGACGAGAGATCTAAAAAACGCTGCAGCTAGAAATACTAAGACATAATGACATTATTCACAAATTATCTAGACAATAAAAACTGACGCCTACATCATAATTGGAACATAATTAAGAGTTACAGCTTATTCAAGCACTGGTTCAGACTTCAGCTTTGCTTCATGCTAGGGATTTGAATAATGATTTCCATCGTCAAGGGTGACAGGAAGACAGGAACAGACGAATAAGGAGAAACACTAGTCAGTTACTCCTAACAGTATATTGGTCCTCGTAATTGGTTTCCTCTGTTTTAATCGTTGTTTCCTTTGCATCACATGCTATCCTTTTTATTCGTTTTCTCATCTTATAATTATTACAGTATTAAACAGATATAGTACAGCATATCCAATGGATACCATACTTGATTAAATAATAATAATTGATAAATCTGATAAACCTGATTTTGATTAACTTGCATTTATCCTACAGCAACATCCGGTTAGAAGAGCTAGAAAACAAGGAGTCCAGCTATAAGGACCAACATACATTTCGGGATAAATCGGACTTTATCTATCAAGGGAGATAAAAGAAAAACCAGTAATGTCTCTCAATGAAAGATGAAGTAACAGATACACGTATGTATATAACATGACTTAAGCAGATTTTGTCAGAATACACCTACATGTATATGAACTATAATTATAGGAATAATATTTATGCAAAATAAATGGCAGATGTTTTGAAATGTACTTTTTCTTATCAACATGCTAGCAATATTAATGGAGTCATAGAAGACACGCAATGAAATTAATTAATTAATTAAACTTGCCATTTTAGGCAGGACATATTTTTTATTCTGTCATTATCTGACTCGCCTATTCTTGGTGTACACTGGACGACTTTATAACGCACCATTTTAGTCGGAGGTAAGGTAAGACAATACATTTAGTCGGAGGTAAGGTAAGACAATACATTTAGTCGGAGGTAAGGTAAGACAATACATTTAGTCGGAGGTAAGGTAAGACAATACATGTAGTCGGAGGTAAGGTAAGACAATACATTTTTGGCCTATGACCCGTTCTCGAAATAACTCATAAAGTCGTCATGAACAGTACTTAGTCTTAGTCTATGTCAAATTTTATGAAATTTCGCAAAATAGAAATGTGTAAAAATCACCCCAATATAGGTGGTGAGTTTTTATAGTAGTTCAATGTACGGCAATTTGAATTGCGTAACCCCAATAAATACAAAGACAGACGACAATTACACACCTGGACTGGTAATCCAGGGATCGCAGGTTCGATCCCCCGTCTGACCCTAATAAAATTAACAGTCTTTTAGATGGGACGTTAAACCGAGGTCTCGTGTCGGTGCTTTACACCGTGCACGTAAAAGAACCAGAGGAAACTGGAATGGGTCTCTCTCTGTATCATTGCACTATCCTCCAAAAATCTAAAATGACTAATTTCTTCAGGAGGCGTCGCTCATATGGGCAACCGGTAGCGACGATAAATAAACGTAAAACACACACACCTAATATACAGGTCAGTGGATCAGTGATTAACGCATTGAACTGTAAATCCAGGGATCGCAGGTTCGATCCCTGTCTGACAAGAATACTATTAATAGCCTTTCAGATGGGACTATCAACCGAGGTCTCGAGTATAGGTGCTATACATCAGGCACGTAAAGGTACCAGAGATGCAACTGTATCTTGCACTATCTTCCAAAAAAGAGAGACTAATCTACTTCAGAGGGCATCGTCCCGATTAGCAAGGGACTCGGTTTAAAGTCCCATCTGAAAGACTGCTAGTTTTATTAGGATCAGACGGGGGATCGAACCTGCGAATCCCTGGATTACTAGTCCAGTATGTTACCACTTGACTACAGGGGGCGACTGGGCCACGACGAGTAAACGTACCCAAAAATAAATATACATGTATTAACTATTAAAGCACGTGAGTTCATACATACCGGCAAACAAGAAGGTGTCAACTTCTGCACGAATTTCTGTATCCGTCAGACCATGACCATTATCATCTCGAGCCATAAGTATAATGTCAAGAAAGTCTTTACGTCGTTTATCTGTTGTCTCAGAACCTGTTTGCTGGAACAAGAAATACCGGTGTATCCCGACACACCTTTATAGTCGAACATTTCTATAATCAGCCAATTGTGTATGGGGCTTCGTTTCCTTAGTTTATACAAATTTAATTTAGCTCGATTGCGAAACAAGTTCTTACAACTTATAGTAATCACCCCCGATAACTCATTCCTGATGGAATCCATCGCCACGAGGGAGAGAGAAGAGGCAACGTGGAATTTAAATGTCTTACCTAAGGGCACACTCGTAACAGCTCCAGCGAGGCTCGAACTCCGGTCGGTGGTTCTACCCGAGTTCCGATCAGAACCTGAAATACAGCGCTCTGGGGGCTGTGGGGGCGGGGGCTGTAGGGAGGGGTGGGGCATCCTTGGTCTTCCTTCGGTCACTTCCTGAACACTACTTGAAAGATTGGTTAAGGCAGTTTGTATTTTAGAAATTATTTCGGGTTGGACGGAAATATGGTTGGGATAATCTCACAAAGACAAAGATGGTTGGGGTATGACCATACATATATATACAATACAATTATAATATGTCTAAGCTGTAAATGCAATACACACATATGCGAGGGCCTCCATGTCGAGTGGTTATGGTTGTTCACTTCAAAAGCACTTGCACTTTACTGTTGTAGGTTCGAACCTTATTGAGGGTGTCGAATGATTTCAAAGTGGAAGCGATCCAGCTTGGCTTGTGGACGATCGGTGGTTCCATCTGTGTCCCGTCCATACATAAAATACTGCTCAGAGGGGACACCAGGGTCTATCTCGCCCAAAATAGTTGAAGACTCGCCATATGACCCAAGCTATTGGTGCGAAATTAAACCCCAAAACAATTAAACATACATGTAGGTAGACAACAAATAAACATTAATAAAATTATTTCAACCAATTATTTCCAAACTCGACTCTACTTTGGAAGATATGCCTTACAAGAGCTAGTCGTCTTGATTTTATGATGTCTTCAGAAAATCCATGCACATAATCGCATAATTTCTGGAACCGCTTCCCCAGCTTTGTTCTGAAGAAGGTAAATTCTGGATACAAAAGCAGATTGCTGAAAGAAACAAAACAGAGAGTTTGGATAGCTCACACTTAATGCAAGCCTGGCTTAGACAATTCCATAACCAGGATGGAACAATCCATTGCCAGCCTCGCATCTATAACATCACTACTAATCTATGTGCAGGTGGGTGCGGTATAACATCACTACTAATCTATGTGCAGGTGGGTGCGGTATAACATCACTACTAATCTATGTGCAGGTGGGTGCGGTATAACATCACTACTAATCTATGTGCAGGTGGGTGCGGTATAACATCACTACTAATCTATGTGCAGGTGGGTGCTCTCGGACAGTGAAGTATGTGAGAGTGTACGGTATAACATCACTACTAATCTATGTGCAGGTGGGTGCTCTCGGACAGTGAAGTATGTGAGAGTGTACGGTATAACATCTACTACTAATCTATGTAGTTTATTGCGTATTTCTAATATACATAATTAGTATATACGATCTTCAAAACTTGAGGCTGTCCAATTAGCGCAGTGGTTAGCGCGCTCGCTTCTCACCAATGCAACCCGGGTTCGATCATCGGACCGAGAAGTATATGAGATGGTACGGTCGTCGCAAGATCGGACATGTGGGTTTTCTCCGGATACCCCGGTTTCCTCCCACACGAATGACCACATGTATGCTTTCATCCGCGCCAACGAGAGTGATTAATATAAGTTGTTAGAACTTGTTTCGCAATCGTTGTAAAATAAATAAAGTTTAAGCTTTAACAATAATAGTTTCCCATATAAACAAATTAAAGAGGAGAGCGGCTCTGTGGCTGAGTGGTTACGGTCGGTAACTTCAGGTGCGAATCCAACTGGGGGTGTTGAATTCTTTTAAATGAGGAAGCTTGCGGTAGGTCGGTGGTTCTACTCGGGTGTCCGTCAGTGCGTGCAATACTCGAAGGGGCACCAGGGGTTTTCCTCCACCAATAATAGCCGGAAGGTCGCCGTATGGCGTAAGTTGTTGGTGCGACGTTAACCCCTAAAGCACAAACACACACATGACTTTGATAAGATCACGTCTATCACATCTAGCATACTTCAATATGATTATCTGGTTGATGGCACATCAATAAAAACAAAGGATTTCAACTAAACAAACTCATATACATTTTAGGATAAATCAGACTTTATCTATGCAATGTCTCTCATTAAAAAGTGTTACTTTGTGTAGATGGTTTAAAGTCGCACCAACTCTTTAGCTATTAGGAGGAAGATCCCTGTGTGCCGCCCCACCACACGAACATAACCACCGATCTACATTAAGCCAGCTGGATAACTTCCCCACATTAAATAAATTGATGTCCCCTGTTGGATTCGAACCTACAGCGGTGATGGACATGTGCTTAGAAGTCAACGACCGTAAGCAACGGAAGCCATCCCACCCCACCCCACCCCCTATTTTTATTGAAACAACTGAATGTGAGTAGCAGTTTGTTTTTCGCTCGCTTTTCATGTTTCATGTTATCAACTTTTCAAAGTAAAGAAGTTGTTGTGTATCTGGTGAGTTGTGGACATACTCAAATCGCTGGACGGTCATCACTGATAGTTGCTGTACTGCCGAGACATAGGGATGGTCCTTCCTGAAAGTGAAACAATGTATGCTGAGATTCGACACAAATATAGACACAGATATACAGACAAACCTGTGTCAGTGATCACCTTAATTAGTTTATACAAATTTATTTTAGCTCGATTGTGAAACAAGTTCTTTCAACTTATATTAATCACTCTCGAGACCTCATTCCTGATGGATTCCATCATGAGGGAGAGAGAAGAGTCAATGTGGAATTTAAATGCCTTGCCTAAGGGCACAATCGTAACGGCTCCAGCGGGACTCGAACTCCGGACCTTTCGCACCTGATGCGAACGCTCATCCACTGGCCTATCAGGACTTCCACCGGTCACCTGTATTAAGCAGCCAACCTGTATTAAGCAACCAGTTTTCAGAGTCCCAATATCTTGTTTTATTATACATTTGACCTCTATTAACCTGCCACTTGTGCTAAGCAGCCAATTTCGGTGATTCCCTTGGCTGACTGTTTAAGACAGGTTTGACTGTAAGTAAAACAGTTTATGATGGTATATAATTTTCGCTTGCAAAGTGCTTTACTCTGTTTACAATGAATGTTGGGATACCGACAGTAAATAAAATGTGATTTCAGTTAAAAATCATTACAAAATTTAATTATCCAAAAAAACCAAGACGGCAAATATGCTAATAGCGCATTCAACAAGTGTCTGAGCCCAAATACACAAGCCATGCGTGATCACATTACAAAACATACTGGGCAGAATGCAAGAGTAAATAATCTAACCCTAATTTTTGCACTTGGCCATCATATGAGAACGCACACTGCAGCAAGGCGTCTAACGTGCAGACAGACACGGCTTGGCAAACCTCTACACTTGTGTCTCGAGACTGTGACAGGCGAATCTAAATAAATAAAAATATATTAGATGACATATATAATCACAGACGGATCTGTAGTCCAGTGGTAACACGCTGGACTGGTAATCCAGAGATCGCAGGTTCGATCCTCCGTCTGACCCTAATAAAATTAACAGTCTTTCAGATGGGACATTAAACTGAGTTCTCGTGTCGGTGCTGTACACGGTGCACGTAAAAGAACCAGAGGAGCGTCTGGAATGGGTCCCTGTCTGTATCATTGCACTATCCTCCAAAAATCTAAAATGACTAATCTCTTGAGGAGGCGTCGCTCATATGGGTAACCGGTAGCGACGATAAATAAACGTAAAACACACAGACATATATAAACGGAAAATGTAAAGCAGTTCGGAATGCAACGTCTGTTTTGTTTGCTTGATTTATGCGTCTAAAGTCCGCCAAAAGCTTAGGTGATATGGCGAGTTTCCAGCTATTATTGGCGGAGGAAAACCCCAGGTGTCACTCCGGTCAGTATTTCAGACACGGACGGGTACCCGTGTAGAATCACCGACCTTCCGTAAGTCAGCTGGATAGCTTCCTTATATGCAAAAACACACACGTGGGATTCGAACCTGCATCGGTGAGGGGAAGTGATTTGAAGGCAACGACCTTAACCACTCGCCCATGAAAGCGCCCGCTCAGCGATTTATTGTCATTAATTGCCTCATCCCCCGTTTCTACTCTACTAGCCAATTCCATATATCATCATATTCCATTACATATATTATGTATTTTCTCTACTTTTCAGCTTTAACATTGCTATAATATTATAATTCCAATATGCAGTTTTCACTTATAGTCCTATCTTTTGAATGCATTTTAATTGTATATTTGTTGAGGGCCTCGTGGTATATTAACGTTTGTTTAATGAATTCGCTCGTTAAATAAAGTATTTATTATTATTATTATTATCATTTTATTATTAATAAAACTACTATCACTATCTATTTGCTAAGATTCGTCTATTAACATAGTTTATAATATTAGTGTTATGCATTCTGAATCCCAGGCCCATTGTTCATTGATTGTGGCAGTGCGAAAGCATGGCACACATATATATCTACTTGAAAGTTATCCATATTCACATCAATGCGTTCTTACCAACATATCCTCAGCAACAATATTGAATTTGGCGACATAGGTCTTCAAAATATCAAAATGGAAAGCTGGGGTGAGCAGGTGTCTGTTACGCTCCCATTTCTTGCCACCAACGGACACTATTAACCCATCACCTATATATATATATATGGAACACAATATAGTCGCTATGAATTGCAATAAGCCATTACATACACACTATGAACCATAACGCAAGCACAATGGAGCCGTTACGATTGTACCCTTAGGCAAGGCATTTAAATTCCACATTGCCTCTTCTCTCTCCCTCGTGGCGATGGATTCCACCAGGAATGAGGTCTCGAGAGTGATTAATATAATTTGTATAAACTAACGCAAGCACAATATATAAAACAAATGCTATAAACCATCACATACACAATATAACGCACGTACAATATATAGAACAATTGCAATAAACAATCACATACACAATGTAAACCATAACGCTGGTAACTGACCTTGAAATGTCAAAATCAAGGTCACGGTAATTGCGTATTGGAAAGGTCACGTGAAGTTTCTTATAGATGTACCACTGTAACTATATGTCTATCGTTCTTCGTGTTCGTGTTACAAGCTGACCGCCATGACCGCATGCCTTGACAGATTTATCCCAAAATCGAACCACTTCCTCCAACCAACTATATATCCACAAAGTTTCATCAATATTCATCCACAACATTTTTAGTTATCCTGCTAAGACACAGACAGACAGACACACGCAACAACAACAACAACAACAACAACAACAACAACAGGCTGGCGGGCGTGCTCCAGACAGACAGACAGACGGACGGACGGACGGACGGACAGACAGACAGACGACAGACAGACAGACAGACAGACAGACAGACTAGCAAAAGGCTAGCAAAATAAATCGTGTTCTATGTCAAGAATTATTCTTGATGAAAGATTATGGATTTATACCTATCCACGGTTTGAGCATGGAATAACCACTGGTTAGGCCGTCATCCTTAGGTACGGTCGCTGTCAGGATCACCTTTGCAGTGTCTGGGTGATTCACACAGTAGATTGGGTAAAAGAAATAAACCCAAAGTGTATGCATCTTGGCACCACTGGTCTGGACAAACTGTAGAGCTATATCGACATAGTCAGTATAGCTCTCAAACTGAAAATATTAACATTATAGTATAAATTCATCGACCCTTACGTCCCCCTCCCATCGATCCCCCGTCTGACCGGATGTTAAACCGAGTTCTCGTGTCGGTGCTTTACACCGTTCACGTAAAAGCACCAGAGGGGACTCTGGAATGGGTCTCTGTCTATATCATTGCACTATCCTCCAACAATCTAAAATGACTAATCTCTTCAGGAGGCGTCGCTCATATGGGCAACCGGTAGCGACGATAAATAAACGTAAAACACACAATTCCCCTCCCACCCCTTCCTTAATGGTGTTTCCGTCATGCTACTATAAATAACAGAGGGTGGATGATATCTATCCAATCTAACAACGTACGTGTGGCTTATTATCTTCCCAACGTACGTGTGGCTTATTATCTTCCCAACGTACGTGTGGCTTATTATCTTCCCAACGTACGTGTGGCTTATTATCTTCCCAACGTATGTGTGGCTTATTATCTTCCCAACGTACGTTCTGTTTATTATCTTCCCAGCGTACGTTCTGTTTATTATCTTCCCAACGTACGTATGGCTTATTATCTTCCCAACATATGTTCTGTTTATTATCTTCCCAACGTACGTTCTGTTTATTATCTTCCAAACATGTGCGCGGTTTATTGTCTTCCCAACGTACGTTCCGTTTATTATCTTCCCAACGTACGTCCCGTTTATTATCTTCCCAACGTACGTTCTGTTGATTATCTTCCCAACGTACGTTCTGTTTATTATCTTCCCAACATACGTTCTGTTTATTATCTTCCCAACGTACATTCTGTTTATTATCTTCCCAACGTACATTCTGTTTATTATCTTCCAAACATGTGCGCGGTTTATTGTCTTCCCAACGTACGTTCCGTTTATTATCTTCCCAACGTACGTTCTGTTTATTATCTTCCCAACGTACATTCTGTTTATTATCTTCCCAACGTACGTTCTGTTTATTATCTTCCAAACATGTGCGCGGTTTATTGTCTTCCCAACGTACGTTCCGTTTATTATCTTCCCAACGTACGTCCCGTTTATTATCTTCCCAACGTACGTTCTGTTGATTATCTTCCAACGTACGTTCTGTTTATTATCTTCCCAACGTACGTTCTGTTTATTATCTTCCCAACGTACATTCTGTTTATTATCTTCCCAACGTACATTCTGTTTATTATCTTCCAAACATGTGCACGGTTTATTGTCTTCCCAACGTACGTTCCGTTTATTATCTTCCCAACGTACGTTCTGTTTATTATCTTCCCAACGTACATTCTGTTTATTATCTTCCCAACGTACGTCCCGTTTATTATCTTCCCAACGTACGTTCTGTTGATTATCTTACCAACGTACGTTCTGTTTATTATCTTCCCAACGTACGTTCTGTCTATTATCTTCCCAACGTACATTCTGTCTATTATCTTCCCAGCGTACGTTCTGTTTATTATCTTCCCAGCGTACGTTCTGTTTATTATCTTCCCAACGTACATTCTGTTTATTATCTTCCCAGCGTACGTTCTGTTTATTATCTTCCAAACATGTGCGTGGTTTATTATCTTCCCAACGTACGTTATGTTTATTATCTTCCCAACGTACATTCTGTTTATTATCTTCCCAACATACGTTCTGTTTATTATCTTCCCAACGTACGTTCTGTTTATTATCTTCCCAACGTACGTTCTGTCTATTATCTTCCCAGCATACATTCTGTTTATTATCTTCCCAGCGTATGTTCTGTTTATTATCTTCCCAACGTACATTCTGTTTATTATCTTCCCAGCGTACGTTCTGTTTATTATCTTCCCAACATGTGCGTGGTTTATTATCTTCCCAACGTACGTTATGTTTATTATCTTCCCAACGTACATTCTGTTTATTATCTTCCCAACATACGTTCTGTTTATTATCTTCCCAACGTACATTCTGTTTATTATCTTCCCAGCATACGTTCTGTTTATTATCTTCCCAACATGTGTGCGGTTTATTGCCTTCCCAACGTATGTTCTGTTTATTATCTTCCCAACGTACGTTCTGTTTATTATCTTCCCAACATGTGTGCGGTTTATTGTCTTCCCAACGTACGTTCTGTTTATTATATCTTCCCAACGTGTGTGCGGTTTATTATCTTCCCAACGTACTGTTGGCCTATGGGAATTTTGCATTGAGTAGTCACGTGAGGTATAATAAATTATATTATATGTTATTTTACAGTTTATTTCTGAAATCGTTTTTAAACAAATATATTCACGGTGGACAATGTAGTCTCAAAATAATATGATGCTAGAAACGACTAGCCTGGGTTCCAGTCTGTCGATTTTTACTGCTGGCAAAACGATGTTGATATTATCAGAAACTCAATCCAGCTCAATTAACGGTTTGGGTGGTAAATAGATTTATATGACGGACAAGGCAAAATATATCCCAGGCTAAGAAACGAAATGCTTACCCAGAAGTCTCCCTGTATTAGACGAGTGCCAGGAAATGAAGGAACCTGTCTGGCGACCATCAGTGTGTTTATATATTTGTACAGAGCCAGGACTATCTTCTGAACGAGGTATACGCCGACGATCGTGTAGAACACGAATGCGATAGATATTGCCATTTCTGAAACGAATCGGCCAAATATAGACAACCGTGTCTGGTGGATGGGGGTGGGTGCGGGGTGGATGGTGGTGGGTGTGGGGTGGGTGCGGGGTGGATGGGGGGTGGGTGCGGGGTTGATGGGGGTGGGGGTGGGGTGGGTGGGGGTGGTGGATGGGGGTGGGTGCGGGGTGGGTGTGGGTGGGTGCGGGGTGGATAGGGGTGGATAGGGGTGGGTGCGGAGTGGGTCCCTAAAGCTGTCGGAGAATAGGGAAATTTAATTATGCTGTATGCTTCATCGAGCATAATTATAAGCACGCCGCTCGTTTCTAAAAATGCAGTCAGTTAACACCCCTAAAGTACACGATTCGTGCATAAAACATCCCTAACGCACACGATTCGTACATAAAACATCCCTAACGCACACGATTCGTACATAAAACATCCATAACGCACACGATTCGTACATAAAACATCCCTAACGCACACGACTCGTACATAAAACATCCCTAACGCACACGACTCGTACATAAAACACCCCTAACGCACACGACTCGTACATAAACATCCCTAACGCACACGATTCATGCAAAAACATCCCTAAAGCACACGACTCGTACATAAAACATCCCTAACGCACACGACTCGTACATAAAACATCCCTAAAGCACACGACTCGTACATAAAACATCCCTAAAGCACCGACTCGTACATAAAACATCCCTAACGCACACGACTCGTACATAAAACATCCATAACGCACACGATTCATGCATAAAACATCCCTAAAGCACACGACTCGTACATAAAACATCCCTAACGCACACGACTCGTACATAAAACATCCCTAACGCACACGACTCGTACATAAAACATCCCTAACGTACACGACTCGTACATAACACATCCGTAACGTAAACGACTCTTGTTTAAAACGCCCATAACGTACATGCCTTGCTTAAACACCCCCAAAGTACACGACTCGTACTTCAAACACACCCAAAGTACACGACAAGTTAAGATATCCCTAACGTACACTGCACGACTCGGACGTAAACGTTATTTCAATCCAGTATATAAATAAACAACATTACTCGATCATGACACATAGTGGTTGCGAATACCTTGCCACTCACCGCTGTAGGTTCGAATCCCACAGCGGATATTGAATTTATGACGAAGCTATCCAGGTAGCTTGCATAATGTATTTGGTTCTGAAATACTGTTCGGATTGGCACCCTGGGTCTTGTTCCGCCACTAATTGCTAGAGTGATTATAATTTATGACCTTTACAGCTGTTGACGTTAAACCCCAAACTAACTAAACAATGGCATGGATGATCGACATTGTCAAATGTGATTCCTCGCTAAATTATTTAACTAATATTAATTTATTATTATAATAAACATGTATTTAACTTACTCTCAAAAGCAATATCCTCTGTGAGTGTCCTATTTTATGCCCTCATGTCAATATACGTGTGTGTATAGGTTATCTATAAATATACATGTATGTTATGCAGACGACACAGTTGATTATATTTGTTATAGCCTTCATCCTATGTAACACGATACAACGCACAACAAAAGTCGAATTTATATACCAGTCCGCCCGACTGCACTAGAAGTGAGCGACCGATGGTCTGTCCCCGACTGATCTCCTCACGGCGTGCACGTCGCGGTAGGGGCACGCACATTTCGATGGTTTGTCCCCGACTGATCTCCTCACGGCGTGCACGTCGCGGTAGGGGCACGCACATTTCGATGGTTTGTCCCCGACTGATCTCCTCACGGCGTGCACGTCGCGGTAGGGGCACGCACATTTCGATGGTTTGTCCCCCGACTGATCTCCTCACGGCGTGCACGTCGCGGTAGGGGCACGCACATTTCGATGGTTTGTCCCCCGACTGATCTCCTCACGGCGTGCACGTCGCGGTAGGGGCACGCACATTTCGATGGTTTGTCCCCGACTGATCTCCTCACGGCGTGCACGTCGCGGTAGGGGTACGCACATTTCGATGGTTTGTCCCCCGACTGATCTCCTCACGGCGTGCACGTCGCGGTAGGGGCACGCACATTTCGATGGTTTGTCCCCGACTGATCTCCTCACGGCGTGCACGTCGCGGTAGGGGCACGCACATTTCGATGGTTTGTCCCCGACTGATCTCCTCACGGCGTGCACGTCGCGGTAGGGGCACGCACATTTCGATGGTTTGTCCCCGACTGATCTCCTCACGGCGTGCACGTCGCGGTAGGGGCACGCACATTTCGATGGTTTGTCCCCGACTGATCTCCTCACGGCGTGCACGTCGCGGTAGGGGCACGCACATTTCGATGGTTTGTCCCCGACTGATCTCCTCACGGCGTGCACGTCGCGGTAGGGGCACGCACATTTCGATGGTTTGTCCCCGACTGATCTCCTCACGGCGTGCACGTCGCGGTAGGGGCACGCACATTTCGATGGTTTGTCCCCGACTGATCTCCTCACGGCGTGCACGTCGCGGTAGGGGCACGTACATTTCGATGGTTTGTCCCCGACTGATCTCCTCACGGCGTGCACGTCGCGGTAGGGGCACGCACATTTCGATGGTTTGTCCCCGACTGATCTCCTCACGGCGTGCACGTCGCGGTAGGGGCACGCACATTTCGCCACAGTTTGGGGTCTGGACAGACAAGTGGTTGCGGGTTCAAGCCAATTTTTTTTCTCGTGCTTCGATTTGATATTTTATGTTCTTAAGCTTTCTTCAAATATTCCTTTAAATATTAACCATTTTCTTTTTAACATCCAAAACTACTGACTCACTAATACAATAACTTCTGAAATTCTTTAGCATATACCTAGTATAGATAGATACTTTTATTTCCTCCATTGCTGAAGAGCATAACATATTTACAAATCATATTAATATATATGTACAAACCGTATAATATCAATGCACAAATAACAGGGTTAAATGTCAGTTGAGTAATCGCAGCACATATAACCTTGTATTTAGTCAATTGACCTCGACTATGGACGAATACATAATTAGCAATATATAACAGTTATGATGTCCGAACATAACAATGTGCACCAGTAAAACATAGAATCAGTTTGCTTTCAACTACCCGGAAAACATTCTACATATTAGCTTCAATAGCAACAAGTTCCTTGGAACAAGATTATCATCTACCTGTAATGCTATCGATAGTAATGCATTGCACTGGTCCATTGGTGATAAATGCATGCATTCTATATAATCTTTAGTACTAACAATGTCAGCTAAAATGTTCAACACTTTACACCTTATGTGATCAATTGCATGGCAATAACAACATTATATGTTCAACATTGTTGACAGCCAATAGCGAGCATTTGTAACATGTACTTAAGAATTGTCTCGATACTAATTGACCCACGACTGACGCCGCTATTTTACACAGGGGAAGTAACTCATGCCTCATTCTACACGCCGACCAGAGTACACATGGGCTGTCCGATTTAATAATGTGCGGTATGGTTAATTGTGCTTGAATTCTGACGAACCGTTCTTGCTTGTTAGCTGCTGATACACTCTTCTTGAGTACACTTTTCCAAGTTAATTTTGCAGGGAAATATCCCGTTGTGATATAACATTCAAGGAAATGTAACAACCTGTACTTTCCAAGCAATCTATATATATCCTGCATGAATCCCGAATACTGTCTATCATGATTAATATAACGTACTAGTCTATGTGTAAATAGTTGCTTGGCTAATAGATTGCATGGTAATCTACACAATTGACCAAAGAAAATTAGTTTTCGCAAATCAACGATTCCTTCAATGCAGTCGATGTTGAGCGTACACAATGCATAGTCAGTGTTCGTATATTTATTGAAGCCTTGTGTTAATTTCACACAGAAACAGTGAGCTGTTTCTAACCTCATATAGCATATACCTAGTATAGATTTCACATATTTTCATTGTTATATATAAATATATATATTATTCTCCTGTCTATTGTATATCAATCAATTGATAGGGAGAAGAAGTATATACGTTTTCGTTCGTTCTAATCCCCTTTCAGTCTACTGCTGTTAAATTATATGTAAAATGTTCATTTCTTGATTACATGTACAAATACTGAAATATATAATGTTTAAACTAAAACCAGATTTTTAAAAAAATGTCTTAATTTTTTTAAATGGGTTTTGATCCCGCAACCAGACCCCAAACATTTATGCATTTCGCAGCAGCATACGATACTGGAACCCCTAGACGACCATATGTCCAACGGTCCTATCCGTTTACATGCTGTTGCTGGATGACCAACAGTGAGTAGCATGGCCCTACGAAGGGTCATTCAAGCCAATCAGGACTTGTCGCCCCACATAGGACGACGATGCTTCCTCCAGTTGTCGCTTTTATTGGACCATCACCGAAAACTTCAAGACCACTCAACAAGACAACACTCACAAATCAACATACACTATATACACGACTAATCGACGGTATTAGAAATGCACGAAATATAATCTTCCAAGAATAATCGCCCACATGGTTCGCCGGCGGCGAGGGTTACGAAGCTTAATTGACATAACCAAGGTATGTCGCCTGTGCCGTGTGTCATACAGAGACAACTATGTCCATGCTATGTATTGATCTATGTGTATGACATGCATACTATTTGCAATAAAATATGATTAAACAATCAAAGAGACAACTGTACTGCTGGCTAATGAGATCCGTAAATGTACAGCAGTCCATTACATCGGACAACTGTGAAGGCAGGCCTTCGACAATTCGACCCTGTGTGTCTATGACACAGCACATCGAGGGTACTAGTTCTGAGGTCTCCAAGAATTTCGTAGATGGTCTTCTATCTAGTCGACTTCCCCAATGTCCTGGTAACGTAGGTCAACGTCCATGCGGTCCGTGAAGAAACCATCTACCCGTGACTGTAACTTCGTTTCGACGCTGTGGCC
This sequence comes from Archivesica marissinica, assembly GCA_014843695.1. NCBI lineage: Eukaryota > Metazoa > Mollusca > Bivalvia > Venerida > Vesicomyidae > Archivesica > Archivesica marissinica. The sequence goes on along the minus strand of CM026395.1, from coordinate 70,803,992 downwards.
ACCAATGCCTTCTAACTTCCAGTTAGTTTATACAAATTTATTTTAGCCCGATTGCGAAACAAGTTCTTACAACTTATATTAATCACTCTCGAGACCTCATTCCTGATGGAATACATCGCCACGATGGAGAGAGAAGAGGAAACGTGGAATTTAAATGTCTTGCACAATCGTAACAACTCCAGCGGGGCTCGAACTCCGGACCTTTTGCACCTGAAGCGAACTTTAAGTTCGTATTCGCCGTGAAACCCCTATGTCATTTTTCCAAGGACAGTTGGAATCGATGCGACACCATTGGATGACCCGTGTTTAGCAAGGTAATGTTAGTATACACGACGTCTAAGTTTGCACAGATGGGAACATGGACAGAACCACTGACCTTCTTCAAGCCAACTGGATATCTTCCTCAGTTGAAAGAATTCGACACCCAAATTGGGATTCGAACCTACAATCATAAGGGCAAGTGATTTGAAGTCAACAACCGTTAAAAATTGGTCCACTACATTCAATATTCTTAATAAAAGTTAGCATTGACATAGAAAGTGCAGCACCGTATCTAACCAGAAAGTGCAGCACCGTATCTAACCAGAAAGTGCAGCACCTTATCTAACCAGAAAGTGCAGCACCTTATCCACCCAGAAAGTGCTTCAGCGTATCCAACCAGAAAGTGCTTCAGCGTATCCAACCAGAAAGTGCTTCAGCGTATCCAACCAGAAAGTGCTTCAGCGTATCCAACCAGAAAGTGCTTCAGCGTATCCAACCAGAAAGTGCTTCAGCGTATCCAACCAGAAAGTGCTTCAGCGTATCCAACCAGAAAGTGCTTCACCTTATCCAACCAGAAAGTGCATCAGCGTATCTAATCAGAAATAGCTGTGAATAGCATGTCATGCATTCATTTCACAAAGTATGCCTTCCCCAAATTTGACAATATTCTTGTGTTAAATTTAACACACCACTTGTTACAGTGTTACCATGTTGCCGGCGATTTTCTAAAAAAATAAAATTTATAAAGGGAGATAATTTACAAAAACACTAAAATAAATACACATAGTTGCAAACAGTAATTTATTATTGGGCAAATATGGAAAGTTTTACCTAGAATCTCAATAAATTGCAATCGGAAATAAAAGCATTCCTTTGCAGAGAGTAAGACATTCTAAAATGCCCCATTGAGGCTTTAAATTGAATATGCATAATATATAGATAGAACATATACAAACATAATTTCAAAAGTGAGTATTCTTAAAGACCACCAATGATTCTTAATCTACTATCTGCTTTGTACTTTTTCCGTACAAGCATCTAATGGTCATGTAATAATGTACTATCTATCAAAAATAATGTTCGGGAAGGGTCGTAAGAAATGTTGCAAGAACTTGTGGACTTTTCTTGAAATTGTCACGTCTTGTAACATATATATGTAAAGTGAATCGAGCAATACAATATATTTCAACCAGATAATGTTCATGCAAGAAAGTGCCATCTCTCTCTCTAGATATCGTGCAATAATGTCCTATTTATCATAAATAGTGTCCATAAATTGTCCACCGAGTATTGTTCATGCCAGAAATTCATTTTTATCATATAATTTCTATGCAAGAAAGTTCCCATAATATGTTGCATGCCAACACAACTTCAGTGCAGTGTATGTACATGCATGCAAGCAGATATATACATGGACTATCTACACTACACTTCCACCAACACTACTTCAGTGCAGTGTATGTGCATGCATGCAAGCAGATATATACATGGACTATCTACACTACACTTCCACCAACACTACTTCAGTGCAGTGTATGTACATGCATGCATGCAAGCAGATATATACATGGACTATCTACACTACACTTCCACCAACACTACTTCAGTGCAGTGTATGTACATGCATGCATGCAAGCAGATATATACATGTACTATCTACACTACACTTCCACCAACACTACTTCAGTGCAGTGTATGTGCATGCATGCAAGCAGATATATACATGTACTATCTACACTACACTTCCACCAACACTACTTCAGTGCAAGTGTATGTACATGCATGCATGCAAGCAGATATATACATGGACTATCTACACTACACTTCCACCAACACTACTTCAGTGCAGTGTATGTACATGCATGCATGCAAGCAGATATATACATGTACTATCTACACTACACTTCCACCAACACTACTTCAGTGCAGTGTATGTGCATGCATGCAAGCAGATATATACATGTACTATCTACACTACACTTCCACCAACACTACTTCAGTGCAGTGTATGTGCATGCATGCAAGCAGATATATACATGGACTATCTACACTACACTTCCACCAACACTACTTCAGTGCAGTGTATGTCATGCATGCATGCAAGCAGATATATACATGTACTATCTACACTACACTTCCACCAACACTACTTCAGTGCAGTGTACATGCATGCATGCAAGCAGATATATACATGGACTATCTACACTACACTTCCACCAACACTACTTCAGTGCAGTGTATGTGCATGCATGCAAGCAGATATATACATGTACTATCTACACTACACTTCCACCAACACTACTTCAGTGCAGTGTATGTGCATGCATGCAAGCAGATATATACATGGACTATCTACACTACACTTCCACCAACACTACTTCAGTGCAGTGTATGTGCATGCATGCAAGCAGATATATACATGTACTATCTACACTACACTTCCACCAACACTACTTCAGTGCAGTGTATGTACATGCATGCATGCAAGCAGATATATACATGTACTATCTACACTACACTTCCACCAACACTACTTCAGTGCAGTGTATGTGCATGCATGCAAGCAGATATATACATGGACTATCTACACTACACTTCCACCAACACTACTTCAGTGCAGTGTATGTACATGCATGCATGCAAGCAGATATATACATGTACTATCTACACTACACTTCCACCAACACTACTTCAGTGCAGTGTACATGCATGCATGCAAGCAGATATATACATGTACTATCTACACTACACTTCCACCAACACTACTTCAGTGCAGTGTAATGCATGCATGCATGCAAGCAGATATATACATGGACTATCTACACTACACTTCCACCAACACTACTTCAGTGCAGTGTATGTGCATGCATGCAAGCAGATATATACATGTACTATCTACACTACACTTCCACCAACACTACTTCAGTGCAGTGTACATGCATGCATGCAAGCAGATATATACATGTACTATCTACACTACACTTCCACCAACACTACTTCAGTGCAGTGTATGTGCATGCATGCAAGCAGATATATACATGTACTATCTACACTACACTTCCACCAACACTACTTCAGTGCAGTGTACATGCATGCATGCATGCAAGCAGATATATACATGGACTATCTACACTACACTTCCACCAACACTACTTCAGTGCAGTGTATGTGCATGCATGCAAGCAGATATATACATGTACTATCTACACTACACTTCCACCAACACTACTTCAGTGCAGTGTATGTACATGCATGCATGCAAGCAGATATATACATGTACTATCTACACTACACTTCCACCAACACTACTTCAGTGCAGTGTATGTATGCATGCATGCAAGCAGATATATACATGTACTATCTACACTACACTTCCACCAACACTACTTCAGTGCAGTGTATGTGCATGCATGCAAGCAGATATATACATGTACTATCTACACTACACTTCCACCAACACTACTTCAGTGCAGTGTATGTACATGCATGCATGCAAGCAGATATATACATGTACTATCTACACTACACTTCCACCAACACTACTTCAGTGCAGTGTATGTGCATGCATGCAAGCAGATATATACATGGACTATCTACACTACACTTCCACCAACACTACTTCAGTGCAGTGTATGTACATGCATGCATGCAAGCAGATATATACATGTACTATCTACACTACACTTCCACCAACACTACTTCAGTGCAGTGTACATGCATGCATGCAAGCAGATATATACATGTACTATCTACACTACACTTCCACCAACACTACTTCAGTGCAGTGTATGTACATGCATGCAAGCAGATATATACATGTACTATCTACACTACACTTCCACCAACACTACTTCAGTGCAGTGTATGTGCATGCATGCAAGCAGATATATACATGTACTATCTACACTACACTTCCACCAACACTACTTCAGTGCAGTGTACATGCATGCATGCAAGCAGATATATACATGTACTATCTACACTACACTTCCACCAACACTACTTCAGTGCAGTGTATGTGCATGCATGCAAGCAGATATATACATGGACTATCTACACTACACTTCCACCAACACTACTTCAGTGCAGTGTATGTACATGCATGCATGCAAGCAGATATATACATGTACTATCTACACTACACTTCCACCAACACTACTTCAGTGCAGTGTATGTGCATGCATGCAAGCAGATATATACATGTACTATCTACACTACACTTCCACCAACACTACTTCAGTACAGTGTATGTACATGCATGCAAGCAGATATATACATGTACTATCTACACTACACTTCCACCAACACTACTTCAGTACAGTGTATGTACATGTATGCAAGCAGATATATACATGGACTATCTACACTACACTTCCACCAACACTACTTCAGTGCAGTGTATGTACATGCATGCATGCAAGCAGATATATACATGGACTATCTACACTACACTTCCACCAACACTACTTCAGTGCAGTGTAGGTGCATGCATGCAAGCAGATATATACATGTACTATCTACACTACACTTCCACCAACACTACTTCAGTACAGTGTATGTACATGCATGCAAGCAGATATATACATGTACTATCTACACTACACTTCCACCAACACTACTTCAGTACAGTGTATGTGCATGCATGCAAGCAGATATATACATGTACTATCTACACTACACTTCCACCAACACTACTTCAGTGCAGTGTATGTGCATGCATGCAAGCAGATATATACATGTACTATCTACACTACACTTCCACCAACACTACTTCAGTGCAGTGTACATGCATGCATGCAAGCAGATATATACATGGACTATCTACACTACACTTCCACCAACACTACTTCAGTGCAGTGTATGTACATGTATGCAAGCAGATATATACATGTACTATCTACACTACACTTACACCAACACTACTTCAGTGCAGTGCATGTACATGCATGCATGCAAGCAGATATATACATGTACTATCTACACTACACTTCCACCAACACTACTTCAGTGCAGTGTATGTCATGCATGCATGCAAGCAGATATATACATGGACTATCTACACTACACTTCCACCAACACTACTTCAGTGCAGTGTATGTGCATGCATGCAAGCAGATATATACATGGACTATATACACTACACTTCCACCAACACTACTTCAGTGCAGTGTATGTGCATGCATGCAAGCAGATATATACATGTACTATCTACACTACACTTCCACCAACACTACTTCAGTACAGTGTATGTACATGCATGCATGCAAGCAGATATATACATGTACTATCTACACTACACTTCCACCAACACTACTTCAGTGCAGTGTATGTACATGCATGCAAGCAGATATATACATGTACTATCTACACTACACTTCCACCAACACTACTTCAGTGCAGTGTATGTGCATGCATGCAAGCAGATATATACATGTACTATCTACACTACACTTCCACCAACACTACTTCAGTGCAGTGTATGTACATGCATGCATGCAAGCAGATATATACATGGACTATCTACACTACACTTCCACCAACACTACTTCAGTGCAGTGTATGTATGCATGCATGCAAGCAGATATATACATGTACTATCTACACTACACTTCCACCAACACTACTTCAGTGCAGTGTACATGCATGCATGCAAGCAGATATATACATGTACTATCTACACTACACTTCCACCAACACTACTTCAGTACAGTGTATGTACATGCATGCAAGCAGATATATACATGTACTATCTACACTACACTTCCACCAACACTACTTCAGTGCAGTGTACATGCATGCATGCAAGCAGATATATACATGGACTATCTACACTACACTTCCACCAACACTACTTCAGTGCAGTGTATGTACATGCATGCAAGCAGATATATACATGTACTATCTACACTACACTTCCACCAACACTACTTCAGTACAGTGTATGTGCATGCATGCAAGCAGATATATACATGTACTATCTACACTACACTTCCACCAACACTACTTCAGTGCAGTGTACATGCATGCATGCAAGCAGATATATACATGTACTATCTACACTACACTTCCACCAACACTACTTCAGTGCAGTGTATGTACATGCATGCAAGCAGATATATACATGTACTATCTACACTACACTTCCACCAACACTACTTCAGTGCAGTGTATGTGCATGCATGCAAGCAGATATATACATGTACTATCGACACTACACTTCCACCAACACTACTTCAGTGCAGTGTACATGCATGCATGCAAGCAGATATATACATGTACTATCTACACTACACTTCCACCAACACTACTTCAGTGCATTGTACATGCATGCATGCAAGCAGATATATACATGGACTATCTACACTACACTTCCACCAACACTACTTCAGTACAGTGTATGTACATGCATGCAAGCAGATATATACATGTACTATCTACACTACACTTCCACCAACACTACTTCAGTACAGTGTATGTGCATGCATGCAAGCAGATATATACATGTACTATCTACACTACACTTCCACCAACACTACTTCAGTACAGTGTATGTGCATGCATGCATGCAAGCAGATATATACATGTACTATCTACACTACACTTCCACCAACACTACTTCAGTGCAGTGTATGTGCATGCATGCAAGCAGATATATACATGTACTATCTACACTACACTTCCACCAACACTACTTCAGTACAGTGTATGTACATGCATGCAAGCAGATATATACATGGACTATCTACACTACACTTCCACCAACACTACTTTAGTGCAGTGTATGTACATGCATGCATGCAAACAGATATATACATGTACTATCTACACTACACTTCCACCAACACTACTTCAGTGCAGTGTATGTGCATGCATGGACTATCTACACTACACTTCCACATATTCTCAAATGCTTCGAGAATCAAAAATATCTTGTAAAATGTAATGCACAGTCAGGAAAATATCATCAAAAAGTTCAAACAGAACAGTTTACCAAAATATCCGATCAAATCTGCAAGCACACATAATTACATTATACATGTATACAACCCAATTAACACATGTTACAGCCGTTATTCGGAGGGTGGGATTCCCAAATTTAAACATTTAGTTTATACAAATTGATCTTAGCTCGATTGCAAAACAAGTTCTTTATAACTTAATTAATCACTCTCGAGATCTCATTCCTGATGGAATCCACCGCCACGAGGGAGAGAGAAGAGGCAATGTGGAATTTAAATGCCTTGCCTAAGGGGCACAATCGTAACGGCTCCATTTACACTTTTAGGTTTATCTGGTATTGGACAACCGACATCACCAAAGAATGAAATGAAGACCTCCCTGCAGTATAGTTAGCATCTTATTCAATGCGATGATTAAAACTGAATTGATAAATAGCCCAATATGGATGAAAACACCGCGATATTTACAATAAAATGGGTATGGGCCATGCTCTCGAAATGGTGGAATAAAAATCCTGCACGATGTAGTTAACCCTGTGCTAAAAGTCTACCACCAAAACAATGACCAGCAATTGAGAACCTGCCTCTAAAGATCAGCAGTTGATATCAATATCAGAATGGGTTAATAGATTAGATGGTCATGGGTTCGAGCCTCATTCAGACCGCGTCTATTTATATGAAAAAGTTGGTATTTTCTTAAGGAGGTTGGTGCAGCAAGTACAGGTTAACTGCTGGAGCCTGCCCAGGAAAGGTGTTGTTAGGTAAACTGCCCATCACTCAAATGGGCAACCAATAGCGACTTTAAATAAACTTAAATAAAAGAATTACAGATTACAGAGATTGATGTTTAAAGTCGCACCAACAGCTTAGCTGATATGGCGACTCTCCAGCTATTATTGGTGGAGGAAGACCACGGGTGCCTGGCGACTCTCCAGCTATTATTGGTGGAGGAAGACCACAGGTGCATGGCGACTCTCCAGCTATTATTGGTGGAGGAAGACACTGGGTGCATATGGCGACTCTCCAGCTATTATTGGTGGAGGAAGACCCTGGGTGCCTGGCGACTCTCCAGCTATTATTGGTGGAGGAAGACCCTGGGTGCCTGGCGACTCTCCAGCTATTATTGGTGGAGGAAGACCCCGGGTGCCTGGAGACTCTCCAGCTATTATTGGTGGAGGAAGACCACGGGTGCCTGGTGACTCTCCAGCTATTATTGGTGGAGGAAGACCACGGGTGCCTGGTGACGCTCTAGCTATTATTGGTGGAGGAAGACCACGGGTGCCTGGTGACTCTCCAGCTATTATTGGTGGAGGAAGACCACGGGTGCCTGGCGACTCTCCAGCTATTATTGGTGGAGGAAGACCCCGTGTGCCTGGAGACTCTCCAGCTATTATTGGTGGAGGATGACCACGGGTACCTGGCAACTCTCCAGCTATTATTGGTGGAGGAAGACCCCGTGTGCCTGGAGACTCTCCAGCTATTATTGGTGGAGGAAGACCCCAGGTGCCTGGCGACTCTTCAGCTATTATTGGTGGAGGAAGACCCCGGGTGCCTGGCGACTCTCCAGCTATTATTGGTGGAGGACGACGATGGGTGCCGCTCCAAGCAGTATTGCAGGCAGGGATGGGCTCCTGTGTAGAACCATCAACCTTCTGTAAGCCAGCTGGATAGCTCCACACAGGAAATTACTTTATTTGATTTCACTGGGATTCGAACCTACAGCGGTGAGGGGCAAATGATTTGAAGTCAACGCCGAGTCTGATCAGGATCTATGTTGCTTGCTATTAAGCCAAGTGTTTAGCTCCACTATCCGAATAGCAAACAGTATAGAGCCCGAGTTTTATAAGGGACATTAGTTTTGATAGGCGAGTTATAAAATGTATCTTATCATGTCATTGTATTCGTTACAACACCTGTATTACCAGTAATACCAAAGTATTTCTATAAAAGATATCGAACTTAAAGACATATTTTCAGGGCTCGAGCTAAACCTAATTATTTTTTGGAGAAATGAGAAAGCGCGCGATTAATATACAATATGACCATTAAATACAATAGTTGAATAGAAGGAGTTCTTTACAATGGTCAGTGTATCTTACTTAACAATATTTTGTCTGGAAAATGTAAAAAATATTTTTAAAAAAATAAAATTTAATTTTTTTGGGAGAAGTGGTGGGGCGATGTCATGGTCCCATGGGCGACCCTCGCCCTGATTTTATGTATGTTGAGGATGTATTTAGGATTTTCTTCGTTCGACTCTCTCCGTTTCTCCGTAACAAATCATAACAGCAAAGAACTGAATATGCGCAGATCACTTTTAGCATGTTTTATTCAAATTTCTGGCATAGAATAACGACACTCTCACCGACACTGCAACTTCGACCTTCTGGAAGAAGACTTTTAAACAATTATCAATAAAAACAAACAAATTGCTGTAGTTTGTGCCGATTTATCTCTCATTCGTAACCATTATTTAGTATAAACGTTATTTATTTTACAATGATTGCGAAACAAGCTTTAATAACTTATATTAATTAATCTCATTGGCAATGATGAAAGCTTATTTATATGTGGTCATTTGTGTGGGAGAAAACCGGAGTACCTGGAGAAAACCCATATGTACGATCGGGCAGCAACCGTACAATCTCACATAGCAGTCTTAGGATCGAACCCGTGTTGCATTGGTAAGAAGCGAGCGTGCTAACCACTGCGCTAATCGGACAGTCGAATCATTATTTAGCGGAAAAAGTTAACGTCATTGAACAGGTACTCGTTCGATATTCACATGACCGTTAAAATGGACAGGTCAATCTGGTATATATATACTTATATGCAGCATACATTTAGCACTGGTGCTGATTGAAAGGGACACAACTCTGAATTGGACATAGATGGATGAAAGTTCACAAACTAGTATTAAATTATCCGGTTAATGCAAATGCGGGATATGTAATGTGTGTTAGATTTAGAGTCGTACATACAGCTGTGCTTTTGTAACGACTTATTAGTTATAAATGGTGGAGGAAATATCCCAGGTGCCCATCTGAGCATGTTTAGTGGTGCAGACGGGCATTGGGTATCACAGTAACTGTTCTTGTTCACTTCTTCTTCTGCTCTTGTAGAAAGAGAAATGCAGATGAGAAATCCTTCTCGCCAAATCCATGGCTTGTCATCGTTCTGTATACTTGATGTGCGAGGGATCCCATGGGGGTCGGAGATTTCATTGCAGTGGCAGCGTTCTGCGCCAATCCGAGGTCCTACAATGGGAACATAATTACATACATATAGTCAACAATTTGGGGTGTTACATCTACCGGAGATTTCATTGCTGTGGCAGAATTCTGCACCAATCCGAGGTCCTAGAATGGGACATACCGTAATAACACATGTATTGTCAACAACTAGGGGTGTTACATAGACCAGATATTTCATTGCAGTGGCAGCATTCTGTGGCAGTATTCTGCACCAATCCGAGGTCCTAGAATGGGACATACCGTAATAACACATGTATTGTCAACAACTAGGGGTGTTACATAGACCAGATATTTCATTGCAGTGGCAGTATTCTGTGGCAGTATTCTGTGCCAATCCGAGGTCCTAGAACGTGAACATAATTACATACGTATAGTCAACAACTAGGGGTGTTACATCTACAAGTGTGAGCGTCATGATACCCCTGGAAGTGTACAATGATATATTGTAATACAAACAAACCTGTGTTTGTGGTCACCTCCATTAAGCAGCCAACCTGTTTATTTGATATGCTTATCTATCGTGGCAATCATGGCTACTCGGGGCGAGGCCTACACAAGTATTTTAGTCATTGGGGCGAGGCCTATACAAGTATTTTAGTCATTGGGGCGAGGCCTATACAAGTATTTTAGTCATTGGGGCGAGGCCTATACAAGTATTTTAATCATTGGGGCGAGGCCTATACAAGTATTTTAATCATTGGGGCGAGGCCTATACAAGTATTTTAGTCATTGGGGCGAGGCCTATACAAGTATTTTAGTCATTGGGGCGAGGCCTATACAAGTATTTTAGTCATTGGGGCGAGGCCTATACAAGTATTTTAATCATAGGGGTGAGGCCTATACAAGTATTTTAGTCATTGGGGCGAGGCCTATACAAGTATTTTAGTCATAGGGGCGAGGCCTATACAAGTATTTTAGTCATAGGGGCGAGGCCTATACAAGTATTTTAGTCATAGGGGCGAGGCCTACACAAGTATTTTAGTCATTGGGGCGAGGCCTATACAAGTATTTGTCATTTTTTTAAATTTTAGACACTAGTGCACAACTGATTTGGAGGTTCAAAGTCACACAGACAGCTTAGGTCATATGGTGACTCCAGTTATTATTAATGGAGGAAGACCCTCGGCGCCCCTTCGAACAGTATTTCAGGCACTCCGGTAAAACCACCGACCTTCAGCAAGCCAGCTGGACAGCTTCCTCACACTAAACTCGCAGTGGGATTCGAACCTACAGCGATGAAGGGAAAGTGATCGACGGCAACAATCTTAACAACTCGGCCACGGAGGCCCCCTCTCTATTGTTGAAATCCGGCCAGAGGTTCAGCACAGTGGAACGTGACAACTATCAGCACAGTGGAACGTGACAACTATCAGCACAGTGGAACGTGACAACTATCAGCACAGGTAGATTTCATACTGATCTTTCCCTGATGACATCCATTCAGTAGAACCAGTCTACAATACTTGTCCATATTCAGCATGATTTGCGCAGTGGTAGCGCGGTCGCTTCCTGTGCGAAATTGCCCAGGGTTCACGCATAGCTTTTACGATTATGCCCTTAGGCAAGGCACTTAAATTCCACATTGTCTCTTCTCTCTCCTTCGTGGCGATGGATTCCATCAGGAATGAGGTCACAAGAGCGATTAATATAAATTGCAGGAACTTGTTTCACAATTGAGCTAAACTAAATTAGTATAAACTATTCAAACAGCGTTGATTCCGTATAAACTATACATAATGACGCAATGGACAGATGACAAGTCCTGCGAAGTTTCATGCAAATCCGACAACGGCTGTGTTAATGCACACACGGCGTAGGTCAAATACAATATGACACCCACCCCCTATGCAACAGCAACAATATCTCCCAACAATCTAGCCCTAGGTGAGCCAAAATTCAAATCCCGAAACAATACCTTGGTCATGAGTGCTGTTCCAAAGCCTCCCTTGTAGTCATTACTGGATGGTACGCCTTCCAGCACACCGGGACATGGGTTATATACTTCCGATGACCAACATCGGCCCGAGCTCATGTTCAAAATTTTGGCTAGAAGTTTTGGATCCAGTCCTAACCTAGAAATATAAACCAATGTAATACAATCCAGTCCTAACCTAGAAATATAAACCAATGTAATACAATCCAGTCCTAACATAGAAATATAAACCAATGTAATACAATCCAGTCCTAACCTAGAAATATAAACCAATGTAATACAATCCAGTCCTAACCTAGAAATATAAACCAATGTAATACAATCCAGTCCTAACCTAGACATATAAACCAATGTAATACAATCCAGCCTAACCTAGAAATATAAACCAATGTAATACAATCCAGTCCTAACCTAGAATATAAACCAATGTAATACAATCCAGTCCTAACATAGAAATATATACCAATATAATACAATCCAGTCCTAACCTAGACATATAAACCAATATAATACAATCCAGTCCTAACCTAGACATATAAACCAATATAATACAATCCAGTCCTAACCTAGAAATATAAACCAATATAATACAATCCAGTCCTAACCTAGACATATAAACCAATATAATACAATCCAGTCCTAACCTAGACATATAAACCAATGTAATACAATCCAGTCCTAACCTAGAAATATAAACCAATGTAATACAATCCAGTCCTAACCTAGACATATAAACCAATGTAATACAATCCAGTCCTAACCTAGACACACATGTATAAACCAATATAATACAATCCAGTCCTAACCTAGACATATAAACCAATGTAATACAATCCCGTCCTAACCTAGACATATAAACCAATGTAATACAATCCCGTCCTAACCTAGACATATAAACCAATGTAATACAATCCAGTCCTAACCTAGACATACATGTATAAACCAATGTAATACAATCCCGTCCTAACATATAAATATAAACCAATGTAGTACAATCCAGTCCTAACCTAGACATATAAACCAATGTAATACAATCCAGTCCTAACCTAGACACACATGAATAAACCAATATAATACAATCCCGTCCTAACCTAGACATATAAACCAATGTAATACAATCCAGTCCTAACCTAGACACACATGTATAAACCAATATAATACAATCCCGTCCTAACCTAGACATATAAACCAATGTAATACAATCCAGTCCTAACCTAGACATATAAACCAATGTAATACAATCCAGTCCTAACCTAGACACACATGTATAAACCAATGTAATACAATCCCGTCCTAACCTAGACATACATGTATAAACCAATGTAATACAATCCCATCCTAACCTAGAAATACATGTACAAACCAATGTAATACAATCCCGTCCTAACCTAGAAATATAAACCAATGTAATACAATCCAGTCCTAACCTAGACATACATGTATAAACCAATGTAATACAATCCCGTCCTAACCTAGAAATACATGTACAAACCAATGTAATACAATCCCGTCCTAACCTAGAAATATAAACCAATGTAATACAATCCAGTCCTAACCTAGAACTATAAACCAATGTAATACAATCCAGTCCTAATATAGAAATATAAACCAATATAATACAATCCAGTCCTAACCTAGAACTATAAACCAATGTAATACAATCCAGTCCTAACCTAGACATATAAACCAATGTAATACAATCCAGTCCTAACCTAGACATATAAACCAATGTAATACAATCCAGTCCTAACCTAGACATATAAACCAATGTAATACAATCCAGTCCTAACCTAGAAATATAAACCAATGTAATACAATCCAGTCCTAACCTAGACATATAAACCAATGTAATACAATCCAGTCCTAACCTAGACATATAAACCAATATAATACAATCCAGCACTAACCTAGACATACATGTATAAACCAATGTAATACAATCCAGTCCTAACATAGAAATATATACTAATATAATACAATCCAGCACTAACATAGACATACATGTATAAACCAATATAATACAATCCCGTCCTAACATAGACACACGTGTATAACAATATAATACAATCCCATCCTAACATAGACATACATGTATAAACCAATATAATACAATCCCGTCCTAACATAGACATACATGTATAAACCAATATAATACAATCCCGTCCTAACATAGAAATATATACCAATATAATACAATCCAGCACTAACCTAGACATATAAACCAATATAATACAATCCCGTCCTAACATAGACACACGTGTATAACAATATAATACAATCCCGTCCTAACATAGACATACATGTATAAACAAATATAATACAATCCAGTCCTAACATAGACACATATGTATAAACCAATATAATACAATCCCGTCCCTAACATAGACATACATGTATAACCAATATAATACAATCCCGTCCTAACATAGAAATATATACCAATATAATACAATCCAGCCCTAACATAGACATACATGTATAAACCAATATAATACAATCCCATCCTAACATAGACACACGTGTATAACAATCATACATGTATAAACCAATATAATACAATCCCGTCCTAACATAGACACACATGTATAAACCAATATAATACAATCCCATCCTAACATAGACACACATGTATAAACCAATATAATACAATCCCGTCCTAACATAGACATACATGTACATAGACACACATGTATAAACCAATATAATACAATCCCATCCTAACATAGACACACATGTATAAACCAATATAATACAATCCCGTCCTAACATAGACATACATGTATAAACCAATATAATACAATCCCGTCCTAACATAGACATATATACCAATGCACATCCACTGCACTATCACGACTTCCAAATTGGTGTGTACTGCATTACAGGGCTCATTCAAGGTAATAATGTTTGGGACAGAACGCGATTGCACCCTTTATGCACCACCCTTAAATTGTGTTATTTAATAAATTTCAACAAGATACGGTTAAGTCACAATTTGACAATTTTGTATAGAAGGTGTTATAATGGGCCAGTGTATCTTACTGGACAATATTTTGTTTTGTTGTTTTTTTTATGGAAAAGTGGGCCAAGGGGGATATCAGGGTCTCTAGGGTGACTATTTCGCCCCAGTCACCCTCTAGAAGGAGCCCTGCATTATATAAAGGGCAACGGTATGCTAAGAAACGACAATAGTAATATTAATAAGTATGTAAATAATACTCTACTTTTATTGATGCATATTCACGCTATTTAAAACTGTTAACATAAGATGACTTATAGGCATGTTGGGCCGGGTGTTAAAATTTCACATTATACTGAATATATGTTGTAAATATGTTGGAAAACACAAGTCACTATAATAAACAATAAACAACAACAATAAAGTGGACATGGAAGAGTGACCGTAAACTTACTTCATTCCGAGATTCATGGTTTCCGACGTTCCAATCATGGAAATACCCAGTAACATGTTGTTGCATATCTTGGCAGCCTGAAGACATAATCTATAGTTGCAAAACAAGAAGTGCGCACAACATGCAAATGCTACCATTCTTTGTAAAATAAATAAAAGTTTTTGAAAGTTTAAATTTTGATATATTATCACAATTCTGGTGTAAATAGTAAGTTACCTGCCCGGTTCCCACAGCACCACAATGTACCACATTCTTTCCCATTATGCTTAGATATTCACTGGCGGCCGAGTAGTCAGATTCAGAACCTCCAACCATAAATGTGAGCACACCATCTCGTGCAGCATTCACACCTGCAAATACACAATACAAACATAAATGTGACCACGACATCTCGTGCAGCATTCACACCTGCAAATACACAATACAAACATAAATGTGAGCACGCCATCTCGTGCAGCATTCACACCTGCAAATACACAATACAAACATAAATGTGACCACGACATCTCGTGCAGCATTCACACCTGCAAATACACAATACAAACATAAATGTGAGCACGACATCTCGTGCAGCATTCACACCTGCAAATACACAATACGACCATAAATGTGAGCACGCCATCTCGTGCAGCATTCACACCTGCAAATACACAATACGACCATAAATGTGAGCACACCCATCTCGTGCAGCATTCCCACTGCAAATACACAATACGACCATAAATGTGAGCACGACATCTCGTGCACATTCACACATGCAAATACACAATACGACCATAAATGTGAGCACACCATCTCGTGCAGCATTCACACCTGCAATACACAATACGACCATAAATGTGAGCACGACATCTCGTGCAGCATTCACACCTGCAAATACACAATACGACCATAAATGTGAGCACGCATCTCGTGCAGCATTCACACCTGCAAATACACAATACGACCATAAATGTGAGCACACCATCTCGTGCAGCATTCACACCTGCAAATACACAATACGACCATAAATGCGAGCACGACATCTTGTGCAGCATTCACACCTGCAAATACACAATACGACCATAAATGTGAGCACGCCATCTCGTGCAGCATTCACACCTGCAAATACACAATACGAACATAAATATGAGCACGACATCTCGTGCAGCATTCACACCTGGAAATACACAATACGAACATAAATATGAGCACGACATCTCGTGCAGCATTCACACCTGCAAATACACAATACGACCATAAATGTGAGCACGACATCTCGTGCAGCATTCACACCTGCAAATACACAATACCAACAATTCTTCAATGAAAATGACACATGTAGAAAGACAGGCATTGTTACCTGGGACATACCGGCCATACTTACCTATAAGAGTTTTTTACAACCAGATTATGGCCTCAAAGTGACTTCCTGTCTTATAAGTGAGAGCTAAACATTTTTTGAAAAAATCTTCTTTTTTTTTTTTAATTTGTTAAAATAGTATCCATAATTATGTTTTAGAAAAGAAAGCCTGAAACTTCTCAATCACCCCTCCTACCGTCCATACTCGCCTATAAGACGAGTATTTTACCACCAGATTATGGCCTCAAAGTGAGTGTTAAATGGCATCCATAATTATGTTAGAAAAGAAAGCTCTCTGACACTGAACATTTCTTTAACTTGCACTGGCCAAACATGCAATTTATACCTGTGTCTGGTGTCCATTTTATCAACCTGTCCTATATGTGAGTGCATGCCAAAACCCACAGATTTCATGACCAAAGTAGGGGTCGTCTTATAGACGAGAACGCCTTATAGGCAAGTATGGACGCTATGCAATATTTTATTCCAAAATACCATGTTACATTTATCAAATAACTGCTTCTATTCAGTGTAATACAGTCATCTCCTAATGTTTTATATGTACACACGTGTATTATAATACCTGGAAGGATTCTGATTGGTTGAGAGAATATTCCTTATAATTTGTCTCGACTCAATTATAACGTCGTTTAAATGCTGCCTTGCATAGTGATGATGTCATGACAATTTGTGCTGACACTTGGCGCCAAAATTAACGTTATTTATTAAAACGCACACGCTATTGTAATGTGATAAACTGGATCTTACACTTGTGATGATTTCATACAATATTCAGAAAATATGGTATGAAATCACCACTCATGTAAGATCCTACATGTCTACACTCTATAACTGTATTAGCTGGTCCCAAATATTCTAAGTGGAAGCCCGGAGTTCGCGCCCCGCTAGAGCCGTTACTTACGATTGTGTGCTTAAATTCCACATTGCCTCTTCTCGTCGTGGCGATAGATTCCATCAGGAATGAGATCTTGCGAGTGATTAGTAAGTTGTAAGAACTTGTGTCACAATCGAGCTAAAGTATAGTATTTGTATAAACTAATCTACATCAAGACACCAATGTATCCTATAGGACGACCCAGTCTTTGGCAACTCTTGCAAAGATCATGGATACAGTTCTGCAATCCTACCTCAAAGGACCAGTACATCTACAGAGGACCCCATTTCCTAGGCAACCCCGATCATGGATCTATCTTACCTACAAAGATCGATGTATCCACAAACATGGTCTGGCGGCATATAAACTACAAACTTACCTCCAGATACTGGTGCATCCACAAAGGAGGACCACATGTCCTTGACAATGCCGGCCATGGTCTGCGATACAGACGGATCTATCGAACTACAAACTTACCTCCAGACACTGGTGCATCCACAAAGGAGGACCACATGTCCTTGACAATGCCGGCCATGGTCTGCGATACAGACGGATCTATCAAACTACAAACTTACCTCCAGACACTGGTGCATCCACAAAGGAGGACCCCATTTCCGTGACAATGCCGGCCATGGTCTGCGATACAGACGGATCTATTGTACTACAAACTTACCTCCAGACACTGGTGCATCCACGAAGGAGGACCCCATTTCCATGGCAATGCCGGCCATGGTCTGCGATACAGACGGATCTATTGTACTACAAACTTACCTCCAGACACTGGTGCATCCACGAAGGAGGACCCCATTTCCGTGGCAATGCCGGCCATGGTCTGCGATACAGACAGATCTATTGTACTACAAACTTACCTCCAGACACTGGTGCATCCACGAAGGAGGACCCCATTTCCGTGGCAATGCCGGCCATGGTCTGCGATACAGGACGGATCTATTGTACTACAAACTTACCTCCAGACACTGGTGCATCCACGAAGGAGGACCCCATTTCCGTGGCAATGCCGGCCATGGTCTGCGATACAGACGGATCTATTGTACTACAATCCATAAGAAGGCTGTCTTTCTGTAATGTACTGTAACACAGGAGAATATATATCATATAATGGGAAGAGGACGTATCAATATATATGGTATAACTACAAAATACAATACAACCTGTGGGTGGAAAATTAATAATGGGTTCGGCTGTATATAGTAATTTAGTTTTTGTGACCAGCTGTGATTCAATATCGCCAGCTTTACTTTACCTTTAAGTCATAACTTTCATCCATATATTTACTTCATTTAACTAGGCATAGAGCCATAACTGCATGCTTAGCCAAATATAGACACAAACCACTGCCCCCTTTGTAGAACCCACTGGTCCTCTCTCCTCGCCCTGCTCTTTCCTTTATTTAACTATAGGTATAGAGCCATAACTGCATGATTAGCCAAATATCGACAGAAACCACCGGCCCCTGTGTAGAACACTCAAGTCACAAGCTGGTTCTATTAGATTTGAAAAATTCTCTCTCTACCCATAAATTATAGGTTATTATTACAATTAGTATTACAAGTCACATTACTTTTGTTATTCAATGTAAAACTGTTATGTTATATTTATGTTATATTTCGGGTTTTACGCCTGCATCAGCACCATTTCGGGCTATATCGCAGGCGGGCAGTTTACTTAACAACACCTTTCCTGGGCAGGCTCCAGCTGTTAACCAGTACTTGGGTGCACCAACCTCCGTAAGAAACTGCCAATTTTTTCATATAAATGAGACACGACCTGAGCGGGGCTCGAACCCGTGACCATCAGTGATGATAGGTTACAGTGGTATACAAGTCAGCGACCTTAACCACTCGACCACGGAGGCGGACCCAATGTAAAACTGATGTGCTTAAAACAATTGTCAAACACAACTAAAATAACCTTTTGATCATTGTTAACAGTAATTATTCGTGGAAGTTGTGATAGTGCAGTGGTAGGACATTCGCTTCAGGTGTGAGATCCCAGCTGGAGCCATTACAATTATGCACTTAGGCAACGGCATTTAAATTCCACATTACCTTTTCTCTCTGCCTCGTGGCGATGGATTCCATCAGGAATGAGGTCTCGAGAGCAATTAGTATACTGTTGTAAGTACTTGTTTCGCAACCGAGCTAAAATAAATTTGTATAAATTAATTTATTATTCCTAGCGGACTGTCCATCATTCAATGGGTCAAAAACTCTACATAGCTTATGTTTGATTGTATATATACACAGTACTGTAAGCATATATTTCATTTGATTTGTGCATAACATTTCTGATACAATTGCAGAAATACTGTGCGATACCAGTTTGAAGGATTCACAGTATATTCAACTGTTAGTTTATTTTTTAGTTTATACAAATTTATTTTAGCTCGATTGCGAAACAAGTTATTTTAACTTATATAAATCACTCTCGAGACCTCATTCCTGATGGAATCCATCGCCACGAGGGAGAGAGAAGAGGCAACGTGGAATTTAATGCCTTGCCTAAGGGCACAATCGTAACGGCTCCAGTGGGGCTCGAACTCCGGACCTTTTGCACCTGAAGCGAATGCGCATCCACTGCGCTATCACGACTTCCACTACAGTCAGTAACACAGCAGACGGTGCTCATCTGTAGACTCAACAGGCGCTAACTCCATCGTCTGACAAGGCTGACGGATGCCGAAGAAGACAGTCAGTACAAATTTCATTTGATTTGGGTATAAAGTTTCCAAAACAATTGCTATTGCTGTTGCGGATACACCGTGGGAAACCAGTAAATTCAACTGTTACCTGAAGATGCCGCCATCTCCTGTATAGACAGACTGTACATGAGAACTCTCTGGTAACATGGTAACGACCGTAGTGACCTCTGAAGCTAGTTCAGCCGGAGATCCTGCTGTTGATGCACCTGTGACAAAATCATATCTCGAGTAGTTTTATACAGTTCTACACTTCAAACTGGGTTACCGAAGTATGAATTATCTTCTCCTATTCGTCCAACATGTCTCGAGTAGTATAAGTAATACAAATATTTAGTTCAAATGACAGATGCTTTTAGCCATTTTAAAAAAAGCAGTTCACAATAAATTTATATGATTTTTGAACATTGATTAAAATCAGTGAATACAATGGTCAGGGTGCAAGGGAGTATCTATGTAATTGGCTGCATGTGACAAATTCAACAAAGCACGTTTCTAGTTGACATTTTTCTTTTCATCGTCATGCCAACTACTATACAATTATCAGGGCTTAAGTCGCACCTTGAAAGGGTTTAGGTATACACGGGCGACGTTTGTTGATTCAGCAATGTGTTTTCTATACAGTCTACAGTGGAACCCCTCAAAACCGGAACCCTTCTAAAGCGACATTCTCTCCAAACCAGATGATTTTCCCGGTCCAGATATTTTTTCCTTCTTTATTCATGGTAAAAAAAAAACCTCCATAAACTGGAACACATTTTCCGAACACCTGACAAGTATCAAGACCCATTTGTGCATTTCTATTGCAAATTTCCCCTGAAAAACGAACACCCAGCGACGAAACTGCTGATCCGACCGATCTTAGTCTCGCCTGAAGATTAACACCTTTGGTGGTCGGCCTATTGCTTACATTGTATGTATATATATATCCAGCCGTGGCCCTACGTGGGGAAAATTGGTCCTTTTAGTTGGAATCCTCCTTTGTTTTTACTTTTGTTCCCTAACATGATGTTATGGTATAATAAATGTGATTTTATCAAAGTCATGTTAATCAATTGATCATAACTTACGGAAAGATACCCCTTATATATACTTAGAGGTTATTACGTGCTTGAGGAAACTTGATATCACCCTGTGACTGAAACTAGCCACGTAATAACGTCTTTATTACTTTGATATGAATTTGAACATTTAATAATCAAAATCATCTCCATTATCCATTTACCAGGAATAAATCACAATTACTGAATTAGATACATGGAAACGATTGAAATATTACCACGAAACTACAAACATCTGTCATCTGTTAAATTTGACACACTGGGGTGCTACGGGAAGTAAACAAACTAGCACCTAGTTTGATACTGGCACGGGAAACGTAATATCAGACTGGAAAACACAGCGTATCGACCTGGGTGGTAGACAGTACTGTGGTAGGCAAATAACCTGGGTGGTAGACAGTATTGTGGTAGGTAAATAACCTGGGTGGTAGACAGTATTGTGGTAGGCAAATAACCTGTGTGGTAGACAGTATTGTGGTAGGCAAATAACCTGTGTGGTAGACAGTATTGTGGTAGGCAAATAACCTGGGTGGCAGACAGTATTGTGGTAGGCAAATAACCTGGGTGGTAGACAGTATTGTGGTAGGCAAATAACCTGGGTGGTAGACAGTATTGTGGTAGGCAAATAACCTGGGTGGTAGACAGTATTGTGGTAGGCAAATAACCTGGGTGGTAGACAGTATTGTGGTAGGCAAATAACCTGGGTGGTAGACAGTATTGTGGTAGGCAAATAACCTGGGTGGTAGACAGTATTGTGGTAGGCAAATAACCTGGGTGGTAGACAGTATTGTGGTAGGCAAATAACCTGGGTGGTAGACAGTATTGTGGTAGGCAAATAACCTGGGTGGTAGACAGTATTGTGGTAGGCAAATAACCTGGGTGGTAGACAGTATTGTGGTAGGCAAATAACCTGGGTGGTAGACAGTAGTATGGTAGGCAAATAACCTGGGTGGTAGACAGTAGTATGGTAGGCAAATAACCTGGGTGGTAGACAGTATGTGGTAGGCAAATAACCTGGGTGGTAGACAGTATTGTAGTAGGCAAATAACCTGGGTGGTAGACAGTATTGTAGTAGGCAAATAACCTGGGTGGCAGACAGTAGTATGGTAGGCAAATAACCTGGGTGACAAGACAGTAGTATGGTAGGCAAATAACCTGGGTGGCAGACAGTAGTATGGTAGGCAAATAACCTGGGTGGTAGACAGTAGTATGGTAGGCAAATAACCTGGGTGGTAGACAGTTTTGTGGTAGGCAAATAACCTGGGTGGCAGACAGTAGTATGGTAGGCAAATAACCTGGGTGGCAGACAGTAGTATGGTAGGCAAATAACCTGGGTGGCAGACAGTATTGTGGTAGGCAAATAACCTGGGTGGTAGACAGTATTGTGGTAGGCAAATAACCTGGGTGGCAGACAGTAGTATGGTAGGCAAATAACCTGGGTGGCAGACAGTAGTATGGTAGGCAAATAACCTGGGTGGCAGACAGTAGTATGGTAGGCAAATAAAGGCCAAAAATAGGCTAATATTCATATCTACGTAATATTTTAGGATAGCTGTCAAGATTTAATAGTTTCCCTTTAAGATGAGAAAACAGATGGAAATTGATAACATATGGTGTAAAGGAAACCACGATGAAAACAGAGGAAACCAATTAAAAAGACATATCCTCCATAAAAAGAGTATTCAGGGGGAAATAACTGACCAATGTCTCTTATTGGGAATTATGTGAATAGATATGATCTCTCTAGCAAACTTGACTGCATTAACCTGCACTACCTGCATCTGAATAGATATGATCTCTCTAGCAAACTTGACTGCATTACCTGCATCTGAATAGATATGATCTCTCTAGCAAACTTGACTGCATTACCTGCATTACTGCATCTGAATAGATATGATCTCTCTAGCAAACTTGACTGCATTACCTGCATTACCTGCATCTGAATAGATATGATCTCTCTAGCAAACTTGACTGCATTACCTGCATCTGAATAGATATGATCTCTCTAGCAAACTTGACTGCATTACCTGCATCTGAATAGATATGATCTCTCTAGCAAACTTGACTGCATTACCTGCATTACCTGCATCTGAATAGATATGATCTCTCTAGCAAACTTGACTGCATTACATACCTGCATTACCTGCATCTGAATAGATATGATCTCTCTAGCAAACTTGACTGCATTAACCTGCATCTGAATAGATATGATCTCTCTAGCAAACTTGACTGCATTAACCTGCATTACCTGCATCTGAATAGATATGATCTCTCTAGCAAACTTGACTGCATTACCTGCATCTGAATAGATATGATCTCTCTAGCAAACTTGACATGCATTACCTGCATCTGAATAGATATGATCTCTCTAGCAAACTTGACTGCATTACCTGCATCTGAATAGATATGATCTCTCTAGCAAACTTGACTGCATTACCTGCATCTGAATAGATATGATCTCTCTAGCAAACTTGACTGCATTACCTGCATCTGAATAGATATGATCTCTCTAGCAAACTTGACTGCATTACCTGCATCTGAATAGATATGATCTCTCTAGCAAACTTGACTGCATTAACCTGCATTACCTGCATCTGAATAGATATGATCTCTCTAGCAAACTTGACTGCATTACCTGCATTACCTGCATCTGAATAGATATGATCTCTCTAGCAAACTTGACTGCATTACCTGCATTACCTGCATCTGAATAGATATGATCTCTCTAGCAAACTTGACTGCATTACCTGCATTACCTGCATCTGAATAGATATGATCTCTCTAGCAAACTTGACTGCATTAACCTGCATTACCTGCATCTGAATAGATATGATCTCTCTAGCAAACTTGACTGCATTACCTGCATCTGAATAGATATGATCTCTCTAGCAAACTTGACTGCATTAACCTGCATTACCTGCATCTGAATAGATATGATCTCTCTAGCAAACTTGACTGCATTAACCTGCATTACCTGCATCTGAATAGATATGATCTCTCTAGCAAACTTGACTGCATTACCTGCATTACCTGCATCTGAATAGATATGATCTCTCTAGCAAACTTGACTGCATTACCTGCATTACCTGCATCTGAATAGATATGATCTCTCTAGCAAACTTGACTGCATTACCTGCATTACCTGCATCTGAATAGATATGATCTCTCTAGCAAACTTGACTGCATTACCTGCATTACCTGCATCTGAATAGATATGATCTCTCTAGCAAACTTGACATGCATTACCTGCATCTGAATAGATATGATCTCTCTAGCAAACTTGACTGCATTAACCTGCATTACCTGCATCTGAATAGATATGATCTCTCTAGCAAACTTGACTGCATTACCTGCATCTGAATAGATATGATCTCTCTAGCAAACTTGACTGCATTACCTGCATTACCTGCATCTGAATAGATATGATCTCTCTAGCAAACTTGACTGCATTACCTGCATCTGAATAATATGATCTCTCTAGCAAACTTGACTGCATTACCTGCATCTGAATAGATATGATCTCTCTAGCAAACTTGACTGCATTACCTGCATTACCTGCATCTGAATAGATATGATCTCTCTAGCAAACTTGACTGCATTACCTGCATCTGAATAGATATGATCTCTCTAGCAAACTTGACTGCATTACCTGCATCTGAATAGATATGATCTCTCTAGCAAACTTGACTGCATTAACCTGCATTACCTGCATCTGAATAGATATGATCTCTCTAGCAAACTTGACTGCATTAACCTGCATCTGAATAGATATGATCTCTCTAGCAAACTTGACTGCATTACCTGCATCTGAATAGATATGATCTCTCTAGCAAACTTGACTGCATTACCTGCATCTGAATAGATATGATCTCTCTAGCAAACTTGACTGCATTACCTGCATCTGAATAGATATGATCTCTCTAGCAAACTTGACTGCATTACCTGCATCTGAATAGATATGATCTCTCTAGCAAACTTGACATGCATTACCTGCATCTGAATAGATATGATCTCTCTAGCAAACTTGACTGCATTAACCTGCATTACCTGCATCTGAATAGATATGATCTCTCTAGCAAACTTGACTGCATTAACCTGCATTACCTGCATCTGAATAGATATGATCTCTCTAGCAAACTTGACTGCATTAACCTGCATTACCTGCATCTGAATAGATATGATCTCTCTAGCAAACTTGACTGCATTACCTGCATCTGAATAGATATGATCTCTCTAGCAAACTTGACTGCATTAACCTGCATTACCTGCATCTGAATAGATATGATCTCTCTAGCAAACTTGACTGCATTACCTGCATCTGAATAGATATGATCTCTCTAGCAAACTTGACTGCATTACCTGCATCTGAATAGATATGATCTCTCTAGCAAACTTGACTGCATTAACCTGCATTACCTGCATCTGAATAGATATGATCTCTCTAGCAAACTTGACTGCATTAACCGCATTACCTGCATCTGAATAGATATGATCTCTCTAGCAAACTTGACATGCATTACCTGCATCTGAATAGATATGATCTCTCTAGCAAACTTGACTGCATTACCTGCATCTGAATAGATATGATCTCTCTAGCAAACTTGACATGCATTACCTGCATCTGAATAGATATGATCTCTCTAGCAAACTTGACTGCATTACCTGCATCTGAATAGATATGATCTCTCTAGCAAACTTGACTGCATTAACCTGCATTACCTGCATCTGAATAGATATGATCTCTCTAGCAAACTTGACATGCATTACCTGCATCTGAATAGATATGATCTCTCTAGCAAACTTGACTGCATTACCTGCATCTGAATAGATATGATCTCTCTAGCAAACTTGACTGCATTACCTGCATCTGAATAGATATGATCTCTCTAGCAAACTTGACTGCATTACCTGCATCTGAATAGATATGATCTCTCTAGCAAACTTGACTGCATTACCTGCATTACCTGCATCTGAATAGATATGATCTCTCTAGCAAACTTGACTGCATTAACCTGCATCTGAATAGATATGATCTCTCTAGCAAACTTGACTGCATTAACCTGCATTACCTGCATCTGAATAGATATGATCTCTCTAGCAAACTTGACATGCATTACCTGCATCTGAATAGATATGATCTCTCTAGCAAACTTGACTGCATTACCTGCTTCTTTCAGGCTGTTGACAAGGTCCTTTGATACATCATATACAACCAGCGGATGACCCTTCTTTATTAGGTTTCTAGCCATGTGACCTCCCATGTTGCCAAGGCCAATGAATCCCACCTTCCCGGCCTAAAAACACAACATACATACTACATAGCATTTATCCATACACCATTATATATCACGGAAATGCACAATTTATCATTTTCAGATTAATTTTTACAAGTAACAACCATCATTTTATTTTGATAAGGACCATTGAGCTACGGTATTGCTGAAATTAATGAACTGCCACTTATCACATATAACTGGTAGCTTGTGAGAAACATTACTGAATGCTTGAGTTTAAACTTTATTTATTTTACAACGATTGCTAAGCAAGTTCTAACAACTTATATTAATCACTCTCGTTGGCGCGAATGAAAGCGTAAATGTGGTCAGGAAAACCTGAGTACCCGGAGAAAAACCACTTGTCCGATCTGGCGACCACCATACCATTTCACATACTTCCTGGTCGGAGGATCGAACCCGGTTGGATGCTTGATATCTAGCAATGAAATACATTATATATCACGAAACAATAGCAACTAACAAACTGGCGTCTGAGGTAAACTTATCCACTGAGGTAATCAAATAATCTTACCATTACTTTTGATGAACCTGAAAAGAGAAAAAAGTAAACACGTCAGAGGTAGCTAAACATTACAGTTAGTTTAAACTTTATACAAATTTATTTTAGCTCGATTGTGCAACAAGTTCTTACAACTTATATTACTCTCGAGACCTCATTCCCGATGTAATCCATCGCCACGAGGGAGAGAGAAGAGGCAACATGGAATTTAAATGCCTTGACTAAGGGCACAATTGTAACAGCTACAACAGGTGTGAGAGTAAAATATACACGTCGTAATAATTTTCTACCGCGAACGTCTTTAACAAGTATTCTAAAAACTACCTCTTTTTTTGCATAAATTCAACAACAAATGAACACGAATATTAAGAGGCTATTTGATTGTTTCAGTGAATTATCAAATGAACACTGAAAGCATTATCACGAGCAAAAACAAAGCATTATCACGATGGCGCTAGTCACGATAATAATCGCTTTCTATATTCATGAGTTCATCACTTAAAAACATTATGGAATTCTATTTCAGCAAATGAACTTTGAAAGCATTATCACGAATGGCGCTAGTCACGATAATAATCGCTTTCTATATTCATGAGTTCATCACTTAAAAACATTATGGAATTCTATTTCAGCAAATGAACTTTGAAAGCATTATCACGAATGGCGCTTTCTATGTTCACGAGTTTATCACTTAAAAACAAATTTTCTTTTCATTTTAGGCTGAAAAGTGTTTTATTGATAGAAAACGAGGCAAACATGTGTTTAGACGACAATGAATGATGTCATAAATTATGTCTATCTATCTATCTTCCGCTAATATCGAACCCCTCGCGGGGACGTAGACATGTTGCGCGTCAAAAACTGCAAAGAAGTTAAAAGTATGAGTAGTTAAAAGTATAATTTAAGAAGGTAATGAAAATAAGTTGTGGTAAAAGCAGCTGCGCAGAACAACTAGGGACTGGCATGATCAATATGGCAAACTGCCGTATTGAATTGCTCTATGATAGGGAGATGGCCAATGTCAGGAGGGAGATTGTTCTTGGAATGTCACTGGCAGTCTGAAAATGTCAACATTGCAACATCGAGCGGCTGGGTTACATACAGCTGTCAGTCAGACCATCATCATTGGTCGACCCATTTCCCACACAACCATGTACATTTTTAATGACTCGATAGTTAAAAAATTATATATATATAATACACCAACCAATGCATATTTACTTTATATACTGCACTTTATATTACTGCATATAACCCACGTCTATCTAGACACAGACATAACTGATCCACTGCTGGTGACCTTGTTGCACGTACACGTCTATTGTGTTTGTTAAATTTACAAATTCCTACAAGGGCAAAATAAAGAGAACTGGGCCAAGATGTGCAAATAGGTCAATTAGCCTATGACAGGCATCCCTCTGCCATTATATGACGATAAATATATATCATGTATAGTATTCATACTTGAAAATGTTTTAAGCGTGCTCCTGTTGTGTGCAATTTGTGCTGAAACCGAGGATCGCACAAAATTTCTTGCAATTGCTGCCATGGCTGAAATGGATGGTACCGTAGTACGGTAGTGTAGGAAACGAGGGCTGAAAATACCAGGGAACCAGCATTCACTCACCTTGCGCCCATTCATCGATGGTAAGCCTTTTTTCTCAACCACCCAACTGAATAATGACATCAACCACGAGTTTTGACCCTAACCCAACCCTAACCCTGGGCGGAGCAAGTGATGAAGGCGTTCTTTATGCGTGGTTGATACTATATTCTGATCGGCTGGTTGAGATAAAGATTTTACGATTCATGGAGCACCGGCAGTTTCGTTCTAAAACAGTTCGTACCGTATATTTTTTCTGACCTCTCTCAATTCGTACCTATTTTGTAATTTGTCTAGTTAAATGATAGATATGCGTATGGGCCATTCACCATGCCGAGTATAACGATGAAACGCTTTGTCAGGGACAGTGGCTAAAAAGCGTGTTTAGTGATAATGTTAAAAAGAACTACATGCTAAAGCCAAACACAGCTCTAGAGTGGTAGACTGTCCTGTCATTCAGCACAAGTGGCTAAGCAGGGCATGGGCTGTACATGATATGGAAGGACATTCCAGAGACGTGTTGTACATGGTGGGGGAGTTTATGTAATACTGTGTCTGGAACTGCGGAATTAAGTAGTTCTGGTTCCGTGTAGGTGTTAGAGATTGTTGTGGCTCGACGGGTACCATGTTATCTCATAGGAACTACTATATCACTAATGATTGTATGCACGGGGACATACGGGTCTCTAGTCTAGTTGTTATCATGTTGGACTGTGAGTCCATGGATCGCAGGTTCGATCCCCCGTCTGACCCTAATACAATTAACAGTCTTTCAGATGGGATATTAAACCGAGGTCTCGTGTCGATGCTTTACATCATACACGTAAAAGAACCAGACGAGACTCTAGAATGGGCCTATGTCTGTATCATTGCACTATCCTCCAAAAATCTAAAATGACTAATCTCTTCAGGAGGCGTCGCTCATATGGGCAACCGGTAGCGACGATACATAAACGTAAAACACACACTACATGGGGTTGCCAGATATATATATATATATAGCGTGGTGCTGATCCTTGCACATTATTTACTTATAGGTGATGGGTTCTTGCCAGTGGTGCAATAATGGACGAGCAATGTTCGAGTTGAGGACGAACATAAGTGTTATATAACTTTTTTCTTTGACCTTTATGCAACTGGTTTTCACGTTCGTTATTAATGAATCTGATAGTTATTTAACTTACAGCTTTGACTTCCCTATCTTGCATACTTTATATTTACCTTACAGCTTTGACTTCCCTTTCTTGCATACTTTATAGTTACCTTACAGCTTTGACTTCCCTAGCATGTGTTTTATATTTAACTTACAGCTTTGACTTCCCTTTCTTGCATACTTTATATTTACCTTACATCTTTGACTTCCCTTTCTTGCATACTTTATATTTAACTTACATCTTTGACTTCCCTATCTTGCATACTTTATAGTTACCTTACAGCTTTGACTTCCCTGTATTGAAGTCAAAGCTGTAAGTTAAATATAAAACACAAGACAGGGAAGTCAAAGCTGTAAGTTAAATAAAAAACACAAGACAGGGAAGTCAAAGATGTAAGTTCAATATAAAACACAAGACAGGGAAGTCAAAGATGTAAGTTAAATATAAAACACAAGACAGGGAAGTCAAAGCTGTAAGTTCAATATAAAACACAAGACAGGGAAGTCAAAGCTGTAAGTTAAATATAAAACACAAGACAGGGAAGTCAAAGCTGTAA
This sequence comes from Archivesica marissinica, assembly GCA_014843695.1. Lineage (NCBI taxonomy): Eukaryota > Metazoa > Mollusca > Bivalvia > Venerida > Vesicomyidae > Archivesica > Archivesica marissinica. Next base: position 70,773,049 of record CM026395.1, on the reverse strand, counting down.
GTTAAATGTAAAACACAAGATAGGGAAGTCAAAGCTGTAAGTTAAATGTAAAACACAAGATAGGGACGTCAAAGCTGTAAGTTAAATATAAATCACGGCTGACAGGGAAGTCAAAGCTGTAAGGTAAATATAAAACACAAGACAGGGAAGTCAAAGCTGTAAGTTAAATATAGAAGAGAAGCTAGCGTGCTAACGGCATGTCAGCTGCATATCATTAGTGAGGAAATTCATACGAAAATAGATACTAACAGGGCATATAGGCTCATCAAAGGAAATGCAATAGCGATGTAAATATTTGCAGATTACTAGCATAACTATGTAAGCATGAACTGTTCATTTGTTAAAGTCGATCTGACGCTCAATAAATACTATTTTGGTCTAGAGATTCATTAATTAATCATACCTGTTCAAACACAAATTGATATTCTAATCATCTATAGTTCGTCCATTACGTAATATAATAAACAGAAGAGTGGTTACAGTTTAGTCACCTCCCTCCCCCTCCCTCCATTTGAGGAATATGACTTTATTATACAATGCTTAGCATGTGCTCGCTTCTAACCAGTGCAACCCGGGTTCGATCCTCCGAGAGGTATGTGCAATGGTACTGTGTTCGTCAGATCGGACGTATGGGTATTCTCCGTGTACTCCGGTATCCCCCCCCCCCACACGAATGACCACATCTATATACGCGTTCATACCCGCCAACGAGAGTGATTAAACATAAGTTGTTAGAGCTTGTTTCGCAATCTGTATGAAATAAAGTTTATACCAACAGTACGCGTGATACTAGCCTGGGTTCCAGTCGATTTGTCATTAATTTACTTCTGGCAAAATGACATTGTTATCAGAAACTCAATACGGCCCAATTAATGGTATCGGTGTTAAAATATATGTATAAGACTAACCAGCCATAATATACCAACGCCTGTTCCCAGGCTAACGTGATGCATATCGTGGTCTAAGTACATACCAAGACAGTACGTTGTATTATTCTCGGACACTCGTGTACAATAAAGAACATCAGGAAAGCGCATTAGTGCTAATTGTCATGGAATCTACAGGTTCAACTAACCAATCAGGACCCATTACTGTTACCAATGCGATGTAAACAATACATTGCTCGTGCATCACAATATACTTTGTAAACAAAATCGCACAAAGAACATAGACACCATATATAATACAAAAATAAAGCATTAAAGGTAGGCCTAACGTTCTCAATAAATATTGTCTCCCTCGCACAAACATGTACGTGTAGTCTGCTTCTTTATTCCTGTGATTATTTTGCCGCTATAAAAGCCACAAATTGACAACTAGTAACTAGAGACCGTGTCTCTTTATATGAAAAAGTTGTCATTTGCTTACGGAGGATGGTGAACAAAGCACTGGTTAACCGCTGGAGCCTGCCCAGGAAAGGTGGTGTTAGGTAATCGGCCTGTCGCTGATATGGGCAACCGGTAGAAACGTTAAATAAACTTTAAAAGAATAAGTAATTAAAGCTACAATATGTGTTACCTTTATGTTGTGCTGCCCATTGTATAAATGTATAAGATCAAAATATCTGGGCAGGTGTTCCTGGCCCACCACTCAAAAATTCAACATGTTAATGTCAATAAAAAATAGAAAATGTTTGCTGAATATTGCTCGATTTGTGAAAGAAGCGCTATGCCTACGTAAAAATACTCTTGGAAATTAAATTAGATTTGTCTACTGATTGTTTACTGTACTGATGTGTTTGTGTGTTTTGTTATTTGTATGTAGGGTTAGGGTATGTAAATTATATATTTATTGTCATGTATATATAGTTATTGTCTTTGCCATAAGTTAGTGAAATTGTAAATGGCCAAAGGCAAATGTTCTGCCGATTTGCTAATAAACTTGAAACTTGTGTTCCCTTAGAATGTGCTGCAAACCGAGATATTGTAATAAGTGGACGAAACGTTCTTGTGATTATGGTCTTGTAGTTTTTCATTTTTCAATAATAAATTATTACGGTAAAATATAAAATTTGGCAACAAACGAACCTGCTTTTGTGAAATGATCGTTTTCAAATTACCTCCCTTTATGGATATTGTTTTAATCAAATTACCAATAACTCTGTAAATGATGGTTTACTAAAGTTAACACTAGGATAAATAACTCTGTAACTGATGGTTTACTAAAGTTAACACTAGGATAAATAACTCTGTAAATGATGGTTTACTAAAGTTAACACTAGGATAAATAACTCTGTAAATGGTGGTTTACTAAAGTTAACACTAGGATAAATAACTCTGTAAATGGTGGTTTACTAAAGTTAACACTAGGATAAATAACTCTGTAAATGGTGGTTTACTAAAGTTAACACTAGGATAAATAACTCTGTAACTGATGGTTTACTAAAGTTAACACTAGGATAAATAACTCTATAAATGGTGGTTTACTAAAGTTAACACTAGGATAAATAACCCTGTAAATGGTGGTTTACTGAAGTTAACACTAGGATAAATAACTCTATAAATGGTGGTTTACTAAAGTTAACACTAGGATAAATAACTCTATAAATGGTGGTTTACTAAAGTTAACACTAGGATAAATAACTCTATAAATGGTGGTTTACTAAAGTTAACACTAGGATAAATAACTCTATAAATGGTGGTTTACTAAAGTTAACACTAGGATAAATAACTCTATAAATGGTGGTTTACTAAAGTTAACACTAGGATAAATAACTCTATAAATGGTGGTTTACTAAAGTTAACACTAGGATAAATAACTCTATAAATGGTGGTTTACTAAAGTTAACACTAGGATAAATAACTCTATAAATGGTGGTTTACTGAAGTTAACACTAGGATAAATAACTCTGTAAATGGTGGTTTACTTAAGTTAACACTAGGATAAATAACTCTATAAATGGTGGTTACTAAAGTTAACACTAGGATAAATAACCCTGTAAATGGTGGTTTACTGAGTTAACACTAGGATAAATAACTCTATAAATGGTGGTTTACTAAAGTTAACACTAGGATAAATAACTCTGTAAATGGTGGTTTACTAAAGTTAACACTAGGATAAATAACTCTGTAAATGGTGGTTTACTAAAGTTAACACTAGGATAAATAACTCTGTAAATGGTGGTTTACTAAAGTTAACACTAGGATAAATAACTCTATAAATGGTGGTTTACTAAAGTTAACACTAGGATAAATAACTCTGTAAATGGTGGTTTACTAAAGTTAACACTAGGATAAATAACTCTGTAAATGGTGGTTTACTAAAGTTAACACTAGGATAAATAACTCTGTAAATGGTGGTTTACTAAAGTTAACACTAGGATAAATAACTCTATAAATGCTGGTTTACTAAAGTTAACACTAGGATAAATAACTCTGTAAATGGTGGTTTACTAAAGTTAACACTAGGATAAATAACTCTATAAATTTATGCTGGTTTACTAAAGTTAACACTAGGATAAATAACTCTGTAAATGGTGGTTTACTAAAGTTAACATTAGGATAAATAACTCTGCAAATGGTGGTTTACTGAAGTTAACACTAGGATAAATAACTCTGTAAATGGTGGTTTACTAAAGTTAACATTAGGATAAATAACTCTGCAAATGGTGGTTTACTGAAGTTGACACTAGGATAAATAACTCTGCAAATGGTGGTTTACTAAAGTTAACACTAGGATAAATAACTCTGTAAATGGTGGTTTACTAAAGTTAACACTAGGATAAATTTGCATATGAATTATAATATTATTTTTCCAACTGAAGAAAAAAAACGCAGTTGAAGACTTTAACAGAAACGTACATAATTATGTGCGTTCAAACATGTTTATCGTCTGCATTTGCATGGAGGAATTCTTAAACAAGCTTCGAAAATAATTTCATAGTTCCATTACAATCGACGGAATTAATCTAAGTATTCAGATGAGTTCGTGTGTTGAAGTCATTTGAATTTGTTTTAATGTGCTTTTAAATCGTTAAAAGTTAATCAGAATATTTTAAGGAGAATGCAGAAGCCGCTGTGAGCAGCATTCAGTAAAAGAATCAGTATATCAGAGCTTTGGCTAAGCCCTTCACAAACGTGAAAGAATTTTCAAAATCGGACATCTATTAACCTCAAGGTTATGATACTTTTCTCCTATCTCAAACTCAAGTCTCAAGCTTCTGATTGGTTCAGCTGGCAGGTAAAACTCAGAATCAACGAATCAAATCATTCGAGCTTGAGATTGAGATCTGGGGAAAGTGTTATAACCTCGAGCACGTTATAAAACTTTTCTCCAATCTCAAAACTCAGTCTCAAGCGTCTGAATGGTTCAGCTGACAGTAGCACTCAGAATCAACCAATCATATCACTTGAGCTTGAGCTCTGAGAAATATTTTATAACCTCGGGTCCGGTGGTGTATATAATACAGTCATTGGAAATATGACAAAATGGCGGACAACAGAGACGGCCATTAGACGTTTGTGACGTCATTTACTCACAATTTTGTATTATGAAATATAAAATACGGCAAATGAAACATTTTAGATTGTTTTTTTATTATATCAGGTTAAAACTGATTATTTAGTAAAACTATATAACTAGAATAGTACAACACTACATAGGTTATAGTAGTATACATGGTATTTAATTAAAACAAGGAAGTATTTAAAATCCCCATTTTATAGTGTTGCTTGCAAAGGTGGGAAATCATTGGCGTAGCTTCCTATAGGCCGTGGCTTACACATTTCCCCGAAAAATCGAAACAATAAAAATGCCAAATCTGCAACAAAAATCGGGAGGCCTGGATTAAATTAAATACGCTATAAATAGTTTTCCTGGGGACGACCCCCGGACCCCCCTCCCGTCTTAAGTTTTAAGTTGGCCTACACATCGATTCCAGCCAAGCTACGCCCCTGGAAATGGCCACAAATTTAACACAACTATTTTTTTTAAAAACCGCCCTTATTCAAAACAGTTGCTATAATAACAATGTTTCCAAGCCCATCACTGTTAGAAACAGATAATACCATGATAGTTTGTCAAATCGTGATATAAACTAAAGTTATGGGCTATAAATGTGAATGATGATGTGAACAATAGGAATTTCTCATCTTATATATGTCTATTTCCTAAATTGATAGTAAACAATTACTGACGTCATAATCGTTCAAACTTACTGATTCCCGAACGTCATTTATGTTGGCGTGAAGTTTCAAATGTTCTTTCAAAACATCTAATTATGTGTGTCACTAAGCATGTCATAACTTTCTCAATTGTTAACATATTGATTTGAAATTTTCAGGATTTGTTTTTAAGACATTGTCGTATGGACCTGATATATCAACTTCATTTTTGTTATTTATGTCTGAGTGCTCATTTTCGTCTGTCGCCGGTCATGTATCCAACAGTATATCCAATGGATATTTATCTGTAAAACAATTGGTATCAATTAATTAACATGATTTTGATAAAATCACATTTATTATACCGTAACATCTGGTTAGGGAACAACGGTAACAGCAAAGGATTCCAGCTGAAATGACCGATACACATTTCGGGATAAATCGAAAGAGATTAGTAATTTTAGATTTTCGAGGATAGTGCAATGATACAGACAGAGATCCATTCCAATGTCTCATCTGGTTCTTTTACGTGCACGGTGTAAAGCACCGACACGATACCTCGGTTTAACGTCCCATCTGAAAGACTATTAATTTTATTAGGGTCAGACGGGGGATCGAACCTGCGATCCCTGGATTACCAGTCCAGCGTGTTACCACTGGACTACAGAACCGTCTGTAAAGTGTGGCATCGACTCACCCTCATACCGTATCACGAAAAAACAGCACGTGACGGTTTATATATATATATATAGTTTTCTTTCAGGGGTCTAACATGAAATTAGCATGCACCCGGTGCCGAGCTGCCAATAAAAGAAAGCTTGCATTATAACAATCTTCACCTGCAAACGTGAGAAGTAATAATACAAATGTTCCACCCGGGGTCTTCCTCCACCGACAACAGCTGGAGAGTCTCTATGTGACCGAAGCTGTCAGTGTGAGTTTAAACCCCAAATATAAACACGCAGACATTAATACAAATGTTTTGGTACACACTTTTTCGCAGCCGTGATTTCGCGTACTCTGTATATAATTCAGTTCTGAGTAGACCGTTGCACTACTGTTGGTACCTTTAGTTAAATGACAGAGTAGTTACTGTAGGTATGTGGGTATTATTATACATATGACAATCATCTGTTAGCTGCTGTACCTGTGTGTAATTACTGTGCTAGCTAAGCCTTCAGCAACAAGTGAAACTAACAGGTTCAAACTTCAATTGCTGGCGCCAAACCAACTCAATGTCAACATTTAGTCCTGACCGGATCCGGTAACAGACGGGCTGACACTGTTGTTGTATCAGCGGTATTTTCTCGAACTTGTTGAGAGTGTGCACATGGCGGCCTGTGACAGAGTTGTTACGGTCGGTGACTTCAAATCACTTGCCCCTCACTGTTGTATTTTCGAATTCACTGGGTCACTTGCCCCTGACTGCTGTAGGTTCGAATCCACTGGGTCACTTGCCCCTGACTCCTGTAGGTTCGAATTCACTGGGTCACTTGCCCCTGACTGCTGTAGGTTCGAATTCACTGGGTCACTTGCCCCTGACTGCTGTAGGTTCGAATCTACTGGATCACTTGCACCTCACTGCTGTAGGTTCGAATACACGTGGTCACTTGCACCTCACTGCTTTATGTTCGAATCCACTGGATCACTTGCACCTCACTGCTTTATGTTCGAATCCACTGGATCACTTGCACCTCACTGCTTTATGTTCGAATCCACTGGATCACTTGCACCTCACTGTTTTATGTTCGAATCCACTGGATCACTTGCACCTCACTGCTTTATGTTCGAATCCACTGGATCACTTGCACCTCACTGCTTTATGTTCGAATCCACTGGATCACTTGCACCTCACTGCTTTATGTTCGAATCCACTGAGGTGTCAAATTCTTTCACTTGAGGAATGTGTTTCGGTCGGTGACTTCAAATCACCTGTCCCTTACTGCTGTATGTTCTAATCCACTGAATCACATGCCACTGGGGTGTCGAATTATTTCACTTGAGGAAGGTATCCAGCTGGCTTGTGGAAGGTATCCAGCTGGCTTGAGGAAGGTATCCAGCTGGCTTGCGGAAGGTATCCAGCTGGCTTGCGGAAGGTATCCAGCTGGCTTGCGGAAGGTATCCAGCTGGCTTGCGGAAGGTATCCAGCTGGCTTGCAGAAGGTATCCAGCTGGCTTGCGGAAGGTATCCAGCTGGCTTGCGGAAGGTATCCAGCTGGCTTGCGGAAGGTATCCAGCTGGCTTGCAGAAGGTATCCAGCTGGCTTGCGGAAGGTATCCAGCTGGCTTGCGGAAGGTATCCAGCTGGCTTGCGGAAGGTATCCAGCTGGCTTGCGGAAGGTATCCAGCTGGCGTGAGGAAGGTATCCAGCTGGCGTGAGGAAGGTATCCAGCTGGCTTGAGGAAGGTATCCAGCTGGCTTGCGGAAGGTATCCAGCTGGCTTGCGGAAGGTATCCAGCTGGCTTGCGGAAGGTATCCAGCTGGCTTGCGGAAGGTATCCAGCTGGCTTGCGGAAGGGCAATATTAATTGCGATATGTTCACATCCCAAGTCGAAAACTAACAACAAAAGCTTCCACTACTAAGTTTTCTTTTCCGTTTATGATAATGTAGTTTAAGATTGATATAAAACTGCTCTTAAAAAACACTGTCGTGACGTCATACCGTTGTACTTGCAGTCCATTATTATTAATATCGGACGGTGTCAACAGGCCAGCGTATTATATTAAATCCTACGCGTACATGTACGAAATTAACATTTTTAATTAGTATGATTTTGTTATATAGTGTGTGTTTTAAGTAAGATATAAGCCTCAAACGGATCCAATATGTAAACTATTGGTACTGTCTTCGGCTCTACATGCCTCACACAGTGCAATATTTTACATATTGGATCATGTTCGACTTATATCCTATACATAATGTGACTATGCACAGAACACGAAAAACTATTAAATATAAATATATAATATAAGGACGATTGAAAGCTCAATCTGCATAATACACACTTTGATAGTGTATTGAGTTAATGTATATAAATTATAAAGTGCATACATTTAGTAATTAAATGCAAACATGTTGATAATAACATGAAACACTGTCCAACCTAATAGTATATACATGTACCACATTTCTGCTGGAACATCCGTGAATCATATGGGAACCAAATATTGTTGCAGAACTACGTAAATATATTGACCTGGCCATTTCTGGGTTCCAGCTCAAGCTTGTATTTCTATGCGCACATTAGTGAAAGCTTGGAACTAGTTCCCTGAAAACAAATGGACAATTTTAATACCTATAATACGAATACATAGCGGTAATTCTTATCACATACATTCCCATTCGTCCAGAAAGTTCCCATCTGATAATGTGTAACGGACGGGGGATCGAACCTGTGTTCCAATGGTTACCAGTCCAGCGTGTTACACTGGAAAATAAGGATCATCGGCGAGGTGGGACATACTTTAATTACTTGTGAAGCCGCCACGCAGATCTCTGCTGAGTGCAGAATATAAACAAAACACAGCCGAAAATGCCTGTTTAAATTATATCCGTTGTGCCATTCATCAAAAGTATCACTTTATTACAAATGAGCCACAACTGCTCGAGAGAATCTAGATTTCTATTGAGCGTGGAAAAGCAACTGTTGAACATATCTATGTACACATGTAATACACCGCTTTGATCGTAAATACAAGAATCGCTGATAGAAATAATATAACAAAAAATCCATTTAGTTGTTGCACGCTCACAATTCTTCTGATTCGCTGTTCCTTCATTGCGCAGACAAAAGAAATGGAGACAGCTATTCGATTAAATCGAGTGTTTAGTACCCATTTATTCCAAGATTATTTTTTGTAGAGGTGTTTGATTGTTTATATTCAACTTGTTATTGAATGGAAATGCCACATTATCCACTTTGCTATATGTTCGTTTGTGATGTTTTGATCACAAGCATGAAAAGAGGACGCACCTTTCTCAACCAGTAATAAGTCTATATTTATTTCATATTGACTCAGAATCCAGTCCGTCTAATACAGGATACACTCGATTTTTATTTTCCGTTTATGCGACTAGGAACAAAGTCGGCCCACTCGATTTTTATTTCGTTGTTCTGAACAGTAAAGGATCTGGAGTTGATGTGACATGTGTTGCTCGAGTGGAGTCGGACGGTTTAATAAAGAGTAAAGGAGCGAATGGCATATAGCCTAGCCCTTTGACAACAGTTATAAACTGGAATCATAAACTGCTTTCCTTCGACTGTTAGACAAAGTGCCAACAAGGTGAATTGTTGACCACAAAGGATACTGTACTAGTGATGATTGTTTGTGTAATAACTGTACCAAATAACCATAATTAACGCTTATAATGATCTAAGGAAAAGCCCACCCGATTTAGGAGTGTGAGTGAAGAATGTGCTCTTCTCTTTGTTTTAGATTAGTTTATACACATTTATTTTAGCTTGATTGCGAAACTAGTTCTTACAACTTATATTAATCACTATCGAGACCTCACTCCTGATGGAATCCATCGACACGAGGGAGAGCGAAGAGACAATGTGGAATTCAAATGCTTAATGGCTCGAAAGGCCCGGAGTTCGAGCCCCGCTGGAGCCGTTATGATTGTGCCCATTGGCAAGGGATTTAATTTCCAAGATGCCTCTTCACTCTAACTCGTAGCGATGGATTACATCAGGAATGAAGCCGCGAGAGTGATTAATAAATTATAAGTTGTAAGAACTTGTTTTACAATCGAGCTAAGCTAAATATATATATAAGGTGCAGTGCGACAAGACGGCATTTACGCTGGCAGCTCCGGTGATGTGGGTGACTATATACAGCCAACAACCACTTGTAGATGGTTGAACCAACTTGAAGACCATCTACGGAACCAAAATAGGATCAAATAGGTCCTTGAGACCGCCAAACTATTTTTACATAGGGAGTGATAGCGGGATGGATTGAGTACAAAAGTGACCGAGATCGTGTGAGTGAGTGCGAAAGCGTGTGAATGAGCGCGAAAGCATTAGAGTGAGTGCGAAAGCGTGTGGGTTCGAGTTTGCTTGTGTGAGAGTATGAGTTAATGTGAGCGTGAGTGAGGGCAAGCGTTAGTGATGGCGAGAGCGGGAGCAGCACAGGGAATGAGGGTGAGAGATTTGTGGTCGTGGGCGATGACGTGAGGGAGATGGTGCGCGCGTGCGTGCGTGCGTGCGTGCGTGCGTGCGTGCGTGCGTGCGTGCGTGCGTGCGTGCGTGCGTGCGTGCGTGCGTGCGTGCGTGCGTGCGTGCGTGCGTGCGTGCGTGCGTGCGTGCGTGCGTGCGTGCGTGCGTGCGTGCGCATACTTTCTGTTTTACTACTACAAGCATTATATGTCTTTAATTAATATTAAATTTACAATAAAATTAGATAGATTTACTGTGTTGGTTATAAATTATAGAAGTATGATCGAGTAATGACCATGCACGAATTGCATGCATACCACCAATGCCCATCAAATCACAGCAACATATAACGGTAAGTCATTGATATACATAGTTCTACTAGTATTACACAGTCGTTAGCACATTTGAGCATTACCATTGCAATAGTTACTAGATTCTGTGAATGTCTGTCTTTAAGCTGATTTCATACTTATTTTCAAGATACATGATATATGTACATTGTTATAAACATTTACAGACGGAGCTGTAGTCCAGTGGTAACACGCTGGACTGGTAATCCAGGGATCGCAGGTTCGATCCCCCGTCTGACCCTAATAAAATTAACAGTCTTTCAGATGGGACGTTAAACCGAGGTCTCGTGTCGGTGCTGTACACCGTGCACGTAAAAGAACCAGAGGAGACTCTGGAATGGATCTATGTCTGTATCATTGCACTATCCTCCAACAATCTAAAATGACTAATCTCTTCAGGAGGCGTCGCTCGTATGGGCAACCTGTAGCGACGATAAATAAACGTAAAACACACTATATACATTTATTGTCATGTATTGTCTCATTCTCCATTTTCTACTCTGTCAGACAATTCCATATATCATCATAATTATTCCATAATATATACAAATGTATATATAGTTTATCTACTTTTCAGCTTTAACATTACTATATACTTCCAATATGCAGTTTTCACTTATAGTCATATCATTTAATTTGTATATAATTGTTAAATTAGTTCTCTCGTAAGATAAAGTCTTTATTATTATTATTATTAATACATGTAGACTGTTCATTTCTTCTCACTCAACATTTTACATGCAAATGATGACCCCAGATGACACCAACCTCCGTAAGAAACTGCCAACTTTTTCACATAGATGACACACTGTCTGAGCGGGGCTCGAACCCGTGACCATTAGTGATGATAGGTTACAGTGGTATACAAGTCAGCGACCTTAACCACTCGACCATGGAGGCGGAAGTGATGAATGGTCAAGTGTACAGTACAAAGAGTGGGATACAGAGTTTTATCTGGACAAATGGGAATGTATGTGATAAGAATTACTGCTATGTATTCATATTATAGGTATTAAATTTGATCAATTGTTTTCAGGAAACTAGTTCCAAGCTTTCACTGGTGTGCGCATAGAAATACAGACTTGAGCTGGAACCCAGACATTGCCAGGTATATTTACCTAGTTGATATTCTGCAACAATAACTGGCTAGTACGCCCTTGTAGCGTTCACGGTTGTCACAATAGTTTGCACTTGTAGCGTTTACCCCCAAACTCCACCAACGTGAGGGTAAATACCCATCATTTCGCACACCGACATACTCCCGACTTTCGGAGCTCAACTGCTACATGAAAACCGGCCGGATACGCCCCTGAGAACCGGCCAGATACGCCCCTGAGAGCAATACGTGTTGTAAAATATGTACTTAGCTAGCTTTAAATGCGTGGTTACAAGCATAACTACAATAACTCTGTGTAGGGGGCAACGTATCCTACGCACATGAAAGGTTTTGAACGCGATCACATCTGTCAATTTACAATGCTGTCCGATTAGCGCAGTGGTTAGAGTGCTCGCTTCTCACCAATGCAACACGGGTTCGATCCTCGGATCGGGAAGTATGTGAGATGGTACTTGGTCGCCAGATCAGACCGGTGGGTTTTACATTTACATTTACGCTTTCATCCGCGCCGATTAATATAAGTGGTTAGAACTTGCTTCGCAATCGTTGTAAAAATAAATAAAGTTTTAACTTTAAAACATGGTACATTGACTTCGTTTGCCCTACATACATACAGACGGATCTGTAGTCCTGTGGTTAACACGTTGGACTGCGAATCCAGGGATTGCAGGTTCGACCCCCCCCCCGTCTGACCCTAACAAAATTAACAGTCTTCCAGATGGGACTCTAACCCTAAGTCTCGTGTCGGTGCTTTATATCGTGCACGTACAAGAACAAGAGGTGACTCTGGAATGGGTCTCTGTCTGTATCATTGCACTATCCTCCAAAAATCGAAAATGACTAATCTCTTCAGGAGGCGTCGCTCATATGGTCAACAGGTAGCGACGATAAATAAACGTAAAACACACATAATACATACAGTGTAAATTATATATTTATTTATACCGCCAGATGTCACTATTAGGACAATACATTTAATTATTAAATCTGAAAAAAAAATCAAAGGATAACGGAATGTGTTTTTCTGGAAGAGTCACTTTCAACGCTCGAGGCAGGTGTTTAGATCACTCGGAACACTCGGGTTTCATTAGTCCCCTCGAGATCTCGTGCACATGGCGCTCTTTACAATTTGAGAGGTTCCTCCATAGCAACACACTTTCAAGATTATTAATACAAATGAGTATCATTTGAATCATTGGGCATGTTCCTAAGGATCGTTTGATGTTTAAGGAGCTATACACCTAAACTACTCGAGTTCCTTAGCAAGAGGATGGATTTGAACTCTTAACGCACAATTGCGCAAGAAGACGTATTGCTCGTTTGCGGAAAATAACCAAGTGTTGAAATAACTGCAACCGGGGAATAAACAGGTTCGACTTGACTGTAAATCATTTTCCAAGCAATCATAATGTTATGATTATTGTTTTGATTAATATAAATCGGGCTTGCACATTATTGTCGGTGTATTTATATTCTCAAACGGCGGTGCTTGGAGAGTGTAGATAGGTACAGCGTGTAATCAACATAGATGTGATGTTCTGTAATGAATAATAGCAATCAACAAGCCAATGTGCAGTTCTCACTTATAGTCCTATCTTTTGATTGCATTTGATTTGTACATATGTTGAGGGTGGTATGGTAGATTAACTTCTGTTAAATGAGTTCTCTCATAAAATATAGTCTTGATTATATAATTATTCTTCTTTTTTCAATTATTTTTTATTATTATTAATAATACATTTTTTTTATTTTAGTATTATTAAATGAGTTCTCTCATAAAATAAAGTCTTTAATATATAATTATTATTCTTTTTTAATTATTATTATTATTAATAATACATTTTTTATATATTTTTTTAAAATTAATTATTTAATTTATTATTATTATTATATTTATTATTATTATTATTATTATTATTGTTGTTATTGCTGACAGACTGGAGCCCAGGCTACTGTACAACCTATGCAGATAAATGCTTGGATTTTTTACACAGCGCAATCAAGATAGTTGGAGTATGCATGTAAGACTTAACCAGTTTACATGATATTACATAATAAAGTCGCTACAGCATAAATGCATTTAGGCGACTAACTCACAGGATGTGTGTTTTACGTTTATTTATCGTCGCTACCGGTTGCCCACATGAGCGACGCCTCCTGAAGAGATTAGTCATTTTAGATTGTTGGAGGATAGTGCAATGATACAGACAGAAACCCATTCCGGAGTCTCCTCTGGTTCTTTTACGTGCACGGTGTACAGCACCGACACGAGACCTCGGTTTAATGTCCCATCTGAAAGACTGTTAATTGTATTAGGGTCAGACGGGGGATCGAACCTACGATCCCTGGATTACCAGTCCAGCGTGTTACCACTGTACTACATATGTATCAAGACTCTCAATTAAAAACCCGGGAGGCGGAGCCTGAAAGAAATTGAAACCGAGAGCGTTTGACCCATAACTTCAATTTAATGTCAAGCCCAAGTAATGTTCGTACATGCTTCTGCATTGGCTAGAGCTATAGAACATTCCCCACAGCCATCTTGTAGTTTGATTAATTCGCGTGTATTTGTCGTCGCGACCGATTTACCGCATACGGAGTGTGTAATAATACAGACCACCTCCCCTTTCCGGGGACTTCTCTGATTATGTTAAGGGAACTGTGTAATGCTCCGCTACGTGACTAAAAGTGCATCCGAAAAATCATGATATTAATCAATTTAGTATATGCTATGGCTGGGATCGAACCTTTATTGGATTGCGCCGGAATCCAGCTTCAAGTGCTAACAACGGGGCAATTGGTCCGCTGTCATTTATTATTCAATTCGGAATTACGGAAGTGGTTGGGGTATGACCAGACCCTGGATCAACCGAGACGACCAGATGTCTAACACAAGTCAGATCAGTTTATATGCTGCTGCGGAATGACAAACTGTGGGGAGTGTGGCCCAACAGCGGACCATTTTTGGAAAGGGCTTGTCACCCTGGACCAGATGAAGAAGAAACCTTACCCCGGGTGTCACCAGAAGCAACGTAGGACATATAAACTTCTTAGAGAAACCAGTGGCCCACTTGCCTAGGCGGAGGCGACTTTAAACAAACCTAGGCATCAGCATCATCCACAACATAAAGGGGCCTCCACCGTGTCAAGGTAGGTCGGTTCGAATCCCACTGGGGGCGTCGAATTGTTCCATGTTAGAAAGCTATCCAGCTGACTAGCGGAATATGGGTGTTTCTACAGGGTATCCGCACGTAGCTGAAATACGGCTCTGGTGGGTAACCGGGGTCTTCCTCCAACAATGTCAGCACGTAGCTGAAATACGGCTCTGGTGGGTAACCGGGGTCTTCCTCCAACAATGTCAGCACGTAGCTGAAATACGACTCGGATGGTAACCGGGGTATTCCTTCAACAATAACAGCACGTAGCTAAACTACGACTCGGATGGGTAACCGGGGTCTTCCTCCAACAATGTCAGCACGTAGCTGAAATACGACTCGGATGGTAACCGGGGTATTCCTCCAACAATAACAGCACGTGGCTGAAATACGACTCGGATGGGTAACCGGGGTATTCCTCCAACAATGTCAGCACGTAGCTGAAATACGACTGGGATGGGTAATCTGGGTATTCCTCCAACAATAACAGCACGTAGCTGAAATACGACTATGATGGGTAACCGGGGTATTCCTCCAACAATAACAGCACGTGGCTGATATACGACTCGGATGGGTAACCGGGGTATTCCTCCAACAATAACAGCACGTAGCTGAAATACGACTCGGATGGGTAACCGGGGTATTCCTCCAACAATGTCAGCACGTAGTTGAAATACGACTCGGATGGGTAACCGGGGTATTCCTCCAACAATAACAGCACGTGGCTGAAATACGACTCGGATGCGTAACCGTGGTATTCCTCCAACAATAAGAGCACATAGCTGAAATACGACTCGAATGGGTAACCGGGTATTCCTCCAACAATAACAGCACGTAGCTGAAATACGACTCGGATGGGTAACCGGGGTATTCCTCCAACAATGTCAGCACGTAGCTGAAATACGACTCGGATGGGTAACCGGGGTATTCCTCCAACAATAACAGCACGTAGCTGAAATACGACTCGGATGGGTAACCGGGGTATTCCTCCAACAATGTCAGCACGTAGCTGAAATACGACTCGGATGGGTAACCGGGGTATTCCTCCAACAATAACAGCACGTAGCTGAAATACGACTCGGATGGGTAACCGGGGTATTCCTCCAACAATGTCAGCACGTAGCTGAAATACGACTCGGATGGGTAACCGGGGTATTCCTCCAACAATGTCAGCACGTAGCTGAAATACGGCTCGGATGGGTAACCGGGGTATTCCTCCAACAATGTCAGCACGTAGCTGAAATACGGCTCGGATGGGTAACCGGGGTATTCCTCCAACAATGTCAGCACGTAGCTGAAATACGACTCGGATGGGTAACCGGGGTATTCCTCCAACAATGTCAGCACGTAGCTGAAATACGACTCGGATGGGTAACCGGGGTATTCCTCCAACAATGTCAGCACGTAGCTGAAATACGACTCGGATGGGTAACCGGGGTATTCCTCCAACAATGTCAGCACGTAGCTGAAATACGACTCGGATGGGTAACCGGGGTATTCCTCCAACAATGTCAGCACGTAGCTGAAATACGACTCGGATGGGTAACCGGGGTATTCCTCCAACAATGTCAGCACGTAGCTGAAATACGACTCGGATGGGTAACCGGGGTATTCCTCCAACAATGTCAGCACGTAGCTGAAATACGACTCGGATGGGTAACCGGGGTATTCCTCCAACAATGTCAGCACGTAGCTGAAATACGACTCGGATGGGTAACCGGGGTATTCCTCCAACAATGTCAGCACGTAGCTGAAATACGACTCGGATGGGTAACCGGGGTATTCCTCCAACAATGTCAGCACGTAGCTGAAATACGACTCGGATGGGTAACCGGGGTATTCCTCCAACAATGTCAGCACGTAGCTGAAATACGACTCGGATGGGTAACCGGGGTATTCCTCCAACAATGTCAGCACGTAGCTGAAATACGACTCGGATGGGTAACCGGGGTATTCCTCCAACAATGTCAGCACGTAGCTGAAATACGACTCGGATGGGTAACCGGGGTATTCCTCCAACAATGTCAGCACGTAGCTGAAATACGACTCGGATGGGTAACCGGGGTATTCCTCCAACAATGTCAGCACGTAGCTGAAATACGACTCGGATGGGTAACCGGGGTATTCCTCCAACAATGTCAGCACGTAGCTGAAATACGACTCGGATGGGTAACCGGGGTATTCCTCCAACAATGTCAGCACGTAGCTGAAATACGACTCGGATGGGTAACCGGGGTATTCCTCCAACAATGTCAGCACGTAGCTGAAATACGACTCGGATGGGTAACCGGGGTATTCCTCCAACAATGTCAGCACGTAGCTGAAATACGACTCGGATGGGTAACCGGGGTATTCCTCCAACAATGTCAGCACGTAGCTGAAATACGACTCGGATGGGTAACCGGGGTCGTCCTCCAACAATAACAGCAGATGGGACGTTAAACCGAGGTCTCGTGTCGGTGTTTTACACCGTGTACCTAAAAGATAAAAGAACCAGAGAAGACTCTGGAATGGGTATCTGTCTATATCATTGCACTATCCTCCAAAATCTAAAATGACTAATCTCTTCAGGAGGCGTCGCTCATATGGGCAACCGGTAGCGACGATAAATAAACGTAAAGTCACAATGTCTTTGCTGTCTTATGGATATAATTTCAAGCTCCTGTGAATAAAGATTCTCTTCTGTTCTGGTCTGGTCTGGTATTGTCTGTTCTGTTCTGTTCTGTTCTGGTCTGGTCTTGTCTGTTCTGGTCTGGTCTGTTCTGTTCTGTTCTGTTCTGTTCTGGTCTGGTCTGGTCTGGTCTGGTCCTGGTCTGGTCTGGTCTGGTCTGGTCTGGTCTGGTCTGGTCTGGTCTGGTCTGGTCTGGTCTGGTCTGGTCTGGTCTGGTATTGTCTGGTCTGGTCTGGTCTGGTCTAGTCTGGTCTGGTCTGGTCTGGGGCTGGGCTGGGCTGGGCTGGGCTGGGCTGGGCTGGGCTGGGCTGGCTGGGCTGGGCTGGGCTGGCTGGGCTGGGCTGGGCTGGGCTGGGCTGGGCTGGGCTGGGCTGGGCTGGGCTGGGCTGGGCTGGGCTGGGCTGGGCTGGGCTGGGCTGGGCTGGGCTGGGCTGGGCTGGGCTGGGCTGGGCTGGGCTGGGCTGGGCTGGGCTGGGCTGGGCTGGAGGTTATACAACTGTTCTCCAATCTCAAAACATCGACTGGTTGGTTCAGCTGACAGTAACACTCAGAATCAATCACTTGAGCTTGAGATCTGAGAAAAGCTTTATAACCTCGGGGCCTGCTAGTCTGCTCCATTCTACTAGTTGGAAAAAAAGGCAGACAAATCACTCACATTTAAAATCGTTTATTCAAAGATATCATAAATATATAATTATACAGCTAAATGTGTATATAAGATTCGGCACTTTAGTTGCATGGTAAGGTATTGAACACAAATGAAGCTATACAATATATTACAAAAATACGTTTTTAAATTTTAATATGATTAATAGTAGACATACGTCCTATGACTTATACACGTATAAGGTCATTCTTATACGAACTATCCACATCCGAGAGAATGTCTAATTTATTGGACCCTGATTTTTGTTCAATTTACGAAATAGATAGACATTTAACATTGTATAATATATATGTATAGTGCATCCGTATATATACCATAATGTGCAAAAAATAGTATTTGTTTGCATAATATTAAGACTTAAATAAATAATAAAATACACTCCCCCATGAATTAATTGATTTCTAGGTCGCAGTTAGAACAATATGAGAGAGTTTCTGATGATATAAATGCGTGATCGTATGTCCACTTTCAGGGGCGGTAATGGAAAAGCCAGATAATGTACATGTCCAACCCCCGCTTCATTGCATTTTTGAGTTTTTAATTTTTTAATTTCAGAATACTTATGCGTATTTGCATGCAAGTCAGCTTCGCGTATGAGAATAAACTAATTTCTAATTTATCATACCAGATGCAAAATAACAGCCAGGAACGGATTGCCAACATGCATTTTGGATCGCTATATTTAATAAACGTGTGATGTCATAACGCTGTGACGTCATATTATATAGGCCCTAATTATGTTTGTGAGCATCTGGTAATCGTTCGATCCTATTTAAAATTCCTTTTTCGGCAGAGCTGAGGGTATGATAAATAGGATACTATGTTATTGTCTTATACATTTTAATTGATTAAAACCGTCTCCGAAAAAGTATAAAATATTTGCTCCATATCACCTGCTAAATTTAAAGATAGTCAAATAATATTCTCCATACAATTGCATGTCCCCCTTAAATGTACACACGACAACACATCCCGTTATTTTCAATTCATTCCCGGGGAACGGTAAATACATTGATGTTTATTTGCCTTATTGTCATATACATTTAAACTCATATTACGGTTTACAAAAACGAACTTACAGTGTACGAGAGTAGCCTATCTCGTAGTTAATGCCAGCATTTTAATAAAACATGGAACCAGTCATTCACGCACATAGGCCCTACTTTCTTGTTTTATTATTATTATTTAACAGAGCTACGAAGCTAAAAAAACACGATTTCTGTCCAACAATATCATATTTTTAACAATGTTCAAGTACATCAAAACTGGTACGGTGGTCGCCAGGTCAGACAGGTGGGTTTTCTCCGGGTACTCCGGTTTCCTCCCACACAAATTACCATCAACGAGAGTGATTAATATAAGTTGTTAAATCTTGCTTCGCAATCGTTAATAAAGTATTTTTTAAAAATCAAAAATGTTAAAAGCGTTGGATTACTTTACAGAAAAACTTACTTTATATAAATATTAAATACACATTTATGTTTAGCTCGATTGCGAAACAATTTCGTACCACTTATATTAATAATTCTCAAGACCTCATTCCTGGTGGAATCCATCGCCACGAGGGAGAGAAAAGATGCATGTGGAATTTAAGAATGCCTAGCCTAAGGGCACAATCGTAATGCTCGAGTGGGGCGCGAGCTCCGGGCCTTTTGCACCTGAAGCGAACGCGCTACTACTGCGCTATCAATACTCCCAGTGAATAACCTGGGTAATGGTATTATATTATATAATTAAATATAGGCCTATGTAAGGTATACAATTAATTGTATCATATCACAGGAACTTGAAATTTTATCCAAACATTTTTTTAATAGAGGGGGGTGTCCTATGATAGAGGTACGAGACCTTTGGTGGCTTATGGATAAAACTGTCACGTTCCTGTGATCATATCAACCATTGTAGACACTCATTTTGAATATAAATTTAATGTATAAAGTCTGCATGGAACTTGAGTGAAAATATATAAATATATTTCATCTTCTAAGACCTAAACAGCTTCCTTCTTCATGTTTCAACAGTAAGGACATTCTTGAAAACGTCTTCGTACAGTTTTTACAGCCATATTTCTTAACATCTGAATGCGTCTGCAGATGCGCGCGTAGATTTGACCTGTCCGCGAAAGCGCGTCCGCAATGAACGCATTTGAACGGTTTTTCACCAGTGTGCGTTCTAACATGTCCTTGCAGTAGCCACGGCCGCGAAAAAGCCTTCCCACACAATTTGCATTTACACGGAAGTGTGTGGGTCCGTATGTGCATTTTCAGAGCGCCCAATGATCCGTATGATTTGTCACAGTATTTACAGTTAAACTCTTTCTTTACGTGACTCACGCAGTGGAACTGTTTGTGTTTTGAAAGTCCGCCAAACGTTGAGTAGCTTTTCTTACATGCATCACACTGGTAACGCGGAGGAGGAGGGATGCGCGATTCCTTCATGGGAAGTGACGTCATTGAGCCATCAGACGATTTTAGCCAAGCCATCCAAAATGGAGCAGCTGAATTTTGAGCCAGAGCATTTTGTGTCACGCATTGACTTTTAGCTATCAGGCTGGCGTTAGTTAATTCGGCCGACATGAGTTTTGCTTGATGTTCCCGAAGCATTTGTAAATGATATTGATTGTGTTGTTGTATTACAAACGGATGTGTTCCTGTGGCAATGGCCGCCATACGTTGTTGCTGTTGTTCTTGCTGCACATGCTGTTGTTGTTGCTGCTGCTGCACATGCTGTTGATGAGCGAGCCGTTGAGCCTGTAGGAACTGAAGCTGTTCTACAGAGGCTTGAACTTGAGACAGGAAACCGTTTTGCACTGAAGCTGGACTTGAAGTGCAAGCCATGCCATTTGGCGACACCTGGTAGCAGCGTCTGTCGCATTGCGCCAACATCGTCAAGGGAGATAACTGTGACGCACAAGAACTTGTGATAATTGGCGAGAACGCACTCGGTGTTGGTGCAGACTTCTTGTCGTGGTTACTACAGAGACTGTCTAAAATTTGTCCAATTGGATCCCTTTTACGCTTTGCCGCGCCAACGTGCTTAGTCCTTGTTGGTGTATCCTTTATAAGGGATTTGTGTTTGAGTCCCTGTGTTGGCTCCGGTGACGGTAATGTCTGTGTACATTGTCGTTCACTCGACAGGTGTTGAATACATTGCCGTTCATCTTTGATAACTGAAAATAAACAAATTACGTTTTTTATTATTTTTTAAACAGAAAGTACTAATTTCTTTGTTCCGGTGGAGTAACCAGCAAGTGCTTCCAGTCGAAAGCGAACAACCTAAGACTTTCCGAAAACCAGGAATGTAAATGAGTGATTCTGCCAAAAGTAAGAGGCGTACAATAATATACTGTCTGATGTATATTTCGAAAATACAAACATGTTTAAACACTCGAGTTGAATACCGTTATGCAAATCAGTAGATTTAATCTGCCTCTTTACTGGCTCTACAATACACATGTGTTTCCGTAAGAAACAATAGTAATGATATACTATATAATTGCACGCAGAGGGAACTCCAGCAGACTCTCTGCACGTGATGCTAGGTCAGCATGATCACCGGCAGCATACCCCGCACGCGCTCATAATTAACCTTTAACTTACCATTGATGGACATTAGTATGGCGTAGCAGGGGGGCCTTTATCTCGAAAAAATGTGAAAATAAACACCATAACGGTAACTAGCAGATATTGGGTCTGGGAATTTCTTTTGAAGTGTTCTCTTTAACAGTTCTTCCAGAACATGTTATATAAGTAATTTGATTGATGACGGCAACATGCTCTGTCTCATACACTACACAATGTCATCGTTTTTGGAATGAGAACACAATTATAACAAAATTCAAACATTTACTATTGTTAATGTTCAGCTGATACAGACAGGTTACACTTGTGTAAATAGTTCGTTACCATGCATGCATAATAGCTGGGGAATCGTAAATGCCCCATAACTATAATATACTATAGGATATAGAAAACACACACCTACATAATCCATTATATGATTATTATTACATGAAAACGAAATACGAAGGATTCCATCAAAGATATATCACATCTTTATTACAAAACACAAACTGAACAATTAAAAATATTCCAAAATGTTTAAAACTATGTATTTATATAGTTATTGTTTTTCATGTAAAAACACACTTATCCGAAGTGTGCGTTTTCTATGTCCTCTATATACTACAGAAAATAGTTCGCGGACAGACGGATACATTGTCATGGGATCAGTGGTGGATTACCCAATATGCAAAGTAGGCAATATATATATAGTGCCCCAAAGGTGTATGGTCCCTGCTGATTGACCCGATAAAAATGTTTAAGCAAATTCTGATATTATAGTCGGGGGAAAGTGCCGAGGAACGTGTAGATATTTCACTTTGTAAGTGTTTTACTGGTTTTGGATCAATTGTGGACCATTGCTTCTTTTGCGAACAACATATGGATCTGTAGTCCAGTGGTAACACGCTGGACTGGTAATCCAGGGATCGCACAGACGGATCTGTAGTCCAGTGGTAACACGCTGGACTGGTAATCCAGATACAAAGTTTTGGAATTAAATTACTATGGGTACATTCTTTATTATCTAAACGTCTGTAATTTTATTGTAATAAATTGATACGTAACGTTCGGGTGTGCAAAATGTATTTGTGGTAATTAATTTAAGATATATTAATATTGCTATTATTATAAACTAAAAGTGGCGTTACATTTATCGCTTCCGGATAGCGTTTAAGCTTTGCACATGTACTTTTAATTCTAAAGCGTTGTTGCATTTTCACTGCAGCAAACGTTCTGCACGTGCTGAAGTAGAATTACTGCACGTGACATAGTATCACGTGCGGCTACACTCTGTTTACATAATTATGTATGCCGCTATCCGGAGTATCCTGTTAAAATGTATGATATGGGTGTCGGAGAATGGTGCTACCCTGGGAACCAGCCGCTGGGAGTCTTACATAGTTACTTTTTACAAGTGTTTTCCCAACTGAACTTCTTTTTTTTAAAATCCAGCCCCAGCTTTCGAATGACATTAATTTTGGCATTAAGTGTAGGCACTGCATTAAACAGTAGTATAGCCCTGTAACGGTTTGATATCAGACGCACCATCTAAATATACAAGTTTGAAAACCTGTTAGAGTTTTATTACGGACGAAATACTGTGTTCCTTCGCAGCCTATGTACGCTTCCAGCAAGCAGTAATTAATGCCTTAGTTTTAATTATGGCACCCTTATCTGATTTTATTAATGGAAGTAGTTTAAAAGTGTATCAAGGAAATTGAAATATATGTTTCAAGAACTTGGGATGGAGTGTATTTCTATCGCTACAGGCGCGCTTGCTGCTTGCTTCAGTGTGTGGTTTCTATTTCCTGGGAGAAAGATTTATGTGTTCTCGTATAATGCGCATGCAGTAAATGCATAATTGGTTGGAATATACGAGCGCTGCATAATCTACACTGAACCGAATTTCTAAACGTCCACCTAATAAACTGTGAGTTTGGGGTAACGGGTCTGTGTATTAGTCCAAATATTGGTAGTCTATTGTTATCCACCATACTCTATCAATGTACACTAAGAAAACACCAATTTATTGTCATGGCTGACCAAGCGGAACGGAAGGTTGGAATCCTAAATGTTGGCATGAGGACCACGTGCACGGCATGGTGAGTGCTCAATTTGATTGCAATTTATTCTATGTGCGACCCGTAACCGAAAAAACAGAAAATATGGCGAGAATGACCATTGAGGAAAGCGGGCGAGCCGTCGGTATGCTTGATACGGGCACTTCTATCAGCAGGTATGTTCAGCGTTGTAATTAAATTCGATATTTTGTAATGAATCATACAATGTCATATTTTAATATCATTCTAAATCATTTCCATCGTGTTTCCAGGTTGCACGACTTTTCAACAGACGGTGGTCTTTACTTGTTGATTTTCTTCAACTGTTATACAACATCAGGTGGACGTTTAGAAATTCGGTTCAGTGTATATCGCTACAAATATCCTATGACGCTGCACTGGATATACAAATGGACATGTTTTGAAGTAGTCAACTATTTATTCTTATATAAGTATTAGTCCTATTGAGTTCCGTTTGAGTTGTATTAATAAAACAGACAGGATAGCGCAGTGGTAGCACGTTCGATTCAGGTGCGAACGGCGATTGGTTCGCGCCCAGCTGTAGCCGTTTCGATTGTGCCCTTATGCATGTCATTTAACATTCCACATTGCTTTCTCTTCCCTCGTGGCGATGTATTCCATCAGGAATGAGGTCTCGAGACGCAAACCGTAAATATATTTAACTTATACAACTATATATCATGACCTA
Source organism: Archivesica marissinica (assembly GCA_014843695.1). NCBI lineage: Eukaryota > Metazoa > Mollusca > Bivalvia > Venerida > Vesicomyidae > Archivesica > Archivesica marissinica. The sequence goes on along the minus strand of CM026395.1, from coordinate 70,748,495 downwards.
ATATAGATTATCTGTATGAACTAAGACGGTGTGGTGGTGTTTTACGCTTATTTATCGTCGCTACCGTTTGCTCATATGAGCGACGCCTCATGAAGAGATTAGTTTACGACGTTTTAACACGTATTAGCACAGTACAAAAGTTGCCTGTTAATGTTGTTCTGTGCAGTGTAATTCTATAAACGTTTAAATTGTCATTTTGCAGGTCGATTTAGCATAATCACACCTGATGCAACCCGAGTAAATTATGTTCATCGTGAAACGTCGATACAACGGACAACGATATTAAGAAATAGCAACTGCCATTCAGGGGTTGCAACTGCGCTTCGTGTTTCATTGTGTCAGTTTATGAGTGAAATCAATTTGTTGTATCTTGTTGAATAATGGTGGTAATTAATAACATATATACAGTGTGTTCAACATTTACTATTCCGTCGCTTCCTGTGTTATTCGTGTTTCACTGTATCATTTGTTTTACAGTACATACAATTTGTTGTATCTTGTTGACTACGGTGGAAATTACACAGCGACTTTAACAGCGTCATTCACTAATGAGTGGCTTCCTCTCTTATCATACATCTTTGACATTTATTGAAACGCAACCACTTCAAATTTCGAGTATCATGCAATGATTTTTTAGCATATTCAGTCATGCCAGTGGAATATAATTTCTTAGCATATTGAGTGATACTTGACATACAACGGTCATTTCCCTCCCCCTAACCCCCTAAATAGATATCCGATTGAAATTGTTGATAAAAATATGATATGATAAGAACCCACTGTAATCGTGTTATAATAAATATATAGTATAACAGTAATCCATACTTTGAATATTGAAATATCAGTATTATTTGTCCGGAGCGAAAATATCTGCATTTACACTCAACAAAATATCTAATTGTGTTTTATAGTATATATATATATTTTATAACAATATAAATTGAATTGGAGCAAACAAATGCCCATATAATATATATATATCATATATATATCATCTTATCAATATTCATTTCATATTATTTGATATCTTTATTCAATGAATTATTGAATGTTCATCTGGAATAAAAAATGTTTTAAATGACAATATGAAAATAGTAATATTGTATGATTATTAGTTGGCTCTAAATATTATAAAACACCAGGTGACCGTTGAATGTATTTGGTCACAGACGGATCTGTAGTCCAGTGGTAACACGCTGGACTGGTATTCCAAAGATCGCAGGTTCGATCCCCCGTCTGACCATAATAAAATTAATAGTCTTTCAGATGGGACGTTAAGCCGAGGTCTCGTGTCGGTGCTTTACACCGTGCACGTAAAAGAACCAGAGGAGACTCTGGAATGGGTCTCTGTCTGTATCATTGCACTATCCACCAACAATCTAAAATTACTAATCTCTTCAGGAGGCATCGCTCATATGGGCAACCGGTAGCGACGATAAATAAACGTAAAACACACACACACTCCGCATGCCTCTTCTCTCTCACTTGTGGCGATGGATTCCATCAGGAATGAGGTCTCGAGAGTGATCAATATAAGTTATAAGAACTTGTTTCGAAATCGAGCTAAAATAAATTTTTAATAAACTAAAAAGACACCATCCTAGTCAAAATAAGTTTATATATTTTCCAACAATGTTTCAAGTACATTAAAAATGTTAAATGGGTTGGATATATTTACTGGAACACTTGTGTAAAACTTTTTAGTTTAGCGCAGTGGTTAGCGCGCTCGCTTCTCACCAATGCAACCCGGGTTCGATCCTCCAACCGAGAAGTATGTGAGATGGTACGGTGGTCGCCAGATCGGACAGGTGGGTTTTCTCCGGGTACTCCGGTTTCCTCCCACACGAATGACCACATATACGATTTCACCCGCGCCAACGTACGTGATTAATATAAGTTGTTAGAACTTGCTTCGCAATCGTTGTAAAATAAATTAAGTTAGGTTAATACTTGTTTCGTATAAATAATGCAATTTGGGTTTTTTTGCTTACGTTTAATTGACGTCGCTACCGGTTGCCCATTTGAGCGACGGACAGTTTACCTAACAACACATTTCCTAGGCAGGCTCCAGCGGTTAACAAGAACTTGGTGCACCAACCTCCGTAGCAAACTGCCAATATAAATGAGACACGGTCTGAGCAGGGCTCGGACCCGAGACAATCAGTGATGAAAGGTTACAGTGGTATACAAGTCAGTGACATAAACCACTCGACCATGGAGGCGGACAATGCAATTGTGACATAGATCTACGGTTTGAATAGGAATGTGACTTTAAAATGATATATATAATATTGGTATTATTAGAATTATATATGTAATAATACAATATGTTGTCATCTGAATGATTGTGTTTTCAATTACTAATCAATACATACCATGCACTGTCGTTTCTGTTTGCGGGTCCGTTTTCTTCTTCGCCATTGGTTCCCGGGTTAAAATGTCACATATTGAAAACTTCTGGGGCTTCATGGTGACGTCACTGACGTAAGTCCTTCAGTTTAAAACTTCAAGTGGAAATGGTGTCGTCTCTTACTAACAGTTACACAGTTCCATTGATTCAGTGAACACGTTACAAGATCACAATGTAATCACAAATCACTGTGTTTCCTAACGTTATATATATATATCTCTATGTGGTTATAATAATCTCTGGAAATATTGTGAAGAATTATTCGTAAATGTATGTTAATTTATAGGTAGAACGTTCCAAACCTGTCAATGGAGTAGATAATCTGATAAGATATCTACTGTTCATTGACTTTATACAATGTTCATGCGATCATGGAACATGTGGAGGTGTTAATTGACTGCTTAATTCTCTAAGAGGTTTTGCGATACCCCAGCCAATCAGTAACGTGAGTTTATCGTATGCTCCACCCACTTGCTGTGCACTACGACGCTGCGCAGAGTACGCGTGACGGATTGGATATTTCGACATTAAGTCACAAGGGAGGGAATGCCAGAACGTGAGGCATTCAAAATCATTAATATCATCTAAATATCAACAGAATGTTCTGTCTGCTACGCGTAATACAAATTACACGAGTACGTACCGGTGCCTTCGTTAATATATCGTCCATTATCACGGTGGAGAGAATGTTTGCAAGGGTAATTTGGATAAGTCGACACTGACAAAAATTAATGTGATTTTCTTCAAAAATATTTACAGATGACAATTATTGTTATTGTAAGAATTGCGCCTATTCTAATATAGCATGACGACAAAACGGTTGTGAAAATGGACCATTCATCTCTGACATGGGTACTGTCTGACAACTCACTGCGGCTTAATGTTTGCTAACAGGTTCATGATATATGTACATACACAGTTTATCGGCTGTATATAATTGTCATTGTTTAAAGTTATATACTGTTTTCTAAAACAAACAAAAAGCGAAATTACAGTGTGTTTTTTTATAATTTAAGTTTATTTAACGTCGCTACCGGTTACCCATCTGAGCGACGGGCAGTTTACCAAACAACACCTTTCCTGGACAGGCTCCGGCGGTTAACCTCCATAAGAAACTGCCAATGTTTTCATATAACACGGCCTGAGAGGAGTTCGAACCCATGTTATACAAGTCAGCGACCGTAACGACTCGACCACGGATGTGGACTATATACAGTACGTGTGTGTGTTTTACGTATATGTATCGTCGCTACCGGTTGGCCACATGAGCGCCGCCTCCTGAAGAGATTAGTCATTTTAGATGTTTGGAGGATAGTGTAATGATACAGACAGAGACCCATTCCAGAATCTTCCAGCTGTAAAGCACCGACACGAGATCTCGGTTTCAAGTCCCATCTGAAAGTCTGTTAATTATATTAGGGTCAGACGGGGGATCGAACCTGCGATGTGTCCCGTTTTTATATGCCATCACTTTTAATTACCATGTTAAAAGAGATTGTATAAGTCACTTCAGGTGCGAAAGGCCCGGAGTTCGAATCCACCTGTAGCCGTTACGAGTGTGCCCTTATGCAAGCAAGATACTTAAATTCCACGTTGCCTCTTCTCCCTCCCTCGTGGCGATGGGTTACATCAGGGATGATATCTCGAGAGTGATTAATATAAGTTGTAGGAACTTGTGTCGAGCTCAAATAAATTTGTATAAACTAGAAGAGATGTACGTACATTAATTGTATTGCTATTGTGATTACGGAGCTAGAAAACAGACGAACGAAATCAAGACGATACTGGTCAAAATAAAATTCTATATTTTTAAACAATGTAATTTGAAACATGGTACAAAGGATGCACATTGAAACTATTATCTGAGTAATACCGGTTTTGTAATGACAGCAACCTTTTGGAAAGTGTGAGTCAGTTTGGACAGGAATAACAACAGTATAATAATAATGATCACTTCACATAACCCAACTTACGTTTTAGTTTAAACATTTCAAACAATGATATAACATATACAAATGTACAATTTACATACGTGTATGAAAAAAGGATTAGAACCGAAAGCTATGGCTTATAGAGGTCTTCTCCTATAATTAGATGCATATTGTAATTACGGTATGACAGCGTTTTAATCGTATCTGAACTATTAATTACAACTTGAAAAAAGATAATGAAATAATGAATAAACCACAATTATGCTTCAAGTCTGTCTGTCTGTCTGTCTGTCTGTCTGTCTGTCTGTCTGTCTGTCTGTCTGTTCTGTCTGTCTGTCTGTCTGTCTGTCTGTCTGTCTGTCTGTCTGTCTGTCTGTCTGTCTGTCTGTCTGTCTGTCTGTCTGTCTGTCTGTCTGTCTGTCTGTCTGTCTGTCTGTCTGTCTGTCTGTCTGTCTGTCTGTCTGTCGTCTGTCGTCTGTCTGTCTGTCTGTCTGTCTGTCTGTCTGTCTGTCTGTCTGTCTGTCTGTCTGTCTGTCTGTCTGTCTGTCTGTCTGTCTGTCTGTCTGTCTGTCTGTCTGTCTGTCTGTCTGTCTGTCTGTCGTCTGTCTGTCTGTCTGTCTGTCTGTCTGTCTGTCTGTCTGTCTGTCTGTCTGTCTCTGTCGTCTGTCTGTCCTGTCTGTCTGTCTGTCTGTCTGTCTGTCTGTCTGTCTGTCTGTCTGTCTGTCTGTCTGTCTGTCTGTCTGTCTGTCTGTCTGTCTGAAATGTGGTGACATTTACTATTTCATCATTTCAAATTAATGAATTTCGTGAAGTTGTGAAATCGTAAATTCATGAAGTTGAAATCGTGACCTCTTCAGTCGATCAGTCACAGTGCTTTTGGATGATAGCTTTATCAACGTATTCTAGTTACTCTCGTTGGCGCCGATGTAAGCGTATTAGTCGTGTGTGGGGGGGGGGGCAGGAGGTCCCAGAGAAAACCCACCTATCCGATCTGGCGACCACCGTACCATCTCACATACTTCCCCGTCCGAGGATAGAACCCGAGAAGCGAACGCGCTAACCACTGCGCTAATCTAACAGACATTATAGCAGTTGTAAACTTATTAATCATTTTGTGGAGCTTCTAACGGGTTCCATGTCCGATGCATGCACTATTTGTATCTTTACTCATGCAAATATCAAAAACTGTCGTCTCTTTTCATCCGCCCATTAATCAGTCAAGTAACCTGCAGAATCGGCAGATAGATCAATACAACCAGTACATATTTATTATCATTTCTTTCAAAATTTCATATGCCCAATTAGTGAACATAGTTCACTTTACTTTGAAGTAGCCGACTATAACGGACCGCCCATCTATTTGGAACGCATATCGTTTCAATGCATGCTTTATGTTAACTGTTTGTATCTATTAATAAATTGTCCGTTTTGACTTTTTAACTATCAAAGAGAACATACTATTTTAGTGATGCTGAACGCTGGGGTTTCTTTCGAAGCATGTAAGATTTCATTAAGCGTGCGCTTGCACGTTGTGTTTACGCACAAGTACAGATGTACGACAGGTCTTAAATTAATCATGCTAGTTTGAGTGACAGAAGCATATAGTGTTAGTTCGTTCCTTCCAAGTAACAGACTGCTGTAAGACGAAATTTAACGTTTTTTGTCGGCACTTTTGCTACAAAGAAATGTAAGTTTTACGGCAAGAAACAAATGATTAACTTGTTAGTTATCACCTGATGCGTGCAGAACGCCATTACTCTTGTCGGAGGTGGTGTAATTGATTTGCAAAATTGATACATTTTTTTCGAATGTGTTTTTTTCTCTGAAAATAAGGTTCGCTTCTATGATAGTGTATTCGTGAAGGCTATGTCTCAACTATTTCAAAGCATAGACTTCATGCTAATAGTATAATAAAAATAATAATAATATTATTATTAATATCAATAATAATAATAATAATCATCATTATCATAAGTGATCAAGTGTTGGTTATGACAGAGTTAGAACGCTGCACATTAATATATACAGCACTACCACCGGCGTTGTTGTCAAGTGTTGGTTATGACAGAGTTAGAGAGCTGCACGTTAATATATACAGCACTACCACCGGCGTTGTGGTCAAGTGTTGGTTATGACAGAGTTAGAGAGCTGCACGTTAATATACAGCACTACCACCGGCGTTGTGGTCAAGTGTTGGTTATGCCAGAGTTAGAGAGCTGCACGTTCATATATACAGCATTACCACCGGCGTTGTGGTCAAGTGTTGGTAATAAGATAGTTAGAGAGCTGCACGTTCATATATACAGCACTACCACCGGCGTTGTTGTCAAGTGTTGGTTATAACAGAGTTAGAGAGCTGCACGTTCATATATACAGCACTACCACCGGCGTTGTTGTCAAGTGTTGGTTATAAGATAGTTAGAGAGCTGCACGTTCATATATACAGCACTACCACCGGCGTTGTTGTCAAGTGTTGGTTATGACAGAGTTAGAACGCTGCACATTAATATATACAGCACTACCACCGGCGTTGTGATCAAGTGTTGGTTATGACAGAGTTAGAGAGCTGCCCGTTAATATATACAGCACTACCACCGGCGTTGTTGTCAAGTGTTGGTTATGACAGAGTTAGAGAGCTGCACGTTAATATATACAGCACTACCACCGGCGTTGTGGTCAAGTGTTGGTTATGACATAGTTAGAGAGCTGCACGTTAATATATACAGCACTACCACCGGCGTTGTGGTCAAGTGTTGGTTATGACAGAGTTAGAGAGCTACACGTTAATATATACAGCACTACCACCGGCGTTGTGGTCAAGTGTTGGTTATAACAGAGTTAGAGAGCTGCCCGTTAATATATACAGCACTACCACCGGCGTTGTGGTCAAGTGTTGGTTATGACAGAGTTAGAGAGCTGCACGTTAATATATACAACACTACCATCGGCGTTGTGGTCAAGTGTTGGTTATGCCAGAGTTAGAGAGCTGCACGTTCATATATACAGCATTACCACCGGCGTTGTGGTCAAGTGTTGGTTATGACAGAGTTAGAGAGCTGCACGTTCATATATACAGCACTACCACCGGCGTTGTGGTCAAGTGTTGGTTATGACAGAGTTAGAGAGCTGCACGTTAATATATACAGCACTACCACCGGCGTTGTGGTCAAGTGTTGGTTATGACAGAGTTAGAGAGCTACACGTTAATATATACAGCACTACCACCGGCGTTGTTGTCAAGTGTTGGTTATGACAGAGTTAGAGAGCTGCACGTTCATATATACAGCACTACCACCGGCGTTGTGGTCAAGTGTTGGTTATGACAGAGTTAGAACGCTGCACATTAATATATACAGCACTACCACCGGCGTTGTGATCAAGTGTTGGTTATGACAGAGTTAGAGAGCTGCCCGTTAATATATACAGCACTACCACCGGCGTTGTTGTCAAGTGTTGGTTATGACAGAGTTAGAGAGCTGCACGTTAATATATACAGCACTACCACCGGCGTTGTGGTCAAGTGTTGGTTATGACATAGTTAGAGAGCTGCACGTTAATATATACAGCACTACCACCGGCGTTGTGGTCAAGTGTTGGTTATGACAGAGTTAGAGAGCTACACGTTAATATATACAGCACTACCACCGGCGTTGTGGTCAAGTGTTGGTTATAACAGAGTTAGAGAGCTGCCCGTTAATATATACAGCACTACCACCGGCGTTGTGGTCAAGTGTTGGTTATGACAGAGTTAGAGAGCTGCACGTTAATATATACAACACTACCATCGGCGTTGTGGTCAAGTGTTGGTTATGCCAGAGTTAGAGAGCTGCACGTTCATATATACAGCACTACCACCGGCGTTGTGGTCAAGTGTTGGTTATGACAGAGTTAGAGAGCTGCACGTTCATATATACAGCACTACCACCGGCGTTGTGGTCAAGTGTTGGTTATGACAGAGTTAGAGAGCTGCACGTTCATATATACAGCACTACCACAGGTGAGTTGTTAGATTATCGGGGACTATTTATTTACTACGGCATAAGGATGCACCTTTGTGATCTTTGAAATGTAATGTTTTTTCTTTTCAAATTTATGTTTGGTATAACTCGTTTTATAAAATATTGTATGGAATCACCACTATAGTGTAAGATCATACGTACACGTATGTCAAATTGCAGCGCTTGTGTTTGCACATACCCCAGTGTATATATCATCTAGTTTGTAGCACAGGGATTCGGCACGTTTGGTGGTACTAGTATATATACTTAAATATATATATACTAGTACCCCCAAACGTGCCGAATCCCTGTGGTTTGTAGTTGAGATTACAAAAGCCTACCTAAGGCCAAGACTGTAGATCAGATATCTAGCAATTGATTCGTGGCGGCAAGTGACTTTTTAAATGGAAAAATCAAGGGTGAAAAATCGGGTGTTTCAATTGCCTCTTACAATATTATGGCAAATATTTCTACAAATATTTATATTGTTGTATCAACGCGAACATTTTCTTCTCCCGGTAGCATTTGTTCAAAACAGGTGTTTAAGCATTATATACCTTTGATGCTTAGTCGTTAACCGGAATCTCTTATAACGAAAGTGTGCAAAAGATAAATATTCCTAATGGTGTATTATCCTCGTTTATCAACACATGTTCCGATATTTGTGTTCAACTTATAATATACGATCGGTTGATAGGTTCTTTTGAATTAGGTTTTTGAAATATCAGCCAATTACCTGATTAAAGTAATATATAAAAGACATTATTATGGTGCAAGTTACTTCAAAACTATATTAGAATTGCTTGGTCGATTAATATTTAAGCTGATTCCATACATATTTTGAAGAGTCATATATGCACATTGTTAGATAGATTAATTGTCTCATTCACATTTTCTACTCTACAAGCCAATTCCATATATCACCATATTCCACAACATAGTATATGTAGTTTCTCTACTTTTCACCTGTAACATTACTATATAATTCCAATGTGCAGTTCTCACTTATAGTTCTATCTTTTGATTGCATTTGATGTGTATATGTGTTGAGGGCCTCATGGTATGTTGACTTTTGTTAAATGAGTTCTCTCGTAAAATAAAGTCTTTATTATTATTATTATTATTATTAGATTATTAGCATTATTAGATTATTATTATTATATGCACCTTCAATTTTCGATTAATACATCAAATACTTGGTCCGGAGTTCGAGCCCCACTGGAGCCGTTACGAGTGTGCCCTTAGGCAAGGCATTTAAATTCCACGTTGCCTCTTCTCTCCCTCGTGGCGATGGATTCCATCAGGAATGAGGTCTCGAGAGTGATTTATATAAGTTGAAATAACTTCGCAATCGAGCTAAAATAAATTTGTATAATTTTAAAATACTTGGTATAATGTTTATATTTCACAGTTGTTTGTTATATTTATAGAAATACGAAATTTTAATGCTAAAATGCGCCATCGGTGTCAGTTGAATTTATTTATTCTAACACGTTCGTAAACTGTTTATTTATTCGTGGCACGCGAGGAAATCTCTGACTGAGAATGATACATGATTCGGATGAGAAAATGATTCTTTGTTTGAAACATCATGCTGTATTGTATGTATTAAGCAACCGGAATATAAATAAACACAGGTCCAGGTCGTAATAACTTTACCATAACCAACAAGCTGGACTGGTAATCCAGTGATCGCAGGTTCGATCCCCCGTCTAACCCTAATAAAATTAACAGTCTTTCAGATGGGACTTTAAACCGAGGTCTCGTGTCGGTGCTTTACACAGTGCACGTAAAAGAACCAGAGGAGACTATGGAATGGGTCTCTGTCTGTATCATGCACTATCCTCCAAAATCTAAAATGACTAACCTCTTCAGGAGGCGTCGCTCATATGGGCAACCGGTAGCGACGATAAATAAACGTAAAACACACACATGTAATGGGGTTTGTTTTTGTCGTAGCATTGAACCGTAATATATGTAAAACGTTTGTCTGTCGGACTCCTAAATACAGGAACGCTCATACATATTTACACGATTAGACGCTATTACAGTTAGAGTTGTGTTTAGTTTTAACATCATTTATTTCAGTATGTTTTACGTGTAATCAAGAAATGAACATGTATATAATTTAGCAGCAGTATAGCCTGAACGAACGATATCGTTTTCTTTATAGTCGCCTCCGCCGAGGCATTTGGGCGACTGGTTTCTCTAAGTAGATTACGTTGTCATCTAAGTTTCTTATGTTGACAACTGGAAATGCATCTTCGTTCTTCTCAGGTGACAAGTCCTGTATCATATCAGTTTTCGAAATGGTCCCTTTTAGGGCCACATCCTTCACGATTTGTCAGCTCACAGCACAGCAATTATGGTTCCGATGTCTTCGCTAGGGTCCTCGCGCCATCCAGAAGTAAGCGTCCCACAGTCCTTGAAGGAGAACCGTCCCCTTGAAGGAGCCGGCTACCCCCGGGCCCCCCCCAGCTATCCGCCATCGCCAGCACCGAGCATTGCTGTCTCGCCAAGTAGATACGTTAGTAATAAGTTTATACTCGTATACAGTCACACGACTTCTACTTGTCCGATGGTTCGGCTTCCGTCAGCGAAGCCATTGACCCATTTTCTTGCTGTGAGCTGTGCCTAGGTCACGACGTGCACGTTGTGGATGAGAGACCTGGCTGGAAGGGATTGGAACGAAAGAAAACGTATATAGTTCTTCTCCCTATCAATTGATTGATATACAATATATAGGCAGGAGAATATTATATTTAACAATGAAAATACATGAATTATCAGTGCCGTAGCAAGAATTTGAAAATAACAGATGCGACCCCCACCCCCGAATTAATTTGTAGATGCTTGTCTGCATTCTGAAGACAGTTTTATCAAAGTTTTCCTATACCTGTCGTTACTTGCCAAATTCTAACCGAAGCGAGTGCCTCATTTGCCTCAGCGTGGTTACGGGTCTGAATCTAGTCTAAATTTAATAATATCGCTTTATGTAACGAGGACATCTTAGCAAAATGTGAAATTCATCTTCCAAACGACTGTATACATTATAAATGAAGATTCTATACGCGTTTTGTCTTCTTCTGCAGATGGAAATATAAAATTACAATTCATATACATTGTATTGTAAAGTCACTTTTGGTGAATATCAATTTTCAGAGTTATTTGGAAGAGTAATATCACTAAACAAAGAGTTCATTTCTGCACAGATTTTCCAGATTTTAATCAACCCCCGAAAAACTCAGTGAAAATGGAAACGGAGTATCTACAATACATTATAAACATTATAAGTTGAGAAGTTAATTGTTAATTTATAAACGTATTAGATTGCGTGCAACATAGTAATACAGTCAAACCTGTGTTAGCGGTCACCTCTATTAAGCAGCCAACCTGCATTAAGCAGCCAGTTTCCAGATTCCCAATATGTTGTTTTGCTATCCATTTAACCTCTATTAAGCAGCCAACCTGCATTAAGCAGCCAGTTTCCAGAGTCCCAATATGTTGTTTTGCTATCCATTTAACCTCTATTAAGCAGCCAACCTGCATTAAGCAGCCAGTTTCCAGAGTCCCAATATGTTGTTTTGCTATACATTTGACCTCTATTAAGCAGCCAACCTGCATTAAGCAGCCACTTTCTGTGATTCCCTTGACTGGCTGCTTTAGGCAGGTTTGACTGCAATATGGATTTGGAAGTCATGATAGCGCTGTGGTAGCACGTTCGCTTCAGGTGCGAAAGGATCGGAGTTCGAGCGCCGCTGGATCCGTTACGAGTATGCCCTTAGGTATGGCCTTTTCACTCTCCCTCGTGGCGATGGATTCCGTCAGGAATGAGGTCTCGAGAGTGATTACTATAAGTTGTAGGAACGTGTTTCGCAATCGAGCTAATATAAATGTGTATAAACTATTCACTAACGCAATCATAATAATAGTTTTATTATTAACCGCCCTTCTCAATTAATCGTCTTGTTATTGTTGTAAGCTCAACATTCTATGAATCTGATCAGATGTATATAGCAACAGCACTATATACTAGAACATAGTTTGGGTGGTACTAAGTTCAAAGTACCTCCACACGTTTCTAACGCTTTCAGTAATTGTCTACACATTACCTCTGAAAATATCATTAACTGCCGAAATGGTCATTTCCGTTTATTTTGTGGGGTATATTTTCGTTGATCTCTAACGAACAAGTGGCTGGAAAAAGTTCCACATAAAAGTGATAGATGTTTTAAAAATTATATTCTATTTAGCGATTTAAAACATCAAAGCTTCTGTTAATTTATATTTCGGAATCCTTCCGGAAATGCCTATATTTTAAATTCAATATATGTTTACCGCTACTTGCCTCAATATGTACGATCATTTACTAATTAAAGACACAAAGGCCCCATTGACATTGAATCGCTAGAAAACCTGTCCCTGCAGGCTTCAAAGACACTTTGCTAGAGAGACTTGAAACAGACTTAAGTAGCAGCGTACAGGCACTTGAAGAAATGGATAAGCGAGGCTATGGAGAGGCGGCGGGAGAGAATCGTAGCGCGGAACTGCGGGGCGTCCTAGTTAATGAAAGGGAAGAGAGTACGGAGAATTACGTGTGTTTGGAATGTGATCGGTTGAGCCCAGAATCTCAAATAGGGAACTGTCACAGAAATGGTAATAGAATATAAATTTATACTTATCTGAGAGGATATGTGTCATAGAAAACACATCAAGATTAATTGTAACAGTAGTCGAATCTCAGAATGGTTTCATTACCCTGAAACCAGCATAGTAGGTCAAATACGGTATTACGGTAACGTAAAGTAACGATAGAAACTGATTGACATACTAACATAGAACTAACCAAGAACTAACACACTGTTTGTGTGTCATGTAACATAAAAGACATAGAGGATGAATACCAATTTACCGTTGTGTATAATAGTTATGAAACACTACGAAAAAGAAAAACGTAGGCCACTATGTTCCTAAATTAAACCAAGTATATTTAAATTTATCAAGTTGAACTATTAAATTCATAAAACGTCAATGAACTTAGTAAATTAGCAATATATGTTGGGTGGTTATTGCCTCTGTATACCTCTTTAATAGCAATGTCTGATCTAGTATCTACTACCTATTCCATAAAGTTGACTGCCGAACAAGACTGACGGGCCTAGTCACACAGAAAATAAGAAATAGATGAAAACATGTGCAGAAGAGAAGTGTGTAGCTCTTATATTCGTGAGGAATACTGCAGCATGAAGTAGAGTTCTCATTCCAGCTCTATTCGACTATGAATATATGCAGTAACGCAAAAAACATAAAATGATATCGGCCCATAAAATCGTGGATAGAAGGTGTATTAGTATGCAGATTGTTATTATATTCTGATAGGTTTTCTATCACAGACAGCTGGTGTTCATTCGAGCTGATTCTTGTTGTTCATTTGTTCATGAAATGTGTCCTAGTTCTCATAGATGCTGGCTTAACCCATTCAACACCACTGGTCTGGAGGTGTGCATTCTATGTTTAGACCAATACATTAATAAGAAAATTACATATGCAGATCCTGCTAAGACGGCTCATCTGGATCTACACTTTTTGTAAGCTTATCTAGAGGTATGTGGTGTTGAAAGGGTTAAAGACACGCACGCACGTATGCACTTTTTGTGAATTTACAATTTGTAAATTACCCCCGATTTAGAATATATATTTAAACAAACCACACCACTAACTTTGTAAATTGTATATTTTAAAGTTATAATCCTGTTGAAACTGGAAAAGTTGCTATAATACAATTATATTTGTTACACAATCTGTATTACATGTTTTTCAGTTTTATTTCATTTATAACATTTTTAATGTACTTGAATATTGTTGAAAGATATATATAACCGCTCTCTTCGTAACTCCGTGTCTACGTAACAAATCATAACATAGTGTGATAGCGCAGTTGTAGTGCCTTCGCTTCAGGTGAGAAAGGCCCGGAGTTCTAGCCAAGCCGTAGCAATTACGATTGTGTCCTTAGGCAAAGCATTTAAATTCCACATTGCCTCTTCGCTCTCCCTCGTGGCGATGGATTCCACCATGAATGAGGTCTCGAGATCGATTAATATAAGTTGTAGGCACTTGTTTCGCAATCGAACTAAAATAAATTTGTATAAACTAAATCATAACAGCAGTATGATTCATGTGTGCACAGGAATATATCTTTAAATAAAATTGCTGTTTCTAAGAAATATTATGTGAAGCATCCACGTCACACAATGTACGTGTTTCTAAATGAAAATATATGAAAAACAAAACACGTATCTAGATGATAATTCTGCGAGAGTTTCGTGGTGGGTATTTGGCTTGTGTCTGTCACAGCGGGTATACGAGTATTGCGGTGGTGGTGCAATTGTTAATTACCTGACCACGTGACAGACACAGCGGGGACTAAATTCCGTAGTGCAGCTGTTCCTAGTCCGAGAACACAGTGGGAAATCTGTCAGTTATTTGTTTCCATTAAATTAATGGCGGTAAATGCACTTTCCAATTTAGTCATTAGCAGTGGGTTGGTGGTGTACATACTGAGGGGCTGGACTTGTTTTTCATATTTGTCTGGAGCAAGAATACTAAAAACCAATCTCTTCTCCGGTATACTTCTTTCTAACACTTGTATGTATATGACGAGAGTGGTGTTTTGTTTTGTTTCTCCGTTTATTTAAGGTCGCTACCTGTTGCTCATTTGAGCGAGGGAGGTAGGGAGGGGGAGGGAGGATTTAAGTGCCTTGCGTAAGGACATGCGCACAACCACCACCACCTGACGGAGCTCAAACTCACAACCACTCGGTTACGGTGCGGACACTGTGTCCATTTCACCATGTATGGGGGGGGGGCTATGCGGTCTCGACTTCTATTATTCGACCAATCATTGGGCCATCATCAGGTGAGCGATCCAGAGCGATATTGATCCTCTTGGTTACATGTCATGTCGAGATCCACTTGTTCACTTTAAATTAGAATTTGTAGCCCAACCCATTTGTTTTTTTCCCCTTGACAAAACAAATGTATCGTATACTGCAATCATATAATTACATATTAATCTCTGATTTGTTCTTAGTATTGTATGTATATATGTAATGTATTGTATGAAAAAAATGCAATAAAATATTAACTAAAAAAAAAATTAGAATTGTCCAAGCAACAGTACGTATAATCACAATACACGTATATAATGCCGTGCAAGGTCATTCAAGCGGAGCGTTCCGGTGATAAACGCAACTATTCGCTTCTCACCAATGCAACCCAGGTTCGATCCTCGGACATGGAAGTATGTGAGATTGTACAGTGGTCGCCAACTCGGGCAGATGGGTTTTCTCCTGGTACTCTGCTTTCCTTCCTCGCGATGTTTGGATATCCATAATACCAGGCGCGCCGTTTTGCTATTTATTCGGCATTTATGGATATCCAAAAATCGAATTATGGATATCCAATAATCGATTTATGAATATCCAATAATCTATTTAAATCGAATTATGGATATCCATAAATGCTGAATAAATAGCAAAACGGAATTACGGATATCGAATTATGGATATCCATAAATAACTATAAATAGCAACAATAAGCACCCCATACAGCTGCACGTCGTTCGCAAACGTATTGAGATAAGTAACAGATTCATACACTTGACAAATAATAAATATCCAACATAAAGAGGAACATAAACACAAATGATGGCTATGAATTCATTTGATTCACCAAGTCGTCTTTCTGCAGCAGACGACATAGAGGTGGATTCGTGTTTTATTGTTTCCTTGTTATTTATGACAACGCACTGTGTACACATGAAGCCATTGCGGGGGGGGGGGGGTAAATGAGGACCGAAAAAGAATAGTTGCACGTATTGCCACTTTGCGGTGTATTTCCACTTTGCGGCGGAGAATTGATTCAGTTGCATCAAACGTCATGTTTAATATCTGTACTTCAGAAAACAAATTACATACGTGCCTGGTACTTGAATTTTCTTGTCATTGTCTTATCACTTGCCATTACTTAGTGCCTAATAACCGTTTTCCATTTCATAACGATTACAATGTAATGAAAACATGTCATGAAAACAGATGTGCCAAGATCTCTGTCGTATGTTGCGCGTGCGACTTGCAGCTGCGCATGCGTCGTTATGGATCATCACTGACATAATCATGGCTACAAATGAGGCATTTAAAGAGATTTTCTATGAAACTGTTTCGTCACAGACGGATCTGTAATCCAGTGGTTAACACGCTGGAACGGGAACTGCGAATTCAGGGATCGCAGGTTCGATCCCCCGCCGATTAAACCGAGTGTGCGTGTGTGTTTTAGATCTCGTGTCGGTGCTTTACACCGTGCTCGTAAAAGAACCAGAGGAGACTCTGGAATGGGTCTCTATCTGTATCATTGCACTATCCCCCAACAATCTAAAATGATTAATCTCTTCAGGAGGCGTCGCTCATATGGGCAACCGGTAGCGATAAATAAGCGTAAAATAACACTGGTTCGTCCCCAAAAAGTAAATATTTGTTTCTTATAGTGGCACCCATATTGAAGGGCCAGCCATTTCTGACTTCTGAGGAGCCTTTTATGAACATCAGCATGTCCCTGTCTTGTCGGTGAAATGTTTCGATGGTCTGGGTTCATCTCTTGAAGGTCTGACTGAATTTCATAATAGCGTCTTCATTATTATATATTTATTTAATTTTCTATATATCATATTTATTGAATTATTCATACAGATCTACTATTGCTCTCTCATCAAGTTCCTTCAAAGTGAACGATTATGTCGTCGAATATTTGATTTTACAATATTTGAGATAGCATGTTCGGTAGACTTCCGGAACAGCTTCGTGATTGCTCGTGTAGCTTCGTGATTGCTCGTGTTACTGGCTGTAGATCGTGCGTAAACAATGTCCATAAGTTAATAATTCTTCCGGAACAGCTTCGTGATTGCTCGTGTAGCTTCGTGATTGCTCGTGCTACTGACTGTAGATCGTGCGTAAACAATGTCCACTAGTTAATAATTCTTCCGGAACAGCTTCGTGATTGCTCGTGTAGCTTCGTGATTGCTCGTGCTACTGACTGTAGATCGTGCGTAAACAATGTCCACTAGTTAATAATTCTTCCGGAACAGCTTCGTGATTGCTCGTGTAGCTTCGTGATTGCTCGTGCTACTGACTGTAGATCGTGCGTAAACAATGTCCACAAGTTAATATTTTCCGGAACAGCTTCGTGATTGCTCGTGTAGCTTCGTGATTGCTCGTGCTACTGACTGTAGATCGTGCGTAAACAATGTCCACTAGTTAATAATTCTTCCGGAACAGCTTCGTGATTGCTCGTGTAGCTTCGTGATTGCTCGTGCTACTGACTGTAGATCGTGCGTAAACAATGTCCACAAGTTAATACTTATTCCGGAACAGCTTCGTGATTGCTCGTGTAGCTTCGTGATTGCTCGTGCTACTGACTGTAGATCGTGCGTAAACAATGTCCACAAGTTAATAATTATTCCGGAACAGCTTCGTGATTGCTCGTGTTACTGACTGTATATCGTACATGTATATATGTATTATATATATATATTCTACACGTATGTCAGTCTGGATCACATGTACATTGAATAATAATAATAATAATAATACAGATAATAAAGATTTTATTTAACTATGAAACAAGGCCAATCTCCATAAGGCTCTCATAACAAAATACAAATATGTACAGCATAATTTTTATCTATATACATAAAATTAAAAACACTACATACTACCATTGTATTTTTAGTATTTTAGTCTTTTAGACATAAACGAGTTAGAGATGCATTTGAGTCAGCTGAGAGTAACCATTTACTGGGTAACTTGCACACAAGACAAACACAAAATGAAACATATGAATATCTCATTTAGTGAAAAACAGTAAAAATAACAATATTAACAAATGTACGCATATTTTCCCCAACTTGATTAATATTTTTTGGCTTTCATTTTTAACCCATTCAACCCCAAGTAACTAACATGGGCTGGTGCGTGATATCTTTAGACCAATAAATTAATAAGAAAATTACCTTTGGACCAGTTCATTTATCAAAATGGGTAATTTTATCTAAAAATAGTAATAATTATTACTGGAAAAAAGTGCAGATCTGGATCTACACTTTTTGTAAGTCTATTTAGAGGTCTGTAGTAGACAGGTTAGCTATGCACCATCATTTGAAGTGGTACCACGCCAATGAGAACAACAATAATAGGAACAACTTGTTTACACAGACATGTAGGAAGGATAAACAATAGACACATTGCACGTAAGAATATGTTCTGACCAAATTACAGCCCATTTGCCAATATGAATGTCTAGCGCGCTGGTAGCGGACGAATGCTGGACGAATGCCACAGACACAACAAGTTCGCCACTTGTTTTCAGTTTTTCTATCGATATGTCTGGAACTGCTGACTAATTTATTATAATGAATAGATATTAGACAAGCATTATCAAAGATACAGTATGGTAGTAATTAAGAATTGTTCTGATTGTATATAATACAGCATTGTCTGATATAATCCGGAGTGATCTGGTGAATGCATCTATTAGTTTCCCGCAGTGCGCGATCCAATGTGCGAAGGACCACTAGTTTAACCTCTCACAACATTCACAGACTGGTTGGTTGGAAGAACCACTCGAAGAACCTCGCACAACATTCACAGACTGGTTGGTTGGAAGAACCACTCGAGGAACCTCGCACAACATTCACAGACTGGTTGGTTGGAAGAACCACTCGAAGAACCTCACACAACATTCACAGACTGGTTGGGTGGAAGAACCACTCGAAGAATCTCGCACAACATTCACATACTGGTTGGTTGGAAGAACCACTCGAAGAACCCCGCACAACATTCACAGACTGGTTGGTTGGAAGAACCACTCGAAGAACCTCGCACAACATTCACATACTGGTTGGTTGGAAGAACCACTCGAAGAACCTCGCACAACATTCACAGACTGGTTGGTTTGAAGAACCACTCGAAGAACCTCGCACAACATTCACAGACTGGTTGGTTGGAAGAACCACTCGAAGAACCTCGCACAACATTCACAGACTGGTTGGTTGGAAGAACCACTCGAAGAACCTCGCACAACATTCACAGACTGGTTGGGTGGAAGAACCACTCGAAGAATCGCGCTCGAGTGAGAACTCCGTGGCCGAGTGCCTAAGGTAGCTGTTTTCAAAACACACCCCCTCACCGAATTAGGTTCGAATCTCGCGGAGATATCGAATTCTTTCTTGCATGGAAGCTATCCAGATGACTAGCGGATGGTCGGTGGTTCTACCCGGGATCGTCCTCCACCAATAATAGCTGGAGAGTCGCCATATAACATAAGCTGTTAGTGAGACTTTAGACCACAAAAACAAGCAAACAGTTATATTATAATATGACTTGATGCTACTCTAGGAAGTGGAAGTCGCGATAGCGCAGTGGTAGAGGGTTTGATTCAGGTGCGAAAGGCCCGGAGTTCGAGCCCGCTGGAGCCGTTACGAGTGCACCCTTGGGCAAGGTATTTAAATTACACACTGCCTCTCCTCTCTCCCTCGTGGCAATGGATTCTATGAAGTCTCAAGAGTTAGCATTAGCATAGGTTGTAAGAATTTGTTTCGCAATCGAGCTAAAATTAATGTGAATATACACTCTGGGAACTTGTACACATACAGCGTCAGTACATATCTCGCATCAGCGGTTATGACATGTAATATCCCACTATAACACTGTCAAAATTCAAGATATAATAATTAAATATCATTTGTTTGATCTCATTATTTTTACATTAATTGTGACATATCCACATTTTCATAACTGTTAGTAGATCTCCGGCCGATACGTCAAGAAATAATCACGTGATAAAATCGTGAACTCTGATTGCAGAATTTAGATTCAGCTCGGATACAGTCAGATATACATAGAAATAATGATGTACTTGAATAACAACGCGTTGCTTCCCAGCATCCAAAGATAAAACATCAAAGTGGCATTTACTACCGTGTATTAGAAATTTATTGTTATATTTCTTTTCTTCTTAATTTGTTGTGTGGGTGTGGGTGGGAGTGTGGGTGGGAGTGTGGTGCCGTTTAAAGTTGCACTGACAGCCTATATGTACACAGATGCTTGGGTTTCGGGTTCAAAACCAATTTGTTAATTTTTTTAATTATTTCATCAATTATCAATTAGTATCCATAATTACTCTGATAGTGACGGGATGTCATATTTAAATATGATTGGATATGGCCTAAATACTGTGTATGTATACATGTAATGTGAAGCCTATGGTTTATCAAAATGTTCTTAAAAATGTTTTTTTAATTGATTTTGAACACGAAACCACTTGTCCAGACACCAAGCGGATGTGCTTATGTCATAAGGCAAGATTCCAACTTTGTACATGCGCCCCCGACAGAATTTCAGCAATAGACCGACATCGTAATCCAAGCTTTAACTGGGTGCAATGGCGGATGACAATATGATATTCAAGAAGGGGCACTGGGGCAGCATGGAGCCGAGTTCCACGAGTCATTATTAATTCTAAATATCAGAATTATAAGTAATTACAGGCTCTACGAATGGAGAATTGTCAAATAGGGAGGAACTCCGCCAAAATACTGAAAATAAGACGATCACCTATAAAGTAACAGACGACCACCTACAAAGTTAAAAACGTATCTTTTCTGAACATATTTGGCCGAATCTGGTGATATTTTTTTTTTTGTGTGGTGGTCGTGATAGCGCAGTGGATGCGCGTTCGCTTCAGGTGCGAAAGGTTCGGAGTTCGAGCCCCGCTGGAGCCGTTACCAGTGTACCCTTAGGCAAGGCATTTAAATTCCACATTGCCTCTTCTCTCTCCTTCATGGTGATGGATTCCATCAGGAATGAGGTCTCGAGAGTGATTAATATGAGTTGTAAGAACTTGTTTCGCAATCGAGCTAAAATAAATTTGTATAGATTATTTATTGTTCAAGGTTTCGACCAAAAAAAGAGGATATCTTCTACAAAGAACACGATTCACTATCATAAGTCAAATACGTCGTATACAGATTGTTACTACCAGTTTTTAAATCCCGCAAAGCAAACTTACCTGCACTAGAAAGCTTTCGTAGACAATATATGGGAGGACATATCACATTTAAGTGTATGGAGCATATGTGGGTACGGTTACGGTCGTTGACTTGCCCCTCAGTGGTTGTAGGTTCGAATCCAATCAAAATATTTCATGTGAGGAAGGTATCCAGATGACTTTCGATGGGTCGGTGGTTTTACCGTGGTGCCCACCCGTGCCTAAAATACTGCTCGAATCATCCAGATTTTGCCGGGTCGGTGCATCATGGGACACAAGGTGCTGTTGTTTTTTTTAGCTCGATTGCGAAACAAGTTTTTACAACTTATATAAATCACTCTCGAGATCGTATTCCTAATGGAATCCATCGCAACGAGGGAGAGAGAAGAGGCAATGTGGACTTTAAATGCCTTGCATAAGGCCACAATCGTAACGGCTACAGCTGGGCGGGTACTCCGAGCATTTCGCACCTGAAGCGAATTACGCTCTACCACGCTATCACGATGTGTTGTTTCATGTATACACATTATCATTGAAAATCCTCATACCATTAAACACATTGCGAAATTCGATCATCATCATCATCATCATCATCATCATCGTCGTCGTCGTCGTCGTCATCATCATCATCATCATCATCATCATCATCATCATCATCATCATCATCATCATCATCATCATCATCATCATCATCATCATCATCATCATCATCATCATCATCATCATCATCATCATCGTCTCATCGTCGTCATCGTCATCGTCATTGTTTCTTCTTCGTTGAAAAGAGTATATATGCCATACATGTTCCGTTTACCTAATAACGAAAACCATGATGATACGATAAACATCACTGCTAGCATGAGTTCGTTTTGAGCTGAGTACGAAAAGCAAAAGTAAGTACAATATTTCAAGATGTCTGCGCCCATGTTTTAAAATGTCATCATTAGATTTTACATAAATCTCTACATTGTGAATTATGTTTGTTGCTGAAGAAACTCGAACGGACTCGTATAAAGATTATACGTTAATATATGTAAGATATATTATTAATAATACCATGGTGCTCGGCTATAGGAAATTTAAACGTAATGTCATAAGATTTCGCGATATATCCCGGCGTGAAGAGTGTTCGCCCAGAACAGGTTTTCGCCTAACTGTGGGAATAGCAAGTCGCGAGAGATCACGCAATATTTCACACTCCAGTTACCGGAGTTATAAATAAACATACCTTGTGCACTTCCAATCTATTTCTAACTGATCATAATAGATCAGACAAGGTAAATTAGTGGTGAAAACTTTAAACCTACCCCAGTTTTCACTAATTTCACTATATCCGTTTTATGTCACCATATAAATATCATTTTTTCTCCAAAATTGGCAATTTTTTCTCCAAAATGACACATGCATCGTCTGCCACGCCAATATATTTACGAATA
The DNA here is from genome assembly GCA_014843695.1 of Archivesica marissinica. Taxonomy (NCBI): domain Eukaryota; kingdom Metazoa; phylum Mollusca; class Bivalvia; order Venerida; family Vesicomyidae; genus Archivesica; species Archivesica marissinica. The sequence goes on along the minus strand of CM026395.1, from coordinate 70,725,622 downwards.
AAAATGTCATTATAGTCTCACTGCTCCATGTTTACGAGTGCCGTCCGTTATTACACACAAGGGGTCCTTATGCATAATATCCATTTTTCACCGTTTTTCGCCTTCAGGTCCATGTGTTGTCACAGAGGTTCTCCAACTGATATACATGGTTGTGTAAACCTAGTGATTCTCTGTTAGGCACCGTGTGATGTGTTCGATGGATGGGTCCAGTTACGGTTCTGCACCCAGTCAGAGTAATTAGAATGGGTGACGACTTCTTATGCCCTGTGTGTTTGTCTAAGTTAAACTCAATTAGTGTTTTAGATACAGTATATAGACAAAATGCTCTCCAACAAATGAATTTTGAGTGAAAATGATAAATTAAGCCTATTATTAAAGTAAGTCTTCCTTATTTATATTGTTTTGTTAAAAAAAACTGTTGCTTACATACTAATGCTCGCGCAGTAGGCAATTTCCACAGTTAGACGAAAACATGTGACGTCATTTCGGATTACTGAGAATGAGGTACCGCTATTTTGTCAACTTTTCTCAAAAAGTAAACATTCGATTTTCTTCGAGATTTTTGTGAGTGAATGGTAAAATATTGTTTATTTGGTGACATAAAATTGTTTGCAGTGTATGACAATTCTAAACCTATAGGAGTCCGTTATGTACTACATCGTCGGAAACCAGTAACACCGGGATATACCATTTTCTCTGACAGAGACTATTATTATGAGGTCTTATAGTTAAAGCTCATTTTCGTATTGGCACTTTCCGCCCTGATCTGATTACTGACCAATATTTTGAAGCTTTCCGGACATGAATGTTTATAAATGTGTGCATTGGTGTTAGGAATAATCATAAATATAGATATACAAATTTATTTTAGCTTGATTGCAAAACAAGTTCTTACCACTTATAATAATCACTATCAAGACCTCATTCGCCACGAGGGAGAGAGAAGAGTCAACGTGTTTAAATGCCTTGCATAAAGGCACAATCGTAGCGGCTCCAGTGGGGCTCAAACTCCGGGCCTTTCGCACCTGAAGTGAGCTCTCTACCGCTGCACTATCACGATTTCTCAATCGGTTTATACATTAAGTCTCATTCAAGGGCTTCCCGACACTCTTTGAACCAATCCGATGCCACTATTTCAATAACAGCATCTGACTTACCGTCCATACTACCTATAAGGCGATCTCGCTAATAAGACAACCCCCTACGTTGGTCCTGAAATCTGTAGGTTTTGGCACTAACATATAAGAGTGCTTTCTCTTCTAAAACATAATTATGGATGGCATTTTACAATTTTTTTTTTTTAGTACTCACTTATAAGACAACAGGAAGCCACTTTGAGGCCATTATCTGGTGGTAAATAATTCATCTTATAGGCGAGTATGAACGGTAATAATTGAGTATTTCTTCGTCAAAAACTGCTATTAATTTCTCAATGGGTCTCTTTTATAACATGCCATTACAGTACACGTCGGACGGCTTAATCATACTAGCAAAATCAAAACGGACAGAGGCATCTCGCACGTCATGTGACGAAATGACAAAAATCTATAGATATATAATTAATTGATTATATAGTGTAGATCACAGGCAGACATAACAGTGCTTTGATAATAATGGGTGCTGAAAAAATAATAATTTTTTTTATGGAAGATTTATGTGCATTGAAGAATTAGCATAAAACAAGTTTCAAAAATGAATAATTTTTTATATGAAACTTTTATGCCTGTGGTGCAGATGTTTCTAACTCCTCTCCATTGTCACTATATATTGCTATATCTGTTTATTATTTTCTCCAGCCAGCAGTGTCGGTAGGAAATGTTGCCCAGCTGACAGCCGACCTTCTGATTTCCACACTGGGCATGCTGAAAACGGGATATATACAGCACCCAAGTATTATACCACTCGTTGGAGGGGACCCATACGCTCACCCGGATGCTACCAGTTGTAAGCTGGTCACTTGCTGTGAAGGTAATTAATGTTACTGACCAGGTTTACTAATTTATATGTTCGATATGTCAGATCATTTGGAAGTCGATTCACTAATAGTTTGTATCAATAAATAAGTTGAATCACTTATATAAAGGCAGATCATTTGGAAGTCGATTCAATAAGGCAGATCAATAAATATGGCAGATCAATAAATAAGGCAGATCAATAAATAAGTCTGATCATTTATCAGGCAGATCATTTGTAAGTGGATTCACTAATAAGTCACATCAATGATTATGTTGGTTCACTTATACGGCAGAACACTTATATGTCAGATAAATTATAGGACGGTTCCTCTTATTTGTTCCTCAGATTAAATGTTGTATTTACAGTATACGAGAGCCAGGAACACAAGCTGATCATTATACAGCAGAGATCTCCATTTGTACAGGTACATTTATAGAAATAATGAAATATAACAAGTACAATCGGGATACCTAACTAATGTTAGCACAATGTTTGGTGTAACAGCATCTGACACTTTCCAAGGGATTGATTGGTTTGTGCGTGTAGTTGTATGACTCGAGGGATTGATTACCGGTAGATTATAGATTATTTTTTGCTCGATTACAAAACAAGGTTTTACAACATTAATCACTCTCGAGACCTCATTCCTGGTGGAATCCATCTCCAAAAGTGACAGAGAGAAAGGGCAATGTGGAATTTATGTGCCTTGCCTTGTGATCAGGCTCTATGCTGTTTGCTATTCAGATAATCTTGCTAAGACACTTGGCTATGTAGCAAACAACATAGATTCTGATCAGCATGCAGCCTTACACTGCGGCTGATCTGGATCTATGTTGTTTGCAAAAGCCTTTAAATGTATCCAGAATGAAATGGGTTAAGAATGAATGGCAAGATTTATAATTGTTTTTTTAGGGAAAGAGAGGTTCGTTTAGAAAATGGTTAGTGGAGTGGATCAAAGAGAACACATTCAAGAAGGTTGTCATAACAACGAGCAGCTCGGCGGAGGAACGACTTGACATACAGTTGAAGGGGTACGTGTGTATCTTCGATATTTTTACAGATTTGGTTATTTAGCTCTTTCACTGCCAATGTCAGGCTGTATGCTGATTGCTCTTCAGACAGTGGAGCTGAAGCACCTGTCTGAACAGCAAACAACATAGATCCTGATCAGATGCATTTTTCAGGACCATTGTAGGCAGGATCGTCTTATAGGCGAGTTTGGACGGTATATATATATATATATCCAGTATTAATTTTCCATGGTTGAATTTATATCCAGTATTAATTTTCCATGGTTGAATTTATATCCAGTATTAATTGTGCATGGTGGAATTTATATCCAGTATTAATTGTGCATGATTGAATATATATCCAGTATTAATTGTGCATGGTTGAATTTATATCCAGTATTAATTGTGCATGATTGAATTTATATCCAGTATTAATTGTGCATGGTTGAATTTATATCCAGTATTAATTGTGCATGATTGAATTTATATGCAGTATTAATTGTGCATGGTTGAATTTATATCCAGTATTAATTGTGCATGGTTGAATTTATATGCAGTATTAATTGTGCATGGTTGAATTTATATCCAGTATTAATTGTGCATGGTTGAATTTATATCCAGTATTAATTGTGCATGATTGAATTTATATCCAGTATTAATTGTGCATGGTTGAATTTATATCCAGTATTAATTGTGCATGGTTGAATATATATCCAGTATTAAATGTGCATGATTGAATATATATCCAGTATTATTTGTTCTCCAGTCCACAGTTCAGATTTGTTGCGTCTCCGCAGATAGAGGAGCAGTTTGGCGACACTTTCCGCAACTCTTATCAATGGGAAGAATTAGAAAGACGGCAATGTTTTCCAGCACCATCTATGCTGGAAGCCAGCGCAGAGCAAGGGGAAGAACTCTACATTCCTGGTGGTGGAATAGCCAAATCATTGTATGAAGATCTGTAAGTGGCTTACAGGCCATTACTGCCTGGCTTTCACATATCTCACAGTGGCTCAACTATGTGTCACAACAAGATATGATTCTGGTCGAGTATGTGTGCGTGTCACATCATGAAATGATTCATGATAACGGACATCTGCTGTCATCCAAAATGATCTGATGTTGTGATGTGCTGTGACCTCAAATATTATACAATACTGATTACTCGTAAGAGCTTGACATGAAACAGTCATTTTAGACCGCCTCCATGGTTACGGTCGCTGACTTGTATACCACTATCATCACTGATAGTCACGGGTTCGAGCCCCACTCAGGCCGTGTCTATTTGTATGAAAAAGTTGGCAGTTTCTTACCGAGGTTTGTGCACCAAGTACATGTTAACCGCTGGAGCCTGTCCAGGAAAGGTGTTGTTAGGTAAGTTGCCTGGCGGCGATATAGCCCAAAATTGTGCTGAAGGCACAAATACACATGAATCACTTGTCACATGTAACACAGTAACCAAATATATCTATAACTTGTATACAGTATTAAATTCATTTCATGATTGTTTTACCTCTGTTCATCTATTATAAATTCCTGTTTCTCTCCCCCTCCATCTCCCTCTCTCCCCCTCCATCTCTCGCTGGTACAGAAAGTGCAACAGACCATTTAATGTGATTTAATGCATTTTCTAGTAGCAGGTCACTGGTATGGCATGCTGGACTCGTAATCAATCTCTCGCTACACCGTGCTAAAATAGTCTTTCGGATGACACTTTAATCCAAGATGGCAGGGTCTCGTGTCAGTGCCTTACACCATGCACATAAACAACCAGAGGTTCTCTGTGAGGAATGGGTCTGTCTGTATCATTGCACGACGCAAAATGACAAATTTAGTTAGGATGTGTCGCTCGTGTGGGTAACCAATAGCAACGATATATAAGCGTAACATACACAATGCATTATCTTGTAGCTGTGCTGTCGATACTCCAGTAGCCATCTGTCTCATGTTTTGTGCCGAGGGCGACAATGTCGTAGAAGCTAGAGAACTTGCCAACAGACTCAACCGCTGGTTCGCATTCATTGTGTTTGGTGTAAGTGTTTATTAAGTTAAATAATTATTGCATAATATTTATTTGTCGTATTTGCCATGTAGGGAGTGAAATGCTTTTTACGAGTGTGCATGTATATACACGTATATCATAATTATTGTCTTAGTTTCTTGGCACGGCAAATGGTCATGTTGTGTATCGACGTTGATTCCGGTAAACATTTTGTTGACAAGTATTAATATGTAAACGTGGAGGGTATTAGCATTATCTTGATTACGGGTCATCCCGCTGAAACGTTGGATACGGGCGACTGTGAACATTGATACAATAAATAATGTCCTCAGTTTGGTCACCATGTCGACCTGTTTGTCCGTCTGTCTGTCACAAACCTTTTCCACTTCATATCTCTTAAACACGCTTGATTGATTCTGAATAATTTGGCATATTTGTCTGGATGTTCACCATATCAGTATGATATAGTGCAGAGTACCTGACTGGGTTATGGTCTCACTTATAGGTCAAAGTTCATATGCGCAATATTTTGCATTCTCCCTTTACTCCACAACAGTAGAGGCCATTTACTCGTTGTAGCTCCATCCTGCTAGCACACTGTACTGCATACTCAATAATTATATCGTTCAAGGTATTTTGAATAACTTGGCACAAAATTAACGATGTTACAGACGGATCTGTAGTCCAGTGGTTAGCACGCTGGACTGGTAATCCAGGGATCGCAGGTTCGATCCTCCGTCTAACCCTAATGAAATTAACAGTCTTTCAGATGGGACTTTAGACCGAGGTCTCGTGTCGGTGCTTTACACCGTGCACGTAAAAGAACCAGAGGAGATTCTGGAATGGGTCTCTGTATCATTGCACTATCCTCCAAAAATCTAAAATGACTAATCTCTTCAAGAGGCTTCACTCATATGGGCAACCGGTAGCGACGATAAATAAACGTAAAACACACACACGATGTGCAGAACCAGGACCTGTATGATCGACATATTCCTGGCAGAGCACAAATGTCAGCCTGGTCGAATCAAGATCACCCTTATGGGTCTAGGGCTATATGCGCATATAACCACCTCACAGAGTTTTACATATATTGGCATGAATGTTCACATATCGATATGGTGTACAGATATCAACCTTCAGCCAGGTCCGGACATGGTCACACTCCGGAAGTCAACAGTCGCATACACAATAATGCACGTCGGGTTCATGTCTGTCAAATTAACTTCAGTCAGTTCAAGGTCAAACTTAGAGGTCAAAGTTCATTGTGCAATAATTTGAGTCTTCCCTATATCTTTTTAGAGGATGTCGTGAGAGATTTTGACATAAATTGATGTAGATGTTGAGCAGAGCACAACCTCATCCAGGTCAAGCTGAATATTGTCAGATAGGGTCGGGGGAGAGGGGTTGGTGATATAGCGGGTGTTGCTGGGGTATTACCGGTATCTACGTTCAGTTCTGATGTCAGGAAAGATACATGTATTTGTCAAATAATTTCCTAGTAAATTTTATACCAGTCTTGCTTCCGTGATCGAGTGCGTACGGTTTCTGACTTGTATACCACTGTAATCTATCATAACTGATGGTCACGTGTTCGAGCCCCACTCTCAGGCAATGTCTCGTTTATATGAAAGAGTTGGAGGTTTCTTACGGAATTGGTACACCAAGTACTGGTTAACCACTGCAGTCTGCCCTGAAACTGCCCACCAGCGATCTAGCCCAAAATGGTGCTGATGCATGCGTAAAACTCGAACAAAATTTTATACCAGAATGTATTTGATGATAACAAGAAATGGTATCCAGTCTCACTAATTGTAAGCAAGTCTATGAAAATAATGAAACTGCATGCGATATTTGTCTCGGAGAAAAAGATTGGGGTAAACATGGATGAAAATCTAGCAGTTCATTTATAATGACTCAAGATGTAATGAGTCACTAGAGTTAGGAAAGGAAACACTGTGTAGAAGAAACTGATAAGAGAATGTTTACCGTGGTATCAAATTCAAGGGTATATTCTATGTATTTTCTTGTCGATCATGTTCGTTTTCCTCGACTCAAATAGTTAATGCTTTATATCATGATTTCAGTCGCGGTCGTCAGGCGAGGCCAACGAGGAGGCCATGGTGAAATATACGGAGTGGAAAATACCCGTGTCGTGGAAACTGTTCTTTGGATCCAAATTTGACCAGATGTTATTCAACTGATGAAATCTTTATATGCCTATAGCATCCATATATCGGTCGATGTATTTCTCTTAGAGGGAGAATGGTTCTTCAGGTGCAAAATTGGTGTGGCATGAGGTCATATTTCGCCGTCCAAAAAGGCCCGGTTAAGAGAGCTGTTTAATACAGCGTGTAAAAGTCCCTCTTATGGATCCAAGAGAGATTCACGATGGATTTGACGTTTTACTTCACCGCTATTGGTTCGAATCCAACTGGGGTGTCGAATTATTTCAAGTTCGAATCCAACTGGGGTGTCGAATTATTTCAAGTGAGTAAGCCGGCAGTCGGTGGTTCTACTTGTGCACCCACCCGTCCCTGAAATACCGCTCGGCAACTGGAGTCATCATATGACCGAAGGTATTGGTGCGACGTTAAACCAAAACAAAAAACTCATTAATAAATGGCTTATTCAAGTGTAACCTTAACCTATGATCTGTGACGTATGAACAATTAAACTGTGATCATTTCATTTTGTTTCATAGTCGTTTTATTCACAATTTGGGAATTGCAAATGTTTTATTATAATGACCGTGCTAATATCTTTTGATATGTTGTTCGTTTTACGATTCACAGCGGGACAAAATGCCTCGACCGTAAAATGCTGAATAAATTGGAAGGAATGTGCAAACATAGATCCAGATCAGCCGCTCTTATGGGTGTTTCTGTGTTGCTTCATGATGATTGGTCAATGTCAGAAGCAATGATAATGCGGATTTCAATCTGAATGCTGTCGTTATTGACACAACCGATCCTATTCAACCACTTTTCTCTATTCTAATCTCTTTCTTCTCGTGCTCCGATTTGATAGTTCATGTTCTTGAACTTTCTTCAAATATTCCTTTAAATATTAACCATTTTCTTTTTAACATCCAAAACTATTGACTCGCTATTACAATAACTTCTGAAATTCTTTAGCATATACCTAGTATAGATTTCACATATTTTCATTGTTATATACCGAGTCAAAAAAGAAACGATACCTGGTGTTTATAATTTCAACATTTATTAAGAAAATTCTTTGAAAATTCATAAGATGATAGTCCAACATGTTTGAAAGAGGAGCACATAAAGCATAATGAGCCTCCGAAACTGTCTGCTGCGTGATGACGTAATTCGTCGGACAGGGGTCTAATGGAGTTTTCACACAGACGTCAATACCGAGTATGGGCACCATTTGCGTCTCTCACTGCAATGCACCGCCGTCGCATCGAACGGAAGAGTGTCTGAATCTCTTGCTGGTCAATATTTGTCCACGACGCAAAACATCCCTCAGTTGGCTCAACGTTACCGGCTGACGCGGCAGTCTAACGTATCCCACAAATGTTCTTTGGGTGACAAAGCAGGCCACGGCAGGGTTTCAATATTGTTCTGCTCCAATAATGTGGTGGAAATCCGAGCAGTATGACACCTGGCGTTGTCCTGTTGGAACAGTGTGACGTTTCTGTTGGCGTTAAAGAACGGCACAACAACTGGCGCAAGGATCTCATCACAGTACCGCTGGGCGTTTAGGTTCCCGTCCACCACTAACAGTTCAGTGCGACTGCCGAAGGTGATACCGCCCCACGCCATCGCCCCCGAACAGATCGACCTGACGTACACATGCGTCGGCGTAACATTCACCGCGTCTGCGATATACCCGCTCGACGCAAACAGAACCGCGATTCATCGCTAAACATCACCGAATTCCACTGTAACTGAGACCAGCGAGCACGTTCCGTCGTCCATTCCCGCCGTACGTCACGGTGACGTCGTGTCAGGATGGGTCCAACGTATGGCCGATAGGCATGAATGCCACGTTCACCGAGCCGGTTTCTGCACTGATGCGATTGTTGGTCATCCCAGGACGGCAGCTGTGTGCGTAGCAGGTAGGAACCGGTCACGTAAATGCGACGGTCCTGTTCGCGCGTCGTCACACGTGGTCGACCAGATCTTGGACGGTCGTCCACCGATCCATGTGTTCGATAACGTCGAAGTAGACGTGTTCCGCGTAACCCCGAGTCGATTTGCGACATCACGCTGACGTAAACCGCCGTCAATCATGCCAATGGCACGCATTCTCTGATTGCGGTTTAGCCTAGGTATTTTGTTAGAGGTAACAATGGGTATGTAGGGTGTTTTTCCTCGATGATAATGCAATACCAGTACAATAAACCGGTTTTCCGATTTGTACATGTGTAGGAAGTTGTCTTTGTTGAGGAGCACGTGCAAATCGGCAATTCGGCGTTCCAGGATTATCGGGTGTTTATTTACCTGTGTTTATGGTTGGCTGACGTTGCAATAAGATACCCGGTACTGATACGTAATAATATATTAAACCTTTCTATGGTTTTACGTCATTTTTAGTTTGGTATCGTTTCTTTTTTGACTCCGTATATATAAATATATATATTATTCTCCTGTCTATTGTATATCAATCAATTGATAGGGAGAAGAACTATATACGTTTTCTTTCGTTCTAATCCCTTTCAGTCTACTGCTGTTAAATTATATGTAAAATATTATTTCTTGATTACAATCATGTACAAATACTGAAATAAATAATGTTTAAACTATTGATAATGTCGGAAACACTTACGAGTTGGTTAATTGTTTATCCCATAACCTGCAAATCACTACTAAAGATGCTTTTGCAAACATCAGATAACACATTCTATTCCGTCTGATCATGCTCTATGCAGTTTGCTATTTGGATAGTGAAGCTAAACCACTTGGCTGAATAGCAAGCAACATAGATCCTGATCAGACACGGCGTTATGCAGCGGATGATCAGGATCTATGTTGTTTGCACATTCTGTCCAATTTATTCGGCATTCAAGCATACATCAGTACGGTGACGGTGTACCAATTCAAGTTATATTGCCTGCTTACCAACATGTTACTGATTCACCCTTGCCTATGGCCAAGTATATCAGGGAACATCTTAATAATAAACCACACCCACCACAATGGCAATATCTTGACCATGGACCACACTTACCAGAAAGAGAATACCGTAAGCACTGACCACACCCACCAAACAGGTGAAATCTTGACCATAGACCACACCCACCAAACAGGTGAAATCTTGACCATAGACCAACCCACCAAACAGGTGAAATCTTGACCATAGACCACACCCACCAAACAGGTGAAATCTTGACCATAGACCACACCCACCAAACAGGTGAAATCTTGACCATCGACCACACCCACCAAACAGGTGAAATCTTGACCATAGACCACACCCACCAAACAGGTGAAATCTTGACCATCGACCACACCCACCAAACAGGTGAAATCTTGACCATAGACCACACCCACCATAAAGGGAACCTAAATCATGATTGACAAAGTAACATCGTAGCAAATCAAAAATCTAGCGACTTCCAATACTGACAAAGGGAAGTAATCATGATTTCCAATTCTGACAAAGGGGAAGTAATCATGATTTAAAGTAATTTCTCTGGAATAGTTAGTACATTTATTATATAACAAAAAATAAAATTTGTTTACACAATATATTTAATCAATTGCTTCCAAGGGGCACACACTACGTGGTAAGTAAATGCCTTCCAACCACTGACAATTTATTTTAATTGTACATAATGAAACTTCACAAAATCCAAAACTTTCTTTTATGCAACGAATAGAATGCATCGTTAAGACCAATATATCCCATCAAAATGTTTATAACTGCCACTTTGTAAACCGGGTATATTTTTAAATAACTTTCAAACTCTAACCACGTGTTGCTGGAATAAACTAGACATAAAAACTATGTACATGTAGTACAATGAGAGACATCCGTCAGTTACTGCCCCTGAATACTCTCGTAGATAGGTCCTATTAAGTGTTTCCTCTGTTTTTATCGTTGTTTCCTTTGCATAACATGCTAGCAATTTTATTCCACTATCACTTCGTACGAGTTTTAAATTACTAGATCTCGTACAGTATATCAATGGGTACTTATTTGTAAAAGAATGTTATCAGTTAATCAACACGATTTGGATATAATCACATGTATCATACCGCAACATCTGGTTAGGAAACAACAGTAAAAACAAAGGATTCTAACTAAAAGGACCTATTCACATTTTGGAATAAATCAGACTTTATCTGCCAAGGGAGGTAATAGAAAATTAGAGATGTCTCTCACTGATGTGCAAATTCCAAAAGTATAACATGGGAATGTCTTAACACTTAACCTGCCAATCACAACTAGTCGCTTTTGCAAATAACATATTGCCAGTTCAGATGGCATAGATTGTGCCGGTTGATCAGGCTCTGCTGTTTGGATGGCATAGATCGTGCCGTTTGATCAGGCTCTATGCTGTTCGGATGGCATAGATCGTGCCGTTTGATCAGGCTCTGCTGTTCAGATGGCATAGATCGTGCCGTTTGATCAGGCTCTATGCTGTTCGGATGGCATAGATCGTGCCGTTTGATCAGACTCTGCTGTTCAGATGGCATAAATCGTGCCGTTTGATCAGGCTCTATGCTGTTCGGATGGCATAGATCGTGACGTTTGATCAGGCTCTGCTGTTCAGATGGCATAGATCGTACCGTTTGATCAGGCTCTGCTGTTCAGATCGTGCCGTTTGATCAGGCTCTATGTTGTTCGGATGGCATAGATCGTGCCGTTTGATCAGGCTCTATGCTGTTCGGATGGCATAGATTGTGCCGTTTGATCAGGCTCTATGCTGTTCGGATGGCATAGATTGTGCCGTTTGATCAGGCTCTGCTGTTCGGATGGCATAGATCGTGCCGTTTGATCAGGCTCTATGCTGTTCGGATGGCATAGATTGTGCCGTTTGATCAGGCTCTATGCTGTTCAGATGGCATAGATCGTGCCGGTTGATCAGGCTCTGCTGTTCAGATGGCATAGATCGTGCGGTTTGATCAGGCTCTGCTGTTCGGATGGCATAGATCGTGCCGTTTGATCAGGCTCTGCTGTTCGGATGGCATAGATCGTGCCGTTTGATCAGGCTCTGCTGTTCGGATGGCATAGATCGTGCCGTTTGATCAGGCTCTGCTGTTCAGATGGCATAGATCGTGCCGTTTGATCAGGCTCTGCTGTTCGGATGGCATAGATCGTGCCGGTTGATCAGGCTCTGCTGTTCAGATGGCATAGATCGTGCCGTTTGGTCAGGCTCTGCTGTTCGGATGGCATAGATCGTGCCGGTTGATCAGGCTCTATGCTGTTCGTATAGTGGAGCTAACACTTGTATGAATAGCAAACAACATAGATCCTAATCAGACTGGATCTATGTTGTTTGCATATTCCGTCCAATTTATTCGGCAGGTTACGGGTTAATTTATCGTCGAGGTAACACCGTTGCTTATAAATTCATTGTGTGCGTGGTATCGGAAATCATGCTCTAGTGATCGACGGTGTGCTCCATGGCCGACATACATAAACATGACCAATTACAAAAACACATATATATGGTAGCAATATAATATACAGATAAAAATGAATAAAACCACCTGGGCATAGGAAGTATTAGATGCAGTAAGAACGTGATAGCGCGAACAGTATATATATAGAAATGTGTTGTTTCGGTCTCTCAACACCAAACACAAGAATGTTAGCAAAGTAAGGTTATCTTCTGGCCTGGAAGTGAATCATATTCTTCACGAAATTTAAAGCCTTCGGATTGGTGGAACCGCTAGCTTGCTTAAAAATGGTAATATAAAGCTATTCCCCAACATATCTCTCGAACATTATATTTCACACACAGAGTATATAACTAGCTTTGTACAACAATAATCACAGGACAAATGTATTAAACACTCGAACAACAAAATACAATAATAATAAACTGGCTTTATCTCAATTTGAAGTGAACAATTGGACAACTTATTTTGCCCACAAGGCTGTATACTGCATCATTCTAAATATGATATTTTCGTTAGTTTATAAACCGCAAGGCAAACCAACCTCCAGTCATTTTGCATTGATACAATGAGGTTCCACGGATAGGTGGTACCGATGTATATTTATACGAGGTTCCACGGATAGATGGTACCGATGTACATTTATACGAGGTTCCACGGATAGATGGTACCGATGTACATTTATACGAGGTTCCACGGATAGATGGTACCGATGTATATTTATACGAGGTTCCACGGATAGATGGTAACGATGTATATTTATATGAGGTTCCACGGATAGATGGTATCGATGTATATTTATACGAGGTTCCACGGATAGATGGTAACGATGTATATTTATACGAGGTTCCACGGATAGATGGTACCGATGTATATTTATATGAGGTTCCACGGATAGATGGTAATGATGTATATTTATATGAGGTTCCACGGATAGATGGTAACGATGTATATTTATACGAGGTTCCACGGATAGATGGTACCGATGTATATTTATATGAGGTTCCACGGATAGATGGTAATGATGTATATTTATATGAGGTTCCACGGATAGATGGTACCAATGTATATTTATATGAGGCTCCACGGATAGATGGTACCGATGAAGTATATTTATCAAGGATGGCAACGAATAGCAATTCTGATACTCACAGTTACGATCGAAACGATCATTTGATTATTGGCTAAATGTAAAATTGCATTAATGGGATCGCATGTTTATGACTTACCGTACATACTCGACTATAAGACGACCCCCCAACTTCTCGCTCATGTGTTCGACTATAAGACGACCCCCCAACTTCTCGCTCATGTGTTCGACTATAAGACGACCCCCCAACTTCTCGCTCATGTGTGACGGGTTGAGAAAATGGAAACCACCAAGAAGTAAAGACCAAACAAATTAATTAAACAATTCTGTCAAATCATAAAAAATACGCGGATACACAATAATTTACGACGGTTGTAGATTAGCCTTTACTTTTTAGGTTGCTGCATTATGATGTGATTTTATCCAAATGTTATATTAATTAATGATCAAAAAATATGACAGATGTTTTACCCATTGGATATACATACCGAAGGATATCTGTCGAGATATAGCAACATAATAATTATAAGACAAGTGGAAGAAAATTGATAAAAACAGAGTAAACAACTTAAAAAAGAGGATCTACATACTTTTAGAGAGTATTCAGGGGAAGTAACTGACCAATGTCACTCATTGGCAAGTTCAGTTTTAAACAAGTATTTAACAATCTGGATAAGAAGAGGTTATTGGCAGTCTACAAAGTGCATTAGCAAATTAGATCTGAAGAGGTTAGAAGGTTACTGGTGGGTTCAGTGTAGTCAAAGTATTTCAGCACATTTGATTTGCTAAAAGGCTACATTACAAAGTATTTCAGCACATTTGATTTGCTAAAAGGCTACATTACAAAGTATTTCAGCACATTTGATTTGCTAAAAGGCTACTTTACAAAGTATTTCAGCACATTTGATTTGCTAAAAGGCTACTTTACAAAGTATTTCAGCACATTTGATTTGCTAAAAGGCTACTTTACAAAGTATTTCAGCACATTTGATTTGCTAAAAGGCTACATTACAAAGTATTTCAGCACATTTGATTTGCTAAAAGGCTACTTTACAAAGTATTTCAGCACATTTGATTTGCTAAAAGGCTACATTACAAAGTATTTTTAGCACATTTGATTTGATAAAATACTATTGAAACTTTCAGTTTACAGACAGAGCTATGAACGTCTATGCTTTTGTTACACCCATTGAATTATTTCAATATAGTCGGATCAAACTTTTTTTTCTTTAATTTTTTTGAATACTCGCTTATAAGACAGGACGACAATTCGAGACAATACTATGTCGATAAAAATCCTTGTGTTATAGGCGAGTATGTACGGTAATTTCAGATATTATGTAAATATTTCAGATTAGACTTGTCTGAAAACTGCCGCCATGCCAAACATTTTCACTATTGCGGTTCATCGCTTGGATTATTGGTACATGGCCCAGATTAAGATAATTACTGTGTTTATTGAAAAGAATAATGGGTACCAATTCGTTGCCATCACTAATCGAGACATATATTTATATTATAGCCAATATCAAACTATGCAGTAACTTTGTGCAAGCAGACAGATTTCATAGCCATGTCACTATGAGATATTCATATATTTTGTTGCTAGAACCATTCCGTGTTTTCCAAAAGATGTTTTCCAAAATACGTTACCACCCATGTAGCATATTTTATATAAAATACAAATAACATTTCTGTGAAATAGTACTACACAAACATGTCCTTGTATATACGTTTGTTTGGGTTTTACGCCTTCATCAGCACCATATTGGGCTATATTGCCGGCGGGCAGTTTACCCAACACATTTCCTGGGCAGGCTAAAGCGGTTAATCAGTACTTTGTGCACAAACCTCCGTAAGAAACTACCAACTTTTTCATATAAACAGACACAACCTGAGCCGGGCTCGAACCAGTGACCATCAGTGATGATAGGTTACAATGGTATACAACAAGTCAGCGACCGTAACCACTCGACCACGGAGGCGGTCGTATAATACTTGTATTTTGTTAGTTCTTTATCAAAGCTGTATAGGAGAAGAATATCAAATAACTCGATCTAATCCCCGAGTATGTGCACATACATACACATATACGCCATGTAAAAGTAAAGCGTTTGTTTATTATAGCGTCACCCCTATTTAAAGGGCCAGCCATTTCTGACTTATGAGAAAACATCTTTTTATGAACATCAGTAACCATTATTTAACTAGCAGACGGCTCACCAACCGGCCATATCAGAACGAACCTCTGACAAGTTTCGAACCTTTGACCTCCGTTAACCACGGAGCCATGGAAACGGTATAGAACACGGGGTTCCCGCTGGCGGTTGCCAATGGCATCAAAATATATTTGGCTCAACTTTCTTTTGTTTTGTTTCGTCAAATACGTGGCTTCAAATATTTATCCGTGAACTATATGGCTCTTAGTTTGGCTCCATTTTTTCAAATTGGTGACCGAAGTGGTGCAGACAAAAAGTCACAGAGGGAACCCTGAAAACTGCTTAACAATATGAAATGAAACATGTATACCTACTGTTGCAAATAAAACGTTCTTGGTCACCAGGGGTCAACTTTAGACTCGCTAAATGCCAGTGAAAATAACATCATGCACTCGTATATTTCTGCGAGTCAATAAAAGTACAAATAAAAATGTTAAAACTAGAATACATTTACATGATAATCATTTCCATCAATTTTCGCATTGTTTCAAATGGAATATATAAACCAAATCGGATCACCGTTTTGATGTACAACGTTTTGGCAATACGCTGGGACATTTAGGTTGTAAATATATGTGATGTAATTAAACAATACAGTGTCGAGGTTTGCGATTGGTTAATTTGGCCCAATTTCGCGCTTGATAATACATGTGATAAGCAAAACTATGGATCATGGCGGAATGGAAAATAACCAGCAAACATGTATTGATACAATGACTATTAAACATCCATCAACGGAATATATCTACACCAAACATCCATGTCAAGTTGCAAAAATATGATCAGTCAGTCATTCATGGTAGTCGCATCTCATTTATATCAAAATTAACAATACGAGATATGAAACCAAAACGTTCACACATGTTAGAATAGCGGAGATGTCACTATCGATTCCCCTCATACACTCGTGCTAGTGTAAAACAAACCAAAACGTTCACACATGCTAGAATAGCGGAGATGTCACTATCGATTCCCCTCATACACTCGTGCTAGTGTAAAACAAACCAAGACGTTCACACATGCTAGAATAGCGGAGATGTCACTATCGATTCCCCTCATACACTCGTGCTAGGGTAAAACAGTGACCACAATTCTTAATAACCACGATCCTAGCTTAGTTAGATTCCCGTCTAGATGAAACATACACATGATATTAGTAGATATACATGCCATTTACTAGCAGTACTAGTAAAATGTATTCATTTATCGATGGCAAAGTTACTTTCTTTATAATAGTTATTGATGAACTATACATTCATAGTCAGGGTTCATTTTTTTAAGGGAGAAATCAGGGTCCCTAGGGCGACTATTTCGACCACATCGCCCTCTAGAATGATCCCTGATACACTAATGCATAGCCTTTCTGAAATACTTTGCGATCACCTCGTCGTAGTATTTTCTAAAAATTTCAACAAATAAATACAACTAAAATTTAAAATCTGATTCTCGCACGACACTATTAAGATTTGGACATGACACGTTCTTCATGCTGCGCTCTCGTCCTCAATCGTGTGTCAGTTTTAAACATAGGAGACTGTGGCTCGGTGAGGGGCTTTTGGCTGGGTATTATTGCCATTGGTTTGTATTGTTTCACTGGGTTTGCCTTGTGTACTGCTTCTCGCCGCATTCGCTCGAATTCTGTGCGATCCTCCGCTTCTTTCATTCGTTGTTCCTGAATCCGAATGTTGTCTGTTTCAACTTGTCTAGCTTTCTTGTGCATCTCAAATGCGTCACGTTTTACAATCCGCTTGGCAGTGTTGAATTCGAATTCACTGATGTCTGCTAGGATAAAACGAGATAATTTCACAAATAAAAACATCTGCTGACGTCTGAATTAAAACAAGAATTAAATAACAAGTCGTCAGCAGGACATTTCCTCGACTACACGGAGAATGGATACTGGCGAGATAACTTGCATTACCAGTAAGTACATTTTATCATAAATTATACATATTCAAAGGGGTGCAATTATGTAAATGATTGAACTTTAACAAACTGGTAACAGCAATTTTAATAAATCCCATGCTTGGACATTTGAGCTAAAACCTATCAGATTGATCATGCTATCATATTGACCTTCATACCAGGACATCATCTGTCTCTGTATACACTACATACACAATCATATCCCCCACACTCCACAGCCCCTACCCCTCACACTTGGCCTACAGCCTATACCCAGTCAGCACTCTCAACCCAGTCAACACAATCTACCTGATCCACACCCCTACCCGATCCACACCCCTACCCGATCCACACCCCTACCCGATCCACACCCCAACCCGATCCACACCACTACCCGATCCACACCCCTACCCGATCCACACCCCTACCCGATCCACACCCCTACCCAATCCACACCACTACCCGATCCACACCCCTACCCAATCCACACCACTACCCGATCCACACCCCAACCCACGCATGCAAGACAATTTGAAACTGCCATGATCATTGGTACTTCTCGAGCAGACCGAGATACAAGTAGGTACCAGAGTACAGACCGAGATACAAGTAGGTACCAGAGTACAGACCGAGATACAAGTAGGTGCCAGAGTACAGACCGAGATACAAGTAGGTACCAGAATACAGACCGAGATACAAGTAGGTGCCAGAGTACAGTCTTCGAGATACAAGTAGGTACCAGAGTACAGACCGAGATACAAGTAGGTACCAGAGTACAGACCGAGATACAAGTAGGTACCAGAGTACAGTCTTCATGAAACGTTGCACGAGTTTGTCAAAAAGACTCAAAATACACTTAAAAAATTCCAATTTATTTTATCTGATGAAAACATTTTTTGTCTTACCTGTAAGGCGGTCCTACAAATTCCGGTGAGTCGAACCCTCAACAGTTACCATACACAAGCAAATGTCACACAATTTAATTCAACAGGTACACAGAAGGCCGGTAATATATGAGGTGTTGCATGGTCAATATACAGAAATGCAAATAATGCTGGTAACATAGCAGATGTGGATGGGCAGACAGTAAATTGTCATGGTAACATAGCAGGTGTGGATGGGCAGACAGTAAATTGTCATGGTAACATAGCAGGTGTGGATGGGCAGACAGTAAATTGTCATGGTAACATAGCAGGTGTGGATGGGCAGACAGTAAATTGTCATGGTAACATAGCAGGTGTGGATGGGCAGACAGTAAATTGTCATGGTAACATAGCAGGTGTGGATGGGCAGACAGTAAATTGTGTAATGGAGACCAGCTTAATTGTAGCAGACTCTAAGTGGTAGACAACTCCTGTAATGGAGACACGCATAATTGCAGCGGAATCGGAGATAAGCGTACCTGTTGTATATTTGTTCTCCTTGTGAGGGATAAACGGCTCGTGTTCCAGCACCGTCGGGTTCTTCGCCTTGAATCTGACTTTGTCTTTTTGCTCTTGTAATTCCTCCTCCATCTGTGGGTAAACAACAACCGTATATCAACCTCATAACATACACGTCCCCAGCATCTGTGGGTAAACAACAACTGTATATCAACCTCATAACATACACGTCCCCAGCATCTGTGGGTAAACAACAACCGTATATCAACCTCATAACATACACGTCCCCAGCATCTGTGGGTAAACAACAACCTTATACCAACCTCATAACATACATACCCCCAGCATCTGTGGGTAAACAACAACCTATACAACCTAACCCCCAGCATCTGTGATCTGTGGGTAAACAACAACTGTATATCAACCTCATAACATACACGTCCCCAGCATCTGTGGGTAAACAACAACCGTATATCAACCTCATAACATACACGTCCCCAGCATCTGTGGGTAAACAACAACCTTATACCAACCTCATAACATACATACCCCCAGCATCTGTGGGTAAACAACAACCTTATATCAACCTCATAACATACACACCCCCAGCATCTGTGGGTAAACAACAACCTTATATCAACCTCATAACATACACACCCCCAGCATCTGTGGGTAAACAACAACCTTATACCAACCTCATAACATACATACCCCCAGCATCTGTGGGTAAACAACAACCTTATACCACCTCATAACATACATACCCCCAGCATCTGTGGGTAAACAACAACCTTATATCAACCTCATAACATACACACCCCCCCCCAGCATCTGTGGGTAAACAACAACCTTATATCAACCTCATAACATACACACCCCCAGCATCTGTGGGTAAACAACAACCTTATATCAACCTCATAACATACACACCCCCAGCATCTGTGGGTAAACAACAACCGTATATCAACCTCATAACATACACGTCCCCAGCATCTGTGGGTAAACAACAACCGTATATCAACCTCATAACATACACACCCCCCCCCAGCATCTGTGGGTAAACAACAACCTCATAACATACACACCCCCCAGCATCTGTGGGTAAACAACAACCGTATATCAACCTCATAACATACACGTCCCCAGCATCTGTGGGTAAACAACAACCGTATATCAACCTCATAACATACACGTCCCCAGCATCTGTGGGTAAACAACAACCTTATACCAACCTCATAACATACACACCCCCAGCATCTGTGGGTAAACAACAACCTTATAACATACACGTCCCCAGCATCTGTGGGTAAACAACAACCTTATATCAACCTCATAGCATACACGTCCCCAGCATCTGTGGGTAAACAACAACCTTATATCAACCTCATAACATACACACCCCCAGCAACTGTGGGTAAACAACAACCGTATATCAACCTCATAACATACACGCCCCCAGCATCTGTGGGTAAACAACAACCTTATATCAACCTCATAACATACACACCCCCAGCATCTGTGGGTAAACAACAACCTTATATCAACCTCATAACATACACACCCCCAGCATCTGTGGGTAAACAACAACCTTATATCAACCTCATAACATACACGTCCCCAGCATCTGTGGGTAAACAACAACCTTATACAACATACACACCCCCAGCATCTGTGGGTAAACAACAACCTATACAACCTCATAACATACACACCCCCAGCATCTGTGGGTAAACAACAACCTACAACCTCATAACATACACACCCCCAGCATATGTGGGTAAACAACAACCTCATAACATACACACCCCAGCATATGTGGGTAAACAACAACCTCATAACATACACACCCCCAGCATCTGTGGGTAAACAACAACCTTATAACATACACGTCCCGAGCATCTGTGGGTAAACAACAACCTTATACCAACCTCATAACATACACGTCCCCAGCATCTGTGGGTAAACAACAACCTTATAACATACACGTCCCGAGCATCTGTGGGTAAACAACAACCTCATAACATACACGTCCCCCAGCATCTGTGGGTAAACAACAACCTCATAACATACACGTCCCCAGCATATGTGGGTAAACAACAACCTCATAACATACACACCCCCAGCATATGTGGGTAAACAACAACCTCATAACATACACACCCCCAGCATCTGTGGGTAAACAACAACCTTATAACATACACGTCCCGAGCATCTGTGGGTAAACAACAACCTTATATCAACCTCATAACATACACACCCCCAGCATCTGTGGGTGAACAACAACCTTATATCAACCTCATAACATACATGCCATCAGGGATCAGTTTAGAGGGCGATGTGGGCGAATTTGTCGCCCTAGGGACCCTTACTTCGCCCTCTGGGGGCCACACTTCTCCCTAAAAATATTTTTTGGTTTTTACCATTTTCAAACAAAATTTTGTCTAGTAAGATACACTGGCCCATTACTCCTTCTATTCAAATGTTGTATTTAATGGTTGTACTGTGCATTTTAACCCTATTTTGCAGAAGTACATTAAAGAACACCATTTAAGGAAGCGATCACGCGCTTTCTCACTTCTCCCAAAAATTCTGACCTAGAATGAACCCCGACATGCCCCCAGCATCTGTGGGTAAACAACAACCGTATATCAACCTCATAACATACACGTCCCTAGGTTGTAAAGCTTTTCTCTAATCTCAAACTCGGGCTCAAGCTTCTGATTGGTTCAGCTGAGTGTAAATGTAAGAATCTACCAATCAAATCGCTCGAGTTTTGAGACCCGAGAAAGGTTTTATAACCTACGACCATGACTGTAGGGCTAAACATTTACCATTAATATACAGGGCGTTCATTTGACCCGAGCTCCCGGGTTTTGACGCATGAAAATAGGTAAAGACGCTTGTTTGACTCTTGGTGAAAATGCGTAGTGCGTCAACTTTGACCCGAGGCGATAAGCGGTCATCGAACATTTTATCAACAGTGTAATTATCCTAATCTGCCTGTCAAATGCGATCGGAGAGGGCATAGTCTGTCTAAAAATAAACGCCGACTTCGGCCAATGAGCGAAAATGTCTGTAAAATTTGCCAACAACCATAAACCTAGATATATTCTCGTAAAATTGGAGCCAATTTTACATGAAAATACGACTTTTCTGCTGATTTTATGAATATTTATTAAAAGGTCATGCTTTTATATTATTGTCGATACCAAAATCATGTTCCAGAACAAACTATAAACTACCCGCAATTTGTTTTGAAATCGATGACCCCAGCCGTAAATCTAAGCGCGTCCATTTTGAATATACTGATGCCGCATATTATACGAAGCCAGAGAATGATAAAACTTCTTTGTAGCCAATAAACAATTTAATTTACGAGTTTATATGATTTATTGCAATTCGTAACTAAATATATTTTATGAAAATCACTTCTTTTCATAGTAAATCCGAGTATTCAGGTCGTTATTTTACATTATGAATGAACATTTTCAGATTCGTCCCAGTTTGGGAACAGCTGATGAAAAATCTCGCCATAATTAACTTGGAATTTTCGAAAATGATAATTATACATATTACATATGCATAAAAATGTGCTTAAATTCAAAAATTCATAGATATTGAAATGAATATGTCCCCTTTATATAAAAAATTCATGTTTTACAATGTCATGGAACCGTACTCGATCCGTTTCATACTCGATCCGTTTCGTACCAATTTCATCAAAAATAAAATTAAATGCAGATCAGCTAAAAAAATTGTATTTTGTATAATCGACATTTCTATTGGTTTGTCAAGGCTAATCTGGATGCAGGACCCCAGAAGGCTCATGTTGAAATCAACTGCTCTTGATCATTTGGTGACCTTGCAACTGGGATACAATGTAGAACTATGCAAGTTGTATGTATGTATGTATGACTGCAAACCATTTGCGGGACCTAGAAATGCTTACCTGGGCAGAATTAGTCGACCCGAGTGGTTGACCAGTACTAAGGATTTTGTTCGAGGTATCAAACCCTGACTGTTCTATTCCAAATCCTATGCTCTACATGTACCCACAAAGCACAGGAACTTGAAATTTTATCCATAAGCCACCAAAGGTCTCGTACCTCTATCCTAGGACACCCCATCTATTAAAAAAAAGAATAGAGGGGGGTGTCCTAGGATAGAGGTACGAGACCGTTGGTGGCTTATGGATAAAATTTCAAGTTCCTGTGCACAAAGTAACTTAAATACTTGTAAGGTTGAACCGTTTTAAATCCAGATGCAAAGATCAGCAAACTAGTCAATGTTTTCTCTAATTATGATAACAAAATTACTGGTTGCATCCAAGACACACATTGGTCCAGAGGTTATAATATGGTCGGGAAAAGGTTATCTGTACGGAAAGTACCAACATGCATATTGACTCTTGAAAAATCCAGTTTGACTCTTGAAAAATCCAGCTTGACTCTTGAGATTTTGACCTCAAGGGTCATTGACTCTTGACTTTCAAAGTCTAGTGAACGCCCTGAATATAATAAAGCAAACACGCGAGATTTAACTACGCTGATCCCGCCAGTAATGTGAGATTTAACTACGCTGATGCCGCCAGTAATGCGAGATTTAACTACGCTGATCCCGCCAGTAATGCGAGATTTAACTACGCTGATCCCGCCAGTAATGCGAGATTTAACTACGCTGATCCCGCCAGTACTACCGTCCATACTTGCCTATAAGACCCCCCACCCCTACTTGCGATCTCGCCTATAAGACCCCCACCCCTACTTGCGATCTCGCCTATAAGACCCCTACCCCTACTTTGGTCCTGAAATCTGTGGATTTTGGCATGCACTCGCTCGCATATAATACGGGTTGATAAAGGGACACCAGACACAAGTATAAACTACATGTTTGGCCAGTGCAAGTTGAAGAAATGTTCAATTTCAGGGTGTGCTTTTTCTAACAGGTAATTAAGGATAAGATTTAAAACACATTTTTAAAACAAACTCAATTTAATTACTATTTGTTTTGTTTTAGCACTCACTTATAAGACGAGAAGCCACTTTGAGGCCATACTCGGGTGGTAAACAACTCGTCTTATAGAGTATGGACGATACACACCCCCCCCCCCGAAAAACTGAATTTGATTAATACCCGCATAAGCTGCATCAATAACACACATCCCATTTCTAGCATCCCGACACGTATAACAGCTGGTTCCGTAACCAGTTTTGTTAATAAATTAGTAACTATAAGTATAAACTACACACATTAGTAATGAAAGACCTGTACACCATTGGTGGCCCTGTCCACACCCGTTTATTGGGTAGCATACAGTGTTGTATTAAAATCTCGGGCCGATCATCGACAATGAGGGACATTATTTTGACACGGACAGCGTGCGACGATGACACTAGCATTGAAGCCGGACAGCTTACCTTTTTACTCCACTCCTCTGCCTTCCTCACACCTCGGTTATCCGTGTCTAGGTTGAACGGCTGCTGTACAGTAAGTGGACGATGCCTCCTTGGCGGTAACTGAGGTTTCTCTAAATCTGGTAACGGGTTAGCATGGAAATCTCGCAGCTGTAAACACAAACAAACAGCTTGTTGCACTGCACATCTATATACAAACTTAACTTCAGTAAATCCAATCTATTCATGTTTTGCTCAGTATAACACTATCACCTGTTCATGTTTTGTTCAGTATAACACTATCACCTGTTCATGTTTTGCTCAGTATAACACTATCACCTGTTCATGTTTTGAATCTTAGTAGGAGATTGATTTCTCATACCTTTTTTTCATCTTCCAAAGCTCGATCAATTTTTTTCTTTTTCTCCTCGGTTCGGTTTTTCTCCCTTTCTTCGAAACCGAAAGGCGCTGTTTCAGTAGTTTTATGTACATAATGAGGCTGGAATGGGATTCCGAAATGTGGGACTGCACGAGAACGTACATTGGGCTTTTCTTCCTGCAAATTAAAAAAGAGTGATATTACATTGTATTACCGTAAAATTATATTTTACTCTCAATACACAAAACAAATCTTACCGTAAAATTATATTTTACTCTCAATACACAAAACAACTCTTACAGCAATCTACTAGACCAATATAATCTATTAATTATTATCCAAATTTGCAGGGAAACGAATGATCTATTCTATCACACACCGACAGAATGACATGTTTGAAATTACCAACTTTATCTCATACAAGACATTGTGTGGATATACAATATACTGCACATTTTGAAACTTCTAAATGGACTGGATGATGCAATACTAGCTAGCAGACTATTGTCCCCCCAAGGTCCATACAAATGACAGGGGACTAAATAAACTATTGATCACCTTGGGTTCTTCCACAACCGGGCTGCGTGCTCGGTGCTTCAGGGCGAAGGCCGGGGATTCCGGTACAGTCACTGGTATTTTCTTTGCTTCTTTTACGCCCTAGACAAAAATATACGACACACGTTATACAAGACGGGCATTATACACAAATATACAGCACACTTTATACAAGACAGGCATTCTACACAAATATACAGCACACGTTATACAAGACGGGCATTATACACAAATATACAGCACACGTTATACAAGACGGGCATTATACACAAATACAGTGCACGTTATACATGACGGGCATTATACACAAATATACAGCACACGTTATACAAGACGGGCATTATACACAAATATACAGCACACGTTATACAAGACGGGCATTATACACAAATACAGTGCACGTTATACATGACGGGCATTATACACAAATATACAGCACACGTTATACAAGACGGGCATTATACACAAATATACAGCACACGTTATACAAGACGGGCATTATACACAAATACAGTGCACGTTATACATGACGGGCATTATACACAAATATACAGCACACGTTATACAAGACGGGCATTATACACAAATATACAGCACACGTTATACAAGACGGGCATTATACACAAATACAGTGCACGTTATACAAGACGGGCATTATACACAAATATACAGCACACGTTATACAAGACGGGCATTATACACAAATATACAGCACACGTTATACAAGACGGGCATTATACACAAATACAGCACACGTTATACAAGACGGGCATTATACACAAATATACAGCACACGTTATACAAGACGGGCATTATACACAAATATACAGCACACGTTATACAAGACGGGCATTATACACAAATATACAGCACACGTTATACAAGACGGGCATTATACACAAATATACGACACACGTTATACAAGACGGGCATTATACACAAATACAGCACACGTTATACAAGACGGGCATTATACACAAATACAGCACACGTTATACAAGACGGGCATTATACACAAATACAGCACACGTTATACAAGACGGGCATTATACACAAATATACAGCACACGTTATACAAGACGGGCATTATACACAAATATACAGCACACGTTATACAAGACGGGCATTATACACAAATATACAGCACACGTTATACAAGACGGGCATTATACACAAATATACAGCACACGTTATACAAGACGGGCATTATACACAAATATACAGCACACGTTACACAAGACAGGCATTATACACAAATACAGCGCACGTCATGGTATGTATCTCACATTAATGATTTGTGCCAATTAGTTATAGTAGTCGACTACAACCAGATCAGTCGTAGTAGAATCTATTTCATACAAATTTATCTTAGCTCGATTGCGAAACAAGTTCCTACAAATTATATTAATCGGTCTCGAGAACTCATTCCTGATGGAATCCCTTGCCACGAGGGAGAGAAGAGAATTTTAATGCTTTGCCTACCGCTGGCCGTGAACTCCGAGCCTTTCGCACCACGGCGCTATCACAACTTCCATAAGTCAACTACAATTGAACAGGAAATAGATAGCAGGGCGTTCATTTGACCCGAGCTCCTGGGTTTTGACGCACGAAAATTGATAAAGACGCATGTTTGACTCTTGGTGAAAATGCCCATAGAGTCAACTTGACCCGGGGCGTTGATCGGTCATGTGTCATCAAATATTTTCTCAGCGGAGTAATTATCAAAATCTGTCTGTCTACGAGGTCGAAGACCGTAATCGTTCATATATAAAACGCAGTTATTGTCATCAAAAGTCTGCTGCATTTCGTTATGAACACGATCGTGATTTACGAGGGACTCACAATCGGACAAATGGCGTCTAGGCAAACTTTACGTAAAATCTTTATCTCAACCAGCCGATCAGAATATAGTATCAACCACGCATAAAGCGCCTTCATCACTTGCGCCGCCCAGGGTTAGGTTCAAAACGCGTGGTTGATATCATTATTCAGTTGGGTGGTTGAGAAAAAAGGCTTACCCAAACTTTAGTATCAACGGGAAATAAATCTTTAATAACGTTTCTCTAATACCTGTACGGCTCGGTATTTTTCCGGTAAAAATTAGTTTTTATCAAAAGACAATTATTATTGATTGTCACAATAAACACGTTTAGCAAGTTTTGCAAACAACACAAACCATCATATGTGCTGCTAATCATGAGAACTGAGAAGTTTAAGTAGGTGTTGACATTATGTGTATTGTCAATGTACAATCGGCATAGATAAAACGGTGTTTTTGTAACACGTGTATTGTCAATAATAAGTTATCTGCTATTTGAGAAGCTTATAGTGGGCCACTGATATAGAAATTATACGCCGGAATCGTTTGATGATGTCGGTAAGTAAAAGTACTTTTGCTATTGTTTGTTACAGATTTCTATGTTGTGTGCACCACCCATTAATCATTTCATTGTTTCTACATTATCCCTTCATTTTCTGGAGAATATTCCTAAATCATTCTTAGTTATATTTTCAATCAGATCGGAGATAAAAATTAAAGAGTATCAGTTTTAGAAATTAAATCTTAAATATGGTTCAGAAAAGCCTTGGTCACTTCGGAATTGGCACACCCAGCAAACATAAGCTGAGTGATAGTGTTAGTGAACCTGGGACACCTAAACGCCATAAAGTAGACTGTGACACTCCTAAGTCTAAAGTGAAAAGAAAATTCAGGTCTGAATGAATTTGGGTGGCTGGAAATGAAACAAACTGATGATCAGATTCTGTTGTATTGTACTTGGTGTAGAGATGCTAAAAAGAAAAATCCCTTCGCTAACAGTGGTAGCACAAACCTACAACAATTACATGTATGTAAAGTACCAACATGCATATATTTGACTCTTGAAAATTCCAGCTTGACTCTTGAAAATTCCTGTTTGACTCTTGAGATTTTGACCTCAAGGGTCATTGACTCTTGAGTTTCAAAGTCTAGTGAACGCCCTGAGATAGCATCTTGTGCTAAGCTGAATATTCTTCTCTTTATATATTCATACAAGTCTCGTAACAACACAGCCATATTTCGTCCCATTTCATACAATAACCACATCGTCATTCCTTGTACAGATTTCTCGGGTGCAGTGGAGAGAATCTCAACATACACAAGCTTCCAATTCATTCCACATGTCTTTATTGCGTGTATAATCATTTGTTGCATAGTAGTATGATGATGAATAAAAAAATGTTTGAACAAATATATAATTAAATTCCATTCACTTTCCCATTTTAGACATACTGAACTCTTACTTAGGCAAACTATTTAGGCTGTCCGATTAGCGCAGTGGTTAGCGCGCTCGCTTCTCACCAATGCGACCCGGGGTTAATCCTCGGACCGGGAAGTATGTGAGATGGTACGATGGTCGCCAGATTGGACAGGTGGAGTTTCTCCGGTTTTCTGCCACACGAATGACCACATATACGCTTTCATCCGAGCCAACGAGAGTGATTAATATAAGTTGTTAAAACTTGCTTGTTTAAAAAAATATATATTGTAAGTTTGTATAAGCAGTGTTATACTAACAATAGTTCCCTCGAGCATCTTTCTATTGAGTGGTCGAGCGTGAAACTCGTAATGTTCCTCTTGTAGCGCTCTCTCGTGATGCTGAATCTTGGTTGTTAGATGGAACTCCTCGGGCACTGTCGGCGCCTTGGCGGGAACACGCTTGATGCCTAAGCTCGGATTCATGAAAATCTTCGAGTTAACTGGCTGAGCTTTAAACTGATTCCTGGAAGCCAAAAAAATTGATACCAGTCCATATAACGAATCTTGTTTATTTGTTGTACAGCCCTATAACACTATAAGTCAGATCCAAACTCAGTTGGGGAGATAGACACAAGGTGACCCAGGTATGAGTCCCTACTTATGCTGATTAGGCTCTCTCATTTTTGTGCGAGCATGTATAAAGTTGATAACCGTATCCTTAACATGGACTAGGATGAGAAATACTAGCATGTATTTTGATCAGCTTCAGACGAGGAACGAACCAAAAACCATCTCACTTGACAGTTTGTTTGTTTGATTCGGGTTTTATGCTTGCATCAGCACCAGTTTAGGCTATATCGCCGGCGGACAGTTTACCCAACAACACCTTTCCTGGGCAGGCTCCAGCAATTAACCAGTACAGTGCACGGTGCACCAACCTCTGTAAGAAACTGCCAACTTTTTCCACATACAGGAGACATGCCCTGAACAGTGACCATCAGTGATGATAGATTACAGTGGCATAACAGTCAGCGACCTTAAACAAGGAGGCGGACTCTCTCACTTGACAGAATCAAGTCTCATAATTAATGGGTAAGTGTTTTTGTTAATCAGAAGAGTTAACCACTGTGCCAAATATGCATCTTACTAAGAATTAAAGTAATCGAACCCCATTTAAAATATAAATGTAACTATGCAGCATTATAAATCAGAACGATTCCATACATTGTTAATAAGTATATATAACGCATGTAAGGCTACTAGAGGGTGTGCTCCGACCCCTACTAGTCACTGGACGGAGCAAATAAATGGGGTTCACCCTTTTTTAGGGCCCGAAAAAAAAAGAATTAAGGAAATCAAGATTTAACGCAATAGATTCAGCCGGATGAACAAAGAAACAACATACTTCTGCATTTCTTCAATTTCTTTCTTTTCTGTATCCTCTCTGGTTGGTGCAGTCACTGGTCTGCTTCGAGTTCGAGTCTCAAACTGTGGTGTCTTGGGAACCGTGATACCGTGAGGGGGAGATTTAGACCTGCCCCGCTTCTGGTCTGAGGGTACTGCTGGAAATATAATAATGAAATAAAGTAGGTCTAGTGTTTGAAGGATGTGGGATTTGTTAAATATGTATATTACTTTATACAAACTAGAGATATATGAATTAGTGATCTACGATCAAGATATACCAAGAGCTACAAATATATAACAACTAGAGATGTACAAATTTGATATATATGAATAGATATACAGCAAGCTAGAGATATACAGCAAGCTAGAGATATACAGCTAGCTAGAGATATACAGCAAGCTAGAGATATACAGCAAGCTAGAGATATACAGCAAACTAGAGATATACAGCAAACTAGAGATATACAGCAAGCTAGAGATATACAGCAAACTAGAGTTTACAGCAAACTAGAGATATACAGCAAGCTAGAGATATACAGCAAACTAGAATATACAGCAAGCTAGAGATATACAGCTAGCTAGAGATATACAGCTAGCTAGAGATATACAGCTAGCTAGAGATATACAGCTAGCTAGAGATATACAGCAAGCTAGAGATATACAGCAAGCTGGAGATATACAGCAAGCTGGAGATATACAGCTAGCTGGAGATATACAGCTAGCTGGAGATATACAGCAAGCTGGAGGTATACACAGCTAGCTGGAGGTATACACAGCTAGCTGGAGGTATACACAGCTAGCTGGAGGTATACACAGCTAGCTGGAGATATACAGCTAGCTGGAGATATACAGCAAGCTGGAGATATACAGCTAGCTGGAGATATACAGCTAGCTGGAGATATACAGCAAGCTGGAGATATACAGCAAGCTGGAGATATACAGCAAGCTAGAGATATACAGCAAGCTGGAGATATACAGCAAGCTAGAGATATACCGCAAGCTAGAGATATACAGCAAGCTAGAGATATACAGCAAGCTAGAGATATACAGCAAGCTAGAGATATACAGCAAACTAGAGATATACAGCTAGCTAGAGATATACAGCTAGCTAGAGATATACAGCAAGCTAGAGATATACAGCAAGCTAGAGATATACAGCAAGCTAGAGATATACAGCAAACTAGAGATATACAGCAAGCTAGAGATATACAGCTAGCTAGAGATATACAGCAAACTAGAGATATACAGCTAGCTAGATATATACAGCTAGCTAGATATATACAGATAGCTAGAGATATACAGATAGCTAGAGATATACAGCAAGCAAGGGATATACACTGAAAATACTACACCGACTCTTACTTTCGTGCGATGAAAATTTCAAAGGCTAACATTTTGCCAAAAGAGCAGGGATGGCAACGAATGGTAAAAAAGATACGGTATTCAAAAAATTCAAATATCACATTTAAATTTAAGTAATAAATCTAACCCATAAATCTAAATTAATAAATGGAACCAATATAGACTACCTCTCGGCTTAGACCTGAACCTGTCCGGAGTCTTTGTAAAGTATGCCAGTTTTTCGGCCATCGTCTCATACTTCTCTGCTTGTTTCTCGTCAAGGTCGGGCAACTTTCTCTTCCTCTGTTCCGTCAATTTGAACGGCACGCATTTTGTGAGTGTTGCCTTTGAAGTGGAACTTGACTGAAAGATTTTCGCCAACAGAGTTATAAGAATAACCTCCATTAACGTTTACCATCATAGAGATGTAGGTTAATATACTATTATATCTCCATATAGTCCGGCAGATGCCTATATTGACCTTGCAATAATCTATATATAGAAAATGTTTTTGCATATCATGATAGGTATGATGATACTGATTAATAATCCCACTGATGCCACTCTGTCATCCTTGGGTAACTCTCAGAATCCAAGATGGCCGCCATAGAAAAACAAGTACATATATATTCATAGTTTTACTGTTACTCTGGATCTGGATAGTAACGTTACAGGGCCTTTCAGCGTAGACGCAACGGGAGAGAGAGTGTGGGAGTCTTCTAGTCCCACTTGTGGACAGCTGTTCTGAAGCTGCCGACTGCACTCGCGCATGCAACACTATCTTCCAGTTTATTCCAGTCAATAATAGTCTGTGGGAAGAATGACTGTCTATATTGTTTTGTCCTACACTGCACTGGCACAAAACACCTAGAGTGGTTCACAGTTTGTCTATCTATGATGTTGTCAGTATTATAGCCACTAAATGTCTTGGGGGTTACTTTACGTTTGTTCTTACGTACTGGTGTTAAAAAGTCATGGCTTGGCAGGGCTGGTACCAGCCCCTCGACCACCGTATAGAAGAATATCAGACGATTCGCCTTCCTTCGGTCCTGGAGGGATGGAAGCCTCAAGTCATGAAGCATTCGAGTGACGCACCCTGTAGAATTGGTGGTGTAGTCTCCTGATATGAACCTGGCGGCCTGTCTCTGTACTTTCTCAAGTTTGTCGGTGTCCTTCTGGTGGTAAGGGTCCCATATAATCGAGCTATATTCTAGTGTGGAGCGTACTAGCGAAAGGTAGGCGAGATTCGGGGCATTGCTTTAGGTTTCTGCGGAGGAAGCCCAAGGTGGAGTTTGCTTTCTTCGTGATCTTGGTGATATGTGAGCTCCATTTGAGGTCTTCTGCTATCGTCACTCCAAGGTAGGGGTTTTCTGGGACCTGCTGTAAGATGTGGTTGTCCAGCTAATAGAACTTGGAGGACTTCTGGTTTATGCTCATAATGTAGCACTTTTTAGCATTAAACCTCATTCCCCAGGTATCTGCCCATGCTTCCAGTTGGCGTAAATCTTCTTGAAGGGTTTCGTGGTCTTTCCTGTTTTTGATGTTGCGGTATAGGAGGCAGTCATCGGCGAACAAACGTACTGTGGATTTGACAGACTCTGGGAGATCATTAATGTGAGGAATAGTAGTGGGCCGAGCACTGTGCCTTGTGGGACACCGGGATTGTTGGTGAACACCAGGTCGAGCATATTGTTGTCTCGTGTTGGTTGGTTGTGGACTTGGGTAAGGCGATGTTCTATAGATAGGTCAATCAGGGCTTGTTGGACATCTCTGTCAGACGCTCCTTTGGTAGCTACCATGTTGGACCAGTCAATATCTGGGCAGTTGAAGTCGCCTGCCAGGATAATATGTTTCTCTCGTGCTGAGTTGGTAAGCTGACGGATGGATTTGTCGAGCTGGCGGATGACGTTCATGTTACGATGGGGCATATAAAAGGAACAGAGATAGAGATCTTTACCTTTCCATGTTTTGATCTTCGACCAGACGATTTCGCAATCTGTAGTTAGCTGTGGCTGGGCATCAGTAACATAACTGTTACTTTTTTTATTTCTCAACATAATGTTGTGTAAAATGTGACATTATAATAGATGACTATTGTAAGTTTCATATTAACCTGGAAACCAGGTTCATAATATCACATAATAGATGACTATTGTAAGCTTCATATTAGCCTGGAAACCAGGTTCATAATATCACATAATAGATGACTATTGTAAGTTTCATATTAGCCTGGAAACCAGGTTCATAATATCACATAATAGATGACTATTGTAAGTTTCATATTAGCCTGGAAACAAGGTTCATAATATCACAAAAAGAACAACACGAAGCGAGGGCTCACACCAAACACAAGTATAATATTTTTGTCATCTTAGTCTTATAATATGGCCCTAGTACTGAATGCATTAATAATAATGTATACTATTTAATTATATGCAAGGAACATATAAGAGAAGGTAGAAATTTCTCCTTTATATCCGATCTACCACATAATCGGATCTACTTTACCTGTTTTGCTGTGTCACACCTCAGCGAGCCAACAAAATCCTTGTCACTATCATGCCGCGTCTCCATCGCATGCGTCTTTACCCTCGAGTCCGTTTCAAACTTGAAACTTTCTGGTTTCGTCACCTCCTTTGTCTGTATAACACAGGTTGGTCCTTTCGAACTGAGGGCTATTTTACAGGACTCCTGTGCGAGTTTACGTTTCTTCGCCAGCTCTTGTCTGTAGTAGGATATCTTCTCCATCTCCAGTTGCTCGGAATTCTTCACAGGCACCTGTTGCTGTGCTTTGATTAGTTTTCGTCTGTCAATAGTAAATCGTACATTTGAAATAAACAAGATTTAATCTGTACTATGGTTTATTAACCATCATATGAATGGTATATAATCGATTGCAGGCATGCTGTCGACATACATCCATAAATACGATGGTCTGACACGTACGTACACAGAATGGTATATAATCGATTGCAGGCATGCTGTCGACATACATCCATAAATACGATGGTCTGACATGTACGTACACAGAATGGCATATAATGCTTAAAAAACGTGCCATAAAGCACAGGCCTACTTCAGCCTAGATTGCTCACACCAACTTACTTGATCAATGTAGGAGTGGTTGGGGACAGGCCTACTTCAGCCTAGATTGCTCACACCAACTTACTTGATCAATGTAGGAGTGGTTGGGGACAGGCCTACTTCAGCCTAGATTGCTCACACCAACTTACTTGATCAATGTAGGAGTGGTTGGGGACAGGCCTACTTCAGCCTAGATTGCTCACACCAACTTACTTGATCAATGTAGGAGTGGTTGGGGACAGGCCTACTTCAGCCTAGATTGCTCACACCAACTTACTTGATCAATGTAGGAGTGGTTGGGGACAGGCCTACTTCAGCCTAGATTGCTCACACCAACTTACTTGATCAATGTACGAGTGGTTGGGGACAGGCCTACTTAGATAGATTTCTTTATTTATAGAGGGTGACCTAATTAGTTTTGAACTAATCCTCCGTAGGGCCCTCTTCAATTTGTTAACACTATAGAATAAATGTACATACACAATAATTATAACATAGTTACGCCGTACAATATACATGCATAATGTTGTACAATGTAACTTAAACAACAGCCTAAATAAATCAGGTACTTTGATAGAAATACAAAACGACATAAGCATATTGATTTACAATCATTATATATATATAACTGTCTATTGTCTACCGATTAAAACGTTGTATCCATACATTACATTTTGTCTTGAATATATTTAAAGATCTGGACGTCAGCCTAGATTGCTCACACCAACTTACTTCATCAATGTAGGAGTTGTTGGGATAGTCATTCCTCTAGGTTTCTCTGGTTCACACGTGCTAGGACCATTTGATCCTGATCTGGTTCGTTGAGCAGATGGCCGTTCGCCAGACAGACCACGGGTGTGGCTCCTACGATCGCCAGACAGACCACGAGCATGCTTACCACGATCGCCAGACAGACCACGAGCATGCCCACCACGATCGCCAGACAGACCACGAGCATGATTACCACGATCACCAGACAGACCACGAGTGTGACTCCTGAGTCGAGCATCATCTGCAGGTTTGCTGTGTTGTATTTTTGAGAATGAGATGCTGCGTTGTAGATTAACGGTCTGGGGTTTGTTTGATGTGTGGCCTCTCTCTGGAACATGGGGTTTCTGTCCCTTTGGTAAGGTATCAGACCTACAAAAGTAAAACACATACAGCTATTTACATTATGCCTCCAAGTAGGTTAGTTAGTCTGCTCGCCTCATCAAATCCACTGTACCACATTGCCATTAGACATTTCAAAACTTCACAAACGAATCTGTAGTCCAGTGGTAAACATCTGGATTGCAGGCTCGATCCCCCCCCCATCTGACCATAATAAAATTAACAGTATTCCAGCTGGGACTTTAAATCGAGGTCTTGTGTCGGTGCTGTACACCATGCACATAAAAGAACCGGAGGAGACTCTGGAATGTGGTTAACCAGTACTAAGTAATGTGTGTGAGGTGCCTTGCTTACTGACACTACATACGTGGCCTGACCGAGTATCGAATCCGGGACCGGTCGATTCCAAATCCTACACTCTACCACTGGACCACGGAAGCCACAATTCAGTATGTTGTGACAATCGATTTTGGGGAAGATATAATGGCTAAATATGTTATAATGGTGGCCTATGGAGATGTCAATAGCACATACAGATCTGTAGTCCAGTGGTTAACACATTGGACTGGTAATACAGGGATCGCAGGCTCGATCCCACGTCTGACCATAATAAAATTAACAGTCTTTCAGATGGGACTTTAAACCAAGGTCTCATATCGGTGATTTACACCGTGCACGTGAAAGAACCAGAGACTCTGGAATAGGTCTCTGTCTGTATCAATGCACTATCCTCAACAAATCTAAAATGACTATAATGTCTTCAGGAGGGGTCGCTCATATGGACACCCGGTAGTGACGATAAATAAACGTAAAACACATTCAAAACTTCAGACTGGGCTAGTCAACTTTCTGTGACACTCCGATCACATTAATTATGCTTTCCAAGAACAACGAGTCCATTGAAAGCATGCGATATAAAAAAGGAACTGGAACATCGCACTGTTTGTTGCTGTATTTAATTAACCCTCCCCAACAGATGCAGCCAAATATCATGGAACCTGAACATCGCACTGTTTGTTGCTGTATTTAATTAACCCTCAGCAACAGATGCATCCAGACATCCTGGAACTGGAACATCACACTGTTTGCTTCTGTATTTAATTAACCCTCCCCAACAGATGCAGCCAGACATCCTGGAACATCACACTGTCTGCCTCTGTATTTAATAACCCTCCCCAACAGATGCAGCCAGACATCCTGGAACTGGAACATCGCATTGTTTGCTTCTGTATTTAATTAACCCTCCCCAACAGATGCAGCCAGACATCCTGGAACATTACACTGTTTGCTTCTGTATTTAATTAACCCTCCCCAACAGATGCAACCAAACATCCTGGAACTGGAACATCACACTGTTTGCTTCTGTATTTAATTAACCCTCCCCAACAGATGCAGCCAGACATCCTGGAACTGGAACATCACACTGTTTGCTTCTGTATTTAATTAACCCTCCCCAACAGATGCAGCCAGACATCCTGGAACATCGCATTGTTTGCTTCTGTATTTAATTAACCCTCCCCAACAGATGCAGCCAGACATCCTGGAACATTACACTGTTTGCTTCTGTATTTAATTAACCCTCCCCAACAGATGCAGCCAAACATCCTGGAACTGGAACATCACACCGTTTGCTTCTGTATTTAATTAACCCTCCCCAACAGATGCAGCCAGACATCCTGGAACATCGCATTGTTTGCTTCTGTATTTAATTAACCCTCCCCAACAGATGCAGCCAGACATCCTGGAACATTACACTGTTTGCTTCTGTATTTAATTAACCCTCCCCAACAGATGCAGCCAGACATCCTGGAACTGGAGCATCACACTGTTTGCTTCTGTATTTAATTAACCCTCCCCAACAGATGCAGCCAGACATCCTGGAACTGGAACATCACACTGTTTGCTTCTGTATTTAATTAACCCTCCCCAACAGATGCATCCAGACATCCTGGAACATCACACTGTTTGCTTCTGTATTTAATTAACCCTCCCCAACAGATGCAGCCAGACATCCTGGAACATCTCACTGTTTGCTTCTGTATTTAATTGACCTTTCTGCAAACGCTACTTAGGCACGCCCCCCATAGTTACCGGTGCTCGCTGTAACCACGCGAGACAAGCTATCTAACAAAATGGCGTCTAACGCAGTCCTGTATCGAGTTAATCTAGATAAAATTCCGTCGAATT
This sequence comes from Archivesica marissinica, assembly GCA_014843695.1. Taxonomy (NCBI): domain Eukaryota; kingdom Metazoa; phylum Mollusca; class Bivalvia; order Venerida; family Vesicomyidae; genus Archivesica; species Archivesica marissinica. The sequence goes on along the minus strand of CM026395.1, from coordinate 70,687,766 downwards.
TCTCGGTTTTATTTCACCCAGATAAGAATATCTCGTTGAAAGCAAGAAGACAAGGGTTTTAGGTGAATTCAGGTGATTTCGTATAATCCCTTGTTCGTCTAATGGTAGTTTCGTATACTAGTGCATTCGTATAATCACAGGTTCGTATTTTATAATTTTATATATATATAGTACTGCACTATACAGACCCATTATAATAATGCTATTATTAGCTATTTAGGTAATTAGACACAATTATGAATGGGACTATGTAGCCGTGTGTTTGCCATACCAGGAGTGATTATCTATCTAGGTTTCAGGCCACTAATCAAGATTAATTAAAGTGAATGGGGGAGAATAAATAAATCATTCCGCATTTTCGATGATTCCAACGGTGGCACTTATCGCAGCTAAGAGCATGCATAATTTGTCAACAGCCCATCTCATAATAGACGTAGGTGTGAAGGTTATTTCTCTAAAGTACAGATATACGGATGAGGGCGTGTTAAGTGTTCGTGGTAAATGCTTGCGCAGTCAACGGAAGAGTGAACAACCACATCGTGTCAACTTTGACATCAAAAGAAATGAAATATGCCACCGTCTTGAGAGACTCGATCCTATGCCTCCTAGAAGACTCGAACATTAGGCCCAAAACCTGAACACCAGTACGTTCACTGAGCTAATATGGGAATCCCACAGCTCTGCACATGCATGGGTACTATTACTACTATCTGATCCCTAGTCCACCATCCACGACAATATATAATGAACCACATATATAATCACCACTATACTCACATATCTCTTGTGAACGGTAGATCTATTAATGCAGAATATATTTTTTCGAAATATTTTATTATGCATAAATTAATTAATTTCAACTTACTTTTGTGCAAATATATCTGTTTTCATTAATTTTGGATGTATTCAGCTGGCCGTTTGGTCGTTCACACAACTTAATCCACCTTAGACATTTTTTCAAGATTTGTCTTAGGTTTTGGAAATGGCACGAATTTAACGTCACCTATCAATCGATCTGGATATCTACATCACTGTCACACAGCCCGTAACTACATCTTTTCACCATTGTCAATGACAGACAGCATTAATTAATTTTAAATATTTTTCAAAAAATAATTTCAGATCATGATCACTCAGATTTGATTAAAATGTTACTACATAACTCGTTTGTCTAACAGAACAATAAAACAATGACTTGGTGTAGTAATCATTATATAATTATGTGCACACATTTTATAATTGACCAATTAGCACAATCAGTGCTAAATTCCGATGTGAAATACTTTGATCTTGATAGCAGTGGCCCCTATCGGGTATTATAACTCGGCGGTCTCTGTGATGTACCGTTAGTCTGTTGTTGATTACTTCCAATAAACAGTGTGACACGCTTAAATTTGATTGCTGTGTTTGTGAGAAAAGAATGACTATATGGGGTCAGTCGGTGTTTTTATAGATGCATTGTTTTTAAAGCAGCTGTCTGGTATTTTGTGGTTCATATACACACTTTTAGATTTGTCCAAGGATTTTGAAATGGGTTGAATTTAACGTCGATCACCAGGATATCGACTAATTTTGTACTATAACTAACCCACACACCAAAGCTACACATTTTCAACATCATTAAAACAATTTTAAACCCGTATTTTCGATCAAATTCACGCCTTTTCAAATTTGTCTACTCGTTACTAGTGTGTCTAATATGCATTGTTTGTCTAACAAGATGGCGGCGATAAACCGTTGCCGGGGGTGTGCGCGAATGGTGCGATGCGATTGGCTAACGTCAGCTGTCAATCAAAATCGGCAGAAAGGTCAATTAACCCTCCACAACAGATGCAGCCAGACATCCTGGAACATCACACTGTTTGCTTCTGTATTTAATTAACCCTCACCAACAGATGCAGCCAGACATCCTGGAACTGGAACATCACACTGTTTGCTTCTGTATTTAATTAACCCTCCACAACAGATGCAGCCAGACATCCTGGAACTGGAACATCACACTGTTTGCTTCTGTATTTAATTAACCCTCCCCAACAGATGCAGCCAGACATCCTGGAACTGGAACATCACACTGTTTGCTTCTGTATTTAATTAACCCTCCACAACAGATGCAGCCAGACATCCTGGAACTGGAACATCACACTGTTTGCTTCTGTATTTAATTAACCCTCCCCAACAGATGCAGCCAGACATCCTGGAACATCACACTGTTTGCTTCTGTATTTAATTAACCCTCCACAACAGATGCAGCCAGACATCCTGGAACTGGAACATCACACTGTTTGCTTCTGTATTTAATTAACCCTCACAACAGATGCAGCCAGACATCCTGGAACTGGAACATCACACTGTTTGCTTCTGTATTTAATTAACCCTCCCCAACAGATGCAGCCAGACATCGGAAGACATTTACCACATGTTCGACATAGTTCTCAGAACTTCAGAATGGTAAGACGAGACATTTATTCTGGTACCCAGGGATAGCGATCAACATTTACCACATGTTCGACATAGTTCTCATAACTTCAGAATGGTAAGATGAGACATTTATTCCAATCACAGATCTATCATACACCTTACCTATGCTGTACAGTTCCAACTCCAGTTGTCTTTTTTCTCCACTCCTTTAGATTGGAACATATATTGCTCTGTGTAGGTTTCTGCGTTTGAAGTGCATCGACATCTGTAAAACAAACGGATATATTTAACTTCTATGCTGGAGCCGTTACGATTGTGCCCGTAGGCAAGGCATTTAAATTCCACATTGCCTTTTCTCTCTCCTTCATGGCGATGGATTCCATCAGGAATTTCGCAATCAAGCTAAAATAAATTTGTATAAACTAACTTCTATGCTTTCTTTAAAGCTTTGCATGCTGGGTAGTGCATGCTGGCTGGGTAGTGCATGCTGGGTAGTGCATAATGCATGCTGGGTAGCCTGGGAACACGAGTGGATATATATTTGCCTTATCCATCATGTTTACATTAATTTGAATTTGGTGTGTGTGTTTTACGTTTATTTATCGTCGCTACCAGTTGCCCATATGAGCGATGCCTCCCGAAGAGATTAGTCATTTTAGATTTTTGGAGAATAGTGCAATGATACAGACAGAGACCCATTCCAGTCTCCTCTGGTTCTTTTACGTGCACGGTGTAAAGCACCGACACTAGACCGCGGTTTAAAGTCCCATCTGAAAGACTGTTAATTTGATTGTGGTCAGATCCCTGGACTACAAGTCCAGCGTGTTAACCACTGGACTACAGATCCAGTCACATGTGTAATATATGAAACAGACATAAAATGGATTAACAGCTCAAAATGTAACATGTCCAAGATGAAGCATTATAAATAGTTTGTATGCATTGCTTTCTGCATGGCCACAAACAATATATGCTTGTTGTAAAATATGCTAAATACTTCATTTGATATTCAAACACGATATGTAAAGCATTCACTTACCGACAGTATCGGGTGTCGTCAATTTTCCTGACCGAGTCACTCTCGAAATTGGTGTCTCTAATTTTCTTTCAGCTAAAGAATAGAAAATATCTATATTTCAATTATGCTTAAAATGCTAGTTTCCTCACATCTGCTCGGCTGGTAGATGCATCGCTAGGCAACCAGCAATGCTACAGTTTCCTCACATCTGCTCGGCTGGTAGATGCATCGCTAGGCAACCAGCAATGCTACAGTTTCCTCACATCTGCTAGATGCATCGCTAGGCAACCAGCAATGAGTGACAGTGGTCAGTTACTGCCCCTGAAATGCCTCCGATTTAACGCTTTCAACACTACAGACCTCTAAATAGGCTTACAAAAAGTGCACTTTTTGCCAGTAATATTACTATTTTTTAGATGAAATTACCCATTTTGTTAAATGAACTGGTCCAAATGTAATTTTCTTATTAATTTATTGGTCTAAAAATATCATGCACTAGTCCATGTCAGTTACTTGGTGTTGAATGGGTTAAGGAGGATAGGTCTTTTTAATTGGTTCCTGTTTTCAGTTTCGATTCATCTTATAATTATTACAGTACTAAATCTTGACAGTCACCCTACAGTGTATCCAATGGCTACTTTACTGTAAACAAATTGGACCTGGACCAGCTTTTGATTTTTTTTATAAATACTATTGAAACGTTCAGTCTACAGACATAGATATGAAAGTCAATGCTTTTGATACACCCATTGATTAAAAAATGGGTTTTAACATTTGCAGACGGGAAGCCATTTTGAAGCTTTTGGTCAAAGTATCTGGTGATAAATACCCCGTGTTATAGGCGAGTGTGTACGGTAACATAGGAAACCAAACAATTCATACCTGCCGAGACAAGTATAGCTAATGAACTGTAATAATCACAAATGCCTCTTGGAGGATACAATTTACCCACAACATACAGGGTTGTACCTCAAGTCAAAATGGGCACGTTGCATAATCACATAGAGCTTGAAGTTACAATTTACAAGTGAACCATCATTTATTAAGCACATCATATACAGTCAAGTTTTTTGGGTGAAATACAATATACAGACTATGCCCGAAAAAGCAATATATATTTAATTTACTCACCCTTTATAACTGCGGATAATGGCATCACCGGAGCTTCCTTCGATTTCACCTGTACCTCGGACTCACTGTGCTGCTCAGGGGTGATACTCTCCTTTACAGCTGGTTTTACACCTGAATCATTTCAACGCTCATGATTACAGTCCACTGCCTTAAACATCGAGTCATGGGAATGCCCAAAACATCACATGTCTAAGTGGTCACCTCAATTAGGCAACATGTCTAGGTAGTCACTTTCATTAAAGTGGCCACCCCCTTAAGCTACATGTCTAAGTGATAATCTCAATTAAGCAACATGTCTAACTATTCATCTCAATTAAGCAACATGTCTAAGTTGCCACCTCCATTAAGCAACATGTCTAACTATTCATCTCAATTAAGCAACATGTCTCTAAGTTGCCACCTCCATTAAGCATCATGTCTAAGTTGCCACCTCCATTAAGCATCATGTCTAAGTTGCCACCTCCATTAAGCAACATATCTTAAGTGGTCACCTCCATTAAGCTTCATGTCTAAGTTGCCACCTCCATTAAGCAACATGTCTAACTATTCATCTCAAGTAAGCAACATTTCATCAGGTAGGGCATTGTCCAATCAATGCGAACATTTGGACAAAGTATCAATTCATTCATGGGTTACATAGCTAAGTGTGTCTGGACAGACGGACAAACTGTACAAGCATTAAATGAATCGCAGCTCTGGCACTGTGTGCATAACACTTACAGTGAACACTACTAAATTTTGAAAACAATTACCAGCTGTTGACCTTGACCGGGCTACCCTCTGTGGTGTCTTAACGTTAGGTGTACCTGCAAACATCAATTCAGTGCCAAATTACAAAATCAAAAGATACACAAAATAGTTAGTTTCTATTTTTCCAAATTAACTCTTTCGCCGATCGTCTGATCAGGATCTATGTTGTTTGCTATTCAGACAGTGTTTTAGCTCCACTATCCGAATAGCAAACAGCATAGAGCCTGATCAGACCGCACGTTCTGTGCCATCTGATCTGGCTCCATGCTGTTTGCAAAAGCAACTATAGTCGTGATTGACAGGTTATGGTTTAAGAGCATTGTCTTGGTCTTGAGTGGACATTCTTTTACAAGCTAAATTGTGACCTTTAACCCAAAGATTCCAAATCAATAGACGACTGACGTTACATAATGGTTTCCACAAACATTCTTTCAATAATTGAAACATGTAGGACAATCTATTCAGTAGTCATTTAGCGACGCAAATGTTAATGGTTAATCTTTGCATACTGATTGTGCATGGTTATTAGTCCCAATTCTCAGTGCTTGTGTGTTGGCATAAAGTTATGTAAACCCAAAATTTGTAATAGGGTAAAGTAATTACCAGCTGTCGACTTTGAGCGTGCAACTCTCTGTGGTGTACCAACACTGACTGGGCCTGTCAAATAATAAATTCATCGAAATATTACAGACAACAGGGCCATATGCCATTGCCAGGATGCTTTAGACAAAATTTTATAAAAATCTGCTAGCGAGTTCAGTTTCACTGTGGATACCAGTTAAAGTGGCACTACATCGGTGAAAACGCAAATGTCTGCAGAATGTAATTATATGGTATAATATTTTCCCAAATATTTGCCTCAAAAACGGAGTATTTCAACAAATAAATAAAACGTCGTATAAGCGGTTTGTTGACAAAACAAAATAATGTAAATAGTGTCAACATTCATGCTTAATACAAATCGTTTATACTGAATAACACGAATTATTGCACATATTTACCGTGATATCTCACACGAGTGCCTATGCATATTTATTTGTAGACTAATCTTAGTTAAAGTATCTCTAAGCGACAGTATTGCATGTTTAGTATCGACTCCAATGACAACAAACGTCAATTCAGGAGCGTGGATTACAATTATAGAGCAAAGTAGACCACAAAAACACTGGTTTTTGCGATGTAATGTCGCTTTAAACTTTAAAACGGTCATTGTCAGGAGGTTTAGTGACAAGTTTGAACAAATTCAACAGGTTAATCTTGGAAGGTCATGGGAGAAAGTGTTTTGGAAATCAACAGGATATTTTCCTTACATGAATTGGATTACACAAGTACGATAACAGTTTAAGAACAGCAGAATTCATTTTTCGGCAAGTCAGTCCGATAGCTTCCTCACATGAAATCATGCGACATATTGGGATTCGAACCGACAGCGGTTCAAGGGAATTGAAGTCAAACGACCGTGACCACTCATCCACTATCGGCATAGCAGCTTTGAATTTAACTTGCACGTGGATTCAACACTACAATAGAGGTCATTGCCAGCACACTACCGGTCAGGTTTCATAGAATTCTGCTTCTAGTTTCAGACAAAATTATTTAATTTCACCTAGTTATTTACTTGTAGTCATTTCATGGATATTTCAAGCTTCGGGATAGTTGATCAAAATATCCACATGGCTACAGAGACTAACTATGTCACTAATCTTTTCCAAAGTAAATTAGAAGCTTAAATCAAATGACTCCTAACAAAGTATTTGGTCAATAGAAATGTCCAATGTAATTTATTATTACCCGATCCTTTTGGGCATGCAACTCGCTGTGGAGTTCCTGGTCCTGAAAATAAAACAAAAACAACGTGTAATTCACGTAACTGACGATTAGCCACATGTCAATCAAACTAATCAATAATCAAATCTGCTATTGTTATTTCACACCTCCCTAGTTATTATGTTATATTTCGGGTTTTACGCCTGCATCAGCACCATTTCGGGCTATATCGCCAGCGGGCAGTTTACTTAACAACACCTTTCCTGGGCAGGCTCCAACGGTTAACCAGTACTTGGGTGCACCAACCTCCGTAAGAAACTGCCAACTTTTTCATATAAATGAGACACGGCCTGAGCGGGGCTCAAACCCGTGACCATCAGTGATGATAGATTACAGTGGTATACAAGTCAGCGACAGTAACCACTCGACCACGGAGGCGGACCACACCTCCCTAGACAACACGTAGCTCTAAATAATATCTTCGGACAACTAGTGTGCAACAGTATGAAATACTTCAGTGAAGTAACGGGAAACCATTTAAAGTTAGTTAATATTAATGGTTAAAGCGACATTAGTCACATTTCATCGCAAATAAAATGCATTTTTTCACGTATACATGCATTGCTACTACAAAATATTCCGAATACATTCGAACACTAACATTGAATCAATAAACAGTGTTTTTGTGGTATACAAACTCTCAAAATTGAAAGTAGGATTTCATATAACAGTCATCCATGCTCCTAATTGATGTTTCTTTGTCATCACAGTCAAAACTAAATGCGAGATACTGTCGTTTAAAGATAATTTAACTAAGACTAGTCTACATATAAATATGCATATGCACATATGCGAGATATAACGGTAAAGCTGTACCATAAATCGTGTTATTCAGGACACACAAGTTGTATTACGCATGAATGTCGGCCATATTTACATTATTTTGTAATTTCAACAAACCGAGTATACAGCATTAGCTTATTAGTTGAAATACTCCATAAAATAGAAAAATACATTCTGTAGAAATTTGCGTTTTCACTGATGTAATGTCGCTTTAACCGTTTATTACATATATCGATCATTTACATATAAAGACAAAATTGGTAGCCAGTTACTTGTAACGATAAACCGACAAAGATAAACTGTATTCATGTTTGTTGGATCAAATATAGAAATATTAGTGTTTTACGTTTATATATCGACGCTACCGGTTGCCCATATGAGCAACGCCCTCCAGAAGACAGTGAAGAGATTAGTCATTTTAGATTTTTGGAGGATAGTGCAATGATACAGACAGAGACCCATTGAGACAAATATCCGAGAAATTCTACACTCGACATGTTCAATGGGGACGTGTTTTATCGATCTATAATCTTGGTTCAATACATAGAGTTCTATATAGCACATAGGCATATTGTAGTTTTTTTACGAGAGGTTTCGTGTTACAGGGTCACGTGATCTTAGGGGAGGAGCGACAGAGCACTTGGCAACTGGTTAATTAAAATACCAGGATGAACGTGGCCAATTCCAATACCCTCTAACACACACACACATAAAGAGAAATGCCATCCAATCTCCATCTCCTTCATATGCACACACAGGGATTTGGTTTTACCAAAATTTATACACACACACTACGATCTTTGCGACAGGGCAGATTTTTCCGAGTTTTGCATTTGATCTTGTTAGAGCGAGTCAGCTGGATAGCTTCCTCACATAATAATAATTTGCCACCCCAGATGGATTCAAACCTACAGCAGCGAGAGATAAGTGACTTGAAGTTTCAAGAACGACTTTTGAGTATCACCATTCGGCCACTGCTGGCGTAGCAGCTTTGATTTTAACTTGCCTGTGGACTCAACAATTGGATTCAATAATACCTACAGTAGATGTAGAGGTCATTGCCAGCATGCTACAGGTCAAGTTTCATAGAATTGTGCTTCTAGTTCGAGACAAAATGCTATTCAAGTCTTTGGTCAATAGAAATGTCTAATGTAATTTATTATTACCAGATCCTTTTGGGCATGCAACTCGCTGTGGGGGGCATGCAACTCGCTGTGGGGTGCCTGGTCCTGAAAATAAAACAACATATAATTCATGCAATTAAAATACAACGATGAACATGGCCATTTCCAATCCCAAGCACACATACAGAAACATGTCATCACTGGTTTGATACTCGTTCAAGGCAAGTATGTGGCGTCATTGAGCAGGGCACCTCACACATTGCTTATTACTGGTTAACCACTTAGGTCGCCTAAACCTGCCAAAGAAAACAGGTGTAGGCCAAATAAAAAACCTGTGTTTACGGTTTCCAGACCGACCAGTATTTTTACCCCTGGCCCTGATTTTTTTGGATGAAATTCGGTTTTTCATTTTTCTGTGACCACAAGTGTTGGACCGGGCGATTTATTTTAGGCATAAAACAATATTTCTTTTGGCCCAATGGGGAACCAGACTAACTTTTATCAACAGTGAATCAGACTTCCATGGTTAGACTGTTATCAAGTTCAAGTGCAAATACATTGAGAGAATATAAACTGAAATGCAGAGGTACATTGTATATGAATTTCGACATGTAAAATAATGTTGGTGTTATGGTGTACCAGATGCTGTTTTTGACACTGTCGATGATCGGGTCCCTCTAGTACTGCCCTCCCTCTGTGACGTAGAGAACACATAAGCAACAGTAGCTGCATCAGAATCCTCCATCTTCACCGGAACTCCATTCTCGTGATCATAATCTGAAATGTGAGAAAAAAAATTTTAACAGTCCAAACTCGTCGAAAGTATGATCCAGTAACCAGGGACCGAGTTTATGATTACTTGGCGTTTTTCTTGAGGCTACAAATGAAATAAATATATATAAACTTACCAGCACAATTAAATGTGTTATTTCAATGGATGAAAGCTGATGCTTTAGTTTGAAATATTGTCAAAAGTAAAGTTCTCAGACTCAATCTTGTCAGCTTACATCATATATAAGGTAGGGCTTTTTCTAGATAGAGCAAGACAGCACCACCCTGCCCCTTTTTTCTACATAGAAACCTCCAGGTCAAATCCGAACCCCTTATGTCCATGGCTTACCAGACACTAGTGAGACCTCAGTTTGAATATGGCTCCGAGATCTGGTCGCCCCAGACCCAAACATTGATAGACCAAATTGAAGGTGTCCAGCGAAGAGCAGCCTGTTGACCCTCCTTCTGTCTTGGAGGCGGGCCATTTCACGGTATTTGTTTTGTTGCGGACAGGACATTCAGAGACTTGTTTCTTTCACAGAAATTTTAAAAGTTCGAATGCATGAAAGTGAAGTACCTTGGTACCACTTCATATGATAACAAAATCAAATCTTTGGAATTTCAATTTTGGGAGAAAAAATGTGAAATAAAATGCATTGTGGAAAGGATAGAAAGTAAAGTGGGTTTTACTGTATGTTAGAAAAACCCAAAGTTCTGTCCATCCACTTGTTTTCTAAGATATTAAACCCTGCATATTTATACCTAAATGCCATAGGTATATTTTGGAGAAAATTTGATTCCAAAATGTTCAAGAATGACCGAGGGGGGGGGCACAGTATTAGGCAGAGAGCCGTCGGGCCTATCACCTAATAAGACGGTCAATTATATTGGCGACGGTTACCGACGGCCAGTTAAAAAATGGCTGATACACTAGGTTTGTTAACATATATATGCAGCTGTAAAACAATGACAAGAACTGGACCCTATAATAGGCTAATATTGTCAATGCTGGCATAATCATGGAAAATTACTGGGGCGTTCTAAAAATAGATATATGTAAATAATGTAATAGACAAGACTTTATTAGTGTACTACCTTATGTAGCTCTCTAGGCTGGTTTGATTTTCTGAAATTCCTGAGGTCACAACTTTTATACTTATTTGTTAACATAAAGATCAAAGAGGCATACGTCACAGCTTAGCTTTGAATGCAGTAAGTCACAGATTTAACAAGGAAAATTACTTAGTTTAATCATATTTTATTGCATTGATCAAGATATAATATACAAAACATAGGTATAACAATATAGCCTGATAATACAAATGGTTTGGGCCACAAGTTTTAACAACATTAGAAAACGGCCCGCACCAGGAAAATTACTGGGTTTGTTAGTGATAATTTCTGAAAATGTGTGCAAGGCTGTGCTTTATATTATAATGAGACAACCAATCAAATTTAATCTAGCATGGCTGTATCTGTCTCAATATCCAGATATTAGGACATTCATTGTCTTTATAACCTAATTGAAAAAGACAGGCTTACCATACAAATATGAGTTTGATACTGTTAGAAAGAGAATTTTATTCTCTACAAGCTTTACATTGACCAAAATTCAGTTTAAATAAAACAAATATAGTCGAATATAATAATTATTCTCCAAAACCTGCATGTCCAATATTTACACCTCCGTATCTAAGTAAATACTAAAAAGTTTCTTTTAAAAATTATATCATTGAAAACATCATTTATTTTTCTAAATTTTTTATTCTTACCATAAATATATTAAAGTAATTTTTTATGAGGGAAAACAGGGTTAAACATGATAGGGGTCATTTTATCAGTTTTTCCTGAAATACCTTATGGGGACAGTGTACAGTTATTGGTCTCTTATCTATTGGTAGCTGATAAGCTATTATATAGTTACTGTATTGGGCTGGAGAACCTGATATGACTGTTTTATTATGAGGGAAAGGGAGACCTTCCATTGTGTTGGTATGATCAAAGAAGAAGTATAAAATAAAGTAGCATATGAATTAAAGATCTACACCTTCAGATACCACCAGAGGGGCTCCCACCATTCACAAAATGCAAAAATGTACCCCCAGCTGGATGCGCTTCGCGCGCTCGCAGTGCCAATAATTTTATTAGCCTGGGAAATTATTTTTTTAGACTCCCATTTGGATATTTCTGCCTAATAATGTGGGGGGGGGGGGGAATTGTGGACAGGATATGGTCAGTGCGTTGCGGACAGGACACGTTTTCACTTTGCATATAAATGAATTAAAATGCATTTTAATAAGAATAAAATAACTTTATTATCTAGTGTGACATGTATATACAGTGTTCCCCATGATGGATTTCATCAGGGGTATGGATCGGAGCTTGCCCCCCCCACCAACTTTTTTCCAAATGTCATGGTTTTCACATCTAAATCTGCACTAACACTGTCATTTACTTTTTTTTAAGATTCTGCATATAATAGATTTTATCAAGCTCCTGACCCCCCCCCCATTAACATTGAGTTACAGATTCCATTCCTTTACTGGGACGGCATTGTCCATCACAGGTGCATCCAAGACTCCAATCACATCGTGTCGATCAACCCAGGAATCATCATTTGCTTTGAAGGTGAACACTTTCTTGTCATTGTCTTTCGATCGAATGAGAATTTGAGAATGTTCTCCATATCATCAATGTCAGTGCACTGTCCAAGGAACACCTTCTCCAATTTGCTAGCGCTGAATCTCACCAAGCAAGTCACCAATTTTGCAGTCACGACTAGATATAGCCAAGTCCTTCTCAATAGGCATAGGTTTGATTGTTTTTCACTGTCTGTACGACACGTGCGATGGTCATAGGCTCGTGGCGTGTGAACGGCGAGTTCAGCGCTACTGCGAGACTACAGTCATCATTGTGTCGGAGACTTCACTTCCACTGACTGCAAGACACTTCGCGAAACGATTGTCCAAATGAGCAGTACATTCCTTGATGTCGTCACTAGAGAGCCAAAGTACATCGATTTTGCCTGTGAGCCTTTTGGCAACGTCGTAGAACTCGCGTGGATTTGTCACGGTTTCACGTTCTTGCATAATTGCTCTCCAAACGACTCGTTTTGTTTCGCCACAAATTCCGTCGACTGGACCTTTCCCATGAGTTGTACAGAATAAGCTCCAATCTGCCGTACACTCGAAGTTACGTTCATGGAAAGCGAGGTTGGCGAAGTTGTACCGATTTTTGAATTGGCTTGTGGCACCGTCCGACCAGTAGTGGACAGTTGTAATGTCCCAAGGCAAGACCATTTTCAGTTCACGTAAAACCAAGCTGTTGTTGGCATAAACAGCCTTCTTGTCATGTACAGGTTCATCCGAGATAATCGAGAACAACAAGTGTTCCAGGTTAGATGTTTCAGTTCGACGAAAGTAGACCACAACAGTAAAAAAAATCGTCACACCGCCGGATGCCCAGTGAGCAGACACGATCTCTGACTGATGTTTGATAGAGAAATTCTCGGAGAAGTCTTCTTGAATGATGACTTCTTGAATGATGACTTCACCAGGTTTGATTGTCCCTTTCAAACACCGCAATTCCGCATGCTGGCGACGCTCATCGTACACATGTCGAGAAAATCGATTGAGCTGACTTCAGTTCGGTACTGGCGCTTTCAAGATCCGAGTTGATCAGAGTTTTTACGGTTTTGCCGTCCTGAGTTGTCCATTGGTAGTAGGACACGGGTGATGTGGCATCGATTTCAGCGATGTTACCATTGATATCGTCAACTCCACACATAGGACACTTTCGATCGACACAGTCAATGTTTGCAAGGTCACAAACAGTAAGTTCCACAACTTGGACTGGATCACACGGAATGGCAGGTACAATTTTGTGAAGACCAGTTGCAAACAATGCAATGTTCTGATGGTACTTGCACATACACACTTCTTGGTCCTGATTTGTCATCGGTTTCACGTACGGTGGGCGTAGCTCGGTGACCTTGGTGAAGCTAATAATGTCCCCATGCTCACGGCAGAAAACCTGGTGTGATTCGGACAGTGACAAATGCAGTCTCTTTTTCCTGGGCACATCCTACTTATGTCATCACGCAAGTAAAACTGATGCACAAGCTCTAATGTGTGATTGGGAATGGCATCAGAACCTATCTTTCGTTCTCATCGATAAGACTTCGTCGAACTCTTATGTCTCTGACCGTTTTACAAAGTTTATCCCGTTTATCTCGAGGCATCGATGATAACACAGCACTAAGTACATGTGTTTCCCTCGTTGGCGTTCCAGGTAGAGCACGTATTACCTTGGCCACAGCCTTTCCAAGAGTGTTCTTGGACTTGTATGGCCCTATTTCCTCTGGCTCTGCCTCCGGTCTTCGCCTTTTCTCTTCGTTGCCGTTGTTTGGCCTCCCGTTCTTCTCCCATTCAGTCATAGTGACCTTTTTCAAAGCTCGTTGTTGCTTTTTTCCTGTCTCGATATTTTGCTTTGGCAGCCTCATGTTTCTCGTCATCGTTCCAGACCTTCGCTCTAAAACGATGGGATCTTTCTGTAGCAGTTAATGCCAGTCCGCAACGTTGAAATCCATGGACTCGTGTTAAATAGCTAATTTGCATATATTAAAAATGTGCAATTTTGACCCAAATGCCAATTTCCAGTCTTCAGATACCTATCTAACATATACATTTGGTATTTTGCTCAAATTCAGACTTTAATATTTGTTATGTCACTTCACATATACTGTGAAATGGCCCAGGCTGTGCAGGCCCTGGCTCTGTAGCATGGTGGCGACACATCCTTCCTCTCGGGACTTGTAGTCTCCAGTAATGAATCTGGCTGCTTGTCGTTGTACTCTCTAAAGTCTTTCTTCCTTGGCATAATAAGATCCCAGACGATAGAGCTGTATTCGAGGGTAGATCGAACAAGAGACAGAGATCAAACAAGAGCCAGTCCGAAAAGCTTCAAAATATTGGTTAGAAATCCCGTCATCGGATCAGGGCGGAAAGCGGGAAAGTGCTATGCGAAAATGAGCTTTAACGATAAAACCTCGAAATAACAACAGGTCTTAGGACTAGACCATAGGCACCAGACACAAAACAATTTTATTTTGTTTGCCTATGGTCATATAGTAAGTAATATATAATATTATATATTACTTACTATATGACCATAGGCCCAAACAGGCCTGGTGCCTGTGGACTAGACTATCACTATGGCTGGGTGGGATAATTAAAAAATATATATTTATACCGAAATATTCGTCTGCCTTGTCGTCATTCCTAAATATCTGTACACCAGAAAAATCTACATATTGAGGTGCGTTGAAATCCCAACCATTATCATTTTCCATATTTATTTCATGAACAGAACAATTTTCCAGCCAAAACCGCTATCGTGAAATTTGTTCTAACCGCACTTTCAAGATTAACCAATGAAATTAGACATCTCAAAATCAAGTATTTTGTAACGTATCTTCCGATTGGTTCAGTTCAATCGATTTGTCTTTTAACATTTCGTACTCGGCAACCTTCGTACGACGCACTTTTTTAAACATAAAAGTACACTTGAATCTACTAGATATACATGTTTGTCTATCATGTCTATGTTATACTGCTGACAATCGCTTACGATTATAGCTAGCAGGCGCGTTATTTGCGGACAGTTATTAATAAGAATAGGGTGTAGGTGTAAAATTAAGATACATATCAATCATAGAAGACTATTATTAAACATACCATCTTAATTTGGAATTTCTGGATGCCAAGCAGTGGAACAGTACTCTAATTGGAATTCCATGTATTTCTTATATGCTGTTTCTTTAACCATTTTATTTGATACCTTTCCATTCCTTGTCACTTAACGAAGATATGAACACTATTATGTTCTGGTCCAAGCAATTAAGTTAAATCGCACAAATTGTGAGGCAATGTTTTATCTATCTATCTTCCTTTAATGTCGAACCCCTCGCGGGGACGTAGACATGTTGCGCGTCAAAAACCGCTAAGAAGTTAAAAGTATGAGTAGTTAAAAGTATAATTTAAAAAGGTATGAAAATAAGTTGTGGTAAAAGTTTAAAAGCAGCTACGCAGAACAACTAGGGCCTGGCATGTTCAATATGGCAAACTGCCGTATTGAATTGCTCTATGGTAGGGAGATGGACAATGTCAGGAGTGAGGTGGTTCCAATGATAGATTGTTCTTGGAAAGAAGGAGAACTTGTAGTAGTCTGTAGTTGCTGTAATTAACCTATAGCTTAAGGAATGGCAATGGCGAGTAGGACGGGAGAGGGGAACTAGGTAATTTTCAATGGGAATAGCAACAAGATCATTATGAATGTTATACATAAGGGATAACCTATTGTCAATACGCCGTTGATCTAGTCTGCGTAGATTTAGAGAATGTAGCATGTCTGTAACACTAGTTTGGTATATCAATGTTTGGGTATGGGGCGACCAGATCTCGGAGCCATATTCAAGCTGGGGTTTCACTAATGTCTGGTAAGCCATGGTCTTAAGGGGTTCAGATTTGACCTGGAGGTTTCTACGTAGAAATCCTAATGTTTGGTTTGCTTTCTTTGTTGACCTTTTTATGTGGGTGTCCCACGACAGGTTATTTGAGATATCCACGCCAAGGTATTTGGCTGAGGTGACCGACTCAAGTAGGACTCCATGGAGTTTATATTTGCTGGGAATAGGATGTTTCCTCCTGGTGACGTGGATAACTTGACATTTGGAGGGGTTAAATTCCATGTCCCACTCCAACTCCCACTCTTCTAATCTCTTAAGATCATTTTGGAGTGTGACCGATTCATTTGCAGATGTCAGTGATAGATATACTGCAGTATCATCTGTAAAGATGCGGACTTTGGAACTGATGTTTTGTGGGAGGTCGTTTATGTAGGCTAGGAAAAGCAGGGGTCCAAGTACGGATCCCTGTGGGACTCCAGAGGACACCGGAATGGCCTCTGAACTAATACCATTAAGGACAACTGACTGGAGTCTATTATCTAGAAAATTCTTAATCCACCTTAATGTTTGACCTCTGACTCCATATTCATGCATTTTAGTAGTACTTTCTCGTGATTGACCTTATCGAAAGCCTTACTGAAGTCTAATAGGATGAGATCTACCTGATGCTTATTGTAGACAGAGGTAACCAAGTCATTGACTAGCATTACTAATTGGGTCACGCATGAGCGTTTTTCTCTAAAACCATGCTGCAAATGGTACAGAATACTGTGGTTAGTGAAGTGTTTTGCTATCGAGGAGGAAACTATATGTTCAAGTACCTTGCATAGAACACATGTCAGTGAGATAGGCCTATAGTTGGCGGGGTTTGACTTGTCCCCTTTTTTGTAAATGGGAGCATAATTTGCTGACTTCCACTGGGCAGGCAGTGATCCTTCGTTGAGGGATTTTTGGAATAAGACTTCAAGGATAGGTGAGAGTTCTTTAGACAGGGTTTTAAGTATGATTGGCTTAATTAGGTCAGGACCACTAGCCTTGTAGGGGTTCAGGTTATTGAGAAGTTTCTCTATGCCATTTGAGTTTACTGTGATCTCATTCATGTTTGGCGTGGATTGACCATTCAGGTTTCCATATGTGTCCTGAATTTTCATTTTACAAATGGAGGTAAGTCTTAGTGGGGATTTGGAGTTGAAGACAGACTGAAACTGTTTGTTCAGTGCTGTGGCTTTAGCAGCTTCTTCATGATGGAATTTGTTTTCATGCTTTAGGGGTGGCATTGATTTGGAATCTTTCTTGAAATGCTTAAGGATGGAATACAGTTTCTTGGTGTTTGGTCTGTAAGGATGGGAGGCATCAGCACTGTTTAGATTTAGGATGTTTTCTAGGTATTGATGATAAGCCTCTTTGACCTCTTTCCGCACTAAATGTTTTAGATCCAGGAATTTCTTGCGATTTGAAGGCGTACTTGACTTCCTAGTATTTTTAAAGGCCCTATTTCGCCTTCTAATCATTCGCTTAACACTCTGATTGACCCAATGTAGGTGATCTCTTAACGATGACTGTTTGGATGGAATCCATTTATCTGTAAGGGTGTTTAGAGCATGAGAGAAATGTTCCCATAGCTCTTCAGTGTTTAGTGCGGTATATTTACATTCGTTGGTCATAACCTGGTGATAGTCACATAATGATTGTTTAATGGCCTGCCAGTTTGCTCTCTTACAGAGTGGAATCCTGCGAGGCTTTTGATAACATATCCTTGCGGATGTGTTGACTTTTATTTCGACTACATTATGATCACTGATGCCAGGTAGAATATTGACCTGGTTTACTAAACTGGGGTTAGTTGTAAGGAATAAATCCAGGATGTTGTTTTCACGGGTGGGGAGGTTAACCATATGGGTGAGGTTTGTATCATTAAACGTTTCAATGACCTGCCTATAGAAGGATGGGTGTTTGCAGTCGGTGGATGGGCTGGTAGTGTCCCAGTCCATCTTTGGTAGATTTAGGTCCCCAGCCACCCAGATGTTGGTGAAACGTTTATTAACCTTTTCAATAGACTTACGGAATTGATTGAAACTGTCTATATTAAGCTCATGAGGTTTGTTATAAGCTCCAATAACAAGAGACTTATTTCCTACAATGTCTAATTTTACCCATAGGTCCTCGCATTCAGACTGTAGGTCGGGCATTTCCTGGGCTGTTAAGCAGTCCCTTATAGCAATAAATATACCTCCGCCTGCCTGATTGATACGGTCACGACGGAAAATGGAGTAACCTAGGTCTGGGTCAAACACTTCACTGGTATAATGCTTAGGTCTAAGCCAGGACTCAGTACCTATTACAATATCCGGTTTTGATGAACTGATGAGATTGTTGAATTCGAGTTTTTTGTCTACTATTGACCTGCAGTTGATGATTTGGACTTTTAGTGACCTCTTTATGTTATTTTTTTGACCTGTTTTGGACTTAGGGGGGTTTCGCTTGGGAGTGGACGTTTGGGCCATGGAGAAGGATACATTGCTCATGTTTGAGCTGTCAAGGTTGGCGAAGGGATTTGAAATTTCGAAGGAGTCCAGGCTCGGGACAGAGCTGTTTGAAAAATAGAACACTTCCAGACTGCCATCCCAGTTGAAGACTTTCCGAGTCTGTCGTATTGAGAGTCATTTATGTTCTGGCAATCGGCATTTTTTCTCCTTTATCAAAAGAGACAGCCTTAATGTGTACGTTGACAACACTCGTCTAACTTTTGTTGAGCATCACAAACATTAATATTACTTTTAGCGAAAATGATTCATGGCACAAACACATATCCAATATAATCACACCATCGTCTAAAGTTCTAGGTTTAATGAAAATGCTAAAATTTAAGATAAATCGCCAAACACTACATCAAATCTATACATAGGCCTACATCGTATTTGTGACCTTCGTTGGAATGTGCTTCATTTATCTTGGACAATTGTGCACAGAATGAAAAATAAACACTAGAAAAAATGCAATATGAATCAGCAAGTGTTTGAGATAAATAATTACTCCTATGTCATTTTTAGATATGCTTGGATATGGGCTACACTTTTTGTATGTATAAACTCGAGTTCTTTAAACAATATTTTTGAACCCTAAGCCACTTGTCCAGACCCCAAGCGTCTGTTACTGGAAGAGACTTGTACATAGGTTTATATCCTCAATGTTTAGTTGTGAAATCTCTTTAGTTGATAAAGTTTGTTCACCTGCGAAGTTTATAAAGCGAGCATTTCTGGACTGTACATGGGTCTGGGGATTACGTATGGTATATGCTATGTGAAACTTGGGGGTCAACACATTATTACCACGAACACCACTTCTCGTTAAGTCAAGTAGGATCCTTCTGAGTTATTCTATGTTTACCGCTGATTCAGTGAGGTCCAAGTCAGCCCAATATGGATGGTTTTGGTGTCAACTGCCAAAACTGTGCTGCCGACTTGCAAATCATTACAGCAACTACAGACTACTACAATTTTTCCTTTTTTCCAAGAACAATCTACCATTGGAACCATCTCCCTCCTGACATTGTCCACCTGCCTACCATAGAGCAATTCAATACGGCAGTTTGCCATATTGATCATGCCAGTCCCTAGTTGTTCTGGGCAGCTGCTTTTAAACTTTTACCACAACTTATTTTCATTACTTTCTTAAATTATACTTTTAACTACTTATACTTTTAACTTCTTTGGTGTTTTTGACGCGCAACATGTCTACGTCCCCGCGAGGGGTTCGACATTAACGGAAGATAGATAGATAGATAGATAGATCATATGTATGCCTATGTATATATATGACCATGATATTGATGTAACATTTATAGAAATGTGTCGCCAGGATGCCAACACTGTTTATGGGAATTTAAGATTTAGACTGAGCCTCTTGTGTCCTTTATATCTGTGTTACATTCCAATGGATGTCTAATCTGGATTTGAAAGTGTCGACTGAGTTTGCAGAAACTACCCTCTCTGGCAGGTCATTCTAGGAATTCACGATTATAATGCTGAACAAGTTTTGACGTAGCAGTAGTCTTTTGTGGAGAGTTGGTTTATACAATTTCATGTAATTGCCTCTCGTTGCAGAGATAGTTGACCTTTTGAAGTAGCTATGAGAGTTTATTTGATACTTTGTTCCTAATATAATTTTGAATGTTTCAATTAAGTCCCCTCTTAAGATCTGCTGTTTCAAACTGTACATGTTCGGACTGTCTAGTGCACAGGCACCAGACACAAACTGTACATGTTCGGACTGTCTAGTGCACAGGCACCAGACACAAACTGTACATGTTCGGACTGTCTAGTGCACAGGCACCAGACACAAACTGTACATGTTCGGACTGTCTAGTGCACAGGCACCAGACACAAACTGTACATGTTCGGACTGTCTAGTGCACAGGCACCAGACACAAACTGTACATGTTCGGACTGTCTAGTGCACAGGCACCAGACACAAACTGTACATGTTCGGACTGTCTAGTGCACAGGCACCAGACACAAACTGTACATGTTCGGACTGTCTAGTGCACAGGCACCAGACACAAACTGTACATGTTCGGACTGTCTAGTGCACAGGCACCAGACACAAACTGTACATGTTCGGACTGTCTAGTGCACAGGCACCAGACACAAACTGTACATGTTCGGACTGTCTAGTGCACAGGCACCAGACACAAACTGTACATGTTCGGACTGTCTAGTGCACAGGCACCAGACACAAACTGTACATGTTCGGACAATCTAGTGCACAGGCACCAGACACAAACTGTACATGTTCGGACTGTCTAGTGCACAGGCACCAGACACAAACTGTACATGTTCGGACTGTCTAGTGCACAGGCACCAGACACAAACTGTACATGTTCGGACTGTCTAGTGCACAGGCACCAGACACAAACTGTACATGTTCGGACTGTCTAGTGCACAGGCACCAGACACAAACTGTACATGTTCGGACTGTCTAGTGCACAGGCACCAGACACAAACTGTACATGTTCGGACTGTCTAGTGCACAGGCACCAGACACAAACTGTACATGTTCGGACTGTCTAGTGCACAGGCACCAGACACAAACTGTACATGTTCGGACTGTCTAGTGCACAGGCACCAGACACAAACTGTACATGTTCGGACTGTCTAGTGCACAGGCACCAGACACAAACTGTACATGTTCGGACTGTCTAGTGTTGCAATCTTGTAAAGTGAGCACAATATAGGTCAAGGTCAAAATATATTTCCGGTTTGCGAAGTGTTTATTTACGTAGTGGTAAATTCTTTTAATTAATGCTTTCGGTGACTAAGACAGGTGGTAAAGTTGATAAGCTATGCTACTGTAGATACAATCTAATTAAATTAATTGGGAACCCGACTGGTTTTTATATTGATTTTATTATTTAGCATGTGATCAATTTAACAGTTTAACTATTTTCGGACACGAACTATTTCGGATTCTGTCAACAGCAGTCAATTTATAGCCACTGCGTCATTATCTGATTATTAATCTGTACTAATTATGTATGTATGTTCCATTAAGGTTAAACCACTTTCAGGGACCTAGACATGTTTTCCTGGTAAGGCTTAGCCGTCCTAAATGGTTAACTACTAGTACTAAGCAATGTGTGTGAGGTGCCTTGCTCAATGACGTTACTTAGGTGGCCTGACCGAGTATCGAACCAAGGACCATTTAATTCCAAATCTGATGTTCTACCACTGGACCACACTATGAGATGAGCTTTGACAAATATAAAATATTTCTACCATTCGCAAATTATATCTGATCATTGGCAAAGTAGTAGTAGAGTCTCCATGGCCGAGTGGTTTAACACGCCATCGCTAAAACTCATTGCTATCATCAGGGCTGCTGGTTCACTCCCTATAAGTACCTAGTAGAGTCTCCATGGCCGAGTGGTTTAGTATGCTATCGCTAAAACTCACTGCTATCATCAGGGCTGCAGGTTCACTCCCTATAAGTACCTAGTAGAGTCTCCATGGCCGAGTGGTTTAGCACGCCATCGCTAAAACTCACTGCTATCATCAGGGCTGCAGGTTCACTCCCTATAAGTACCTAGTAAGTCTCCATGGCCGAGTGGTTTAGCATGCCATCGCTAAACTCACTGCTATCATCAGGGCTGCAGGTTCACTCCCTATAAGTACCTAGTAGAGTCTCCATGGCCGAGTGGTTTAGCACGCCATCGCTAAAACTCACTGCTATCATCAGGGCTGCAGGTTCACTCCCTATAAGTACCTAGTAGTCTCCATGGCCGAGTGGTTTAGCATGCCATCGCTAAAGCTCACTGCTATCATCAGGGCTGCAGGTTCACTCCCTATAAGTACCTAGTAGAGTCTCCATGGCCGAGTGGTTTAACACGCCGTCTTTAAAGCTCAATGCTATCATCAGGGCTGCAGGTTCACTCCCTATAAGGGACAAGTGATCAATGGTGATATGTGAGAGTGTTGTCAATCGGTAAAAGCAGCTTACAGAGAGTTGAGTACTGGTTCTTACCCAGGAAATGTGTGTGGTCTACTCTCCGCCACAACAGATTAGTTTATACAAATTTATTTTAGCTCGATTGCGAAACTAGTTCTTACAACTTATATTAATCACTCTCGAGACCTCATTCCTGATGGATTCCATCGCCACGAGGGAGAGAGAAGAGGCAACGTGGAATATAAATGCCTTGCCTAACGGCACAATCGAAACGGCTCCAACGGGACTCAAACTCCAGACCTTTCGCACCTGAAGCGAACGCGCCACTGCGCTATCACGACTTCCACAACAGATTGAACCCCCAATAGTAATAAGAAAATTATTAATGGGCAGTTACAGTAGAAGAAGAATGAAAGAAAGTAACGGGTATGAATAAAGTGTTGATTTCTGACTGTGGATTATACATAGTTCCCACAGCCTGTGAAAATAGTCAAAAACACTGATAAGATCTTATCTTGGCAGCCATTTTGACTGGCAAGTTTTATTAACGGCAATTTCATGATTTTACTAATAATTCTTTAATTGCAATAACTTTATTAATTTTGGGTCCGCCTCCGTGGTTAAGGTCGCTGACTTGTATACCACTGTAACCTATCATCACTGGTGGTCACAGGTTCGAGCCCCGCTCAGACCGTGTCTCTTTATATGAAAAAGTTGGCAGTTTCTTACGGAGGTTGGTGCACCCAAGTACTGGTTAACCGCTGGAGCCTGCCCAGGAAAGGTGTTGTTAGGTAAACTGCCCGTCGGCGATATAGCCCAAAATGGTGCTGATGCAGGCGTAAAACCCGAAATATAACATAACATATTATTAATTTTGGTTTCTTAATATAAAATTTGGTATGATTTTAAAGGTATTTAAAAACACTTTTTAAATATTAATTTAGTTTTTGATAACTTAACTTGCACCTATTTTTTAGTCTATTTTCACAGTTGAAATATTATTATACAGGTAAATTATTATTTATTCGCTATTGATACGAAATTTGTGAAATGATACAAAAAATATGTCCACTGGGAGCTTTCCAACAATGTATGAATCACAGTGATGGGATGAAAAATAAATATTTTATGAAGAAAACAAAATTACTCTACTATATATTATATATAATATCTGATCAACCTTGCCATTCCAAATGGCAGCCACAGTAGGAATGATGACGTCACACGGGAACTATGTATTGTTCCATTCCTGAATTTGGTTATTATGAAGCCCACGTGTGAAAGTATGTATCAATGAAAGTAGTACCTCATACTCTATATTCAAATCAGTATGAGCCATCATAAATGTCAACACTGACTATTCCCGCATTTCCAGACTTCAGAAACAAGTTGAACCTCCCTAGAACAACAACCTCTCTACAAAACCAATCTTGGTGTATCCGGATGGTGTTTGCTCTCGAGAGGTTTGGCTTTATAATATAAAGTTTATATGTAAAATTGTTATTTATTTTTTTCAGAAAGTATGGAAAGTATATCTGTTCAGGGTGGTGAGATAGTGCTATGGCTTTGGTCTGGTACCACTCCCAGCGATGATCTACAAGCTGAAGTTAAGGAATTGCAGAAGAGGCTGGGAACCGGCAGAGTTCAGATGGAACATGTTGATAGACTTGCCATTGGTAAGTGTATAGAAGCATATATGTTTTGTTTTCCAATGCAGTGTAGAAATTTACAAGTGTCAGTGTGTGTTTTATGTTTATTTATCGTCGCTGCCGGTTGCCCATATGAACGACGCCTCCTGAAGCGATTAGTCATTTTAGATTTTGGAGGATGATGCAGTGATACAGACAGAGACCCATTCCAGAATCTCCTCTTGTTCTATTACGTGCACGGTGTACAGTACCGACACAAAACCTTGGTTTAAAGTCCCAGCTGAAAGACTGTTAATTTTATTAGGGTCAGGTGGGGGATCGAACCTGCTATCCCTGGATTACAAGTCCATCGTGTTACCACTGGACTACAGATCCGCCTGTTATCAGTGAAATGAAGCCTGTATTTATACAAGGAAAATATCTGTTTATATACTCTGCTAGATCGTGATTTGGATCAAGGGTTCCCAGCTGGCTTTCTGCTAGATTGTGTTTTGCATCTGGTTCCCAGCTGGCTCTCTGCTAGATTGTGTTTTGCATCTGGTTCCCAGCTGGCTTTCTGCTAGATTGTGTTTTGCATCTGGTTCCCAGCTGGCTTTCTGCTAGATTGTGTTTTGCATCTGGTTCCCAGCTGGCTTTCTGCTAGATTGTGTTTTGCATCTGGTTCCCAGCTGGCTTTCTGCTAGATCGTGATTTGGATCAAGGGTTCCCAGCTGGCTTTCTGCTAGATCGTGATTTGGATCAAGGGTTCCCAGCTGGCTTTCTGCTAGATTGTGTTTTGCGTCTGGTTCCCAGCTGGCTCTCTGCTAGATTGTGTTTTGCGTCTGGTTCCCAGCTGGCTCTCTGCTAGATTGTGTTTTGCGTCTGGTTCCCAGCTGGCTCTCTGCTAGATTGTGTTTTGCGTCTGGTTCCCAGCTGGCTCTCTGCTAGATTGTGTTTTGCGTCTGGTTCCCAGCTGGCTCTCTGCTAGATTGTGTTTTGCATCTGGTTCCCAGCTGGCTCTCTGCTAAATTGTGTTTTGCGTCTGGTTCCCAGCTGGCTTTCTGCTAGATTGTGTTTTGCGTCTGGTTCCCAGCTGGCTCTCTGCTAGATTGTGTTTTGCATCTGGTTCCCAGCTGGCTCTCTGCTAAATTGTGTTTTGCGTCTGGTTCCCAGCTGGCTTTCTGCTAGATTGTGTTTTGCGTCTGGTTCCCAGCTGGCTCTCTGCTAAATTGTGTTTTGCATCTGCTTTTGAGAAACATCTATTACTATTGTAACCTATAAATGGTGTTATTTAATATACATGTATTTTCAACAAAATAAGGTTAAAACACACAAAATGACCACATGAATAGAAGCAATGCTCTATAATTCGACAGTATATCTTACTGGACAAAATTTTGTATGAATTATAAAATATTTTGTTTTAGGGAGAAGTGAGGGGATGAGACTAGGGCTAGGGTGACTATTTTTGCCCCCAAGTCCTCCTCCAGAATGAGCCCTGTATGTTCACTATGGTGACCACATTGATCAGAATGAAGCAACCATGGAACCTCTGGTGGTATGGATAAGGTGTCTGTCTCATCATCGAGATGTTGCGAGTTCGAACCACATCAGAACCATTGTGGGGATGTCCTTAGATAATACTTAGATAATACATTGCCGCTTCTCTCTCCCTCATGGTGATGCATTACAGGAGTGGGGTGTTTAAAACTAAAATAAATTTTGATAGAATAATGAATGAATCAACCAGAATGTTTGATTTGTCTCTTCCACAGCGCACCACCAAGCTTCAATGTTCCACATTGCTATATCAGGCCTGCTAGATCCATGCGCGAGACTTCACAACACTGATATATTAGCGGAGATATGTCGTATAATGAGGCCCGATGGAAAACTGTATCTCGGTCATGTAGTGACGGGCGCATCCAGTGATGAAAACAAAGTGAATATCACAGATAAAACGACGTCTATGTTAAAGTTGTCGGGCTTTGTCAACACCTCACAGGTCAGTGGTTTGAATACGTAGATGTATTACACGTAATAATTTATTTACGGTAACTGTCTTATTCAGGCACGTAGAAACAAATAAGACACCGAAGGCCCAGGCCTGCAGATTGTTACAGAAAATGAAAAATCCAAATAGGCCAAAAATGCAATAAAAAGTGGAGAGGGTATTAGCAATTTCTGTATGGTATAGAATCTAGACCGACAGACATATCTCACCACGTGTAAATTATATTATATATACATGGAAGCTTCCACAATAAACTTAATACTTGTAACTTTGCATATGGGTTTATATTGATAGTAAAATACCGTTCTATAAAATGGGTTATTGAGACTGGCGTAGACTCTACGGAGACTATATAGTGTGTCGGTCTATCTGTCCTGTTTCAATCTTGTCCGATTAGCGCAGTGGTTAGCGCGCTCACTTCTCACCTTTGCTGTACATTTTACCTCTATTAAGCAGTCACTTGTGCTAAGCAGCAACTTTTTTGCATCCCTTCACTGACTGCTTAGTACAGGTTTGTCTGTATGCAAATAAAATTATTTCAAAACAGAAAACAGCGCTTGCTTCTCACCAATGCAAAATGGGTTCGATCCTCGTATGTGAGATGGTACGGTGGTCGCCAGATCGGACAGGTGGGTTTTCCCCCGGGTACTCCGGTTTCCTCCCACACTAAAGACACCATTTCATCCGCGTGTGCCAAAGAGAGTGATTAATATAAGTTGTTAAATCTTACTTCGCAATCGTTGTAAAATAAATAAGGGAGGAAACCTCGGACCGAATTCGGGTTCCATTTGGTCGATAGAGTTACATCCCTTTAATGATATTAAACATGAATGTTTATCAACCAGCTAAAGCCCTGTTCGATTTCAACAAGACTAAATAATGATTCGTTAGGCCAAATTGTGCACTTTGTCAATGTTCCGCTTGTCATAATATTCCGCTGTTGAGTTTTGACACAGTTATTGCCCTTTAAATAAGGTTTTCTAAACAACAGCGACATGAACAAATGTGCTTGCATGCACCTTAATGTTATGCACCTATTTATTGCAGCCAAAAGTTCTCTCGTTGTCGGATGATTTGAAGCAAGCACTAGTGAAACAGTACAAGACAAATGACGTGTGTTTGGTGCAGTACATGGCTAGTAAACCAAGTTACGAAATAGGCACATCAGCACAACTTAAGCTAGCAGTTGGAAGCAAGAAAACAGGTATTGAGTGTTGAGATTAACAACTTTCTGCCTTTTCAATATACCGTATATCAGGTTACATTTTGTATATTCACGTATCGAAAATTTCCTCACGAAACTAATATTTACGTTTATTTAGCTTCGAAGTGTATTATTCACGTACTGCTGTTTACGCAGGGCTCAAGCATTTTTTGGAAAAGTGAGAAATATTGTGTCATCTAATGGTATTATTTAATAAATATCAATATAATAGGGTTAAAATATACAATATGACCATTAAATACAATATTTGAATAGAAGGAGTGCTTTACAATGGCAAGTGTATCTTACTTGACAATATTTTGTCTGAAATTGTAATTAAAAAAATTCACCCTCAAGAATGAGCCCTGTTACGTGGAGATATTTACCTTGCCAGCAGTTCTGGATCAGGATAAAATACGTAGCCTTTTTGTACTGTGAAGAAAACTTCTATTCAGTATTAATGATTGGTTTATATTTGCATATGTAATTATCTATGGAAGCATTCATTACAACCAAAACCTGTGATGTGTGTATGGTTTTATTTACAACATAGAATACCAATATGTATAATGATATTTTCCATTGGTATCAGAGCATTTATAAGCATGCATAAAGATCATCCGGCTATTTATGTTAATTAGGCTGGGAATTATGTAAATATGTTTACTTCGGCATCGCTGATTGGCTATGCGTATTAATGGTATTAAGTTGATTGATTACGGCAAGTATCCGGATGTCGGGGGGGAGATTAGCTTAGTATGCCTCGTGGCGTGAATTTCCAGGCTGTCAAATGACAAAACGTATTACCATTAATTAGCAATTATATCCTCCAGAAATGGATCTCGCCCTGATATCTATTGTCGGCTAAGTGGCAGAAAATAAAGCGACCACTTCGCCCGAATTGCCCTCTAGCATGAGCCCTGCCCATGTTATTCACAATTATCAGCCTTTACAAGCTGTTTTCGCAACAAATATCGAGATTCGAAACGAATCATGTGACTTGTTACAGTCCATGCAACGTCAATCCCCATAGCAAACAAATTTCACGGTCAAGTCACACATCAAGATTTAGAAGAGTAGGAAAAAAACTACAAAGTTTGTGTGTGTCCGAGTCATGGATGTAACCCACAGGGCCCACAACATTATCATTTATTGAACCCGGCATAGTAACATGTCCACTTTACTATCTCTAAGCTTTGATTTCCTATTTCAGCAAATTCAAATACTGCGAGTGAAAAGACTGCAGCTGTATGGAAGTTGTCGGCGATGGATATGGCAGATGATGATATAGATCTGGTAGACGACGATGAACTGTTGGATGACGATGACTTGAAAAGACCAGATCCTGCATCGTTGAAAGGTACAAATTACTCAGTTGTTCTTAATAAGGACAGGACGATAAGATAAAATTGTCAAATCTGTTTGTAAAGAACACACATTGGAATGGCAAGTGGTTTGTCTCAGGTGGTCTTTGTTGACAGTGGTCTTTGTGTACGTGTGTACTGTGTTGATGGTGATCTTTGTGGACAGAATTCCCTTGGCTGGCTTCTTAACCCTTTCCTTCATAGAGATTTAGGTTAATATACTATTATATCTCGATACAAACAACATCCATTTAGCTATCATGCAGTGGATTAGTAGACATCATATCTATCCCACCTCCATAGATATTACTGGGACTACATGAGATTCTGGTCTTTATTTTGAACATTGGTTTGGCTACTACATTGTCAATGTATGTTGTATTGGTAATGGCATCAAGAGGTACTTCTATGAGGGAAAGGGTTAATGTATGTCGTATTGGTAATGTCGTCAAGAGGTGCTTCTATGAGGGAAAGGGTTAATGTATGTCGTATTGGTAATGGCGTCAAGAGGTGCTTCTATGAGGGAAAGGGTTAATGTATGTCGTATTGGTAATGGCGTCAAGAGGTGCTTCTATGAGGGAAAGGGTTAATGTATGTCGTATTGGTAATGGCGTCAATAGGTGCTTCTATGAGGGAAAGGGTTAATGTATGTCGTATTGGTAATGGCGTCAAGAGGTGCTTCTATGAGGGAAAGGGTTAATGTATGTCGTATTGGTAATGGCGTCAAGAGGTGCTTCTATGATGGAAAGGGTTAATGTATGTCGTATTGGTAATGGCGTCAAGAGGTGCTTCTATGAGGGAAAGGGTTAATGTATGTTGTATTGGTAATGGCGTCAAGAGGTGCTTCTATGAGGGAAAGGGTTAATGTATGTTGTATTGGTAATGGCGTCAAGAGGTGCTTCTATGAGGGAAAAGGTTAAGACATGCTTGACTGTACATGTATCCTGAATACGTGTGTGCTGAAAACTTCAGTAACACGATATAGAACATATCTCATTGGGTTTCACCCTATACAATCTTGAGTGACCATGAGTTTGATGTATAAAATACCTATGACATGTTCCTCCACAATGTTAACCCTTAACAAGCCGAATAAATTTGATTGAATGTGCAAACAACATAGATCCAGATCAGACACTGCGTAATGCCGCATCTGATCAGGATCTATGTTGTTTGCTATTCAGACAAAGTGTTTTAGCTCCACTTAGCCTGATGTTCTGTGTTGTCTGATCTAGTTCTATGCTATTTGCAAAAGCGACTTTTGTTGTGATTGGTTACGGGTTGAATGAGTGCACATTTTTGCGGTCCATCGTCTGCTATTTATTTATTAATTGGCTGTCCGATTAGCGCAGTGGTTAGCGCGCTCGCTTCTCACTAATGCAACCTGGGTTCGATCCTCGGTCCGGGAAGTATGTGAGATGATACGATGATCGTTGTAAAATAAATAAAGTTTAACTTAAGGTATTTATTTATTCAATTTGTTGCCATATACTATGTGTATTTTATCTGTGCATGTAGCTGATTGTGGCACGGGACCAGATAAGAAGAAGAAGGCTTGCAAGAATTGTACATGTGGACTGGCCGATGAATTGGATGCAGAAGCAGTTGAATCCAAGCCACAAACAGCGACGTCTGCTTGTGGAAGCGTAAGTTGAATCCAAACCACAAACAGCGACGTCTGCTTGTGGAAGCATAAGTTGAATCCAAGCCACAAACAGCGACGTCTGCTTGTGGAAGCGTAAGTTGAATCAAAACCACAAACAGCGACGTCCGCTTGTGGAAGTGTAAGTTGAATCCAAATCACAAACAGCGACATCCGCTTGTGGAAGCGTAAGTTGAATCCAAACCACAAACAGCGACATCCGCTTGTGGAAGCGTAAGTTGAATCCAAACCACAAACAGCGATGTCTGCTTGTGGAAGCATAAGTTGAATCCACGCCATAAACAGCGACGTCTGCTTGTGGAAGCGTAAGTTGAATCCAAGCCACAAACAGCGACGTCTGCTGTCCATGCCTGTAGCATAGGGGGATATCTGTCCATACCTGTAGTACTGTACATAGGGGCACATCTGTCCATACCTGTAGTACTGTATATAGGAGGGCATCTGTCCATGCCTGTAGTACTGTACATATGGGCACATCTGTCCATGCCTGTAGTACTGTACATAGGGGGGCATCTGTCCATACCTGTAGTACTGTACATAGGGGGCATCTGTCCATACCTGTAGTACTGTACATAGGAGGGGAGGGCATCTGTCCATGCCTGTAGTACTGTACATAGGGGCACATCTGTCCATACCTGTAGTACTGTACATATGGTCACATCTGTCCATACCTGTAGTACTGTACATAGGGGGGCATCTGTCCATGCCTGTAGTACTGTATATAGGGGGGCATCTGTCCATGCCTGTAGTACTGTACATAGGGGGGCATCTGTCCATACCTGTAGTACTGTACATAGGGGGCATCTGTCCATGCCTGTAGTACTGTATATAGGGGGGCATCTGTCCATGCCTGTAGTACTGTACATGGGGGGCATCTGTCCATACCTGTAGTACTGTATATAGGAGGGCATCTGTCCATGCCTGTAGTACTGTACATAGGGGGGCATCTGCCCATGCCTGTAGTACTGTACATAGGGGGCATCTGTCCATACCTGTAGTACTGTATATAGGACACCCCAGGGCATCTGTCCATACCTGTAGTACTGTATATAGGAGGGCATCTGTCAATGCCTGTAGTACTGTACATAGGGGGGCATCTGTCCATACCTGTAGTACTGTACATAGGGGGGCATCTGTCCATACCTGTAGTACTGTATATAGGAGGGCATCTGTCCATGCCTGTAGTACTGTACATAGGGGGGCATCTGTCCATGCCTGTAGTACTGTACATAGGGGGGCATCTGTACATGCATGTAGTACTGTACATATGGGCACACCTGTACATGCATGTAGTACTGTACATATGGGGGCATCTGCCCATGCCTGTAGTACTTTACATATGGGCACATCTGCCCATGCCTGTAGTACTGTACATATGGGCACATCTGTACATGCATGTAGTACTGTACATATGGGCACATCTGTACATGCATGTAGTACTGTACATATGGGCACATCTGTACATACATGTAGTACTGTACATATGGGCACATCTGTACATGCATGTAGTACTGTATATATGGGCACATCTGTACATACATGTAGTACTGTACATATGGGCACATCTGTACATGCATGTAGTACTGTACATATGGGCACATCTGTACATGCATGTAGTACTGTACATAGGGGGGCATCTGTCCATGCCTGTAGTACTGTACATAGGGGGGCATCTGTCCATGCCTGTAGTACTGTACATAGGGGCACATCTGTCCATACCTGTAGTACTGTACATAGGGGCACATCTGTAGTACTGTACATAGGGGGCATCTGTCCATGCCTGTAGTACTGTACATAGGGGGGCATCTGTCCATGCCTGTAGTACTGTACATAGGGGGGCATCTGTCCATGCCTGTAGTACTGTACATAGGGGGGCATCTGTCCATGCCTGTAGTACTGTACATAGGGGCACATCTGTCCATACCTGTAGTACTGTACATAGGGGGGCATCTGTCCATGCCTGTAGTACTGTACATAGGGGCACATCTGTCCATACCTGTAGTACTGTACATAGGGGCACATCTGTCCATACCTGTAGTACTGTACATAGGGGGGCATCTGTCCATGCCTGTAGTACTGTACATAGGGGGGCATATGTCCATGCCTGTAGTACTGTACATAGGGGCACATCTGTCCATACCTGTAGTACTGTACATAGGGGCACATCTGTCCATGCCTGTAGTACTGTACATATGGGCACATCTGTACATACATGTAGTACTGTACATATGGGCACACCTGTACATGCATGTAGTACTGTACATATGGGCACATCTGTACATACATGTAGTACTGTACATATGGGCACATCTGTACATGCATGTAGTACTGTACATAGGGGGGCATCTGTACATGCCTGTAGTACTTTACATATGGGCACATCTGCCCATGCCTGTAGTACTGTATATAGGAGGGCATCTGTCCATGCCTGTAGTACTGTACATAGGGGGGCATCTGTCCATGCCTGTAGTACTGTACATAGGGGGGCATCTGTCCATACCTGTAGTACTGTATATAGGAGGGCATCTGTCCATGCCTGTAGTACTGTACATAGGGGGGCATCTGTCCATACCTGTAGTACTGTATATAGGAGGGCATCTGTCAATGCCTGTAGTACTGTACATAGGGGGGCATCTGTCCATACCTGTAGTACTGTACATAGGGGGGCATCTGTCCATACCTGTAGTACTGTATATAGGAGGGCATCTGTCCATGCCTGTAGTACTGTACATAGGGGGGCATCTGTCCATGCCTGTAGTACTGTACATAGGGGGGCATCTGTACATGCATGTAGTACTGTACATATGGGCACACCTGTACATGCATGTAGTACTGTACATATGGGGGCATCTGCCCATGCCTGTAGTACTTTACATATGGGCACATCTGTACATGCATGTAGTACTGTACATATGGGCACATCTGTACATGCATGTAGTACTGTACATATGGGCACATCTGTACATACATGTAGTACTGTACATATGGGCACATCTGTACATGCATGTAGTACTGTATATATGGGCACATCTGTACATACATGTAGTACTGTACATATGGGCACATCTGTACATGCATGTAGTACTGTACATATGGGCACATCTGTACATGCATGTAGTACTGTACATAGGGGGGCATCTGTCCATGCCTGTAGTACTGTACATAGGGGGGCATCTGTCCATGCCTGTAGTACTGTACATAGGGGCACATCTGTCCATACCTGTAGTACTGTACATAGGGGCACATCTGTAGTACTGTACATAGGGGGGCATCTGTCCATGCCTGTAGTACTGTACATAGGGGGGCATCTGTCCATGCCTGTAGTAATGTACATAGGGGGGCATCTGTCCATGCCTGTAGTACTGTACATAGGGGGGCATCTGTCCATGCCTGTAGTACTGTACATAGGGGGGCATCTGTCCATGCCTGTAGTACTGTACATAGGGGCACATCTGTCCATACCTGTAGTACTGTACATAGGGGGGCATCTGTCCATGCCTGTAGTACTGTACATAGGGGGGCATCTGTCCATGCCTGTAGTACTGTACATAGGGGGGCATCTGTCCATGCCTGTAGTACTGTACATAGGGGGGCATCTGTCCATGCCTGTAGTACTGTACATAGGGGGGCATCTGTCCATGCCTGTAGTACTGTACATAGGGGCACATCTGTCCATACCTGTAGTACTGTACATAGGGGCACATCTGTCCATGCCTGTAGTACTGTACATATGGGCACATCTGTACATACATGTAGTACTGTACATATGGGCACACCTGTACATGCATGTAGTACTGTACATATGGGCACATCTGTACATACATGTAGTACTGTACATATGGGCACATCTGTACATGCATGTAGTACTGTACATAGGGGGCATCTGTACATGCCTGTAGTACTTTACATATGGGCACATCTGCCCATGCCTGTAGTACTGTATATAGGGGGGCATCTGTCCATGCCTGTAGTACTGTACATAGGGGGGCATCTGTCCATACCTGTAGTACTGTATATAGGAGGGCATCTGTCCATGCCTGTAGTACTGTACATAGGGGGGCATCTGTCCATACCTGTAGTACTGTATATAGGAGGGCATCTGTCAATGCCTGTAGTACTGTACATAGGGGGGCATCTGTCCATACCTGTAGTACTGTACATAGGGGGGCATCTGTCCATACCTGTAGTACTGTATATAGGAGGGCATCTGTCCATGCCTGTAGTACTGTACATAGGGGGGCATCTGTCCATGCCTGTAGTACTGTACATAGGGGGGCATCTGTACATGCATGTAGTACTGTACATATGGGCACACCTGTACATGCATGTAGTACTGTACATATGGGGGCATCTGCCCATGCCTGTAGTACTTTACATATGGGCACATCTGCATGCTGTAGTACTGTACATATGGGCACATCTGTACATGCATGTAGTACTGTACATATGGGCACATCTGTACATGCATGTAGTACTGTACATATGGGCACATCTGTACATACATGTAGTACTGTACATATGGGCACATCTGTACATGCATGTAGTACTGTATATATGGGCACATCTGTACATACATGTAGTACTGTACATATGGGCACATCTGTACATGCATGTAGTACTGTACATATGGGCACATCTGTACATGCATGTAGTACTGTACATAGGGGGGCATCTGTCCATGCCTGTAGTACTGTACATAGGGGGGCATCTGTCCATGCCTGTAGTACTGTACATAGGGGCACATCTGTCCATACCTGTAGTACTGTACATAGGGGCACATCTGTAGTACTGTACATAGGGGGGCATCTGTCCATGCCTGTAGTACTGTACATAGGGGGGCATCTGTCCATGCCTGTAGTAATGTACATAGGGGGGCATCTGTCCATGCCTGTAGTACTGTACATAGGGGGGCATCTGTCCATGCCTGTAGTACTGTACATAGGGGGGCATCTGTCCATGCCTGTAGTACTGTACATAGGGGCACATCTGTCCATACCTGTAGTACTGTACATAGGGGGGCATCTGTCCATGCCTGTAGTACTGTACATAGGGGCACATCTGTCCATACCTGTAGTACTGTACATAGGGGCACATGTCCATCTGTAGTACTGTACATAGGGGGGCATCTGTCCATGCCTGTAGTACTGTACATAGGGGGGCATCTGTCCATGCCTGTAGTACTGTACATAGGGGCACATCTGTCCATACCTGTAGTACTGTACATAGGGGCACATCTGTCCATGCCTGTAGTACTGTACATATGGGCACATCTGTACATGCATGTAGTACTGTACATATGGGCACATCTGTACATGCATGTAGTACTGTACATATGGGCACATCTGTACATACATGTAGTACTGTACATATGGGCACACCTGTACATGCATGTAGTACTGTACATATGGGCACATCTGTACATACATGTAGTACTGTACATATGGGCACATCTGTACATACATGTAGTACTGTACATAGGGGGGCATCTGTACATGCATGTAGTACTGTACATATGGGCACACCTGTACATGCATGTAGTACTGTACATAGGGGGGCATCTGCCCATGCATGTAGTACTTTACATATGGGCACATCTGTACATGCCTGTAGTACTGTACATATTGGCACATCTGTACATGCCTGTAGTACTGTACATATTGGCACATCTGTACATGCATGTAGTACTGTACATATGGGCACATCTGTACATGCATGTAGTACTGTACATATGGGCACATCTGTACATGCATGTAGTACTGTACATATGGGCACATCTGTACATACATGTAGTACTGTACATATGGGCACATCTGTACATGCATGTAGTACTGTACATATGGGCACATCTGTACATGCATGTAGTACTGTACATATGGGGGCATCTGTCCATGCCTGTAGTACTGTACATATGGGCACATCTGTCCATGCCTGTAGTACTGTACATATGGGACATCTGTCCATGCCTGTAGTACTGTACATATGGGGCATCTGTCCATGCCTGTAGTACTGTACATAGGGGGGCATCTGTCCATGCCTGTAGTACTGTACATAGGGGGGCATCTGTCCATGCCTGTAGTACTGTACATGGGCACATCTGTCCATGCCTGTAGTACTGTACATAGGGCACATCTGTCCATGCCTGTAGTACTGTACATAGGGGGGCATCTGTCCATGCCTGTAGTACTGTACATAGGGCACATCTGTCCATGCCTGTAGTACTGTACATAGGGGCACATCTGTCCATGCCTGTAGTACTGTACATAGGGGGCATCTGTCCATACCTGTAGTACTGTATATAGGAGGGCATCTGTCCATGCCTGTAGTACTGTACATAGGGGGGCATCTGTCCATGCCTGTAGTACTGTACATAGGGGGGCATCTGTCCATACCTGTAGTACTGTACATAGGAGGGCATCTGTCCATGCCTGTAGTACTGTACATAGGGGGGCATCTGTCCATGCCTGTAGTACTGTACATAGGGGGGCATCTGTACATGCATGTAGTACTGTACATATGGGCACCTGTACATGCATGTAGTACTGTACATATGGGGGCATCTGCCCATGCCTGTAGTACTTTACATAGGGCACATCTGTCCATGCCTGTAGTACTGTACATATGGGCACATCTGTACATGCATGTAGTACTGTACATATGGGCACATCTGTACATGCATGTAGTACTGTACATATGGGCACATCTGTACATACATGTAGTACTGTACATATGGGCACATCTGTACATGCATGTAGTACTGTACATATGGGCACATCTGTACATACATGTAGTACTGTACATATGGGCACATCTGTACATGCATGTAGTACTGTACATATGGGCACATCTGTACATGCATGTAGTACTGTACATAGGGGGGCATCTGTCCATGCCTGTAGTACTGTACATAGGGGGGCATCTGTCCATGCCTGTAGTACTGTACATAGGGGCACATCTGTCCATACCTGTAGTACTGTACATAGGGGCACATCTGTAGTACTGTACATAGGGGGCATCTGTCCATGCCTGTAGTACTGTACATAGGGGGGCATCTGTCCATGCCTGTAGTACTGTACATAGGGGGGCATCTGTCCATGCCTGTAGTACTGTACATAGGGGGGCATCTGTCCATGCCTGTAGTACTGTACATAGGGGCACATCTGTCCATACCTGTAGTACTGTACATAGGGGCACATCTGTCCATGCCTGTAGTACTGTACATATGGGCACATCTGTCCATACCTGTAGTACTGTACATAGGGGCACATCTGTCCATACCTGTAGTACTGTACATAGGGGGGCATCTGTCCATGCCTGTAGTACTGTACATAGGGGGGCATCTGTCCATGCCTGTAGTACTGTACATAGGGGCACATCTGTCCATACCTGTAGTACTGTACATATGGGCACATCTGTACATGCATGTAGTACTGTACATATGGGCATCTGTACATACATAGTACTGTACATATGGGCACATCTGTACATACATGTAGTACTGTACATATGGGCACATCTGTACATGCATGTAGTACTGTACATATGGGCACATCTGTACATACATGTAGTACTGTACATAGGGGGGCATCTGTACATGCATGTAGTACTGTACATATGGGCACACCTGTACATGCATGTAGTACTGTACATAGGGGGGCATCTGCCCATGCCTGTAGTACTTACATATGGGCACATCTGTACATGCCTGTAGTACTGTACATATGGGCACATCTGTACATACCTGTAGTACTGTACATATGGGCACATCACACATGTAGTACTGTACATATGGGCACATCTGTACATGCATGTAGTACTGTACATATGGGCACATCTGTACATGCATGTAGTACTGTACATATGGGCACATCTGTACATACATGTAGTACTGTACATAGGGGGGCATCTGTCCATGCCTGTAGTACTGTACATAGGGGGGCATCTGTCCATGCCTGTAGTACTGTACATAGGGGCACATCTGTCCATACCTGTAGTACTGTACATAGGGGGGCATCTGTCCATGCCTGTAGTACTGTACATAGGGGCACATCTGTCCATACCTGTAGTACTGTACATAGGGGCACATCTGTCCATACCTGTAGTACTGTACATAGGGGGGCATCTGTCCATGCCTGTAGTACTGTACATAGGGGGGCATCTGTCCATGCCTGTAGTACTGTACATAGGGGCACATCTGTCCATACCTGTAGTACTGTACATAGGGGCACCCATCCTGTAGTACTGTACATAGGGGCACATCTGTCCATACCTGTAGTACTGTACATAGGGGCACATCTGTCCATACCTGTAGTACTGTACATAGGGGGGCATCTGTCCATGCCTGTAGTACTGTACATAGGGGGGCATCTGTCCATGCCTGTAGTACTGTACATAGGGGCACATCTGTCCATACCTGTAGTACTGTACATAGGGGCACATCTGTCCATGCCTGTAGTACTGTACATATGGGCACATCTGTACATACATGTAGTACTGTACATATGGGCACACCTGTACATGCATGTAGTACTGTACATATGGGCACATCTGTACATACATGTAGTACTGTACATATGGGCACATCTGTACATGCATGTAGTACTGTACATAGGGGGGCATCTGTACATGCCTGTAGTACTTTACATATGGGCACATCTGCCCATGCCTGTAGTACTGTATATAGGGGGGCATCTGTCCATGCCTGTAGTACTGTACATAGGGGGGCATCTGTCCATACCTGTAGTACTGTATATAGGAGGGCATCTGTCCATGCCTGTAGTACTGTACATAGGGGGGCATCTGTCCATACCTGTAGTACTGTATATAGGAGGGCATCTGTCAATGCCTGTAGTACTGTACATAGGGGGGCATCTGTCCATACCTGTAGTACTGTACATAGGGGGGCATCTGTCCATACCTGTAGTACTGTATATAGGAGGGCATCTGTCCATGCCTGTAGTACTGTACATAGGGGGGCATCTGTCCATGCCTGTAGTACTGTACATAGGGGGGCATCTGTACATGCATGTAGTACTGTACATATGGGCACACCTGTACATGCATGTAGTACTGTACATATGGGGGCATCTGCCCATGCCTGTAGTACTTTACATATGGGCACATCTGCATGCTGTAGTACTGTACATATGGGCACATCTGTACATGCATGTAGTACTGTACATATGGGCACATCTGTACATGCATGTAGTACTGTACATATGGGCACATCTGTACATACATGTAGTACTGTACATATGGGCACATCTGTACATGCATGTAGTACTGTATATATGGGCACATCTGTACATACATGTAGTACTGTACATATGGGCACATCTGTACATGCATGTAGTACTGTACATATGGGCACATCTGTACATGCATGTAGTACTGTACATAGGGGGGCATCTGTCCATGCCTGTAGTACTGTACATAGGGGGGCATCTGTCCATGCCTGTAGTACTGTACATAGGGGCACATCTGTCCATACCTGTAGTACTGTACATAGGGGCACATCTGTAGTACTGTACATAGGGGGGCATCTGTCCATGCCTGTAGTACTGTACATAGGGGGGCATCTGTCCATGCCTGTAGTACTGTACATAGGGGCACATCTGTCCATACCTGTAGTACTGTACATAGGGGGGCATCTGTCCATGCCTGTAGTACTGTACATAGGGGGGCATCTGTCCATGCCTGTAGTACTGTACATAGGGGCACATCTGTCCATACCTGTAGTACTGTACATAGGGGCACATCTGTCCATGCCTGTAGTACTGTACATATGGGCACATCTGTACATGCATGTAGTACTGTACATATGGGCACATCTGTACATGCATGTAGTACTGTACATATGGGCACATCTGTACATACATGTAGTACTGTACATATGGGCACACCTGTACATGCATGTAGTACTGTACATAGGGCACATCTGTACATACATGTAGTACTGTACATATGGGCACATCTGTACATACATGTAGTACTGTACATAGGGGGGCATCTGTACATGCATGTAGTACTGTACATATGGGCACACCTGTACATGCATGTAGTACTGTACATAGGGGGGCATCTGCCCATGCATGTAGTACTTACATAGGGCACATCTGTACATGCCTGTAGTACTGTACATAGGCACATCTGTACATGCCTGTAGTACTGTACATAGGCACATCTG
The DNA here is from genome assembly GCA_014843695.1 of Archivesica marissinica. Taxonomy (NCBI): domain Eukaryota; kingdom Metazoa; phylum Mollusca; class Bivalvia; order Venerida; family Vesicomyidae; genus Archivesica; species Archivesica marissinica. Next base: position 70,646,978 of record CM026395.1, on the reverse strand, counting down.
TACATGCATGTAGTACTGTACATATGGGCACATCTGTACATGCATGTAGTACTGTACATATGGGCACATCTGTACATGCATGTAGTACTGTACATATGGGCACATCTGTACATACATGTAGTACTGTACATATGGGCACATCTGTACATGCATGTAGTACTGTATATATGGGCACATCTGTACATCATGTAGTACTGTACATATGGGCACATCTGTAAACCATGCCTGTAGTACTGTACATATGGGCACATCTGTCCATGCCTGTAGTACTGTACATATGGCACATCTGTACATGTGTAGTATTGTACATATGGGCACATCTGCCATGCTGTAGTACTGTACATAGGGCACATCTGTCATGCATGTAGTACTGTACATATGGGCACATCTGTACATGCATGTAGTACTGTACATAGGGGGGCATCTGTCCATCCTGTAGTACTGTACATAGGGCATCTGTCCATGCCTGTAGTACTGTACATATGGGCACATCTGTCCATGCCTGTAGTACTGTACATATGGGCACATCTGTCCATGCCCGTAGTACTGTGCATAGGGGGGCATCTGTCCATGCCTGTAGTACTGTACATATGGGCACATCTGTACATGCATGTAGTACTGTACATATGGGCACATCTGTACATGCATGTAGTACTGTACATAGGGGGACATCTGTCCATGCCTGTAGTACTGTACATATGGGCACATCTGTACATGCCTGTAGTACTGTACATATGGGCACATCTGTCCATGCCTGTAGTACTGTACATATGGGCACATCTGTACATACATGTAGTACTTGCAACTTATATTAATCACTCTCAAGACCTCATTCCTGATGGAATCCATCGCCACGAGGGAGTGAGAAGAGGCAACGTGGAATTTAAAAACATTGCCTAAGGGCACAATTGTAACGGCTCTAGCGGGGCTCGAACTCTGGACCTTTCGCATAAATATTCTTTAATATTTAAAAAAATTTGATTAAATTTCAAAAGTACATAATTTAAATGATTACTATTTTATATTTACAGTGTTATCTTGGAGATGCATTCCGCTGTTCAAGTTGTCCGTATTTGGGCATGCCAGCTTTTAAAGCAGGGGAGAAAATAGCTCTAACAGACAGACAGCTACAGGCTGACAGATAACCAGACATACACTATGTTAAAATTAATGTCAGATGTGCATAGTGGAAGACAAACAAATTGGCGTTAAAAGAAACAACTTGTGTTTTGATATCGAAGCTTTGTGAGGTTTATATGAGAGACTAATTCTTCAAAACATTCAGAATTGTCTTAACATCATTATCAAACATGGATGATGGAAGCGACATATCAAAGACTACTACTACCGATTATTTATCGCAACATCAAATCGGCAAAAACATGAAATTGTGATATATTTTTGCAACCTCATAAATATGTACATATGGCAATGACTATTTTGTTTGCTATATATAAACATTATGCTGATCTGAAAATAAATGTTGAACTTTTTAATCATTTTAATATTTGAATGATGCTCCAATCCCAAAAGCATCCCTTGTTCGTTTACATGACCTGTGTATAGCACCAATAGAAGAAACGTTCTGTCCATCGAACAACTTATCCACTGTACCACTGACCCATCTGACTGAACTGGTGCTGGAACACTATGTGATTCCGAGACATCCAGGTACATGACAGAATCGAGACTGCGCATGACTGAACCAAGATTGCACATGACTGAATCGAGACTGCACATGACTGAACCGAGATTGCACATGACTGAATCGAGACTGCACATGACTGAACCGGGATTGCACATGACTGAATCGAGACTGCACATGACTGAACCGGGATTGCACATGACTGAATCAAGACTGCAGAATACTGAATCAAGACTCCACATGATTGAATCTGCGTAGGACTAAGTCGAGACTGTGAATGACTGAATCGAGACTACACATGACTGAATCGAGACTGCACATGACTGAATCGAGACTGCGCATTGCTGAATCGAGACTGCACATGACTGAATCGAGACTGTGCATTACTGAATCGAGATTGTGCATGATTGAATCAAGACTGTATGACTGAACCGAGACTGTGCATAACTGAATCGAGACTGGGTATGACTAAATTGAGACTGCACATGACTGAATCGAGACTGCATATGACTGAATTGAAATTATGTATAACTGAATTGAGACGTGACTGAATCAAGACTGCGCATGACTGAATTGAGACTGCATGACTTAATCAGAGCAGTTTGTCACACAGTCGCCTAAATTACCACACACCTATATAAATACCAAACGTGACCAATGTGTTAAGAGGACATGTACAGACTTGAAACATAGCCTTGTACTGCATTGTTTATATAATATTGTCAGAATTTTGAGAAGCAAGAGGTTGCCACAAGTTTTTTGCCACCTTACGATAGGCCCAGTTGCATATGATATGCAACATATCCAACACACAACTTGGTGGTAGACATTCCTGGTCATAAATACCTCACATTGGTATCAGTTCCAATCAGCCACATACATGTAGTGTCATTTACAAAGGCACCTTACTTATGTAGACCGGGGAGTTTATAGAAATGACAAACTCTGGTTGTTTCCGTATATATGGATATAAAGAGCCTGTAAAATACAATATATACATAATATTATTATGTACAAATCATTCTACTTAATTTCACAATACAAAATAGTAAATACACAATTCCAATTCAAGCATTTCAAATAAATATTTTACAATGTAAAATATCAAAGATAAAACATTACATTACCACAGTCCGGCTATCAGCTGATACATATAATGTATATATGTATATATTTACTAGTATAGTATATATTAAGGTAACCAGGATAGCTTTGCAACGTATCCGTTTGACTAGTAGAGATAGAGTGTGGGATAAGGGTCTTGAACAAGTTAGTTGGAAAGTGCACCTAATTAGTTGAGTTAGTTCACTCATTCACACATCTGACCTGATTGCCACTCACAATCACTCACCTATAATACTTTATACACAATAGTAGTGAAGACTAGTATATATTATACAAAGACATAGTATGGGACCAGGCTATATAATTATGATATGATTCAGACCAGTGATTTTATTAGGCCATATAGGGAAACTATTGGGTGGTACGCTTGCAGCAGGGTTTGGAAACATTATAATGTACATGTACTAAATATCAATAATTATTTCCCTTTAACATAAATATGACATGGGTTACACTTACATGGCTTTGTACTGGTTAACCACTTAGGTCAGCTAAGCCTGCCCAGGAAACCATGTATTGGTCCCAGCAAGGGGTTTGACACACAGGCACAAGACACAATTACTGTACACATTACTTGCTATAGGGCCAAAAAAAGTGTGTCTTGTGCCTGCTGTTTGACATTAAATACATACAGACAATTGATTATTCATGCCAATCATTGTGTGTTTCTCTTTGACGTTAATGGAGTGTTTCCTCTGCTGCACCAGACGGTGATCATTCGGATTTCTTTGGCGTGAAAATATATCTGGTAAAACACTCTCAGATAGAGGAGCCCTGTAATCCGATTTTCAGCCGTTTCGTTCCGATTCGGTAATTCCCAGCAGAGAAGGGAAATAACTCTAATGACGTCACAAGCCAAAAATGGAGGACACAATTTCTGACAGTTATGATTTCCAGAAATAATAGATATTTCTCTGTCAAATCAATCATATGTGTTGTCAGTATGTGTTTATTTGATTGTATACAGTATCTAAAGTATGAGATAATTTCCTGAATTTGGGATGGATTCCGTCCAACAGTTGATGACATCGTGTGAACAGGGCGATGTTGACTCTGCTCAGGCTGTGTTGGACGAGGGTCTAGGAGTTGACTCCACTGACGAGAATGAAAATACTCCTCTAATGGTTGCAGCAGGAAATGGACATGATCAGGTAAATAGCTCGTAAACTGGTGGCACAATTCTGGCGTCCAGTGGTAGATCGATGGAATTGTCACTGGTTCGATACTCGGATATGATAAGATCAATTTTATTTTGAGATGGCAATATATCAACAGTACAACACAAGCTCAGATTGAGCTTTTGAACCTACAGTATGATGGTAACAATTGTACAACTGATATAAAATCATTGATAAAATGACATGCAAAGAAAGAGTGGAAAAGTTGTGACCCGACATGGGACTCGAACCCTCAACCTCCAGAGCACTAGTCGGACAGCTCTACCAACTGAACTAGCCGGGCTGTTGTTCTACTCAAGTTGGAATGCACTACACTCTTCCCTCTATTATTCTTTAGGAGCTGCACTCCGATTCCGGGATCCGCACCCCTACTCCTTTGCCCGTACCATATAACCTCGTCGCCATTAAAGTGACCACGCAAAGAAAGAGCGGAAAAGTTAGTGACTCGAACCCACGAGTCTCCCGAAAACTAGTCGGATAGCTCTACCAACTGAGCTAGCTGGGCCGATGTTCAACCCTCTCCAGAATATACTACACTGATAATGAATAATATTATTATTTCAGGGTTCATTCTAGGTCAGAATTTTTGGGAGAAGTGAGAAAGCGCGTGATCGCTTCCTTAAGACATCAACATTTACATATTTTTTTGGGGGAGGGGAAGGTGAATATTGATCTGTTTTTGCTCATTTTCATGTTTGGCAATATTAGATCCAATTACCTGCTACTGACAGTGATAACGTCATTTGCAAATAAATTCAAAAACAGGTGGTGTCCAGAAATAGGGCGATTGACGATACTGCGAAAATAAAGAGTTTGAGTTTTTAAAGGTCTACCCGCTTAGAGGCTTATAAAACATTTTTTAATCAAAAACAAGAAATTAAAAAACAAACATTTAAATGGAAATAGGGTGGGGCTAATAAGGGGCATGGCGGCGCACCCTGTCATTCTGCTGAGTGGGCGAATATACCCTCATTCACTAATCACTGTGTTTCTTCGAGGCTCAATATCTACCATGTACTTGTATGTCCCCCTTATCTCTGTATATCTAGGTGGTGAGATTACTACTGATGAGGGGCGCTGCTGTTGATAAGAGTAACTTGTATGGTTGGACCCCGGTGATGCAGGCAGCCAGACACGGTCACGTCAACATCGTCTCCTTACTTCTCCAACACCACGTGGATATCAATGCCACCAACAGTTTTGGTGCTTCGGCGCTGACATTGGCTGCACGCGGAGGTCACCTACAGGTTGTGAGGCTGTTAGTCGAGGCTGGTATAGATATCAATGGTTCTAGTCAGAGTGAATACACGCCATTGATGACGGCAGCACAGCACGGACATGACGCGGTGTTGAGGTTGCTACTTGACCGAGGTTGCGATGTAAACTACCGCACACCGTCAACGGGTGTGACACCTCTCATGTTGGCATCACTGAATGGTCATATGACCACAGCACAGATCCTTATTGAGAGGGGGGGTGACCCCAATTTGATCAATGTTCTGGATCACACGGCACTGGCTGTAGCATCAATACGAGGGAAGAGAGAGGTCCGTGGATTCCTGGACAGGAAAACAACAAACAAGCCAATCCTTGGTAAGTTGATGTGCACTTTGAGATTGTATCCATAATGCAGCAAAAACCGTGTTTTAGGCATCCAGAACCCTGCACCTATATCCTAGGACACTTATGGATACTATCACAAGTTCCTGTGGTTTATTCTTGTGGTGACACAAATGGAAAACAAAAGTCTGTGTAAATATTGACAATTAATTTACATATATGTTGTATTTACCAATTCCAGACAATGTCAGGGTTTTAGCTGGAGGGAGATGGGATAAAAAGCCTGATCTGTATTGGGTTGTTTTTTTTAGACCACTTCCATGGTAAAGTTGTTACGGTCGCTGACTTGTATACCACTGTAACCTGTCATCACTGATGGTCACTGGCCCGAGCTGCGCTCAAGCCGTGTCTATTTATATGAAAAAGTTGGCAGTTTCTCGCGGAGGTTGGTGCACCAAGTACTGGTTAACCGCTGGAACCTGCCCAGGAAAGGTGTTGTTAGGTAAACTGCCCGGTGGCGATATAGTCCAAAATGGTGCTGATGAAGGTGTAAAACATGAACAAACAAACAAACAAACTATATGGGGTTTTTGTTAGTTGAAGCTTCCGGATTTCTATGTAAATAATTGTCTAAGTAAATTGTTACATTAAATCAAATAAAACAAACAAATAGACATAAATTAAGTTCTAGCATTATATTCTAACATTAAGTCAACTTTCTTTTTCAAATTTTTGTTTGGATAAAAAAAAGTTTGACTTGTGGCCTGGAATATACAGTATTATGAGTGTTGGTTTGGCTACTACATTGTTATTGTATGTGGTAATGGTATCAAGAGACCCCTCTATAGAGGCGTCGCCCCGTTTAAACTTTAACCAGGTTCATATTGCCACTTTTCTCGCTAATCCAATCACTCACTTATATACTGTAATGGTGTAGATATTATGATATAATATGTTCTTAACCAATTACTAGAATCCTAGTTATATATATATATGTATGTATACATTTTTATTTATATTTACATATATTATTGTCGTGTGTAAATGTTTAAAATTGCATCTGTAATTGTGAAGTGCAATAGAATAATTTTTGCGCTATATAAATGCTATGTATTTGTATATTTATATGGGAAAGTGTTGGAAATTTGTTAATATTAACTAATCTTGTATTTACAGAACCGGAGGATAGAAAACCCGATGTTATTGAAGCAGCGAAACATGGTAGGTTATTTACACCAAGATGCTGTATAAACTATAAATATAGATGAGTCAGTGGTTCCCACTGGACTGGTAATCCAGGTATCCTGCAGGTTTGATTCCGCATCTCAACCTAATAATATTAACATTCTTTAACCCTTAACCTGCCAAATAAATTGGACAGAATGTGCAAACAACAATGGTCCAGATCAGCCGCGGCTGTGTCTGATCACGATCTATGTTGCTTGCTATTCAGACAAGTGTTTGAGCTCCATTATCTGAATAGCCAACATCTATATGGGAAAGTTCCGTCTGATCAGGCTCTATGCTGTTTGCGAAAGCGACTTTAGTCGTGATTGGCAGGTTAATGGTTAAGAGGGGACTGTAAGCTGATATCTCATGTTTTGGTGCTAAATGCTGGGCAAGTAAAAGATTATCCTCCAAACAATAAAATTAGTAATATACTTCTGGAGGTGGTGCCCCAATTAACCAGGGGGGGGGGGCTGGAGGCGTTGCCCCAATTAACCAGGGGGGGCTGGAGGCGTTGCCCAGATTAACCAGGGGGGCTGGAGGCGTTGTCCCAATTAACCAGGGGGGCTGGAGGCATTGCCCCAATTAACCAGGGGGGGGGGCTGGAGGCGTTGCCCCAATTAACCAGGGGGGGCTGGAGGCGTTGCCCCAATTAATCAGGGGGGGGCTGGAGGCGTTGCCCCAATTAACCAGGGGGGCTGGAAGCGTTGCCCCAATTAACCAGTGGGGGGGGCTGGAGGCGTTGTCCCAATTAACCAGGGGAGCTGGAGGCGTTGCCCCAATTAACCAGGAGGGGGGGCTGGAGGCGTTGCCCCAATTAACCAGGGGGGGCTGGAGGCGTTGCCCCAATTAACCAGGGGAGGGCTGGAGGCATTGCCCCGATTAACCAGGGGGAGGGGGGCTGGAGGCGTTGCCTCAATTAACCAGGGGGGGCTGGAGGCATTGCCCCAATTAACCAGGGGGGGCTGGAGGCATTGCCCCGATTAACCAGGGGGGCTGGAGGCGTTGCCCCAATTAACCAGGGGGGGCTGGAGGCGTTGCCCCGATTAACCAGGGGGGCTGGAGGCATTGCCCCAATTAACCAGGGGGGCTGGAGGCGTTGCCCCGATTAACCAGGGGGGCTGGAGGCGTTGCCCCGATTAACCAGGGGGCTGGAGGCGTGCCCCAATTAACCAGGGGGGCTGGAGGCGTTGCCCCGATTAACCAGGGGGCTGGAGGCGTTGCCCGATTAACCAGGGGGCTGGAGGCGTTGCCCCGATTAACCAGGGGGGCTGGAGGCGTTGCCCCAATTAACCAGGGGGGGCTGGAGGCGTTGCCCCGATTAACCAGGGGGGCTGGAGGCATTGCCCCAATTAACCAGGGGGGCTGGAGGCGTTGCCCCATTAACCAGGGGGGCTGGAGGCGTTGCCCCAATTAACCAGGGGGGCTGGAGGCGTGCCCCAATTAACCAGGGGGGCTGGAGGCGTTGCCCCAATTAACCAGGGGGGCTGGAGGCGTTGCCCCAATTAACCAGGGGGGCTGGAGGCATTGTCCCAATTAACCAGGGGGGCTGGAGGTGTTGCCCCAATTAACCAGGGGGCGCTGGAGGCATTGCCCCAATTAACCATGGGGGGCTGGAGGCATTTAACCAGGGGGGCTGGAGGCCCAATTAACCAGGGGGCTGGAGGCATTGCCCAATTAACAGGGGGGCTGGAGGCGTTGCCCCAATTAACCATGGGGGCTGGAGGCATTGCCCCAATTAACCAGGGGGGCTGGAGGCATTGCCCCAATTAACCAGGGGGGCTGGAGGCATTGCCCCAATTAACCAGGGGGGCTGGAGGCGTTGCCCCAATTAACCACTGGAGGCATTGCCCCAATTAACTAGGGGTGGAGGGGAGGCATTGCCCCATTATTGGAGGGGGGGGCTGGAGGCATTGCCCCAATTAACCAGGGGGGCTGGAGGCATTGCCCCAATTAACCAGGGGGCTGGAGGCGTTGCCCCAATTAACCAGGGGGCTGGAGGAGTTGCCCCAATTAACCAGGGGGCGCTGGAGGCATTGCCCCAATTAACCAGGGGGGCTGGAGGTGTTGCCCCAATTAACCAGGGGGGCTGGAGGCGTTGCCCCAATTAACCAGGGGGGCTGGAGGCATTGCCCCAATTAACCAGGGGGGCTGGAGGTGGAGGTTGCCCCAATTAACCAGGGGGGGCTGGATGTGTTGCCCCAATTAACCAGGGGGGGGTTGGAGGCATTGCCCCAATTAACCAGGGGGGGGGTTGGAGGCATTGCCCCAATTAACCAGGGGGGGGGGGTTGGAGGCATTGCCCCAATTAACCAGGGTAGGGGGGTTGGAGGCATTGCCCCAATTAACCAGGGTAGGGGGGTTGGAGGCATTGCCCCAATTAACCAGGGGGCGCTGGAGGCATTGCCCCAATTAACCAGGGGGGGGGGTTGGAGGCATTGCCCCAATTAACCAGGGGGAGAGGATAAACAAGCATCTCTAAAAAATAAATCTGGAATACAAAGATTTGGAACAAATTATTAAGTCAAATTTGTTATTGGCCTTTTTCTTGGATTTATCCAGTAGTCATTCTGTGATGTCATAAGATGTCGGTGCAGAACTCTGCTCTGGACATGTTAATGTAGCAAAATTGATCATTTGAACCCACATGGTTTGTCACACATTATTAATTGGACCACATTTTATAGGTGATATTCAGCGCATTCGTGAGATCTTGGACGTGGACGTGAGTCAACGTGACACGTGTTCTGTCCAAGATGGTGCCACCCCGCTCATGTTTGCCGCCATGACTGGGCGTCTGGACATTGCGCAGTTACTGTTTGAACGGGGATGTGATATAAACAAACAGGATACAATCAGCGGCTGGACGGCACTTATGCAAGCAACATACCATGGGTAGGTAGACTTTAGAGTTTCCGTTAGATTTGAATTTTACACGACAGTTGTCCTACACATATTAATATTTGGACATATATACACAATATTGATGGATAACGTTATAATAACATAATATAATACACCGTGACCTAGTTTTGCTGTCAAGTAAAGGTTGATGATCTGTAATTAGTTTATACAAATTTATGTTTCGCTCGATTGCGTAACAAGTTCTTGCAACTTGTATTAATCACTCTCGAGACCTCATTCCTAATTGAATCCATCGCCATGAGGTAGAGAGAAGAGGCAATGTGGACTTTAAATGGCTTGCCTAAGGGCACAATCGTAATGGCTACACTGGGCGCAAACTTGGAGAGCCTTTTGCACCTGAAGCGAGCGCGCTATCACGACTTCCACTAATGTAATTAGTGCAGCCATCAGTTAAGGGTTTTTATTTAGGGGTTTTCATGCAGAGATCGCGTTTCATTTATTATCTTATCGCAACCAGGAGAAATTTTTCACCCAATTTTAACTAGAACTTCTTTTAAATAGTTTAGCATCATTCTTGATAGGGCTCTGGCTTTGCGACTCATTGGAGTCATTTTTCTCTGTAGCAGACGATTCAGATTGAAAAAAGAGTGAGAGCTCAGACTGTGCTATGAATAATAATAATAATAATATATTCAGACTGACAATAAATCATGAAAAAATATTGATTTCGTACCCGCGTTAGTGGATTCATACCAGGGTTGGCACGTTTCTTCCTGGTTATTTCTGATACGGAAGAAATAACATTTCTTCCCTATTATATTGTCAAATTGTTTAGTAATATATGTCCAAAATATACATAAAATGTATATAATGATAATAATTGTGAGACCATTGTGCTGATTTTAATGTACATATTATTCTCTTAACTTCTGTAAATGTTATACTGTGAAGTATAACTGCTGACAATGATGCAATAAAGAATAACACACCTTTATCCCCAGTTTCTTCCTAGTTTCTTCCATTTCTTCCTTTTTACGGAAAGGAAGAAAGCCCACCCTGATTCATACTCCCGATTTATTTAATGTTGAAGCACAGTCTATTGTTGATATTTGCACCCAGAGGTGAACGTGCTGGATTCATACTCCCCGATTTATTTAATGTTGAAGCACAGTCTGTTGTTTGTTTATGGTAAAGTCCTAGTCTCACAGACCAGAACGTAAGTTAGGACGTAGGCGAATCAGACACACAGATTGTGAGACAAGTGTTTTCTCTGTGCATCTAATTTTGCACTGCTTTTAGATGTTAATATAATATTTCAATCCAATGTTTATTTAGGAAGTCGCTGTATATAATATTTCAATCCAATGTTTATTTAGGAAGTAGCCGTGACATATTTCATATAAGTTAACAATTTCATCACTATATATTTCACTGCGTACTAGATATTTCATTTGTTTGCAGGAAAAAACCTATGGCAATCTTCCTGATCAATGTCGGTGCCGACGTAACTACGCAAGCCAAAAATGGCTGTACGGCCTTCGATATGGCATCTCTTATAGGTATATATAAGCTATGAATGGCTGTACGGCCTTCGATATGGCATCTCTTATAGGTATATACAAGCTATGAATGGTTGTACGGCCTTCGATATGGCATCTCTTATAGGTATATACAAGCTATGAATGGCTGTATGGCCTTCGATATGGCATCTCTTCTAAGTATATACAAGCTAAGAATGGCTGTACGGCCTTCAATATGGCATCTCTTATAGGTATATACAAGCTATGAATGGTTGTACGGCCTTCGATATGGCATCTCTTATAGGTATATACAAGCTATGAATGGCTGTACGGCCTTTGATATGGCATCTCTTATAGGTATATACAAGCTATGAATGGTTGTACGGCCTTCGATATGGCATCTCTTATAGGTATATACAAGCTAAGAATGGCTGTACGGCCTTCGATATGGCATCTCTTATAGGTATATACAAGCTATGAATGGTTGTACGGCCTTCGATATGGCATCTCTTATAGGTATATACAAGCTATGAATGGTTGTACGGCCTTCGATATGGCATCTCTTATAGGTATATACAAGCTAAGAATGGCTGTACGGCCTTCGATATGGTATCTCTTATAGGTATATACAAGCTAAGTATGGCTGTACAGCCTTCGATATGGCATCTCTTATAGGTATATACAAGCTATGAATGGCTGTACGGCCTTCGATATGGCATCTCTTATAGGTATATACAAGCTATGAATGGCTGTACGGCCTTCGATATGGCATCTCTTATAGGTATATACAAGCTATGAATGGTTGTACGGCCTTCGATATGGCATCTCTTATAGATATATATAAGCTAAGAATGGCTGTACGGCCTTCGATATGGCATCTCTTATAGGTATATACAAGCTAAGTATGGCTGTACGGCCTTCAATATGGCATCTCTTATAGGTATATACAAGCTATGAATGGTTGTACGGCCTTCGATATGGCATCTCTTATAGGTATATACAAGCTATGAATGGTTGTACGGCCTTCGATATGGCATCTCTTATAGGTATATACAAGCTAAGAATGGCTGTACGGCCTTCGATATGGCATCTCTTATAGGTATATACAAGCTATGAATGGTTGTATGGCCTTCAATATGGCATCTCTTATAGGTATATACAAGCTAAGTATGGCTGTACGGCCTTCGATATGGCATCTCTTATAGATATATACAAGCTAAGTATGGCTGTACAGCCTTCGATATGGCATCTCTTATAGGTATATACAAGCTAAGTATGGCTGTACGGCCTTCGATATGGCATCTCTTATAGGTATATACAAGCTAAGAAGTAAGAATGGCTGTACGGCCTTCGATATGGCATCTCTTATAGGTATATACAAGCTAAGAATGGCTGTACGGCCTTCGATATGGCATCTCTTATAGGTATATACAAGCTATGAATGGTTGTATGGCCTTCAATATGGCATCTCTTATAGGTATATACAAGCTAAGTATGGCTGTACGGCCTTCGATATGGCATCTCTTATAGGTATATACAAGCTAAGTATGGCTGTACAGCCTTCGATATGGCATCTCTTATAGGTATATATAAGCTATGAATGGTTGTACGGCCTTCGATATGGCATCTCTTATAGGTATATATAAGCTAAGAATGGCTGTACGGCCTTCGATATGGCATCTCTTATAGGTATATACAAGCTAAGTATGACTGTACGGCCTTCAATATGGCATCTCTTATAGGTATATACAAGCTATGAATGGCTGTACGGCCTTTGATATGGCATCTCTTATAGGTATATACAAGCTATGAATGGTTGTACGGCCTTCGATATGGCATCTCTTATAGGTATATACAAGCTAAGAATGGCTGTACGGCCTTCGATATGGCATCTCTTATAGGTATATACAAGCTATGAATGGTTGTACGGCCTTCGATATGGCATCTCTTATAGGTATATACAAGCTAAGAATGGCTGTACGGCCTTCGATATGGCATCTCTTATAGGTATATACAAGCTATGAATGGTTGTATGGCCTTCAATATGGCATCTCTTATAGGTATATACAAGCTAAGTATGGCTGTACGGCCTTCGATATGGCATCTCTTATAGGTATATACAAGCTAAGAATGGCTGTACGGCCTTCGATATGGCATCTCTTAAAGGTTTTACAAGCTAAGAATGGCTGTACGGCCTTCGATATGGCATCTCTTATAGGTATATACAAGCTATGAATGGTTGTATGGCCTTCAATATGGCATCTCTTATAGGTATATACAAGCTAAGAATGGCTGTACAGCCTTCGATATGGCATCTCTTATAGGTATATACAAGCTATGAATGGTTGTACAGCCTTCGATATGGCATCTCTTATAGGTATATACAAGCTATGAATGGCTGTACAACCTTTGATATGGCATCTCTTATAGGTATATACAAGCTATGAATGGTTGTACAACCTTTGATATGGCATCTCTTATAGGTATATACAAGCTAAGAATGGCTGTACGGCCTTCGATATGGCATCTCTTATAGGTATATACAAGCTAAGAATGGCTGTACGGCCTTCGATATGGCATCTCTTATAGGTATATACAAGCTATGAATGGCTGTACGGCCTTCGATATGGCATCTCTTATAGGTATATACAAGCTAAGTATGGCTGTACGGCCTTCGATATGGCATCTCTTATAGGTATATACAAGCTAAGAATGGCTGTACGGCCTTCGATATGGCATCTCTTATAGGTATATACAAGCTATGAATGGCTGTACGGCCTTCGATATGGCATCTCTTATAGGTATATACAAGCTATAAGAATGGCTGTACGGCCTTCGATATGGCATCTCTTATAGGTATATACAAGCTATGAATGGCTGTACGGCCTTCGATATGGCATCTGTTATAGGTATATACAAGCTATGAATGGCTGTACGGCCTTCGATATGGCATCTCTTATAGGTATATACAAGCTAAGAATGGCTGTACGGCCTTCGATATGGCATCTCTTAACGGTTTTACAAGCTAAGTATGGCTGTACAGACTTCGATATGGCATCTCTTAACGGTTTTACAAGCTAAGTATGGCTGTACAGCCTTCGATATGGCATCTCTATATCTACAGTCAAACTTTGTTGCCTCAAACTTGGTTAACTAGAACACCCCTGTTTGCTCGAATCTGTTGCCTGGTCCCGGCAATAATTTCTGTATTGCACCCCTTATTAAATTACTGTACTTTTGACATGCTACAGGCTCTTTTATATTTGTCTGTTACTATCCAGTGAGCCAGCTACGGTATGGTAGTACTCCGGTGCCATCCCGTGCCTAAATAATGAGAGGAGCATCTACTCCATAGCTTGTGGAAGTCGTGATAGTGCAGTAGTAGCACGTTCACTTCAGGTGTGAAATGCCCTGAGTTCGAACCCCGCTGGAGCTGTTATGATTGTGCCCTTAGGCAAGGCATTTGAGTTCTACGTTGCATCTTCTCTCTCCATCGTGGCGATGGATTCCATCAGAAATGAGGTCTCGAGAGTGATTATTATAAGTTGTAAGAACTTGTTTCGCAATCGAGCTAAGAATAAATTTGTATAAACTCCAATGATGCTGTATGACCTTAGCAATCAACACAACATTAAAACCAAAGAATGAACAAAATTTGCTACGGCTGCTGGCTATACTATATTGTATATTTACAGAGGATGCCGATACAGAGTTGCTACAGGCTATACTATATTGTATATTTACAGAGGATGCCGATACAGAGTTGCTACAGGCTATACTATATTGTATATTTACAGAGGATGCCGATACAGAGTTGCTACAGCTGCTGGCTATACTATATTGTATATTTACAGAGGATGCCGATACAGAGTTGCTATGGTTTCTGGCTATACTATATTGTATATTTACAGAGGATGCCGATACAGAGTTGCTACGGCTTCTGGCTATACTATATTGTATATTTACAGAGGATGCCGATACAGAGTTGCTATGGCTTCTGGCTATACTATATTGTATATTTACAGAGGATGCCGATACAGAGTTGCTACGGCTTCTGGCTACTAGAGCGATGCATGTCGACAAAGGTGAAAAACCAAAGACGAAGCACAACTGGTCCAAACAGAACGGCACTTCAACCTCACTTTCCCTCTCACCGGAACAGTTGTGAGTTGTTTCTCTATTAATATGACGCTTGGTCCATCCAGACTTCATGATTGCCTGGACCGATAGATCACAGCGTCGAGTCCAAGATGTTGTTTTGTTCTTTAATATACAAGCTTCATTATCTCGGATATTTGATTTGTTTTGTTTTTGTCCAGTCTTTATGATTACTTTTGGTGTGTCCAATCTTTATGATTACTTTTGGTGTAACCAGTCTTTATGATTACTTTTGGTGTAACCAGTCTTTATGATTACTTTTGGCGTAACCAGTCTTTATGATTACTTTTGGCGTGTCCAACATGATTACTTTGGTGTAACCATCTTTATGATTACTTTGGGTCCAATCTTTATGATTACTTTGGGTCCATCTTTATGATTATTTGTCCATCTTTATGATTACTTTTGGTGTCCAATCTTTATGATTACTTTTGGTGTAACCAGTCTTTATGATTACTTTTGGCGTGTCCAATCTTTATGATTACTTTTGGCGTGTCCAATCTTTATGATTACTTTTGGTGTAACCAGTCTTTATGATTACTTTTGGTGTAACCAGTCTTTATGATTACTTTTGGTGTGTCCAATCTTTATGATTACTTTTGGTGTGTCCAATCTTTATGATTACTTTTGGTGTGTGTAGTCTTTGCAATCACCATGAACAGAAATTCATTGAGTCCAGTACTGGAACTTTGGCCCTACTTGGATTAAACAATATTTATTGCAAAACATAAATCACATATAACATATAATGACATACATAGTGCAAAAGATCAACAAGTATGTGTGTGTGCGTATGTGCGTGCGTGTGTGTGTTTGTGTGTGTATCTGTGTGTGTGTTTGTGTGTGTATCTGTGTTTGTGTGCGTGTGTGCATATTTTACAGATTCCGTTTTCAATTTCATTTCTTAAAGTCATATTCCTGTTCAAAGTCACAATTTTGGAGAAATATTGATATCATATAATGTTATTCGTTACCAGCGTAAACCAGCGTAAACCAGCGTAAACCAGCGCTACTCAAGTTTGTTTTAACATTGTAAATGTACTGGAGCAATATCATCACCCTTCGCAGTTCTGTTTCTCCATATCAAATAAAAATATCAATGCAATGACTGTGCGTACATCACCCTTCGCAGTTCTGTTTCTCCATATCAAATAAAAATATCAATGCAATGACTGTGCGTACATCACCCTTCGCAGTTCTGTTTCTCCATATCAAATAAAAATATCAATGCAATGACTGTGCGTACATCACCCTTCGTAGTTCTGTTTCTCCATATCAAATCCAAATATCAATGCAATGACTGCGTACATCACCCTTCGTAGTTCTGTTTCTCCATATCAAATAAAAATATCAATGCAATGATGTGCGTACATCACTTTTAGTATGTTTTTTTAAAAAATGTTGCTTACGTTTATTTAACGTCGCTACCGATTGCCCATTTGAGCGACAGGCAGTTTATCTAACAACGCCTTTCCTGGCTCTAACGGTTAACCAGTACTTTGTGCACCAACATCCATAAGAAACTGCCAACTTTTTCATATAAAAAGACACGGTCTGAGTTGGGCTCGAACCCATGACCATCAGTATGATAGGTTACAGTGTTTAAACTTTATTTATTTTAACGATTGCGAAGCAAGTTTTAACAACTTATATTAATCATTCTCGTTGGGCGCGGATGAAAGCGTATATGTGGTCATTCCTGTGGGAGGAAACCGGAGTACCCGGAGAAAACCCACCTGTCCAATCTGGCGACCATCGTACCATCTCACATACTTCCCGGTCCGAGGATCGAACCCGGGTTGCATTGGTAAGAAGCAAACTAATCGGACAGTGGTATACAATTCAGCGACCTTAAAGCAGCATTACATCGTATGAAATAAAAGATATTTGAAAAATTCAATTTTTACGTATGGGTAGTAATGCTGCTACACATTGTAACATTATACTTTGTATGCCTATGTTAATTTGGTAAACAGTGTTTTATTGCGATAAAACAAACTCGAAACCGAAAGTAGGACTGTCCCGAGTCGATCGGTCACGCACTTGTTTACAACCGGATAGATAGATAGTCTTTCATGTTCAAAATATATACGTTGTTTTCTACATCCTCTGTTGCTTCACGCATGCGCGCTGTGCGTGTTTACATTTCGTCTGTTGATAAACAAATTCGCGTATAAGACGGTTTAAATTTATTGGAATTTTATCGTTTCTGAGCGACGATTTCGATTTTTGTAAACACACACATTAGTATTTATATTTTACCCAAAACATCCTTTATTACGATGTAATGCTGCTTTAACCATAACGGAAGCGGATAGCATGTTTTACTAAAAGTGTTGGCATAAAAACGGGACACTCGCATACAGTGCAGTTTCATTGTTTTGAACTGGACTACGACTTTAAGATGTTATTTTATGATAATTTTATCTGTATTATAGGCTGGATGATCAACCAAAAAGTGGACTAAAGGTCAGTCAGTTTGTTTAACCCTTTCCCTCATAGAAGCACCTCTTGACGACATTACCAATACGACATACATTGACCCTTTCCCTCATAGAAGCACCTCTTGACGACATTACCAATACGACATACATTGACCCATTCCCTCATACAAGCACCTCTTGACGACATTACCAATACGACATACATTAACCCCTTCCCTCATAGAAGCACCTCTTGACGACATTACCAATACGACATACATTAACCCTTTCCCTCATAGAAGCACCTCTTGACGACATTACCAATACGACATACATTAACCCTTTCCCTCATAGAAGCACCTCTTGACGACATTACCAATACGACATACATTAACCCTTTCCCTCATAGAAGCACCTCTTGACGACATTACCAATACGACATACATTAACCCTTTCCCTCATAGAAGCACCTCTTGACGACATTACCAATACGACATACATTAACCCTTTCCCTCATAGAAGCACCTCTTGACAACATTACCAATACGACATACATTAACCCTTTCCCTCATAGAAGCACCTCTTGACGACATTACCAATACGACATACATTAACCCTTTCCCTCATAGAAGCACCTCTTGACAACATTACCAATACGACATACATTAACCCTTTCCCTCATAGAAGCACCTCTTGACAACATTACCAATACGACATATATTAACCCTTTCCCTCATAGAAGCACCTCTTGACGACATAACCAATACGACATACATTAACCCTTTCCCTCATAGAAGCACCTCTTGACAACATTACCAATACGACATACATTAACCCTTTCCCTCATAGAAGCACCTCTTGACGACATTACCAATACGACATACATTAACCCTTTCCCTCATAGAAGCACCTATTGACGCCATTACTAATACGACATACATTAACCCTTTCCCTCATAGAAGCACCTCTTGACAACATTACCAATACGACATACATTAACCCTTTCCCTCATAGAAGCACCTCTTGACGACATTACCAATACGACATACATTAACCCTTTCCCTCATAGAAGCACCTCTTGACAACATTACCAATACGACATACATTAACCCTTTCCCTCATAGAAGCACCTCTTGACGACATTACCAATACGACATACATTAACCCTTTCCCTCATAGAAGCACCTCTTGACGGACATAACCCTTTCCCTATAGAAGCACCTCTGACGACATTACCAATACGACATATTAACCCTTTCCCTCATAGAAGCACCTCTGACCATTACATACGACACATACCCTTCCCTCATAGAAGCACCTCTTGACGACATTACCAATACGACATATACCCTTTCCCTCATAGAAGCACTCTTGACAAATTACCAATACGACATACATTAACCCTTTCCCTCATAGAAGCACCTCTTGACGACATTACCAATACGACATATATTAACCCTTTCCCTCATAGAAGCACCTCTTGACAACATTAACAATACGACATACATTAACCCTTTCCCTCATAGAAGCACCTCTTGACAACATTACCAATACGACATACATTAACCCTTTCCCTCATAGAAGCACCTCTTGACGACATTACCAATACGACATACATTAACCCTTTCCCTCATAGAAGCACCTCTTGACGACATTACAATACGACATACATTGACCTTTCCTCATAGAAGCACCTCTTGACGACATACCAATACGACATACATTGACCCTTTCCCTCATAGAAGCACCTCTTGACGACATTACCAATACGACATACATTAACCCTTTCCCTCATAGAAGCACCTCTTGACGACATTACCAATACGACATACATTAACCCTTTCCCTCATAGAAGCACCTCTTGACGACATTACCAATACGACATACATTAACCCTTTCCCTCATAGAAGCACCTCTTGACGCCATTACCAATACGACATACATTAACCCTTTCCCTCATAGAAGCACCTCTTGACGACATTACCAATACGACATACATTAACCCTTTCCCTCATAGAAGCACCTCACCACCAAACCAACCCCCCTCATAGAAGCACCTCTTGACGACATTACCAATACGACATACATTAACCCTTTCCCTCATAGAAGCACCTCTTGACAACATTACCAATACGACATACATTAACCCTTTCCCTCATAGAAGCACCTCTTGACGACATTACCAATACGACATACATCAAAACACCCACCAACAAACATAACCCTTTCCCTCATAGAAGCACCTCTTGACGACATTACCAATAAGACATACATTAACCTTCCCATAGAAGCACCTCTGACGCCATTACAATAGACATACTTGACCCTTTCCCTCATAGAAGCACCTCTTGACGCCATTACCAATACGACATACATTAACCCTTCCCTCATAGAAGCACCTCTTGACGACATTACCAATACGACATACATTACCTTCCCTCATAGAAGCACCTCTTGACGACATTACCAATACGACATACATTAACCCTTTCCCTCATAGAAGCACCTCTGACGACATTACCAATACACATACATTAACCCTTTCCCTCATAGAAGCACCTCTTGACGACATTACCAATACGACATACATTAACCCTTTCCCTCATAGAAGCACCTCTTGACGACATTACCAATACGACATACATTAACCCTTTCCCTCATAGAAGCACCTCTTGACAACATTAACAATACGACATACATTAACCCTTTCCCTCATAGAAGCACCTCTTGACGACATTACCAATACGACATACATTAACCCTTTCCCTCATAGAAGCACCTCTTGACGACATTACCAATACGACATACATTAACCCTTTCCCTCATAGAAGCACCTCTTGACGACATTACCAATACGACATACATTAACCCTTTCCCTCATAGAAGCACCTCTTGACGACATTACCAATACGACATACATTAACCCTTTCCCTCATAGAAGCACCTCTTGACGACATTACCAATACGACATACATTAACCCTTTCCCTCATAGAAGCACCTCTTGACGACATTACCAATACGACA